>CM040406.1:23785321-24385321 GCA_022702515.1 Ilyophis sp. 1 JC-2022 | reverse complement strand
CATCCCCTCCAAACTATATACTTAAAGGGATAGTTCACTTTCTAAAATGTATTTCTTTATTATTATTATTTATTATTTCAGTTTTAATGTGTTTTCATTAGCCCAGGCAGTTTTTGTGTGTGTGTGTGTGTGTGTGTGTGTGTGTGTGTGATTAAAAAATATTTGAGATACTTCTAGATGTTTCTGATGAGCTACCAGCTTTATAATAGCTGGTTTGCGGTCATTTACAAAAATACACTTCAAGTAACTCCAAAGCAGCTTGTACAGCGATGTTGTAACTCCAGAGATTGCATGTGTGTATTAGCCTACATGATTTTAAAAATATATAGTCAAGCCAGAAGGTCTGCCCACCCCTTTCACCTTCTCCACGTTTTATTACATTACAGACATATTGTACAATAGATTGAGTTAATTTTTTGTCTCAAAATTCTACACAAAATAGCCCATAATGACAAAGTGAAAACATGTTTTTAGAAATTTTTGCAAATGTATTAAAAATCGAAACCTGAAATATTTCATTTACATAAGTATTCATACCCTTTGCTTTAACATATTTTTAAAGTAATATTTTAAATATTTGGTCGCATATCCTTTGCATGCTGTTACTTCCTGAAGTTTGTGACCAATCAACATCAAAAGACTCTCGATATCTTATTTTCAGGTACTGTTACAAGCGATACTATAACCTCTCTGCATTTGAACTGATCTCTATGAGAATTTGGGGGTGAGACTAGATTCAGCTGTAAATTACGCTGGTACAGCGTAAAATATGATACTTTAAAAATATGTTAAAGCAAAGAGTATGTTACGTTTCTGTCATATTTATGTCACGTTTCATGTTTAGTGTTTGTCACAGTTTATTTTCTGTTCATGTCATGCTTGTGTTCTGTTTATGTTACGATGCAGTTAATTGTTTGCATACACATTTCCATGTTTTTCCGCAGCCTTGCATTCTTGCTGTTTCTCTTGCTGTCACTCACGCTTCCCTAATTGTTTCATTCTCCCGTGTCTATTTACTAATCTACTAACATTAGATCAGGATTGGGTAATACTAACTCTCTAACCATGTGTTCATGTTTACCTTACGTTTCTTGTGCATGTCATTTACCAATTTACTAATGTCAGGTCTTGGATAGGATAACTACTAACGATTTATTAATTGCCTTGTTACGTGTCTCATTTTCTCAAGCTGCTGTTCATTTCCTGCTGCTCTCAAGCTAAGTGTCTGCACCTGTCTACACCTGCATATAAGATCAGTGTTCAAGTCATGTCTTTGCAAAATTGTTGCCTTTAGTTTACTACTGTCACTTTTGAGCGTTTTCCATTGTTTTGACTACCGTTATTGATCTAGCCAGGGGGGGGGGGGGGGGGGCAGGGGTGTGGGGTGGTTTTTTTGTTTTTTTTTACCACCCCCACTTACCACCATCAATTCTAGCAACACACACACAACACACATCATTCACAATCTTATAAAACGAGAATAAAAAACTATAATATATACACATATACCGGCACAAGACATTTCATCTGCTGTGTTATCATATATGGTATGTTAAAATAAAATAATCATCATGTAAACGATTGGGCTAATCAATAATTATTACTGGGGGCAGCAAAAAAACTGGCATACACACCGGCCCGCGAGGCCTGGAGTTGCCCACCCCTGATCTAGCCTGTTTACTGACTATCGTTACTGCCTGCCTATTGTTTCCACTGCCTGTTTTTGACCGCGAGTTTTGCCTGCTGTCTGTTTTGTACCTCTGCCCCGTGGATAGGACTTCGGTCTGACTCCTGCTACGCCCCACGACTACGAACTTTGCTTTACCCCTGTATTGTACTTCTGCTACTCTGGTTAATTAACTTGTGCACGGATACCGATTTCGAGACTGCCTTCTCCTTCGGTTCTGTATCTTTGGTCTGGCTGGATTTATTGGTTTTTGGACTTTGCTTGTGTGACTACGATTTTGGATTTCCCCATAATAAAGCCCTTGCGGTATTTATTATTACGTCAGTGTTCTGAGTCGTGCATTACGGGTCCAACCCGCACACATCTGTCTCAGAGTATGAATACTTATGTAAATAAAAAATTTCAGTTTTCGATTTTGAATACATTTGCAAAAAATTCTAAACATGTTTTCACTTTGTCATTATGGGCTATTTTGTGTAAAATTTTTAGACAAAAAATGAACTCAATCTATTGTACAATATTTCTGTAATGTAATAAAACGTGCAGAAGGTGAAAGGGGTGTTCAGACTTTCCGGCTTGATTGTATATGTTTAATACTGTTACAATGGTTGAAAATATTTCCTATTGCACATACAACCTGCGAACACTATGCTCATGGAGAGAAGTACCGGTACACAATAAAAATAGATATGTAATTGTGAATAAATGCTACGAAGTGTTCATATTTACATTCTCTGGAAGCATAACATCACTGTACAACTGCCTTGGAGTTACATGAAGTTTGTTCATTAAGTCATTCGCTCATTCATTTTGTTTTAAACCACAAAAGACACGTGGTCAGACACTTTTGTGTGTATCTAACATATCTTTCATCACACATACTGTCTGGAATAATTGAAAACATATACAGAAACTGAACATTTAACGTGGTCTCTTTACCTTCATTTTTAGAATGAAAACATGTGAACGCTGTCTGTTAAAAAATCCTTATGAGAATATTAATAGAATAAGTAGGTTGCGCCTTGTATGACCCCTCTCTTTTTAGAGACTGTCTAATTGCAGTTCACATACGGGTCATTGAAAACCTTTATTTTGACGAAATCGTATGTCTACTCAAAGTCACATACGATGTGAAATTAGTTCAGTAACATCCTGGAGGGCGGAGGATGCCCGCCAATGTTCAAGCCTCATTTACACAATTTTTACTCTACGAACAAAAGAGTAGGGAGTTTTTTTTTTGTCGTTAAGGTGGCTTGTGTCTTTAGTTTAGCTCACGAATATTCAGGTCGCTAATCCCAGTTACAGTGAATGTTAAATACATTTTCGACTGTCCAGTGGCTGCTGAAATAAAATGTGTCATGTTGATATTATGGGCACATGGTGCAAGGAGGCTACTGTATGAAAGGCGTATTGCTATAAATGTCTATTTGTAAACTTGTTTTAAATGACAACGACAGGCAAAATGAAATTTCGCCGAACATGTTAATGTTGTTCAAAGCCTAATCGAGTATTTCTGCGTACGTGTTTTTCTCTCCAGACCGTCTTATTATCAAATGAATAATAGGTGACTATCGAAGTTAACGCCAGCAACTGCTGATGAGTCAAGCTCACAACGCCGCTCCCTCCCATATAGGCCTAGCTATCTATTAAAAGGTGTTGACGTCAGAAAGCGCAGCCATCTTTGGTGAGGGCAGAACTGCTTCCTGTTGAAGAAGCATCTAGGTGGTCAGTATCCACCACACGCAGTTCCTTTGCAGCAAGCCAGTCCTAATAGAAGGAGGTGGGATATCAGTCGCTGTTGAAACCGGCAGACATTTCCTTCCCTGAACTGACTGCGATCCACCTAACACAAGCTCAGGTATGTGAAGATTTTTTCATTTTTCATATTTTTTTTTTGTTACACGAATGAATGGATTTTAACCTAAACAAACATGGGGAAAAATCGAGTTTATTATGTTTCGTATTTTGTTTGTTTTTCAGGAACATTCACATTTGTCCTTTACGCCGCTCAATCTCTTGGTTCTGAAAGGCGACAGCTGCTAGAATATGCCACTTTATTGTTTTGTTAGCTTTATTAAAAAAATAGCTATACACTAATAAAGCTTTGTTTGGTTTTGAGTCATTTGATTATTATGCTGTTGTTCATACGCAGCTTTATATCTAGAAAAAATATACCTTTAAAACAGCCGATGGGGTTGTTGATGTTTAAACGCAGCGTGCTCACGCGCTGGGTGTGGGCGATTTAGGCGTTTCAGCACCTTGGAGAACGCTTGACTGTAATAAGCTAGAGCGAGAAAAGAGAGACTGAAAATAGGAAAAAAGACATACATCGAATCGTTCACCTATGTGAGTTTAATGCCGTTTCAAATATGGCTTTACTTTTTGTTACCATCCTGTCTGTAACTGAAGGCATGGATCTTTTAAAAGGATTTCGGAGATTTTGCGCATGTCTACTCGCCTGACTGATGCAGACGGTTGCCGACAGATAATGTTTTGTTCCGCCATTCCCGCTGCAGCAGAAGAATGAAACAACCTATATTATTCTCATATTGTTTCTAAAGACCAAATGGCGATCAATATATCTGGCCTTGCGGTCAATTATTGCTTGCAAGCATTATGCGGAATGAATGGGATATTGCTGACTGTTAGAGAGGATAACATAGGAGGAGGAGCATTGCGAGATTTGGTCCGTAGGCTAATTATCGATTACTGGGATGTCCCTGCAAATAAACTGCGACACAGACAGCATAGCTATAAAACAACTTGGTGCTGAGATGTTTCTGTCATACATATTTAATGTTTCCTTGTGTTACGCGACCGTTTCGTTTAGTTGCATCCTTGAAATAAAAAAATGGCCGCGAAAACGATATTTAGGTTTAGCTTGTGAATATGACGGTTTAAGTCTTCCTGTTGGAAAGTTAGGGCGGAGGCAAGGGTAAAGTGTGGGGGTGGGGGTAGGGGCGAGAGGGGGAGGTAGTGGGTGGTTGTGATTCATGCAGGGTAACCGAAATATAGCGTTCGTTTTTTAATTATTATTATTTTCTCTCACGACTGAATCGTGTCAGCAATCCACTGAAAACTGTACACCGACCCCGCACGTCACATGCCTAAGGGAACCCCGCAACCCCCCCCCCACATTGGACAGTCTAATCCTCCGATTTAAGCCACACTTGATATTTTATCATTTTCAACGGCAACTGGGGATGCACACTATATGTAACGTGTATCGTCAGTTGCATAACAAATTTACATATTTCCTCATAATAAATCATAGGTTCGTATGCGAATTAATGCAAATGAACGCATAGGCGACGATATACCGCATAAATCTGACACGAAGTATTAGGGTAATACGATATTTACTGAGAGATGTATTGTGTCCAGACATTTTGGGTTGCGATCCGTGCCTGTTATTGAGGTCACGTAGCTACTGGTATCACACCAAGATAACATTTTTGAACCTCTATTATTATTTATTAAAGGCTTTACCGAATGACAGGCACCAGTTCACATACATAGAAAACATACATACCAGATTGTGTACAATATTTTAAATTAAACCAATTGTGTCTTTTTCATAGACTTTGTGCAGAAAATCGACTAGCCTATATTGTTTATCTGGATTGGCTTTCTGTAGATTACCCTACTTAATGTCCGTCAAAACGTGACGACTCTATACGCAACTTGTTATTAATAGAAAAGCAGAGACGCTCACGGTGAATATAAGATATACTAAAATACATTGTAAATCCCGTTTGTTATATAAAGTAATCCAGAAATGTGAATTCTTGAAGCGCGACTGTGCCGCATGTTGCGCACTTGGAGGGCATAGGCTATTACATATCGCGTGCTCCCATTGGGCAATTGCCCACAATTCTTAAATACAAAAAGAAAGAACAATTACACCGATTTTCATTTCGTATTCATTGATATTTTATAATGACACGAGTACTATACATTAATTTCAAACTATTTTGGTTGGCATGTTTGATCAAGTGTGTGGGCTTTTGTCTTTGCTTAAGGTTTTACTTGTTTACTGCAGCCTGCGTTTCTGCAAGCAATGTGTTGGCACGCGCCTTGCTTCTGCTCGCTTAATGCAGCTTACATTGGATTGATTGTGGCGATAATGTTTCGGGATATCCCCCGAGTTATGATGTGATCTTGACGCATTGCCTTTGTTTTGTTATGGTGGTTCGTCTATCGATTGTTCAGTGTGTTATATCCAAAAGCATGGTTTTCTGCGTGATTGGTTTACAGTATATCTTTATCTTACAAAATGCAGTTTTTCCATTTAGTGAAACTGAGTCCTTAACAGATTTTCCACACAGGCAAACTGAATTTGTTTTAGTTTTTTTTTTCTTTGGGGGGGGGGGTGTTATATATGGAGGGACAAGTTCAAATGCTACTTTGCCTCACGTACTTTCCATTGTCCACTACAGCTAACACTACATTCTTATAGATTACCTTTTAGCTTAGTTTCACAATTAAACAACATGACCTATCTCGCAATAATATATAATAGCGCAGTACAGCAATGTTCTGGAAAACGGTTTTAATGTGACCATCAGTATTTCTATCACCATACCTAAATCAGCCGATTCATTTTAAGTAATAAAGTTTAAAGTCACTCCTTAACAGCAGTGACTATAAAAGATGGCGGGGTCGCTTACGATTACATAGTACGTATAGGTGCCGAGAAATAGGTGGCTGCCGATTGGCGAGTCATATTTAGCATTAAAGTAATACATGTTCACCAATATAACGATTGTACATTATGGCACACACTATAGCCAATGGCAACTTAATTATGAGCAACTGTATGTCAAGCCAAGGTATTCATCAAAATGCTTAATTGTGCTGCAGCAACTGAGAGGTAAGAGCTAAGCCAATGTGGCTGCACTCAGCACACGTTTGGCCCATATGTCACCATAACAGCTGTTACGCTCCAGGAGGAGTCGTCTCGTTCCGTGGACCCCTTTGATGGGAAAACAGCGGCCGTTCCAAGTGAAGTAACGCCAGCAGCAGTGGCGGATGCCATTAGAGATGCAGACGGGCGGTCACCGGGAAAGGCACCGCGCGCCATAGCACTTCTTCTCTTATATGGAGGATTTAAAAAATAAGATGCCCCCCGCCTAGCGCACTCTCCATGGCGAGGAATGTGGCGCATTTTTCATCTCCGTTTCCTCCCCCCGCAACCCCTCGTGACAGCTTTTGTTTTCGATCAACGCGCAAATATTGCTGCATTTTAAATGATTTAGAAAGATGAGGAGGAGGTAAGAGGGAAAGGGAACTAGAAGGTGAGACGGCAGCGTTGATTTGTCTTACCAGGCATGTAGCCCTCGTTGAGAAAGGCTCCGGTCGTCAGTTCTCCCTGAACGAGTGCCCGCCTCATATTCACATGGCGTTTAAAAAAAAAAAACAGTCATAAACTAGTAGTTATTATGATAGAAATATTTTACTTGCCAATGGTGTGTCATTTGCAGTAGGCTCCCCGCCTCCATTCAGTCAGTTTTTTTTTTCCAGGGGCACTGCAGCATCCAGCTTTTGTGAGTGAGAGGTGAGTTTGAAAGCAGATGGTTCACTATTCTATACTTCATTTATTTGATTAAAATGAAACCAAATACATTTGTCAACGTGTGCCTTCATAGTCTGTTCATGAAAAGCCAATAGAATTAAAATTAAGATCACTTTACGAGCTTGCAAACTGTAGCTGGGTAACAGTAAGTCAGCTAATAACCAACTAGTCTCTTGTGAATGGTGTATATTAACCCTGTTCGCAAACCATACTGTGATTCATATGTGAAATTAATTGAATTCAAATTGTCAGAAGGCAGTTCTTCAGTCACAAGTTTCTTAGAGTCAACATGCTGGTGTAGTCCATATTGATCTGACTCTCACAGCTCAGAAATTGTACAGGAAACTGTCACCACCACCCAACACACACACACACACACACACACACACACACACACACACACACACACACACACACACAAACCAATCCTTACAGGGTTACACCCATACATGCGGAAGTTCTTTTTTTTATACAATACATAAATATGTATATATAAATATAAATAAATTTTAAAAAGCAAATGTATTTGGATCTTATGTAATAAGGCTCGGATTATGAAATGGTTTCCTGACCAGTTTCTACAATAAAATATTTCCCTGTTCAATGATGTTCCCCTATCCACACGGAGATGGCAGAAATGGCAATGAAGGGTGATGTGCAAACCATCAACTTTCTTAATTAAGAGCAAAGTACTGTCTCCTGGAGTATGATATTGAGATATATACAGTGCCCTCCACAATTATTGGCACCCCTGGTAAAGATGAGTTAAAAGGGTTATAAAAAATGTATTCACCGTTTGGTGAATTAGCTTAATCTCACACTGAAAAAATGAGAAAAATTCAACCTTTAATTGAAGTAAATTTATTATGAGAAAAAAAGATTTCTCATCAAGAAATAATTATTTTTAACAAAAACCACATGTGCGACAATTATTGTCCCCCTAAATTTAATACTTTGTACAACCTCCCTTTGCCAATAAAACAGCACTGAGTCTTCTCCCGTAACATCTAATAAGGTTGGAGAATACAAAGCAAGGAATCTGAGACCATTCCTCTTTACAGAATCTCTCCAGATCATCCAGAGTCCTAGGTCCTCCTGCACTCTCCTCTTCAGCTCAGCCCACAGGTTTTCAATGGGGCTTAGGTCAGGGGACTGAGATGGCATGGCAGAAGCTTGATTTTGTGTTCAGTTAACCATTTTTGTGTTGATTTGGACGTATGTTTTTGATCATTGCCCAGCTGAAAGATCCAACGACGACCCAGTTTTAGTTTCCTGGCAGAGGCAGCCAGATTCAGATAAAAAAATTCCTGGTATTTCATGGAGTTCATGATGTACCCTAACAAGATTCCCAGGGTCTTTGGAGGAAAAACAGCCCCACAATATCACGGAACCTCCACCATACTTAACAGTGGGGATCAGGTTATTTTCTGTATAGCCATTCTTGTTTTTGCGCCAAACCCACCTTGAGTGTTGGTTGCCGAAAAGTTAAATTTTTGTTTCATCTGACCATAAAACATGGTTTCAGTCAAAGTTCCAGTAGCGTTTAACAAATTCCTGGTGGTCACTTTTGTGGTGAAATGACAGGAAGGCGTTTTTCTGGCATGCCTTCCAAAGAATTTGTTGGCATGGAGGTGACGTTTAATGGTAGTTTTGGAGACTTAATGACCCCAAGATGCTACTTTCCTCTGTAATTCTCCAACAGTTATCCTTGGGGAATTTTGTCTCTCTTACCATCCTCCTCACTGTGTGTGGTGGCAAAATAAACTTGGGTCCTCTTCCAGGCAGGTTTGTAACAGTTCCAGTTGCTTTGAACTTTTAAGTATTGCCCTAACGGTAGATATGGCCATTTTTTTATAGCCATTCCCTGATTTATGAAGCTCAACACACTTTTCCCTCATTTGATTTGTGTGTTCTCTTATTTTTTCCATATTGATGTATGAATAAGGGAATATGGCCTTTGTGTCATCTCGTATTTATATCCCAGTGAAACAGAAAGTCATGGATTACTGCTTGAAAGTTTCTAAACACTCTGATCAACTTTAAAATGTAAAATATAAATGGAAAAAATGCTTCAGTTACATTTTGTTCGTAAAAATTGGGGTTCCAATAATTGTGGCACACGTGGTTTTGTTAAAAATAATTATTTCTTGAGGGATTTTTTTTCTGAATAAATTTATTTCTGTATTTTTCTAATTTTTTCAGTGTGAGACTAAGCTAATTCACCAGAAGGTGAATTTTGTATAGCCTTTTTTACTCATGTTTACCAGGGGTGACAATCATTGTGGAGGGCACTGTATATACAGTGCACTCGAAACGTGTCAGTACAGTAACACATTATTTGTTATTTTGGCATTGTACTCCAGCACGTTGGATTTGAAGTGGAAAAGTGCCTATGAGGTTAAAGTGCAAACTTTCAGCTTTAATTTGAGGGTTTTTACATCCATATCAGGTGAACTGTGTAGCAAATGTACCAATTTTTACACATACTCCTCCCATAAAAACTCCTCCCGAAAAGTAATTGGATTAATGAACATAAACTTAAATAAAGTCATCATATTTAATATTTGGTTGCATTGGGGGAGGTACTTGATTAAGCTGTAAATTACACGGGAAAGGTATGGAACACATGGTTGGCAAATTGGCTATAAGTTAGCAAGGGCAGCAGTATCAAACAAGGAACACATGGTTGGCTAAATGGCTGCAAGTCATCAAGGGTTTGAGGTATCAAACGAGCTTCAAACCATCACTCTGCTCAGAGATGGAATTTATATGGATGGATTGTTTTTAACTTGGTTTGTGTTACCAGCTAAGTAGGTATGGCTGCTGTATCAGCAAATTAGTATAAATTTGAATATTTAATTGTGCTAATGCTAATTGATTAATTGCCACAATTGATTAAAATGCCCCCATTTTTATTTATTTGTGTGTTTAAAACTAAAACCGCTGAAATTTGTTAAAATTGTAAATAATTAAATAGTTTTAGTATGATTTTATGTGATGTAGTTATAGATGCTTGTGCTGGAGTTTGTGGTTTGTGACAAAGCCAAAAAAAAAAAAAAACTGACCAAGCCCCCAAAGCCTGGTTGTTGTTCGGAGATGCATTGCATTAGATGCATTGGATGCCAGTGGTTATGTAGATTTGGTTGAGGTTATACTTTGAAACACTGTCACTTTGGTTGCAGGTTGACAATCATAGAAGGTTTATTAAATAAAATCACGCACGCTCACACATCACAATCAGCTAAGCTTGTTGCGAAAATGTCAGATAGGATTGGCAATAAATGAGGAATGTGAGAGATTGAGAGGAGAGGTCGTTGTGAGAGGTCGGTTGAGTCGGTGAGCTGACTGGGCATGGGAGAAAAGAGAAAGCACCAGCACAGAAGCATGCATCTCATCATCACTCCATCCAAGATAAAAAAAAAAAAAAAAATAAAAATAAAAAAATAAATTGTAATGAATGAATGCCTCTCAAAGGGGCAAGGCAGGCAACGGCAAAAAAAAAAAAAAAAAAAACAGCAGTTCGACTGTAAGAGGAAGAGGAGGTTTGTGTTTGCTGGCTGTCCCTGGCTCCCCACCCACCCCACCCACCACAGAAAGAAGGACACACCACACAACACACAAATATAAAAACAAATGGTCAAAAAAAAAAAAAAAAGTGCAAAAGTGTGAAAGGCTTCCTTCCCAATTGGAATATATGGGCCTCTCAACCAGCATGTGTCTTTAACTTTGACTCGCAGATCATTTCACAAGTGTCGGTCAGTCAGTTCATTTTGATGATTTCTAATCTTGCCAAACGATATTTGTGAGGACACTTGCATACTCGGTATTTCACCAGTAAATTATAGTTCAGAACAAATGTCGTGAAATCCAGTCCGGTGCGCAAAATCGGGGAGGAACGGGAGCAGTCAGCAGGGGGTATGTGGTGCACTACACGCCCTTTTGTACCGCAATCCCGGTGAGAGAGTGGGTTACGCAAGTGAACAGTGCCGTGGCTGGTAATGGAAGGGGGGGGGGACCTTGCTCCGGGAAGCTTACCGCAGCACAGGCCCCTAATTCCCGCCCCTGAACGGGACCCTCTAGCTTTAACAGGGTAATCCCTCATAGTAAAAGATGACTGATTTGGGTTTCCTGAACACTTCTTTTATTAGTTCTCCCTGTCATGATATACACAAAATAAAGTGAATAAAAATGCCACTTTCCCAATCGTTATGGTTACTATGAGCAAGTGGTGAAGGAAGTAGCTATGTGCTATTCGGTGTGTCACCATCAGTCAGTAGCAGTAGGTACTTTAATGGCCAGCTATGCAACTATTTACGTAGGCCTAAATGATGGTTATTGTTCAAAGTAGATTTGTTTCCAAAATATCATGCCTGGTCTATATTAATCTTCATCTAAAGTGTAATCGAATGATTTTTCTTTTACATTTTTCTCTCAATATATGACGATACCAGATAATAAGTTAAATGTTACTACAGAGGCTTTGAATTTTTAAAATGCCTTCCAATGCTGCAGGTACAATGCTTTGGAAAAATAAATTAAGTATAAATGAAGTTTGCCAATTTGAGTGATCATGACAAAAACTTAATATTGAACCACAACTTTCATGTTAAACATTATCAGATTGCCTATGCATTTATTCTTTGATAAGATGATTCATAGTTATCAAAGAGTCAACATATAGGCAGTCCAAATTCAAATATTCACACAGAAATCCGTGAGATAACTTGTACAAATGTTGGGTTTTAACCCATAAATGAACAACCAGGATTAAAACTCAAGGTGATTTACAAGAATAAAATGAAGACAAATAATCAGACTCATATTATGAAGTTAGCTAAGAGGAACACATGCACAATATCCAGTGGCCATACCACCATGCAGTCTGCTCCTGCTGAATGACTGAATGGCTGAAGCTAAGCAGGTGTGGGCTTGTTTTGTACTTGGATGGGAGATGAAGTTGCTACTGGAAGTGGTGTTAGTAGGCCAGTCTTCCCTCTCATCAAATACACCCCAATGCCCCAGTGTAGTGATGGGCTAGTAAATAATGGTGTTAAAAGGAAGGGTAAAGGAAAGAGGCAGGTTCGGAGTTCCAGGTAGGAGGTTGCCGTTGTACCCTACTTGAGAGCAAGTACTTAAACTAAATTGCTCACAGTATAATAGCTGTATGAATGGATACATGTAATAAGAAGTGGTGTAAGTCGCTCTGGATAAGAGCGTCTGCTAAATGCCTATAATGTAATAATGTAATGTAATGGGATACTGTGCTATAGAAGATGCTGTCTTTCAGATGGAGTAGATAAACCGAGGTTCTGACTCACTGTGGTTGTTAAAGATCCCAAGACACGTATCGCAAAGAGTAGGGGTTTCCCTGGTGTCCTGGCTAAATTCCAATCTAGCTTTTTCAATCTGCTACCTAATCATCCCCCAGTTTAATTGACTAAAAATAGTTATATTAATAGTGGTGAGCATACTGGTGCAAAATGGCTGCCGTTACATCATCCAGGTGGGTGCTACACATTGGTGGTGGTTGGGGCGTGTTTGAGGCGTGTTTCCCCCTCATGACTGTAAAGCGCTTTGAGTGTGAGAAAGGTGCTATATAAATGGCAGGCATCATTATTAAAATGGTGTCTGTGGTTGCCTAGATAAATTGCACATTGCACCCCCCTTTCACACAATTTTTTTTCTTTTGCTTCCAGATTAGTGTGTTGCGAATTGTACCATCACAGGGAATTAAACAGCACTGGAAACAGCGTTGTTGTTTCAACTGGATTTTCAGTTCCTTGCAGTGTGAATTTAATAGCACGCTAAGGGCAGTCTTTTAAAAACCAAAATCAAATACTGATCTTCCAGTAATGAACATGTGTTAGAAAGTACTCTGATCCCTTGGGAAAAAATACAAACAACTAGAACTTCAGCAACCATTATGTAATGTGTGTGTGTGTGTGTGTGTGTGTGTGTGTGTGTGTGTGTGTGTGTGTGTGAGAGAGAGAGAGAGTGAGAGAGAGAGAGAGAGAGAGAGAGAGAGAGAAAGAGAAAGCACATGTGTCATCCTCCCCATTTCACACAGGGGCAGGCAGTAACTTGATCATATACACACATGCTGAGTCCCTGCTTCATCTTTTCATTAAATTGCTTGATCAATTAGCCGCAATCAAACAAAATCAGCATCGGTTTCCTCACTCCTGAACCTGCAGGCACATCTTCACTTCAGATTAATTCCAGTATTGTGTGTTTGTTTTAAGTCTTCTCCTTCTCTTTCTTGCAAGAAGACTAAACACAAAATTATTACCTAAACAGACTCTGCCCTATTCTATTCTTTTTCTTCCATTCCATTGTCAGAAAATGGTGCCTTAAAATGAGTTTAATTGATCTGCAAAAATGCCCAGTGTGTGTTATGGAGTTAGTTCACTGCACTGAGCAAAATGGAGGGGTTGCACCAGGCAGTCACTGGGATGGGACAGAGGCTTTTTCACATAGACAAGATTAAAGGTCTCATGGCATCAAGAAAATGCCCTGTGCATAATCCAGTTCTGTATCCCCTGGTAATACACTTATTTTACGCCCAATGTCGAAGAAATATTCCATGAAGGTTTTTACAAAGTTATATTGTAAAAAGTATTGGTATTGGTTACCTACCAATACTTAGATTCAATCTACATTTGGCCTGAACCTACTATGTAATTGTAAGTGTTTTCTTCAAACTTGCAGTTCACTTGCATTCATGCATTCAATATTAAGTCACAAAATGTTTATTGAATAAAGGAATACATTTTTTTTCGAATGCATATTATGAAGACTGTGTTTGAGTAACGTGTTTTTTTCAAATGACAGTATTTTTCACGTTGAATTAATATATTTTATGAATAAGTTATCTAAGCCCAATCATTAGAAGTGTTCTTCCACTGCAGACTCCCAGCCTAAGATGGCTGTTATTGTGCTATGTTAAGATGCAGTTAACATCACGGCTAATATTGTATAGAGTTAATGTGGGTTATTGTTAGGGTTAATATTGGGCTACGTTAATGTGGGGTTAACACTGAGGTTAATATTGTGCTGTAATACTTTGGGATTAATGTTGGAATTAATATTGTGCTATTTTAATGTGAGGTTGATACCAGCAGAGATAAACCCTCACTATAGACAGTTGCCACAATGTGATGACGACCAAACAGAAGCTCATACCGCGCAACTAGGTCTACCTCAAACTGCTGAACACCTGACCTGTTTACACGGCAGGTCCACCTCAAACTGCTGAACACCTGACCTGTTTACACGGCAGGTACACCGACAAACAGCCTTGTGAGGGAGATGCATTTCTTACGCCAGCTCTGCCTGCGTTCCCTGTTTTCTCCCACGTGCCTTTGTTCTTGCTCGTAAAAGATGTTGACACTTTTTCGTTCTGAGCCACAGCAGTCCCTAATGTCCTCTGTCTTTGTTTGAACAGATTTTCAAATATTTAGAAGCCAGAAAAGCTTCAGGCATTGTTTCCACATTTGTTTATTTTTCATTCCACCTGCTCACCCTCACCATTTCAGTCAAGTAAAGAATCCTATCAAAATTTCTCTGAAAATGACTGCATGTCTTTGACAGCATATGAAATAAATGTCACGGTCAGGTCATGACGGGTCCTACAAAAACAGTTTTACGTAACTAATTCAAATTGTAGACTCCCATCTGAACCGATCTCTTTCTGGAGTTGAGTTCCTCTTTTAAAAGCAGGACCCAGTCTCGGATTTATCCTTGGTCAATGCCCTCTCTTTCTCCCAATTAAATTGAGTATGTCCCTGCTTCATTTTTCTTATAGGAGTGTTGGATAAATTTGCTGGAACTGAACGAGCATTTTTCTCACCGCTGAGCCTGCAGGCACATCTTAATTTCGGGTTAATTAATTAAACAAATACTGTGGGTTTTTTAATCCTCCTTTTAATTCAAATTTGGCCAATTGTACTAGAATCCAAAAACAGGCTGCCGTTGCATAGCAGGTGAGCAGGTGCTTATGGTCCATGAAAGGCTATAAGTTTGCTGTTAGTAAGCCTGTACCATATCTGCTTGTTGTCTGTATGTCCCGCCTCTTTTGAGTGAACAGTGGACTGTACCATATGGAGCATTGAACACTTTCTCTCGGCCGCTGGCGGTAACCCAGTGGCACAGTAAATATGATTTCTGCCATCACAAACCCAAAAAAATAGATAAAAGGACACAGAAAAAGAAGCAGTGGACCACAAATGTAATATATTTGTGATATGTACAGTATATGATGTAAATATATATTTATTTATTTTCATGATGACCCGCCTAAGAAAAATAGATGTTTCCGAAATAATCTTAGCACATATTTATGGCTCCAAAGGAGATTTATTAAAGCCACAAAAAAATGTGTCAGGTATGTTGCATAGAAACACACTGGAATGATCCCCTGATGGTTACCATTTAGTCACAAAAACATATAAATCATATGTGTCAAAAACATTTAAGAATGCTCTAAATACATTTTTTTGAAAATTGGTTCGATTAACATTGCTAACATTCCTGACAGATGAACATGAATGACCATCCACAACCACAGTATTCTTTTCATATTTCATATTCTTTTTGAAAAACAAAACTTTAACGATAGGAAACTGAATGTGCTGGGAAGATGCTTTGAATCAGTGAACAATCTTCCTCAGATCTAAATGACAAGTAAATTCTAATGTTCATCGCTGTTATTGATTGGCAGTTAACTTCGCCTTTCATTGGCTGTTGCTGAAATCTGACTGAATCCAGGTCAAGAGCTTTAAATGACACTTAAAAATCTATGTATTAATTCAATGATATTGTGGGCAGCCAAATATAACCAAATAAAGTTTTAAATGCACACACAAACATGCACACACACACAGTGCGGTGTGGACTACATTAAAAGGAGTGCCATGCGTGTTAGTACACAACCATAATGCCGGTGTAAATTTAACACTGCTGGTGTACATTTAACACCCTTGGGTGTTTAAATGAAACCACGGTCTCAAATGTGCACCAAAATTTTTGCTGTGTAGTAAATGAGGAACATGGGACTGCAGTGTGCATTTCTGGGCCTCAGGAGTTCGGGAAATGTGTCGTTTCAATGATGCGCTGACCTCAATTCAGCTGGCATGTGCAGCAGGGGTAAAGCCCTGGATAAACAGACCATAAGACAGGCTGAAAAAAATATATCAGCGAGCATTTGCTCAAATCTCCTGCGCAGCCACAATATGGCAGTACTGATTATAGATAATTTACGGGTGCAGTCAGTTGTGCTTTAAACTGGCAAATTAATGGAAAACAGACAGTTCTTCACTGGAGCATATCAAAATCTGCTTAAAATGGCCCGCATGACATTGATGTGTTTTGTGCATGTGTGTGTTTCATGTGTGAGACCCCCTGTACTGCAGTGTGGGGCTTTGTGTTTGTGGAGCGTGGCATTCCTAGGAGTTGCCTTGATCCGGGGGTTGTGGGAGATCTCTCAGGATTTTGTCTCTGGGGCCAGACAGCATGTCCTAGGGAAAAACATGAGAAATGAACCACGGATTCGATCACATAGGGGGTCCCCAGGGTGGGGCAGGTTGGAGGGGGGGGGGGGGGTGGATGGGGTGGGGTAGAGCCATGTCGTATGTACTAAATCGGTATAACTAAAATTGCATTTGGCTACAAAATGGGAGTGCTAGTTCTTAATGCAAGGGCTCTGTAATGTAAAAACCTCAAAATGGCTGCCTTTCTGGTCACAGCCACTTCTCTCTCATTGTTTTTGGTCTCATGGAAAATGGAGGTCCTACCTCCCACAACTGCTGACTCTGCACATCATATGTGGGATGAATTTGCTTATTTCTGATCTCCATCTTCTCCTGGCTACTACTGTCCAGGCCCTGGTGCAATGTCCACTGGACTAACTGACTCTATCTGACCTTCTGACCTTTCCTCTGCTGTGTGTCCATCTGTCACTCCCATCAACGATTGCATTTCAAAGGATCGCTCATTCTCACTTTCTACCTCACTCTGCAATTACATTTTCAGGCCACTGTTGCCAGAGCATCAGATGTCCCACAATCCATTGCTTCTGTCTCAACAATATCATCAATCAACAATCAATTGTCAAACTTTCCAAACTATGCTTATAAAAAAAAAATCAACACTTGCATTTAACCGTGAGTCAATTAACCCTTTCCAGCCTAAGCGAATATTTTGTGAACATTCTATTCCATTCTATTTATTAACATGCGTTGCAAAAATGTTTGTGGTGTGATAATATTACATCAGATACCTAAACTTTATTTACCATTGTAAACAGGATAACTGGGGCTTTCAATTGATATAAAAAACAATAGGATTACTTAATGGCAATATCATCAATTATGGAAAGACATTCAACAACTAAATTTATAAAATGTTCTAAATGGCTATTTTCTAATGAGAAACGTACATTTTTACCCATTTCACGTTTAAGATATCGGAAAACCTAGAGTGTATGGTATCTTCACCATTTTGTGAGTGAAATATAATAAAAATCAGAATAGAGCTATCATCTACCGTTCAAAAGTTATAATCACTTCAGTTATGGGTGCGAAAAGGGTTAAAAAACGGTTTAGAATTTTGGTTTATTGACAATATGATGTGCATATGCAAAAATATTTATGGATTGATCACATTACATCACAACCTCTAACCTTAATATACCATTTTAAACAGGATAACTGGGGCTTTCCATATATATCCATTATTATACAATAATATGCTTACTTTACCACAATATCATCAATTATTAAAACAATTCACAAAATAAATAATCATACAAAACTTTCTAAATGGCTAATCTCCATGCGAAACATAGGTTTTTAAACATTTCATGTTCAAGCTCGAGGGAGACAAACTGTGCAGCATCTTCCCTATTTTGTAAGTGATATGAGTACAAATCAGAAGAGATGTATCTTCTACTGCTCAAAAGTTATAACCACTTCAGTTATGGGTGCGAAAAGGGTTAAAAAACGGTTTAGAATTTTGGTTTATTGACAATATGATGTGCATATGCAAAAATGTTTATGGATTGATCATATTACATCACAACCCCTAACCTTAATATACCATTTTAAACAGGATAACTGGGGCTTTCCATATATATCCATTATTATACAATAATATGCTTACTTTACCACAATATCATCAATTATTAAAACAATTCACAAAATAAATAATCATACAAAACTTTCTAAATGGCTAATCTCCATGCGAAACCTAGGTTTTTAAACATTTCATGTTCAAGCTCGAGGGAGACAAACTGTGCAGCATCTTCCCTATTTTGTAAGTGATATAGAGTACAAATCAGAAGAGATGTATCTTCTACTGCTCAAAAGTTATAACCACTTCAGTTATGGGTGCGAAAAGGGTTAAAAAACGGTTTAGAATTTTGGTTTATTGACAATATGATGTGCATATGCAAAAATGTTTATGGATTGATCATATTACATCACAACCCCTAACCTTAATATACCATTTTAAACAGGATAACTGGGGCTTTCCATATATATCCATTATTATACAATAATATGCTTACTTTACCACAATATCATCAATTATTAAAACAATTCACAAAATAAATAATCATACAAAACTTTCTAAATGGCTAATCTCCATGCGAAACCTAGGTTTTTAAACATTTCATGTTCAAGCTCGAGGGAGACAAACTGTGCAGCATCTTCCCTATTTTGTAAGTGATATAGAGTACAAATCAGAAGAGATGCATCTTCTACTGCTCAAAAGTTATAACCGCTTCAGTGATGGGTAAGAAAAGGCTAAAAAAACGCTTTAGAATGTTAGGTTCATTGAAAATATGACGTGCGTATGGAAAACTGTTTGAGGTGTGATCATATTATGTCACACCCCTAAAGATAATATACCATTTTAAACAGGATAACTGGAGCTTTCCATTCATATCCATTAATATACAATAATATGCTTACTTTAACACAGTATCATCAATTACTAAAACAATTCACAAAATAAATAATCATACAAAACTTTCTAAATGGCTATTCTCCATGCGAAACCTAGGTTTTTAAACATTTCATGTTCAAGATCGAGGGAGACAAACTGTGTGGTATCTTCACTATTTTGGAAGTGATATAGAGTACAAATCAGAAGAGATGTATCTTCTACTGCTCAAAAGTTATAACCACTTAGTGATGTATGGGAAAAGGCTAAAAAAACATTTTTATTAGAATTTTAGGTTCATTGACATTTCACATTACCACTTATCCATTATCCTAATTGGCCACTTGAGTATGTGTATGTGTATATGTATATATATATATATATATATCATCATCACCCATCAACCAGCTTATTCCTATTCAAGGTACAGGGGTGCTGGAGCCTATCCCAGCATGCATTGGGCGAGAGGCAGGAATACACCCTGGACAGGCCGCCAATCCATCACAGAGCACTCACACCATTCACTCACTCATTCATACCTATGGGCAATTTAGAGTCTCCAATTAGCCTAACCTGCATGTTTTTGGACTGTGGGAGGAAACCGGAGTACCCGGAGGAAACCCACGCTGACACGGGGAGAACATGCAAACTCCACACAGAAAGGCTCTCGGCCGTGATTCGAACTCGGTACCTTCTTGCTGTAAGGCGACAGTGCTAACCACTGTACCACCGTGCCGCCTATATATATATATATATATAGCAAAATTGAAAGACACAAACACTGAAATATACAATGTATGGGTTCAATGAAACACACTTTATTTTAACAAAAATGTTAACAAATGTTTAACATAGTGAATGGATGAACTAAGTAAATGGATAACATTGCAAAACAAATAAAAACAAGATACAACCCATGGCAAATATCAGTTTAGATGCCTGTAAAATTAATACATTGGATTTATTTACAGTAAAATCATTAATGTATTAGTACAGGTACAGCAGACAAATCTATGGTCAAGCATAAATACCTTAAATATATTCAAGAATCAAGAAGATAACAGTAAGTGCATGTCGTGCTCTGCAATGACCCTCAGCACCATCCTTCTCTTCAGGGACTGTATAGATGGCTAAATGTCCATCCTTTGCTGCAATACATAAATATGTAATCATTTACCATTTCATTAATCCATAACATATCATATAAAACCATTTCTGAGTCATTGAAGGGCTGTATACTTACAATAATAACATCTTTACAGCAAACGATTTATGCTTATGTCAGGAATAGATAAAATAGCTATTCTGGACACAAGCATAATGTCCATCCATCACTAATAGATAAATAATATTATCAGTTGCCATTTCATTAATCCATAACATATAGAACCATTTCTGAGTCATTAAAGAGCTGTATAGTGAGAATGACATTTTACAGAAAACACTTTATGCTCCAGAATAACGTTAGATAAAAAGGTCAACAAATATCACAAGTTAGACTACTTGGCATAATGTCCATCAATGTAAAATAACGTTTTGAATGAACAGACATAAATCATCAGTGACATTGGCTCAACTGGATGATGTATTTTTGTCATATGTGTCTAAACAGGCTTATCTTGCTCATGTCAGAAACGTGAGTCCCAAAAATTTTTAAAAATAAATAAAATACTGCCGTTCAGTTCCTTCTCCATTTTAGACAGCGCATAGTTACCTTCAGATTTAGGCATAACGTTATGTTAAAACACTAGCTAGATAATTAGTACTTGCTATTGATAAGACTAATAGTTGAGTATAACTCAACTATTCAACTTTTAGAAAGCTAGCCAGACTGACAGAAGAGCTAACGTTAAAAGTTACCAAAACAAAGGACAAAGGACTTCGCGCAGAGACACAGCTCGCAGCTAGACTAACGCTACTGGTTTTAGCTTTAGTTAGCCATTATTTAGTTATCAAAGTCTACACTAAATACGAACAATATCTAACGTTATCACTTCACTTATTCATTATATGACAGACTTTTTCACAATTTCATCTCGAAACGAGCTGGGAAAATAACACAGCGGGTCCTTGAAGCTTCAGAAACGTAGTCCAAAAAAAAAAAAAAAAAAAAAACTTTCAGTTCCCTTCTCCATTTTAGACAGGGCAATTACTTACCTTCAGATTTAGGCATAACGTTATGTTAAAACACTAGCTAGATAATTAGTACTTGCTATTGATAAGACTAATAGTTGAGTATAACTCAACTATTCAACTTTTAGAAAGCTAGCCATTTTAGACAGCAGAGCTAACGTTAAAAGTTACCAGGACAAAGGACTTGTGTTTGCGCCGAGACACAGAGCTCGCTGCTAGACTACGCTACTGGTTTTAGCTTTAGTTAGCCATTATTTAGTTATCAAAGTCTACACTAAATACGAACAATATCTAACGTTATCACTTCACTTATTCATTATATGACAGACTTTTTCACAATTTCATCTCGAAACGAGTTGGGGGAAGAATAACACTTGAAGAAAACGTGATCGCTTTTACACGAATGTTCATGTTTTTGTTCGAATTCTAAATGATAATCTGAGAAAGTCTGCGGTACAAAAACATGATTTTATTCAAAATAAAACCGTTTCTGAAGTAATATTTATGGTTAATTATTATCTTTAAATGCTTTTTTACCTACCTAGCTTATTGGGGGTTCTTCAGTCGCAGTCAAGTCTTCAAACGATGGTTTCTTGTCCGATGAGGTAGCTACGTCCGCGGTGAGGCAAATGGAGACTTCCGTGTTTTACGGGCGCCTTTATATAGCGGTCAAGAAAGCAATCCCCGCCCACTAAGCTCACCAACCAGTTATATGCAATTGTAGCTTATTTTGTCATGTTTAATTAGCATTTTTCCAAAAAAAAATCCGTGATTGGACGGCAGAGGTATTTGACGTCAAACCATCGTCACAATTATGCTGAAATTAGAGCGGTCCGGCTGGAAAGGGTTAAATACAGTTGAATTCAGCTGATTGAATCCAGGTCTCTGCTTGACTAATGTAATATTCCATTTTGTTAAATCCAGGGACAATTTGCTTGATGCATCATATCCTTGAATAAGTCATAAAAAGTATGGAAAATAAATTAATCAGATTCCAGTCATTTGCCCCTTTAAGTTCGGATGTAACACCCCTGATGCATTTATCTCACATGCAAATGAACATGTGTGATTAAGTGAATACGTATCTTAATTAAATTCATATACTCTTTCACCATGTGATTTCCCTTACTTTTTCTTGTTGACCTTTGTGGATTTTCTGTCATGTCGCTCCATTATTTTTTATTTCTATCTACCCAATGGGATAGGCCTCCTGTAAGGGCTCTTGCTGTCCAACCAATGGGATAGGTCTCCTGTAGGGGCTCTTGCTGTCCAACCAATGGAACCACCGAAACATCCTATGATCAACGCAATCCTCATGGTCAAATATAATCAAGCTATTGTACCTTTTATCACGAGAACTATTGTAAACAAATTGCGGCATGTGAGGTGTGGTTTGGGAGATGTGTTACCCCGATGTCCCATTGTGTATTTCTAAATACATTTCCCAATGTATTTATTTGGATCCCCATTAGCTGTTGCGCTTGCAGCAGTTGCTATTTCTGGGTTCCACGTCAAACTTAAGAGCACACGACATATTCCGAAGCGGACATATCCGGCACGAAACCAAGCGATCTCTGTCAAAACCCCCGTCAGATGGCTTTTATCCCCACGGAGAGATGTGTTGTGCGGTAAATGTAGTACCTCAACACAAATATGTCACAAATACGATGAGAGCAGTCCAAGGAATTTTTGCCCCTTTTTAAGAATTTACATATACTGGTGAACATGTATTATAACATTACATTTTCGCATAAAATAAATATCCAAACTAACTTTCCTTGCCAAATGGTCTCAATGAGGGGTTAGTTATGTGCCTCAAAAACAAAGAATCCCCAAGTATGTGGGGGCAGGTGGGGCTTTGCTTCATTATTTTAAAGTCAACATCCCCTGTAATGTAAAATCCACTGGAGATCATTTCTCTGAACCACAAGTGCATTTATAATGAAGGCTCAGTAATGGACAGACCCTTCCCTCCGATTTTCACCTTGATTTCATTGTATTTTATTCACAAGGTTTGGACCTTTCAAAACCATTCCCTCAGCATTACAGGTGTATGGTTCATTAGCCCATTGCTTAATCTCAGAAATAAATGAAATGGACTTACTAAAGCTTTAAATGGCAATACAGAGTTATGAACATGATCAAAATCAATGTCCATTCCCAGAGAGCCCTTTGAAAGACCCTATTACTGTGAATAAGCAGCCGTGCGCATGGCCTCATTTAAATAGAGGGAACAGCACAAGAAGAACAAACAGAATGCACATATTGTCCTCTTCATTCCTACAAGACTCCTCGGTCTGACTTTAGAATACTGTGACTGAGCACAAAGCGTCTCGTGATTTGTGTCCCCTGTATGTGCAAAACAAGGCATATCAAGAACCAATTGCCGAAGCAAGACCAAAATGCAAAAAGACATTTTTCCCTCAAGATAGCCGTGCAGCACAGCTGGCAGTGCTGTCGCAGCATACGAGGACACGGAGGTCCAGACCTCGGTAAGTTCTCTCTGTGAAATTGAAAAACGCCATGGCCGTAATCACATGAACACAACGTATTTCTCTGTAAATATCTGTAAATACCGCAGAGAATGAGTCTTGAACTGTGTGCTCAATGCAACCCCTAGCCTACTGGCTTTTCAAAGTTGTATGTATGCTCTCTTGTTCTGGCTTTTTTTTTAAATTTTTTAAATGGAACGTCCCGCACCGGTTTTAGGCTACCACACTCTATTCGTTCTTTGCAGCGAAAGAATTGAAAATGTAATTTTTGAAAAAGAAACATTCTGCTCATTTTTTTAATGATTATTTTCAGCTGCATCTGTGTGCAGCCATGCTTCATTGTCACTTTTAAAATAATAATTGGGTGGAATTGAAGGAGTTTTCTTACATTTCAGGTGGATTTAAAGCATGGAAATGCAAAAAATTGGTTTTAAATAGCCAACATTTTTCTGGGGCAGGACCACCAGGCCGCCTGCGAAAGGTTTGGGTCATGGACCTCACCTAAAATTTTGGGCTGGCTATAAATACATATATACGTATATATTATATATTTGTAATATATAAACACAAATGTTTCTGTGAGTTCAAGCTCACCTGTTGTCAGATTGTGGATGCACCCCAAGGTCTGCCGTCCAATCCTGACCTACCGCCAGAGCCAACTGTAGCCGTTGGCCCTGAATAACTCACTACAGCATCACTCAGTTAGGGAGGTGCCAGTGTAAAGACCATGTTTTGTGCCTCACCAGCGCCTGCCACTGGCAGGTCGGGTTCGCGGAGTCCGTCTACACAAGCTGAACATGAACGGTAGTCCTCCAAAGCATTGACTGTGCAAACTAACCAGGAGGCAGAACTAATTCGTTAAATCAGTTGGCTGAGTTCATGGGTGGAAGAAACACATAGCAGGACTTTTCTTTTCTGATCCATGGATTTTACATATCTGTACTCCTGTCTGTGGTGCTGCTGATACGGGAGGAGGAGGGGCGATAGATTGGAAGACGCGAACCCCACTGTGATGCCCAATACATGGCCGGTTAGGCAAGTCAAAGTTTCTTTTGAAATAAAAGAAATTTCCCACTGATTTTACTTGTCTCAAACTTATTTATTTATAGGGTTATTTAAGGAATGGTTTTATGGGCATTTCCAAATATATAAAAAAAAGTAAATTAACAATAAATAAATAAACATAAATATTGTTGCATCTAACATCACTATAAAAAACAATCGGTGGTTATGGTAACCGTAAAATGAAATGAACACTAACACGAAAAATCTAATAAAGTACGTGATTTATGGGCTTCTAAAACGCACTTAACTGTCTATGAATGGTCTGGAGTAATCGTTAATCTACGAGCGTTTCTAAGAGCGTCTTAAGTTAAGATGCTTTTGGGAAACGCACCCAAAGTTAAAGAAGCTTCGTACGAAGGGTTTTACGATGTCTTAGCCTTACGATGCTTTTGGGAAATGCACCCCTGATGGACTGTGCTCTCCCAAACCCACGGGAAGGGTTTCAGCAGCAAGACTGGCTTACGAATACTAGGAAAAATTGGGGGGTGGGGACAAAGTCTTCCAAAATGGAGAAGGGAACTATGATTAATAGCGCTATGAATATTAATGATATGTAACTGGCAGTGAAGCTGAGGGCCTGTGAATGTGAGCATGGAGGCAGCTGCCATTGGGGATAGGAAAATTCCTGTAGTAATTTAGTGCTGCATTCGAGTCCTCCTACTGTGTTCTTCTTTCTGAGTGCCCTTTCTAATGAGGTCAGAGAATCAGAGAGCTATTTACAACATACATTTACACTGCAATGTGTCTCCATTCATTAGGTACAGGCCACCTCTGCTGGCAAAGAGGTGTGTTTGTGGTGTGTGTGTGTGTGTGTGTGTGTGTTTTTGTAAGGGCTGAGGGAGCGCATCTTAAGCCAGCTGGACACAGGCCTCTGTTTTGTATGAACCTGGCTGGTTGAAAGAGAAATATGTGACTTTTGCGGCATTAGCGAGAGGTTAACAAGCAAACAAACGCCCTGATACTCACAAAGAGGTATTATAGCGGCTACTGACACGAGAGCGCCTCAGTTACTTTCATCCCGTGTTAGCTCTCATCCTGTGTCACGTGGCTTCCCCGTAAATTTCACATACACAGCACAGCTAAAGTCTAAACAAAGGTTCGCTACTTGAAGAACGCTATCCCCCCTCGCTACGATAATCAGGTCGTTCCGAATAAGAGTTATGGCTCATTTACCGCGTGCCTTGCTGCGGGATACGTGCGGAGAAGTAAAGTGGCGCGAAAAAGGGCTGTGTTGCGTAAATCCTCTTTCGGCCGCGGGTTTAATCTGTGCCACGGTTCAGCTCGGCCAGTCTGTGACAGAGCACCGCAGGCTAAATCAAATCGGATGACTGTAGCGTTGTATGGGGAGGGAAGAGGAAGGGTGTGTGCCGTCAGCCAGATGTCTTATGCAATGGAGAGGAACCGATGAGGGATTTTAGCCTATTCATTGGGTTCTTGTGGCGTCACAGCCTGAATTTGCTGCCTTGTGACGTCTTAGCATAAGGATTCAGCGGTGCAGTGCAGCCGTGATGTTCAGTGGAGAAAATGAAAAGAAGAAAAAAATGTGGCAGCTGTTTCAGGTTCTCACAAGCCTCTACAATTTTTTATTTTCAAAATAGCCATTTTTTCTGCGCATGAAAGCAGGCAAGCTTTTACTAGCCTCTATTAAAATAATATGCAGACGGTGTGTATTGTCAATTCCCATTCAAGAAGCACAGGTCTTGTTTTTTCAATGTCTTTCCTAAAAAGAGAAGACTGTTAATGCAATTTAGCTGGCAGAGGAACCCAAGGAGACGTGCATAACAGAAGAGCCCAGAGCCTCATGCCAAATAAATTAGTTATTAAATTATAATTTCAAAATACTGTGCTGGCCGGCCTACCAGCCATTGCTATAAAGCCACTGCAACCGGTCAAGAATGCTGCTGCTGGCTTGGTCTTCAACCAGCCAAAATTCACACATGCCACTTTTGAACACCCATCACTGGATTTTGGTGGCTGTCCATATTTAAATCAAGTCTGTCAACCTGGCATTCTAAGCTGTGAATTGTACTACCTTTTGTCCTATCAATGATTACACCATAGACTCCAACCAGACTTCTCCATTCAGCGTCCTCTGGCCAGCTGGTAAATGGCTCAAAAATCATTTGCTCGGGAAAAAAATAGAAATAACCTAAAGCGTGGGATAAAACCTTTCTCACTCTGCTTCCTGATTCTGGCCTGGCTTGTGCATTCTGCTGATAAGCCTCCTTCGGGACAGTTTTTTAAGAACATTTCTGGAACTGTACTTCAGCTGATATTGCGACAGCTGTATTTCCAGGATTTTATTTGTTCCATATCTGACAGACCTTTGGAATGAGCGATTGGACACCGTTGTAGCGGGACACAGCAACGACATCCCAGAGCACATGCTCGTCGCTCGCTCTCTTCACATGTGCAGCCTCAGGCGAAGGAGGCAGCAGAGAGCCACTGAAGCTCCGCCCGTTTGCTTTATATGGTCGGAGGTCCCCTCAAGGCTCCAGTACATCAAGTCGACTAGCGAAAATTCAACACAAACATTTCAGTGTAGCCAAGGACGGACATATTAAATCTAGTCTGCGAAGCAAATTGAGGTTGGCAGTATTGTTACATGTTCTGAATGTATTTTCTTTTTCAGTTATTTTCGTTTGAATAGTTTGAGTGGCGCTCATGCAGCTCCAACTGGCTCGAAGGATTCTACGCAGACAGTATTGACAAGATGAGTTAATTATCTTCCATCTACATGCAACGACCTTGGTTCACCGATCAATCCTGACCACACTGGTGTCAGGACTAGACAGTTTCTGTGACGGGGTTCTTTAAGATGGCTGCCCACCACTGCAACGTCAGCCGTCATTCAGACGGAGGGTATAGAGTAGTCAGGTTAACCTGCTAAAAGAACAAACAACAAAGGAGATTGAGATTTGAGAACAGAAGTTGATTTTGACAAATAAAGTTTAATCAGATGGTATTTTGAAATGCGAGTTAGTAATGATAGAAATAGATTTGTCTGACTTTACCCTTCCTACTCACTCATCTGCCGGAAAGGCTATTTTTTATTATTTGCAAAAATAAACCACTTTAGTTAGACTTCTGTCACATTCTATAAGTCATGTTTGGCAACTTTCGTTCACATTGGTCAGAATCGATGCGCCGAACCATGAGCACCACTGAGTAATGGAGTCGTGAGTTCAGTGCACAGGGACTTCAAGAGGGCAAAGTATCTCTCCCACCCCTCTTTCTTCCTCTCCGCATTGTCCTCTCTTTTCTCTTCATATTCCTTCAAATTTAATTATGATTTTACATTGATGCAGTGGACATTCTCGGAAAATGTCACAAAGGAAAAGAATGCGACAGTTTCACGTACCTAAATGACTGTTCTTGCAACTTGATAGCAATTGTACCCTGACGCACAAGACCATCAACAAACACGTTCAGAGTAAATGATCATATTCAGTTTACAGTGCATCCACAATGTAAGTAGGCTAGTAAATATAGATAGGAAAGGAATGTTCTGTATTGAGGGTTAATGTTTTGTGGCATGGAATATTTTATTTGTGCCAGTTCATCCAATAAATCACAAAATTTATAGATCAGTGTTTTGAATCCAATTTTTTGTGTATGAACCCCCTCGTATTTTATTTGTAGACTGAAATATGTAGCAAATGAAGAATAGGCATTCAAGGTTTACTTCACAAGTCTGCCGTTATTTAAATGACTTTGAGTGAAAGTGTTCATGTTACTGAAACATTGTTAATATGAAAATCATGCTTGATGTCAAATAGGAAATTTGTCTACAATTATAAGGTTCTAGAGGTTCACATTTTCATGCCCTGTTCAGGAAGAGCTTACCTGTTCGTTCAGCTGCGGCGTTGAGCTTTTGCGCGTAAATCAAAGCGAAGCCTTGAGTTTATCCCTCACCCGCTATACCTCCGCACAGCTGGCGTCTTTTTGCCTCCCTTGGAGCTTCTTCGCATCTCTGAAGGCCAAACTCAGTTGTAAACATGGCCAGCTTGTCTTTGGCAGTCAGCAAGTGTGTTCATTTTTTTTAATTTTAATTTTTAAATTGTGTCCTAACTTTCTTTAGCACTGAATTCGACACTTGCGCCCGAGGATGTTTGGATTGGATGTTTGGATTTCTAAGCATCACATTCCGTCCTTGCCTGAGGCCTGAGTCTCCCTACATTCCCACACCGTCCAGCTAGATTTATAATTTGTGTTGCCAGATGGTCGTAATTTTCGCTCTCATCTTCAAGTGAACCCTATATAATGCAAAGTCTTCTCCCCATACCTCCACCATTGACCATTTATACAAAGGCAAAGGTTAAAGAAGAGGCACAATAATTCTACATTTGATGTTGATTCATAAATTAAAACAAGAAGCCAAATGTGCAGTTAAATGCATGCTATTCCATCTCAAAGGAATTGGACCCATATTATTTATTGAATACATAAAATCAGCCAAGAGGATAAAAGATTAAATATTTGCACAAGAAGAGAAAGGTAAAAACAACAAGGCTCAAAATAATTTGTTCAATTTGGTGATGCAACTATGGGAGACAATTTTCTTGTGTTTTAAAGCTTGTTTTGTTTCTGATTCGGTGTCTGATTTAAGATATCTGAATAAGGTGCAATAATGGATGCTTAATAAAACAATAATAACTGAATTATACATCAAATAAAACCACTTTGTTGTTTTTCGGTGTAACATTTATAAAGTATGAATGTATAATAATGCTAATTATAATACAGCGCTTCTCCGTTATACCAGCAGTTAAAAACCAAGGACTAACGTTGGCGATAAGCAGAGCTTGTGGTAAACCAAAGTTGTGTAAATATCAATGCAACAAAATTCAACTTTAATTCATCCTTAATAAATTAAATGAATAAAACTACTAATTAATACATTAACAAACTGCTATTAATATGGCTGCCAAAATCTTTTTTCTTAACAAACACGCCATTATTATGAACCCTGCAAAAGTGCTTTTTACCAATTTATGAGCCAGTTGCCAAATTCACAAGCTTTTTCTAAAAACATTAAAAATGACTGTAAGATTTATTTGGTGAATAATTTGTAGGTTAAAAGAAAGGTGCGACATAGCAGAAGCATAGCAGAACATTTTTGTGAGGGTTTAGGGCAACGGAACTTCCAGCCAATCAGATCTGTTCGTTTGGTGAACGATAGAGAACCACATGAATAAGAATGAATTCAGAATAGAAATGCTGCTTCTTTTGATCAAAGTTAAGCCACTTGCCTCTCACATATAGAATCTCTTGTTGACAGGTTTTTGGTATTGTTAAATGCATCAATACATACTTTTTTGCTAGCGTAAGGTGTGTGCATCTGTGAATTTCCATATTGCCTCATTGTTTTTTTTTTCCACTGGCAGTATAGCAAGAATGTAAACAATGCATTTTATATATTACATTAGCTCAGAGAGCTGGCAGATGGCGGGCAGTGGGGGAAATACAGCACGGTAGAAATACAATGATTTCCTATGGGAGGACATTTCTACCTGAGGAACTGCTGATGCTAGGCGAGGGCGGTGGTCTAACAGGGCAGTATAATGCAGTACATTAATAATAAAGAACGATAATGTTCTCTTTTACAACAAAGACCGGTGGGGAAAGAAGGTGGGTAGGGAACTCAAGGTATTATGCAGTCAATCAAATATAAAGAGATGATTAAACAGTGTCCTTTACATGTCTAATGGACTGCCTACCAGGTGTGCAAACGAGAGCTTGCAGACTCCACCCAGTATACAATGCCACCATACAATCTCCAGTCTTTCAGCCTAAAAGGGTGTATTTTATGGTCCCATTATTTATCACACAATGTGATTGAGTCCCCTCATCTGGTTTATTGTGTTGAAATTGAAGGTGAACACAAAGCAGTGATTCTCCTGGGGCCTCATGTATAAAAGGTGCATAGGCCACTTACCCCACTGATTTGGGATTTATAAAAACAAACTTGACGTCAAAACATCCGCGCATTTACGCACATTTTTGAGACTGTGGCAATTGGCGTACGCATCTGTTTTGTGCGTACGCACCTTTTATACACGAGGCCCCAGGTGCTTCCGTGGTATTATAGACATGATGCAAACATTATGGTGAATCATTTAAATTAAAAAGATTAAGCCAATGTAGAAGTCACTGTAAAAAATGTCACTGGGCTGATCCTCATCCACGTTTTTTGCTACAATTAATATAGCCAAAAACATATGAACTGACAACATCCCAGGACAACATAGAGGCCAGAATTCAATCAAAATCAGTCCTTGAAAAACCTAACACTTGCCTCTATTGTAGTCAAAGTTATGGACAAATCTTGGCGGAATCCACATAGACCAAGAGACGCCATGTTTGTGAGGGGACACACACAGAAACATTGAGGTGCAGGATTAGAAACAAAGCCACTCTGCCAGGATGTTTGGGTCATAATCCAGGTTTGTGCTCTCCACAAGGATTAGCAGGTCCCCTCCAAAGGAAAGAATAGTCCCTCAGAAAGCAGCGATTCACAGTAGTGTGCAGCTGGCTACGGCCATTCAGTCGGTCCGAAGCAAATTCACACAAATAGGGCACATGGGAGCAGATGAAAGAGGAGAAAAGAGAAACGTCAAGTAAAAGGAGGAGAGGACTACCCTGGTTCCAAAGAGCCATGGGGTTTTCTGGTTATTGTTTTCACCTTAATATCAGCACAACACAATTTAGACCCAAGAAACCAGGTGAAGTGAATTACAAGTTTAAGCAATTCCTCAGTTAAGTGCTGATTAATGACAATAACCACCAGGCCCTGCTGCTCTCTAGGACCAGGGCTGACCACCTTAGTGTCACTTTTGGTCATTCAGGTTCCAGGAGCAATAAGAGAAAGAAAAAGATAGCTTGTGTGCTTGTGTACCTGCTTAAGGAAGCTTGGGAGTTTAAATTAGATTCTGTATGAATATACACCATTCCACCTTATTGTTGCTTCTGCATTTACAGGTTACAAAACTTAGGCAGGGCATTGGGTTGGCATTACATTTCTGGGCAAGGTGAAGATTTGGATGGGGAGTGGGAACTAAATACACACACATGCGCACACATCAAGTACAGCACACACGGAATATCCATGCATTAGCACCTTTGGGGTCTCTCTCTCTATCTCTCTTTCTCATTCCCTGTCAGAAACTTACATAAGAACACCTTAGAATAGAAATTGCATCTACAATTCAATCCAACATCAGCATGTAAAGATCTGAGACGTAAAAATAGATCCACTGATCCCACTGGTGCTCGCTGCAGTTATATCACTGATACACACGTATACAAAGTCACATAACACAAGTACGCACACAAGTACAAACGCACGCTCACAACCTAGTGTCGCGCAAGCCACATTGGCAGGTTGAGGTCTGACCGAAGGATGAGACCAGGTTGAAAATGAACGTGTTCATAAACGGAACCGGTTTGGCCCGGTTTCTCATTCCTTGTCCGTTTGTCGTGTTTGCTGAAAGTGTGGCTGGGGGGAGGGAAGAGCCGAACGGATTATTCACAGAGAGCACTCCCAGGCTCTCCCCCATGTCCACAAAGCATCAAATCTCAGGCGCCAATCTGTTATCTTTGACCTCTCTCCCCACTTACTTAAAGCATTTTACAGCAGACTGCAACAAAATACCGTGCATTAAACCAAAATCCTCTGGGATCCGGGGTCTTGAGCAAAGGCAAACGTTTCGCACGTACGGACACCCTATAGCCGGCTCGACATAGACATGCAATCGCCTAACGACAGGGCGTAAATGAAGGAGTCCGTGGAGGCCCGCCTTTTAATGATCGGTACCTATAGGCAAATGCGCCGTTTTATGTAACACAGTAACACATGTTAACACATGTTCCTGGGCACATAGGATTGCATACGCCAGTCCCACGGAGGGAGACACAAAATGGAGGGAGAAAGGGAAAACACAGGACGGACTACCAAAACAGAAAATACATATAAACGGAAATTCATGAAATCGGGACAGAAGCACGAGACGTGACCAAAAAATTGGAAAAGTGATGAAAAACCATGACTACCAGCCTCCATGTTTATGTCTGTGTTCCCTCTGCAATATGGGAAGGCACAGCGCTGCGTGCGCTCAGGCGGGCATTTGATGTGGAGCGGTTGACAGGAATTAAAGCTATTGAGGTTTCAGCAGGCAATTTTAATGGGATAGTGACTTCGGTCACCAGGTTATCGTCAAGGTAAAGGGTCTAATTAAAGGCATACCACCGTCAGCGATGCGCCGGTGTTTTTCTGAACCGGAAAATGGCCTCCCCCTAAGGGGCGTTTGTATGCCCTGGGAATTATCATGTGTCGTTGGATGGAAGTCATCAAGGATGACTCCCCTGTGTTTGGGTTGGGTTTATTTAATCACGCTTCGAAAATGCCTAGACACTGCTGCTTCTCTTGTTTCTATAGAGATAAGAAACTGCAAGGTATTCTTGAGGAATAACCTTGCGGTTTATTTCCCCAATCGCCTCTGGGCTTCCTGGATTTTCACTATTTTCATTATTTACCATAATGTATACAATGCTTAAAATACATTTTGACTTTACAGGAGTATTACAATTAGTGATTGTGTTGTCCTTGAATTGGTTCTAGGTGTTCTTCGAAAACTATTCAGGCAATAACTAACACCAACGCCAATATTACTGCTGGACATGCAACGCCTAGATAAACAGTAGACAAAATGATCAGCCTAGATCAGTGGTTTAATAACCCAATAGTCATGTTCTCTTGCATCTGTATTCAGTCGATGCCAGTCCTTAACGTTGACTCGCAAATAAATTGCGAAATGCGAAGTGAAATATTGATTGAATCCTGACCCATCTGAAATCAATGTTTGTGTTTGAATTTGTTTGAATGTTTTGTCTCCTCTGCGTTGTCACAGACGGACAGCGATGGTTATGGTTAAAACTCTGGCTCCTCCCTCTTGTTACAGTGTTCCTGGTAAGACCCGCATTTGCCATTCGGAGACAAGCGCCGATAAACATATCCCGCAGACATGGCTGAAGACGACGACATGCGTAATGAGCTGGCGGACATGCAGGAGCGTGCCGACCAGCTGGCCGATGAGGTAAGTACGCCCGACCTTTGAACCCTGGGAGAGGAACTAACAATATTTATTTAAATTAGTGCTTATGTCTCTGGACATGGTATAGCTTGTGAAGTGTTTAGATTAATTAGTATAAATCTCTATAGAAGGGGTGTGTCTATAGAAGGTATCTCCTGACCCACTAACAGGTCCCAACCCACAGTTTGGCAGCCATTGCACTAGTGCCTTTCTGGACACAAAAGCTAGGAAAATAACAGGGCCTCCTCTGACCTGCAGTGACTGTTCTCAAGTACTGCAGTTTCATCAGCCCTGGCGTTAGCCCAAGCTGCACAAGCTATCTGAAGGAGTGTTAGGTCGGGTGCAGAAATTTACTGAATCAAGGGCTAGAATTGCTTGCCCACAGCAAAATGAATATTCTCCACAGGAATGTGAGACATTGAAATGCCATATTGCCATAGCAGTTAACAGCACTATTCAAATACATAGGTGCCAGGAGTGGAGATGATAATGAGGCTTTCTCAGACAAAGCGCAGGAATGAATTAAGCCACGAGCAGTGAATGATTTTGGGTTCCAGAGCAAAACTGCTCCCCAGCAACAATCCCTCTCCATTCCCAGCATTAATCCCTCTCCATTCCTAGCATTTGCGGTAGCGCTGCCGTTCCATTTCTCAGATTCCTTCTTTTGTCAATTGAAAAACGAGCATCACGCCACTGTCCTTGTTTTTAATGATAATGGAAGAAGTCATGATTCCAGCATGCAGAAAAATGCACTTTGCTCAAATGGGTTTATTAAAAATGCATGAAACGATAATGCAATCCAGCGAAGACGTGTGCGCAGTGGAAGGCAGTAAATCCGCCCGAGTCGTCCTGACCGCAGGACTGCCAGAGGCTGCGCGGCTCACTGCAGTCCCACGCCCACTGCAGTACCCTCTGCAATGCACACCGAGACACACACACACACACACACACCGAGCCATACACTAACACATGCTCATACACTGGGCTGTGTGGACTCTACACTAACACACATGATACACACACACACACACTAACACATGCTCATACACTGGGCTGTGTGGACTCAGTACACTAACACACATGATACACACACACACACACTAAAACATGCTCATACATTGGGCTGTATGGACTCAGCACACTAATACGCAATGAACACACACACACCGAGCCATATACACACACACTAAAACACGCTCAAACACCGGGCTGTATGGACTCAGTACACTAACACGCAGAATACACACACACACCGAGCCATGCACACACACACACACACACACACACACTGAGCCATGCACACACACACTAAAACACATACACAAATACACACATGCAATGGGCCCTATGGACTCAGTACACTAACACACTAAACACATATTTACACACAGACTAACAATCCTACAAAGGCAACACTAATAGGCCTATATATACTCACACACACCAAACTATGCACATAGCATACACTAAGTCTTACACCCCACAACACAAGCTTCTGTGCTGCAGCTTTTCCATGTGTTCATTTTCTCACTTTCTTCATATCAGCTATTTTTTGCACGCTGAAACGTCCATGAGGCACTCTTGTGATTGCAGAGTCCATCACGTTTTTTAACAGGGCAGCGCTACCCCAAATAAAAATACAAATAACATTTTAGGACTTCTACCATGCCTGACATAGGAACACCAATAAAACTGTATACTGTACTTTGAGAAAGATCCACATTGTTTACACCTCATGGGCCTGCCACGTCCTAGTATATTTACATCTGCTTTAATGCTAACATGGCATGCTATCTATAGATAGAGGATGGATGAGAAGTCGCTGGAGAACCACAAATTCATTCAAATTGGGTGGCGCTCAATGTCGGCCAATAGGATCTGACTTCTTAATGCAGTAGGTTACTTGGAAGTGAATGAAAGATGACAGGACCTGTCTCACCTGTCATGTAGACTCCTGAAGATTATCTGGCCATCCCTGACTAGAGAAGTGAAGGTCAAGTTGGTTGCCCATTATGGGTGGGGTACCCAAATTTTATTCTGCTTTTGTTTTGTGAAAATAGTAATGCAAGTAACTTGCCATAAATGCACACTTGTTCAAGATAGTTAATGTGTCAATAGTTGAATTGCAGCATTTCCCAATAAAAGTGATAATTTTGTTCTTCTTGCAAGGAATCAGAGCGAGATCCTGTTTGGACCGTGTGGGTAATTCTAAAATGTCGGTCCTGACTGCTATAAAAAAAAGTGCTAATTTGTCCCAGTGAACAGGCAACAGGCAACCTGCCAAGTTTCCACTGCCTGGTTTGACGCACTGGAGCCCAGAAGGGAGGCAGAGAGAGAGGCCTAGATCCAATTAACATTTGTCCTTAACTTTGACCGTTTTTGCAGATAAATACAAAAAACGAAATATTCTTCACAAGCACCGTTTACAGATTTAACCTTTGCGATTGCTGAATTCGCAAAACTTTTCTTTTTTTCTTTTTTTTTAAACCTAAGACTTGGATTTAATTGTGTGTCAAAGTTAAAGACATCATGTTGATTGAATCCAGGGAGCTCTCACTGCTGCATCCTCATAAAGAAATATAACCAATTGGCGGATTGTTGTTCGTGAGCACGGGAGTTTATCCGAGAATAAGTAACAACGTAACCTCCGAGCCCGATTCTCGAAACCTGGCGTGACAGGAATGATGTGACCGGCATTTCCAGAGGAAAATCTCTTCATTTTATTCCCTTTCTTCTCTTTGCAGTCATTGGAGAGCACCCGCCGCATGCTGCAGTTGGTGGAAGAGGTGAGGAAGCAACCCTGTTAATATCATCTGTCTGTCACTGTTTCCCTCGTACGGCCTTCCTATGAAGGAGGACGCGTTTGAAGACACAACATTTTTTTAACCACTGCCACAAGATTAAGTTAACGTTATTTCTCTCAGGGAGACACAGGCAACTGGTTACATGCTCTTCCAACTGAAGAGCGTTTTTCCAAAACTGACTTTCACCACTTTTTCCAATTTTGAGAAAATCAACATTTTTGTCTATTCTAAATTGGTGGAGTTTTTGCATGAAAAATCACATTTTTATACTTAAATCCCCCTTAGTGTAAAATTAAAACAGCAAATATCTAACCATGTATCAGAAGAATTATACCCACCTTCAAAAATATGGTTTATCAGAACTGGACTTTGGAAAATCAGGTTTGGAAAAACAGTTATTATTTGCATGTACTTAACCTCGAGCAGGTGAATAGTCAAGAGGTGCTTGGTTAGCAGATACATTCTGATTTCTCTCATGTCAAGTAAAAGGTTGTTTGGGCTCCATCGATCACTGTGACTCCAACATTTCATAGCAAACACGTGTTCTTAGATGTTTTACACCTATCCCTCCTTAAACATGATGGGTACATTCCAGGGATTTCACAAATAATCATTTTCATCTAAAACTGCAAGCATTATCTAATTTCGAAGACTGATCAGAACTGCTCAACGGCATTGACTAGGTTCAGCAGCTGGCCCGATAACATTATTGTAAAGGATAAAACTTGGCCAGAACACTTACCCTGGCAGGTTTGTATATTTAATTTTGTAGTCCACCCAAAGAAAAGATATGGGGTTAGCTCAGTGCTTAAAAGTGTTTTAACAATAAAGTTTGTGTCAGAGAAGTGTCGCGTGTTCCTTTCTGAATTATGTTTCATTGGAAGAAGAAAAACACATCGATTGTTCGTTTTTGGCCTCAGCTGTTAGCTCTTTTGTTCCTTTGTTAGCTTCATTTTCTTTTGGCTAAATTTACTCATTAACTACCATTTCCATTCTGCAGTTGTAATATTAGGCCCACACAGTGTGGAAAGAAGTTATTGCTGTCAGGTCGTGATGGGACCTTTTAAGCTGCAGAGAGGTAACCTGTGGGTGCCAAGCGTGTCATCAAAGAGGAATTAATGCAGGAGCGACTTATAAGACCCTAGTCAGCTTAAGCCCTCTCTATCCATGCAAGTCATAGTTAGCATAATGACATCACCTCGGATCAAATCTAAAAAGTCTGTTAGACTGTACTTGTGGTGATTTCCTTCACTGACTGAACAGCTCAGGAGCCAGATATGTTGTAATAATGTTCTGAGATTAAGGTGTCAAGCATACCCCTCAATTTCTTTAAATGAAGCAGCAGGAACAGAAACCATTGTTGATTCGGGACATAGAGATCAATAGAGGAAGATGAAGAGCAGGACAGATTAAAAAAAAGATAAGGTTTAGAATGGTCACGCTGATTAAAGGTCAAAGGTTGAACAGGACTGAGATAAAGGCAGAGGCACACACCGCTCCAGTGTGTTTCCTTTGAAGGAGTCCTAAAGCTACCCCAGGTGCATTACCGCAGGTGACCATAGCATTATCTGTTTGTACTGACCCACTGATCTCAACCTTTGTGGATCTGTAGCCTCAGTTAAATCAGGGCGGACAGCCTCTGGGATGTCAAGCTATGAAAACCACCAAATAAACTCCAGAGGAAGTGCTTTTTAAACAAGAATAAATATAGGTAATAGGTAAGATAATATTAATTAATATATTAATCTGGTGTGATATTACAACAAAGTTACTTTTTCTTCTAAAGTCACTTTCATTTTGACGGAATCCAACGGTAAATGTTTGCAATCTGGTGCTGGATTGATCTGTTTGATTTTTCCTTTTTCATAAAAAAATTTTTATTGAATAACAACTCAGTGGTTTATACTGAATCCACATTTTGATGAAAATGAGTCAAAATCTTAAAGGTTTATTTGTTGTGCTGCTGCTCCTAGTAATCCATATTGCCAACCCTTTTGTAGCTGATTTATTTCCATGACAATGAATTGCATTACATTAAATCCACAATTAATTAGATGCATCTCTTGTTGGTGCAAACACAATTCCTTACTTTAATTTTGCTGAACCTATTGCTGAGCTCGCAAACACCTTAATATGATTGTGCGGGAACCTTAAGGACAAATGTTTCATTGAATTGTTGGAATCGTCAAGAGATGCTCTGGCCCCGAGTGAATACCCAAAGCAAATGAAATCCCGGCACAACAGTGCAATTATTTCAGCTTTCGTTCAGCTCAGGTGCCCTGCCATGATTTCTAAATGAAAGCTCTGATCTGACTGGTGAGGAAAAAAGCTGATATCTGCTGACGAGAAACCTGCCGGGGGGCGAGGATGGGGAACAGGGCGTATTCTGGGAAGACGCTTGGCCTCTGCAGCGCGTTCCCAGAAGGGCGTATCGATCATAACTCAATATGCGCTCATATCACAGCTGAGAGCACCTCCCCAAGTCTGGGGGGAAGAGACAGAGAGAGGTATACGGCTGTTCACAGAGGTCGTAGACGAGCAAAGATTACCTACGAAGAGTGGCTGGTGCGTTATTGCCCGATTAATACCCAAGGCAGGCTGATGAGGACAACGCCCAGCTTAACTGCTCATAGCCACAAGCATGTTGTCAATTATTGGCCATGTTTTGCACTATATGATATGCATATTAAGCTACGGACGCAAATCCATAGTGTAATACAAACTATATATATCCACACACTTAAATAAGTACATACATATAGTACATACATATTTCCATATACATGTAGTTTGTGTTTGGGAAATACATAAATACATGCATACATACAGAATTAAAGTCTACAGCTTTTTAGTTCCATTTTGTCAGTAATAAATACAGAACATTACATTTTTAAGGGCTTCTTAAAGTCCAACTTAAAATTCATCATTTCTCAGGAGTAATTAAGGGCAGGCTCTGAGTTTTTGCCAGCCGCTCATTGACGCGGGTGATTGACAGCGTGTTTCGGAAGCTTCTCAGCCTGAAGATCAGTCTAGAGAGCAACGCAGATAAAATCAATAAAGCTTTCGTCGAAGCTCAGTCTTCCTGTCATGAACCTGGGGGCTGAGCCAAGCTTACGCCCCAGAGTTCCACAAATTCTCATGGAGAGAAACACTGGGATTATGACTCAGAGAGCTGTGCTGTCAGTAAACTGGATGTTTACCGGAATGTTTACCGCAGGTACAGTGAATGGCTTCCTGTTTTTCGTTTAAGATGGGTAACGAAAAGTGGGCTAGCCCTGGCTTAGATTTTGAAACTTATGAAAATTGTTTCAGAAATATTTTAGCCAAAAATATTTTATTCTCCAATTTTGGATGATCAGTGGAAGTGGAAGCTGGTCCCATCACTTACATTCAGCAGACACCTATCCAGATAGATGTACAAAATTGGTTACAGAGAGTTCAATCTAAGAGCGGGGACAAAACCAAGTGATGAGTGTCACAACCAATAGTAGTGTGGAGAGATGGTAGGTAAGATGGTACAGTTCCTTTGCTGTCCCGTAGGCTCAGACCAGAGAACTGATAACCAGTGGCATGAGGTGAGGAGAGCCATGACATGCTATTAGATTCGTTCCCTGATTCCGGAGAGTGCAGATTAACATGGACATCTTCTGACACGCCTTTCAGCCAACCAGACTCACAGCTCAGAGACTCCAGCACTGTCTGAAGAACATCGGATTGGTCAAAATGCACTGCTGCAAATCGTGCTAGTAATAGCCAATATTGTTTGTTCATTGTACGCCCGTGTAGAGCGCCTATCGTCCAGTATTTTGTCATGCCCTGCAGTAAATAGATAGCATATTTGCTTCACCCTACTCAGGTCCTCTGCTTATGTTGAAATTATGTGTTGTATACGTTTGTGCCATTTTGCAAAGCAAGCCACAACTCCACCATTTTGATTTTATGCATCACTGTACCAGGAACCTTTGCTTTATCTTGATACGCTACCAAAAATCCCCTTAAACCATTCATTTTGTGTAATGTCCTTCAGAATGAGAGTGCACAAGAAGTAGGTCACACAGCCTGAACAATTTTGCGAATCGACCCTGTGTGTTTGCCCTTCACAGAAGTAGCTGTTCGTTCCTTTAGATTACAGTGTGTGCCATTGATCAGAGCTCCATTCAAAAAGGGCGTGTGATGCCGTTTCAAGTTACACTGCAACAGAGGCATGGAGCCCACTGGCTGATCAGTATTTTTGCAGCAGAATAATGTGATTTTGAGTAGAACAGGAGTATGTAAGGAAAGACAGGGAGAGATGAGGGTTGATGCCTTTTCACCGGATCATTCCGGATGGGCTGTGACACCAGAGCAGTGCCTCTGCGAATCCCCACAATGGATTGAAGCCGCTCTTTTGCCATAGGGGCAGTCATCCTTGGCATTTTATGTGATCCAATCAAAAATGAGCACTGTCTGCAGTGAACCAATTTAACTGGCTCAGATTCATTAGAATCATATCACAGCCCCTCCCACTGCAGGAGTTTGTGGAGGCGGTTTGCCTGTGTTTGCTCCCCCTAAAACATGATATTTTCACATTGTGTTTTTCCCCAATTATCAGTACAGAAATAGGATATGTCTGCGGGGTATTTTGAGCAAACAAGTGACCTACCCCAATGGAGACAGACTATAAAATAAGCATGTACAGTCAGTGGGACCTATGTATAATGATAAAGCATGGCACACTGCTTTAGAAAGGGTCATTTTTCGATACACAGTATGAGGTAATCTACATCTACCATTCAGCAGAGTGACTGCCGCAGTCCCAAGGCTGAATGGAATTGATCGTTTTAATTATCAGTTTCATTTGGCCCCTTTCAATGCGGAGATCCTGCCTCCAGCCATCAGATTTGTATTATTTTCAAACCTTAAAAGGTCAAGTATTAGTTTCACTGCAAAAAAACGCTGACTGTAATTGATTGCGCCTTCACCTTCAAGGGGGAAGTAGCCACACAGTGACTGAGGCAGCCAGATACGGGAAGATCTGGTGCAGTGTGTGCTTTCTGTTGTAGCTGACACGGCTTTTTCCCCAGACGGGATGGTTCTGCAAAATGGCACGCTGCCTTGTGGGTAAACCTGAAGCAATGCCTCCTGCTCAGAAATTCCTAATTGGTTTATATTATTTAAATTAACATAATTATATCATCTTGTAATTATAGAAAAAAATACACCCTTCAGTCTGAGAGTCCCGTCATCCAAGTCAAATTGACATATTTAAAACTGTCAATCATTCAACACTGACAGAATGTGTCCATGATGTTTTTTGGCAGTTGTTGTAGTGCACCTGTATTGAGTTACTTTTGGCAATAACTACGGTGGCTGAGAAGTGCAAAACACAACGACATTTCACAAAACACAACGACATTTCACAAAACACAACGACATTTCACAAAACGGAAAGGGTAGGACAACACTTCTTGTTTGTGATTGGACAGAACCCAAGCCCCTCAATGTAATTTTCTTTCACAAAACGGAAAGGGTAGGACAACACTTCTTGTTTGTGATTGGACAGAACCCAAGCCCCTCAGCGAAATTACGAATCCTACTATGGCCATGCCAAGACCCGCCCTCCTCTGTCTCTGATTGGCTGGTCGTTCTGTGCGCTCTACCCACCCAACCCTCTGTTTGAGTTTAAGGTGACTCTCTTCGCTGGAGCGCATTGCAGTAACTTATTTTCCGAAATTGCATGCAAATTCAGGTAGCCTAACTAACGTTACAGCATAAAACGTGTACTGACATCCATTAGCCTAAAATAAGTTTACGTTTTTAATACCACCAATGTTGATAATAGTTCTAGGCTATGTGTCTCATTGCACATTCTAGTGCTAGCTAGAAAATCAGCTGGCTGATCACTCGGAGGGGAATTCAAGTTAAATAAGCATACGTTTTAAAAAAAAAAAAATACCGCCCGTGTTGATAACAATTATCCTATGTGTCTCATTGAAAAGTAATTAGTCACATAGGATGTTACAGTGTGCTGGAATAGTTATTGTACATAAAGGGACCAAATATGGTCACACTTTATTGCTGTTCCATTATCGGGTTTAACCGTCTTCTATCTGCCTGTGAACAAACTCACTTAGGCCTACATGCACACAAGGCATAAGAAAACATGCCCAGGGAAAACTTGTATGACCTTGCATGTCATAAAACCAAGAATAAAACCCTCAGCGTTGCAGGAAAGTGAACAGACTTATGAGATCAGGTTTTGTATAGATTTGTGAAAATGAACATTGTGACTAATGACTTTTCAATGACACAAAGAACTGTTATCAACACTGCGAAACACTGGTGGTATTTACTAAAAAACGTAACGTATTCATTTATTTTATTAAACTTGATTTCCCCTCAGTGATCAGCTAGCACTAGTTAGAACAGTAGAAACGAGCTAGATTGTGCTAGAATAGTAGAATATATAAGAACTGTTATCAACATTGGTGGTATTTATTAAAAACATACGCTTATGGATGTCAGTACGTTTTATCCTGTAACGTTTACCTCCCTGAATTTCGAGAACAGGGCAATCGAGCGCGTTCTTATGTCTTGTTTCCACTTGCACATTCGACCCGTTCCAGAGCCAACCCAACCCAAATGCGAGACGTACAGCGCGGCTCAAATTGCTTTTCCATTAATCCGAGCTGGTTCTCCGCCAGAGATTCGTTATGTATCGGTGCTATGTAACGCGACACAGCTGTTCCAAAGTACCTTGCTAATGTTAGCTATTATAACATGGCGAACTACGAGTTGCGTTTGTTTGTGTTGGTGTTGTGGAATATGTTGCTTCAAAAGCAACAACGTATCTTCGTTGGCGCGGCTCGAATTTGAACTAATGGAAATGCTCAGAAGTCGAGCCAGCGCGGTTCTGGAACGGGTCGAATGTGCAAGTGGAAACAATACATTAGACTGAAGAAGATATAGTAGGATTCGTAATTTCGCTGAGGGGCTTGGGTTCTGTCCAATCACAAACAAGAAGTGTTGTCCTACCCTTTCCGTTTTGTGAAAGAAAATTACATTGAGGGGCTTGGGTTCTGTCCAATCACAAACAAGAAGTGTTGTCCTACCCTTTCCGTTTTGTGAAATGTCGTTGTGTTTTGTGAAATGTCGTTGTGTTTTGTGAAATGTCGTTGTGTTTTGCACTTCTCAGCCACCGTAATTAACAGAGATAATACCCAAATGTTTGTACATTTCACTAGTTCATTTGTTACTGAACTGCAAGGTAGCTACAGGATTCCAGCAAGAAAGACAGAGAAAGCACTCCTAAACCGAGACAAAAATAAAGACAATGAATTATGCAAACTCAGCACAGAATGAATATGATTTCATAAGGTCCTCGAAGTGTACAAGCTTGGTTATGCAGCATTCATGATTCGTTGTCCTCATTCTGTTTTTACAGACGGCTTTGGTCTCTGAGCTCGCAGTCCAATTAGAATAATGATGCCGCATAAGATTTCATTAAGAGGCAACATTTTTCATTCTAGTCGACCGAACTGCATTTACAGCATTTGTCCATCTGTGGCTTCAAACAATGCGAATGAAACGAAGCCCAAAGACACAAACGAAAGCATAGGAGTTATACGTTTTTTCCCCCCCTTAAAATCTCATTCTGGTAGGTGCCTGCTGTTTGAGCAGTCTCTGCACACTGCAGGGACTGAGGGTGAACTTCCTTTGACTTTTTTAATTTGAAAAGAGCTTAACTTGAAGATGGGCACACGTCTCAGAAACCTTTTGGGCCGGTCGGCAGAGGGAGGGGAGCGGGGGACACTTATGGAAAGAGATGAAGGGAGGAATGAAGAAACGAGAAGGGGATTTGCTAAAGACAAACAGTAACTCCACAGTCCTGACTGGTGTAGGTAGCTCATTCTACCAATTTGAGGCTAGGAATTATTATATCGTATATAACATGGATAGTCAAATCTGGGCCTTGAATCCAAATCTGGCCCTGGTTTTTTTTTTATCCCAGGTAAACAACTGAACAATTTGTACTACCGATTGACTCTCAGGTAAAGGGAGGGTGGAAAACCAGCAGTTATTGGCTCTCGAGGATTGTGATTTGAGTAACAGGGATATATAATAATCTAGAAATTGCTTTAGTAACATTCGCAGTGATGGAAGTGGTTAAAAAAATATTTTTGTGTTCTGTGCTCAAACTGTAAATTTCATTTCAGATAGATTCTCCAAATATGTGCTCAGAGAACGTATCCCAGTTATGCCCACCCAACAAATAAATCAAACAATTATCAAAAAACAATATGCACTTATCGAAACAACAATGCAGTAGAGATGGGTGGAGCTTCACAAACTCTCTAAATGGACAAAGCTCTTTTGTGTGTTATCAGTGACTCATTCGTTTGAGCCAGGCATTTCTCTTGTGGAAAGCAAAGTCTATCAAAGTCTTATTCAGTCAAGGTACATAGTAACCGTACATTATGGAAATTGAGAAGCCCCAATCATTCCATCACTGTAAATCAGTGAGATGGTTGTGGGTTCCACCGGCTAATGGCACTTTCGGCCAGCTGCTAACCTTTGCTGTCACGTTAAGGACACTTGTTATAATGTGAGACTGGGCCACTCTCTGGCGATGTGTGACATCATTTTCCTGCTAAGTGCTAACTTGGTTCTTCCATTTTTTCCTCTGAATTCATGTGTGTCCTTCCTTTAAAGATTTTTCTTATCTTCCCTTTTTTCTTCTCTCTCTCTCTTTCTCTCTCTCTCTTTCCCTCACCTTGGCTGTCTCCTTCCACCTTTCCTTGCTGTGGTTCTCGGGGAGTAGAGCAAAGATGCTGGTATCAGGACTCTTGTCATGTTGGACGAGCAGGGAGGTAAGTCTGAAATTGCAGGTCAAAGGTCGACATTGTTACTGTTTTTTAACCCTTCTGGGTCCATGACCGTGATATTGCTCATCAACATTTTGAACCTTTATGGGAGTGCACTATACCATAATTTAAGTGTTACGTTACACATTGCTGCCAAAGTCTGATATTGAAGGCACAGTTAAGTAATTGGCACTACAATTGTCCTGGTTTCAGGATAGCAATGTCTCTTCGCACACCAGTGGCCCTTGCTGGTGAATGCGGTTCAATTTTTAAGCTGCACGTGACTCATGTCCAACTCATGTCCGTGCGAGCCCAATTTGTGGACCACGTGTGAAAAGAAGTAGCGGTGACATCATGTGCTTTGGAGCTCATATATCTGCGTGCTCCTGAATCGACTGGAGCTTGCCATGAGCGTTGCTGCAAGGGTATGATTGGGCATTCCCAAACAGGGATACAACAAGTTAAATGAATACAAAAAACACATTGTTGGAGACAAACAATAATAGCTGTAATATCAGATTGCTTCAAGTTAATAAACCAGTTTGACAAAACATTAATTAAAATATGCTTGAAACTGAATTTCAGAGTAAAGCTAATGATGTTCAGTATGATGCATCAAATGGCCTCTTTCATCATCATTTAACAGATAAGGGCAAGTTGACCATGACAATTCTGTAATGCATCAATGACATTGAATCATGCACATTTTTGTAGAATAATAATCTCATTAAAACAACCTGAACAGATGAAATCGCATAACTATCGTCTGTTATTTCCGCTCACAATTTACTGTATTTTATTGTCATTTTCTTCCTTCTTTTCTACTGCTTTTAGGAACAGCTTTGATATCGTGACTTAGTTTGGTCTTGATTCATTCAACATTCATCCTTGGCTTTGACTGATAATAAAATACATGTGGTGTTTTTTTGTTTGTTTGTTTTTTTAGCATTTGGTTATCGCCAAAATCAAATCTGGCAATCTGGTTTCATTAATTAAATACGCAAACACTTTATCTGTGAGTGAAATTAGTGTTTATTTGTGAAGAAAAAGCGTTGATTGAATCCAGGCCATTGTGTTGCAATGATAGTCAACACTTGAGTTCTTACAGGGCTTTGAGTTAACTCTTCCTGTTTGTTAAATGTACTATATTACTGAGAAACTGATCCTTTAACAGCAAGGACCTGCAGGCCCACATGTCAAAGGTGTAGCACAGTGATTCATGTGCAAAAACATGCCCTCTTAATGAGAAGGGAAAAAACGATCGGTTTTGCTGGTAATGACAAAAACAAATTCTTTACCATCAGTAATAACTGTTAAATTTTGTATAATCCCTGGTTAAATGCTTTGCTTTTCTAATAATACCTATTGGGCTGTTACGGTATGTTCACATCTATGGTTTATGCCGTGTCGTATTTGTAATGTATTTACAGACTGAGGTGGTTCTGATGTATGCTAAATAATAGAACTCAATTATACACAAAACTCAATTATACTCAATTATATCCTGAAGACTCAAGTTGACCAGCTAGTGTAATTGCTACTTTCCTCCAATTTACTCTACTTTCAAAGTAAGAACTGGAAATTCCCACAGTATCAGCAGCCGTTGTTTCAACCAGAACATTTATACATTTCATTGTCAATACATGTAGTGTTGATAAAAAATATTTTCATTGTTTCAGGTAAGCAGATTGAGGCTCCCTCTACTAGTTGTTGCACAACTTGATTTGGCTATGATTAAAAAACCAATATAGTCATTAGTCATCAATGAGAGAGTTGCCACTTTTTTTAGTCCATCAGAACCACCTATATACTGAGATTGCTCTGTATACCACACACTATTTACAGTATATAGGCTATGTACGGTAATATGACAAAAAAATTAATTTGACCACAATTCTCCTGTAAAAGGTAGCAGCAAAAAATACTGGTTAGGTCTGCATTTCAGGGAGGGAGGGGCAGAGGGGTGATATACCCACAAGTAGATTTTTCCACATGGAAGCGGAATCATAATTAATCTGGCAGTGCTACATATTGCCTCCCCTTCAGTTTCCTGAATTATGGATGTCACGTCCCCCCATACAGCCCCCGCACAATCAATCGTGAGATTTAAATGACTAGAGCCCTAGGTCCCGGAGTGAAATAATCGAAACAATTCTTATTCATATGGGCCTGTCTAGAATACAGCTAGGCCCTCCCTTGCATACATCATCCAAAAAACCCAGCATTACCTAACAGAAAATATCCATGTAATCTGAACAGCCCTCCAGCTGGAAAAATGCATCCTTATATACTCTTGTTGGCCGGTCTTAGTAACATATAATTTCTAACATTTAATATTCTAGTTTGATATTCCAGAAGAGCGCTAGACATGGTACAGTCCACTTAGTCACTGGGTGAGTCAGCTAGGTGGCTCCCTTAGGCAGTGAACTGTGGTTATGATGCTTTACCTGTAACCAGAAGTGGGCTCAACCACACATCCACTAAAGCAATGGTGATCAAAAGTTTTGAATCGGTACACATTAAGTGTCACACATTAAACATGTGCCGTTTTGAGTCACTGTGACTGAATAAGGGCCACTATCAGCCCCTGGCTAACACATTAGCGTTAGCATAATACTGTCCTGTCTGTTAATGGTTGAAGTGCATAGCTTCTTTTTGGGTTGGCTTTAGGGGTTAGCTTTGCACAGCACAGGGCCACCAAGTAGCAACTTTATGTTGGCTACTGCAGAGATAAGATCTCTCCTTCAGTCATGTTCACCCACTAATCTCTCCCGTTCTCTGAGATTATTTCTCAAAAGCCAATTAGCCTGTTTGTTTGCATTTGGGAGGTTGTAAATAGGGAATGGCTGAACTGCAGCAGAAATTGGCAGAATCCATTCTGAATTTAGCTGCCCCTCATAAAATCATGGCTTTAACAGGAATTGCTCAAATCAAATTACCAAATCAAATGAAATAGCACACATCATATACATTTAGCAGCGTTCTGTTCACTCTGCCTAGTTCCTAACTGGAGGTTCTGGTTGGTAACAGGAGTTTCCAGTGCTGCACTGCAGTTTATGAATTTTCTTGAAAAGGCTTGCCCAGGGACAGAGCAACCGTTGCTACTGCATTGTATCCATCCATCGTGTTTTGTCCTTGGCCACGCCCAATCATGGATATTCATGAGGTGCGTCATAATGAAATATTTCACCTTCAACTGTAGAGACTTTCTTCAGTGTTGTTCATGATAATGTTTAGCATATGGAGCTCAAAATCCGGTTAGTCTATTAAATCTGCCAAAATGGTTTAGTCGTTCTCCCTCTTTTGTTCTCTGCTGCTTGAGCCATTATTTATGTATGCAGGAATTTTTTTTATCGCGTAAACACACTCTGCATTGCTGAACCCCAGGGATTTTACAAATTTGTAGTAAATCAGCAGGCTTCAGCCCTCCTGCCCCCACCCCCACCACCACCACCCCCAAGACAAGCCCTCCCCCCACTCCGCACCCCTGCCCCCCTTCCCCAAAATGGCAGGAGGGGTGGGTTTCCATGACTACGCAGTTCTCATGAGTAGACCCCTCCACCTCCACATCATGCACGGTCATCCATCACTTATCAGGCACACACACAAACAAGTGGTCTTCTTAACCCTGAAAGCCAATCAGTGGACAGGGCGCTAGGTGACTCACTGCAGACTGACAGCCTGTTGTACTTTCACAGGGGTAGTTAAAGTGACTGCTGAGTCAGCACACAACACACAATGTGCACATTCACTCGTGCAGCCATGAGGGGAGGCCACAACAACCTTTCTATTGCTTTTTGTCGTGTCCATTGTTGTTGCCATCGCTGTTGTAAAAACAGCTGAGCGATGTCACGACACAAAGTTGGGCTTCTCGTATTATTCTCACAACAGTTGAAAGCAATTTATTGATTTGACAGAACTCAGATCAGTATATTCTGGGTATAATTTGTGAATTCTTTTGTCATTTTCTAACAATGGAGACCTTGCACACACCACACTGTGCCATACCAATGCATCAAAGCTTTTTAAATGCATTGTAGTTATTGATTATAGCACAGAGCTCATTACTCATGTTTCTGTTGTAGAGCCAATAAAATTCATTCCACTGCTGTCATCCCTTTGTCCTGACCAGAACAACTCGATCGTGTTGAAGATGGCATGAACCATATCAACCAAGACATGAAGGAGGCCGAGAAAAATTTAAAAGATTTAGGGAAATGCTGTGGCATTTTCGTATGTCCTTGTAACAAGTAGGTACTGTCCAAGTGCCCTAGGCTCTTGCGTGTGTGGTGGTGTCCGACGTTGTACCTTTTGTCACAGTGAATGTCTGAAATTTTTTTTTGTCTTCTCTTTGTCCTCTCTTTTTCTTTTCTTTTCTCACGTGCTTCATTCTGTGGGGGATAAAATGCTTGTGTTTAATCAGAGCAACTGGAGCGCATCGAGGAAGGAATGGACCAAATCAATAAGGACATGAAGGAAGCAGAAAAGAATTTGACGGATCTAGGAAAATTCTGTGGTCTTTGTTCATGTCCGTGTAACAAGTAGGTGCCGCTTGCCTGCCTGCCTGCCTGCCTGCCTGCCAAAAACCATAGAATTTATTAGCTTAATGGCCAATACACTCCAGTGGTAGCTGAGGCCTCCGCAGAAGAGGGGAAGAGCAGTGGGGTGGGCAAGGGGGGGTTTTACACAAGACAGGATGAGCATGAGGCATGTGGAACACACCCCTCCGATCAAAATGCAGATGGGCCGCCCCGTAGCCCATGGCCTATGGAGGGAAGCGCTGGTTCTGAATGAGGCATGCTGCAGTGATCCAACGGGTCGGGTCCGAGTCCGCCGCTGTTTCAGCACCTTCACCCAATCCGCACGTTCCCAAGGGGGGACAAGGGCACATTCTGCTCTCGTCTACATCTAATACCAAAATATATACACATATTTAAAAGGCTTTTCAACAGGCGCACAGAGATACAATAGCCTTGGACGGGGCCATTACATAGTCCGAAGGGGGACACATCGCAGTCATAAACCCCGACCAATTTCCACGATTGTTCCACGGCAAGGTGGATGAACGCAGACCGTTGGCAGTGTTTTCTCCCGTGAACTGCTCACACATCCTGCTGCTGGTTTGTTGTATCTGTCTGATTCGGCCCTGCTAGTCGCTTAAATGAGTGCGTGTCCTAATACAGTAACGTGCGGATGGTAGTTTCCCTTAGATGTTGAAACATAGGGTTCTCGGGAAGCATGATGCCCAAGAGGTTGAACGGGGGATTGGGGGGCACTCTTTTCACACCCATTCTATACAAGCTCACACTCACTTCACCCCTCTGGTGTTTCCTGATTTCCAGTAGAGTTTCAGGCCCAAAAAACCCTAGCTTGAGCTGATGAACTGCTAATTAATTTATACGAAAGCTCCTTTTCTGAATAAAACATATTGGCTGTGAAGAATTTTTTTTTGGACATACATATTTTTTGTTGATACACATACTAAATTAATTATAAATAAAATAAATATAAAATAATGCATGTTTCAAATGCAGAATGTATTTTTTCCCCAAAAGGCTTAATATCTTGTATAATCCTGTATAATTGCTTGTTACGCAAACACAAACACTCAAGCACGCCCTTGACAGAACACATGCAAGGTGCATGCACCCTCTGCACCCTATCCTGTCGTTTTGATGGCGCGTCCATCAACAACAATGAAACATTGAGCTGGATAGCAAATCCCTTGAATGCAGTGCATGCCGATGCAACCAATGATAATAAGATTTATGATGATGATAATGCTGATGATGATGATTTTGTTGATGGTGGTGTTGGTGACAAGATAAAACTGACTGTGATCTTGATCTTTTTTACATGTAAATTGTAGCTAAACACATCCATTGTAAATACAATTTTAGTTTCTTCATTGATACATGAAAGGTATAATAACTACATTATGTCATTCACTTGATGGATAACTTGCACTAAGATATTGTAGAAGTTGATTTTATGTAGAGAGTATATATATGGAGTTTATAAATTTAAACACATTTGGAATTAGCTTTTTAATGTTATAAAACTATTGTTAACAAAAGATACAATGTACAGTATGTTGAGGGCACTCAAATTAATTCATTGGCCCCTGCATTGAAGGAAAGAGACAATGTGATAGAGCCCTTCAGCTGACATCTGGTGCAATATATTGGATGCACTGCCATCCATGTTGAAATTTGTCCCCGTCAAATAAATAAATAAAACGAATAAATAATAGTATTGTGATGTACCGGAAGTGCTATGATTGAGAGAATGTGCACAATCAAACCAGGGGAAGAGCACATAATCCTCTAAAGTCCATCTCTCAAAAGAACCACAGCCAACTGCACATTAGCCAGCATAGATGTTAGCAGGTCAGGTTCAGAAAACAGGCCCAATGGAAAGCAGCTCACTGGAAGCATGCCTCGGTTTCTCCCTCACAAGGTTTTGGCACAGGCAAAAACTTGAGGTCGGTGTTTCGTTTGGAAAACGGAAATTGCACTCAGGTTGACGGCTGATGTTATTCTGCCACGGGCCAAAAAAAATGTTTCTATAATATCCATATTTTCCTGTGTTGTATTTGAGATTTTGGGAGAGGGAGGGTGTCGGAAAACTCTTTGATTGTAATCTGACATTTACTTTTCGGTTAACAGACGTTTGAGGGGCTAGAAAACATAATGGTTCCTTCAGCTCTCCTTAGTGAGACGCCAATATTTGGAGCACCTCAGAGTCACTTTTAGCGTCTGCAGGTGCCCTTTTGGCTCTCTCCAACTTTCTGTCCCCGCTCAAAATGGGCTTCATAAAACAAATCAGCTCTAAATAATGAACAATATTTAATACATTATAGCTTCAAGAACCAACCACAGATTAGAATCAAACAGTTACCTCCCGCAAATACTGCTACTGTGGTACTAGCCAGTAAAAGCCAGAAAACTCATAGAAAATGAATAGCGCTTGGTGAGTAGCTTGTTAGCATAGTACTTAATTGCACCTGCAGCCTTAGTGAAATCTTATTTCTTGCTTTCCTGTACAATAAAGCACTTTGGTGTTCATTCAGTCAGCACTTGTACTGTCGTGACTTCACTGTAAACTATTTGCCATTGTACATCATGATATATATGTACAGCAAACAATCTAAAAATATGTAATTATTAAGTCATTATTATTATTATTTTTATTATTATGATTATTATTGGAAATTGATTGGTGTTAAAATCATTTAACAAATAATCATTTCTGAAGTGCTTAATCTGTGATTTCAGTGCATTTCAGAAAGTTAGTTCTTTCAAGCATCCTGTGAGTGTGAACGACGTGTGTAGCTGTCCTGTCTCTCCGTACTGTCTGTCTCACACCAACTGTCCTCTATGTTATTGTTCTCCTTCAGAGTGGGGATTAACCATAATGGAGATTAACCATTATATTTGTACATGACTTTCATTTTAAGTGTACTAACACAATATCTGTCATAGTCAAGAAGGGTTACAGTCCCTGGAATATACTGTACATGGCTTACTCTAATGGATGTGTGATGTCATTAGTGTGACATCATTTATGACCATCAAGAAAAAAAGTACTGATGAATTAATATAATATATCTTATTAATATAATATATGCCTTAATTACGTATCTGTCCACTTCTTAGTCTTATAGTTGCAATAGTAAAATAGCCAATGTAGCGGCAATCTTCAGCTTGCCCCAATGTGCTCACTGTCACCCCCTCTCTGCACAGACTCAAGGGCAGTGACGCCTATAAGAAGGCCTGGGGCAATAACCAGGACGGTGTGGTGGCCAGCCAGCCTGCCCGTGTGGTGGACGAGCGCGAGCAGATGGCCATCAGCGGGGGATTCATCCGCAGGTGAGAGTCACTTATTATGTGTGTGAGTGTGAGTATGTGTGTGTGTGTGTGTGTGTGTGTGTGTGCGCGCGCGTGTTCCTGTGTGGGTGGGGAATGGGGGAGGTGTAGGTTCCCAGGTTTGCAGTGAGGTTGGGCTAATTATGTCCCAGCCATCTTGTTTTCCCCCAACGTGCTGCTCCACTCACTGCACTTCACTGTAAACACACACCGCAAGGGGTCCAGATTTTTCCATGACTAGCTTTCCCTGTGTGAATGTGTCCAAACCAGTGTAACTGAAACCCCTCAGCCTCAGAGCCAGACTGCAGAAATGCATCCCTCAGCACTGCGTACAAAGCAGTTTCCTCCTGTTTAATTATTAAAACTGTTCCAAAACCCTCATACTTTTTTTTTTATCGATGGGAAAATGGCTCTGAGCAACCGTTATAAACCCAATGCGTCTTGGTAAAGGGCGGGCGCATCAGCAGCCCCCAGTCTCAATGCGGCAATACCGGCGGCAGTACACAGCCACGGGGAAGTGAGCCGTCACACCGGGGCTAACGGCTAATGCCTGCAGGCTCTGACACATCACTGCATCATGTATGGAAATGCAGGGTCAAACCAGGAGATAATTGGAGATGGGGGGGGGGGGTGTGGAGGCGGTTCTTTCAAAGCAATCGCCACTGGATCCTCAGCTGCAGTTGATGTCTAGCAGGGCGTGACTTGAGATATATAAGTGGCAAGCAGTGGGTGTTTTTGATAATTAGAATGATAATGATCATTTTATATTTGAATATCAAACACAGTCATGTGTTTGCTCTTACCAAATTTGAGGTAGGTGCAGGACCAAATAAAGAGAACTCCACATGCTACTTTTACACTCCTGTTTCACTGGTTTTACATGCATACAACTTATTGATCTGCCATGATTATTCTGTTTGTAAATATTGTCTGCTTCCTCATCATATGCAGACCTTTTGGGCCCGGTGACGCACATTAGCTGAAGTCATGGGGAATCCGCATGCCTCCCGACCCGGGCGCTGGGACTAATGTCAGCGCACTCCATATTCCCTGCAGGGTAACGGACGACGCCCGAGAAAATGAGATGGACGAGAACCTGGAGCAGGTGGGAGGCATCATTGGCAACCTGCGCCACATGGCCCTAGACATGGGCAACGAGATCGATACCCAGAACCGGCAGATCGACCGGATCATGGAGAAGGTACCAGCGACGACAAGTTTCAACCAGACCTGCACTATGTGCCAGAGCTGGGGTTATGTTGAAATAATGGATACCAGGCCTTATTTATAAATTTTGCTTTATTTATATGGATTGTTTAAAATGTATTTAGCTGTATTTAGAAATAAGACAGTGAGGCTTTATGGACCGCATAATTTGTGGAGCTACTATGTATGGGCAATGCGAGACTTCAGAATCAGAAGTCTCTGCTCTCAAAGGAAACTGTGATTATTCATCTTTTATAGACCCTTTTAGTATTTGCGAACAACTATGACATGATTCGTGTGCAGACGCTAACTGGAGGCAGAAAAGCTGACAAACGTTTGTCAAGCGCATGCAGTGTCCCAGACTCCCAGCGACTGGAGTTGCATTTCCTGCACTTGTCGGCTGCTGTACACTCTCCTCATCGATAGACACTGCTTGTTAACTAAAGAGACTACACTGAGCCTAAATGAACTGAAATTTAAAAAATATTGAGGAACACGATTAAACTAACACGTATGCATTTGATTGGCTACTTAATGTGTCAATCTCAGACATCCACCTCAGCTGAACTATTCATTTTTAGTGGCCCAGTGTTTTCTAGTTGTCTTTTCATGGCTTTCGTTGTCCATGGAGGCTTCTCCTACTAATTTAAAGCTAGTAATGTTCGCTAACCTAGCTGGTAGCTATATGATGGACTGCAACATTATTTTTTCTTTTCCATTCATTAGCTAACATTAGTTAGCTAGTAGTTAGAGTTGAGTTAGCTTCTGTCAGTTAGCTAGGGGGATATTTCACAAAGCAGGATTACTGAGTTAGCAGGATAACTGCACTGAGTAAAATCCGGAACAGCTCTTTTTACCTCAGTCTATGTTCCATATTTGGGAGGGTTCAGGGTTTTACTCAATGCTGTTATCCAGCTAACTCAGTAGTTAATCCTGCTTCGTAGTATAGAGCCTACCCCCCAGAGATGCTTCCGATAGGCTTGTTAGGAGTCCTTGGTCGCATTGCTTTTGATATACTGTAAAATCTAAGGTTTTCCCCCTTCGTCTGCCTGTTTTGGCACCCACTGATGCAGCAGGATGATGGCATTTTTGCAGCTTGTTTACTTTAGAAGCAGCTATCTAGTATCTATCTATAAATGCGCGGGTCTCGTCGGCTGTTTGGAGGAACGACGGCTGTTTGTTTTGCCTTCAGTTAGAGTGCATGCGCATGTTGTTGTTGTCATGACGTCGTTTCTGAAAGGGCCCATAGAACGTAATGGCAACACCTATTCTGCAATTGCTGACACTATAAACAGTCCCATAAACCCTCAACATGGTCAGTCTATTATAACATTATAACAGCTCAGGATTTGAACTGTGTATATCCAGTATCTGCAATTCTCTCGCAATTCACTGACAGCTGGTAGCCTGTGGGAGACTGAGAGGAATGTTATTTTACCTGAAGAAGCCTGGTCGACTTAAACCTGCCCTATCGCTGCTGGGACAAAGCCAACGGTGCATTTACAAGCTGTTTGCAATTGAACATGACTTTAATACAATCCACCAACCCCTTTTCTTCCTCCAGGCCGATTCCAACAAAACCAGGATCGACGAAGCCAACCAGAGGGCCACGAAGATGCTGGGCAGTGGCTAAGCTCCGACAGGACGTGTCCTCACTCTCTGCACTGTTCCTGGAACAGTGCAAACGTGCTTTTATCATGGTATTTACCTAATAGGATTGCACACATGCACATATCAAGCCCCCCCCCCCCCCCCCCCAAAAACCCCACCCCCATTGTAAATGTTGTTCTGTGTCGTCTGTCTGCTTTTTAAATGATAGTCCTAGTAAACTGGTTTCCTTTTCTGTCTATCTCTCTTTCCAAAGGTTGTATATAGTGCTGATTTGATGGCTCTAGCTCACTTGTGAAATTTTAATTCTTTTTTTTAAAATATATATATATACATATATACATATTATATTATTTATATATATATATATCTTTGCTGGATGACAACTATTGTAGGAATGCTAAACAAAAAAAATATTTTTCCTTATCAGTATTTCAGTATTGTCTAAGTAAAACGTGACATCCCATTACGCTGCTACCACACTCCTTATTTCAGTGTTGTTACGGTAACTGACGGAGAGGGGGAGAGAGGGAATGAAAGAACGTCGAGGTTTGACAAAATTTCTCAGCTATTGTTCCCCCAGTTTCTTTCCCTCGTCATGTTTTTACTTATTTATTTATTTATTTATATTTTTTTAAGTCCGTGTTAAGGCGACATGCAACTAGATGACGTATCCGTTAATAGACATTGCACTTTTCGAGTGATGTGATTTGTGCATTATTGCATGACCAAATGATAGATTTTAGAATCTTCTAAATAAAATGTTGAATTTTAAAAAAGGAAAAAAAAAAAGGTTATCTTAAAATATGGCAGTGGCAAGCTGACAATAATCGCATGCTCAGAATTCTAGGACACAGTTGCGAGTACTCATGTTCCTGCAAGTTTGCAATAGTGCCACTCTCTGTCGATATGTATTCATGGACCGTGATCATCATTGTAAAATAATTCAAAAAATGACAATAAAAATACAATAAGGCTGTAGCACAAACAACGACCTGTTTTTGTAAATGAATATGCAGCTGAATGGATTTGTTGAATAAATGCTTCAAGGAGGCGGACTGGTTGTTGTACTGTATTATAGAGTCTGGATGCTCTTCACGATGAAAAAAGACTGCAAAAATAAGGTGCATATTTCTGAAAGATGTTACTTTTTTAAAAAGACCGTATCTTGTTTGTTCGCTCTCCACGTGTGGTTTGTTATTGAGGGGGAAATAATCCCCTGACAAAACAAAGAAAATACAAATCGTTTTTGTTGCTTCTGTACCTAGAGCTATGCACACCAAATCACTGAGATGTTGAGTATTTCAAATAAAAAGATGGTTATAATACCTTAACTGAATGATAACATTGGTTAAACTGTGAGATCAAAATTCCTCAACGCATGTGATATAACCCCTCCTTATGTTTCCTGTTGGTTTGTGAAGTGGTTGACATTTTGTAGCTAGTTGAAATGAATAAAAGTAATAAACCTCGACTTGTGTGGATATTTTACTTTAGAATGTCCTCACACCACCATGATGAGGTCTCTACACAAATCGCTGAAATATTAGTTCTCACCACACATGATATTTGTATTCGCTCTCATCACAAAACATTTTTTATATGTTTCAATTTATATACAGGGCCCTTCAAAATTATTGTCACCTTTTATAATATGAGCAAAAAAGGCATTAACAAATAAACAACAGGTCATGAGCTATATTGTTTGCTCAAATAAATAGAATTATAATTTTTTTTATATACTAATACAATAGCGCAGATCTTTTTAAACACGTAACAATTCTACTTCCTCATAAAAAAGGTGTCAGAAGTACTTGGCACTCTCCCTTTGCAAAAATAACACCTCTGAATAATTTTCAAAAGTACTTTATGAAATTGGTTAACATCAGGGGGACCTGTGACCATTCGTCCATAGAAATTCTGACAAAATTCTTTGGTCTGCGCTTGTGTACTGCCCTCTTCAATTCCAACCACAAATTCAGTTCAAGACGGGAGACTTAGATGACCAGTGAAAAGGAGTAATTTTGTGATCCCCTAAACAATTTTGAGGTACGCGTAGGATCACTGCCTTCAGGAAAGATCAATTTGCAGCCAAGTTTGAGCTTTCTGGGGAGACTGCCAACACCCTATGGACTGCTCAACATGGTCTCTCCCCAACTTAGCCAGCTTTTAAGCAAAATATTATGTGTGCATGATAATGCTGCTGTGTTGCACACGTTCAGCCTGTGGAGGGTTGGAGTGGGTGACAGACCAGGTTGTTTTTGGCCAAAATGTCTTGGTACTTGCTGGAGTTCATGTTTCCATTAATCTTAATGCCATAACCATTATAGCATCCTTTTTAACATACGTGTCCGTCTTCTGATGCCAAACCCACCACTGGTGGTATTCATCCATGTTTTATGGTCAAATTAGATCAGAATGGAGCTTTTAGGCTACATACGCAAATTTTGACGCAATGAAAATAATTTTAACAATTGTTTGGCTTGAGTTTATTTCGTAATTATTTGTTATTACAACACATCCTACATTGTTCCTATCCTAACTCACCTCCTCTGCCTGACATCATGACAAGCTGATTGGAGAAACGTAAAGTCTGTAATGAACTTCTAAAAGGAATCGGACTGTCTGCCTTCCTTCTGTGTTCAGTTTCACTCACTTTTTCTAGACGGGACAAAGCAGAGATGGTTACATATAGAGAAGAGATCAAATCGCTGGCAGGAAAATTAGATGCCAGCGGCATGGGGGATTCTTATATTAAAGAACAACCACCCTATGGACTGCTGAACATGGTCTCCCCCCAACTTAGCCAGCTTTTAAACAAAATATTATGTGTACATGATAGTGCTGCTGAAGGTTGGGAAGGGTGACAGACGAAGTAGCAGGGGTTCTGAATAAAAACTTTTCCAGTTTTATAGGTAGATACACCATACACTGTCTGACTATGCCCGTAGTACATTTTGAAGAAAAAGAATCTAGCCCAAAACTGCAACCCACAGCTGTCATTTTTGAAAACCCAACTGGCAACACTGGATGGTGAATGCTTCCTTCTTTTTGAATGAATCATGTAACTTTAGTTGAACAAAATTAATTCGTATAATTCTTCTTGTACTCTCTTCCTCTATGACCGCCAGCAGGCAGGTTCTCTGAATATTTCTAAGGAGAGCCAAGACAAACAAGTGAAAGAAATATGGTTCAGTGATCGTAGGCCTTTTTCATGACATCACCGGTTCTATGAGTTCACTTTTTTTTAAAGTTCAGAGCAGGAAACACGATTCATTCACTGGCTGTCCTTTGTTTGGCGGCGGGCTGCGTTGATTGAAAAATCACACTGGCAAGGACTCACTGAACGTAGGCTACACGCCACCAAATGAAGTGAACGAATTGGTTTATCCTGTTCTGAACTGAAAGAAAAGTGAACTCAAGGAACCGGTGATGTTGTTCGCGAATTAATTTGAAAATGAACTGAGAGAACTGAAGGAAGTGTGAATGAGTCATTTGCAGATTATAAGTGGCCTGCTCGCTAAACAGCCTTCTTGTTGCCATTTCAATGCGTGGCTGTGGAATTTTAGCGTTCTACAATGTGCACACTTTCTGTTGTCTTTTCATATATGGAATTGAAACCATTTCTGCACAATGGGTAGATGCATGTAATATCCCACACAAATGCATTAATCTAAATCTTCATCAGGTCAAACTGACAAAATATGGTTTGCTAGCATATTGTAATTGTAGATTCTTTTTGTAGTAAATAGTTATAATTACATATTGGTATATTTATTCACATTGCCTCAACTTGCCTGATACTGTGAAATATTGTGTTCTTTTGATTCAAAATAAAAAATGATTCAGTGGCATGAAAAGTGATATCTGTATGTATTGAACAATAAAGAAATCATGACGTACCTTACTATGTACATTTCTAAGATACAATGCTGCATTTGATTGCATGACAAAATAAATATCAATTATAGATGCTATCTTCAAAATGCATGTTTAACTCAACCAAATCATGTTTTGCCAGTTGAAGTACTTGCCTCAACAATGTTCTGCCAAAGGTAGACAAAAGCATATTAAATAAAACCATGGCTTATTTTATTTATTTGAAAATATAAATAGATCAAACTTTAGGGGGAATTGCATGAGAAGTGGGGTTCAGAATTTATTTTAACACATCATTTATCTTGTGGCAGAGGGCTTTGCTTTTTACAGGCTTTTGCTTTGCTTTGAATCACTGAACAAACGTGTGCTGAACATATCCTGGTCATTTGTAAACAAAAGACTATAATCAGACATAGTACTGAATGAATCAAAGACCTGAATCAAATGACTTGCCCGCCACTAACCCACGAAGCTCAGTCGGCTTTGGAGAACTTTTTAAATGCAGAGGAGACAGTACATACATTCTAAATGACAAACCATTGACCAATAACTGATCAGTATTTCACTGATCTAACAATTCGGCCCTATCCTTCGGGTCACTGTGGTTTGTGATTGGTTTGCAGCGTTTTCAGAAACTAGAAAACTATAACAGCCAGATATTATGATATAAATAATAACAAAAATGTGTTTTGGAGTTCAGTGGAATGCCTTTATAAACATAATGTAATAGTTTATGCATTTATATATTTCTTGACTTGTGAACACATTCCAAATTAAGCTAACCATGCTATAGATGTCCTAGATGTCCTGTGCTATTTCATATTTATTTCTGTATACAATCTTTAAGGATGTTCTTTAAACTCCATTATAATAATTTATAATTGCGTGGTTTCATCAAGAAAATAGTGACATGACATTTTAACCATTGGATAACAGGGAAGTTCATGTTATGTATATCAGTTATGTATATTAAATTTCATATTATGAGCCGGCAGGAGATATTATTATTACCACAAAAAATGTAAAGCGTTTAGCTAGCAGTGAAATCTTTTTTAGCAGTGAAAAAGTGAAAAAAAATGTTTTGCTAAAAGTGACGGTCTTCAGTGTCCACTGCAGTGCAAGAGCTCAGTGTACAAAAGGAAACCAAATGAAACAGATCATAGTGCTGACGGCTTGTCATTTCTGAGTATCACAGCCTTCTAAGCCTTAGCAACACCAAAGATTCTGCACAGAGAATGCCTTGAGCAGGGAATCGAGCAAACAATCAATTAAGTATATTTATATAATGGCACTTAGAACAGAAAGGAATAGTGAAAAAAGTACAGATTTGAACAACGTGAAGAAGTTCAGTTATATAATAACAAATTGTGAACATTTCTCTTCAGGAACAAAAAACACTGCATCAAGTCCTGAGGCAATTCAAGCAAAGCTTTGAGGATAAATCCACCTTTGAGCTTGACTAGAATGGTCAGAAACTGGGAGAAACTGGGATGAAACAGACAGGAGACATCACAGTTACCAGCTGCAGCCCAAGGAACTGAAGAAAATACTATAAAAACAGTCACAGGCTTCCATCAAAACAGAGCTGACCACCGTGTTTATTAAAGTTATGAAATATTTGTAAAAGTAAAGCAAAAGTTGGTTGGAGTAGATGTGCTAAAAATCAAAGTTGGTTGAGTGATGATTGTGAAGTTAGACCTTGGAGCTTCACAAAATGAGGGTTTTCAGGTGTGACATCTGCGCAGTGGCAAAGCAATGCTTCTAAATGGGAACTAACTCAATACCTGCCTAATGTCGGGCACCATGATTCATTTGGGGAAACCGTCTTTGTTGGTCCTCTCTGTTAGTGCAATAGGCTTTAGCAGGAATCATCTTTACCCAAGAAGAAAAACACTTCCTCGGCTATTTTAACAACAGTCTCCAGCAGAGGTCAACCGCAGGATGTCCCTAGCTACCAGGCATTTTTAAGGGCATCATGGCCGTGGCTTCCAAGACATCGGCCTAAGGGCCTCTCTGCTCATTGGCCATTTAAAGAATGCAGCAGGAGATGCCAGGGATGCTTGATAGCTGTACTATACCAAAGCTAAAGGCTTTTGCAATTCAATTTGTGCAATTACAATATTAGAATTGTAAGACAATGCAAATGCAAAACTTGCCTCGCTTCATTACTAGTGATTGAGTTTTTCTTTTGGATCCATTGTCTTTCCAGAAAGTAAAGCAATGCAGCTACAACACTGTTACACACACACACACACACACACACACATACCGACACACACACACACACACACAAAACACAGTTGGCCGCACACACATGCACATGCGTATAATCTTAGTCAGTTATGCAAGACCACATGAGCTTCCCACACAAGCCCACACAGCCATGACTCACACTTTCCTTTCTCTGCAGTAGATTCCAGGTCTCATAGAATGGACACACACATATACATATACACACAGCAACACACAAACTCACACACAAACACATATGTTCATGCACAGACATGCATGCACACATACACAGACAGAATCACATGCAGTTACATGCACACGCACGTACAAACCTATAGGCCTATAGTTTGATGATGGAGAAGCATATTTGTGATGGATACATCTGTTTCAGAGTTGTGCAGATTAACGTATACTAATAAGCTTTTTAAACACTGAAATGCATCTATAAGATTCTTTTCCATTTAAAAAATAAAAAGCAGACATTCATTTTAAAAAATTGGCTGGGAACCATTCTTGGGCGTCTTGGTTTTAGGAGCTTCAATGATCTTAATCTCTCCCATGTGTGTATACGGGAAATTAGTGCGATATTGAGGTGCAACATAATTGATTTAGCACGACAGGGTCAGAGCAAGGTCAGGCATCCTGCTACCTCTATGACCTGTCTGTGCACCTCTTCAGAGTTTGGAAAATAATGTAATTGCTTTCACATGTAGACACAGGCCAGTGTGACCTTACTGATCAAAGCTCATCAATCATCAGAATGCTATCTCTGCACAACAAGCATCAAAGCATTCTTTTCCACCAAAAAAAGATACAGAATAATTTCCCGTTTTTTTCTTAGCAACAAAATGTGTTTGTATGTGTGTGCATTGTATTGTATACGTGCGTATTTGTGTACGAGTCATTGTGCATGTCTGTTTGTGTACTGCCTGTGTATGTGTGGGTAGGTGGGGGCGGGGGGTTCACGAAGGAAAGCTCCACACGACTCTGAGTGGGAGGCGACAAATGTCACTACGCTGCCGTCTCCGCCTCCTCCAACCGCCCTCTCCCTCGTCAATCTCTCTCCCTCCTCCCATTGTCGCCCCTCCACACCGATATCACATACCTCAGTCATCTGTCTGCCTGTGTATCCTGTCCTCCCTCATCTCTCTGTATCTAATCCTCCCCCTCTCAAAACGTGTAAATAACACGACAGTGCTACCGCCAATTGTTCTTATTCTGCTATCCCTTCCTGTTAGCGAAGACTGGGTCCAATTTGTTGGAGTCAGCAGCTGCTGGGTTTAAGCACACCCGTTTGCTCTCCATTACCGTCTTCATAGACTGCGTCTGCTCTGAATGTGCACATTCCATCTGAGAATTAAACTAGGAAGGATTCTCCGGGAGCGCCCTGGTCGTAGTCGCATTAGCGCTGACCTCCGGGGATCGGATTAGTTCGTATTTAATGCATTCTGACAGACGACCGCTTGTGACTGAGAGCAAGAGAGGGAGGAGGGAGGAAGACTAACGGTTATGTAAGGCGCTCGCAGCAGTGTTCGAATGGGGGGAGAGGGGGCGTTAGCCGCGCAGCGCCGTGGTGAACAGCGCCGCTCTTTCTCAACGGAGGACCGGGGAGGCGGAGATGCACTCCACCCGCAGCCTTGTGTTATCAGGGGGGAGGTGTGGCTCGTCTGGAGGCTACGCGGGTCGTCGTGTCGTGAGTGGGGGCAGCGGAGGTTGGTCTTGCCTCACGACACATTCCAAATGTGTTCCTTCAATTCACATTCTGCCCGTGTTACAAATATCGTTCCATTAAATACAATGTTACATTTCTTTAAACAACATTATCGTGTTATTGCATTTCGGTTATCTCAATGCAGGGAGGTGAGCCTCGTAGGCTAAAGTAACAGAATAATAAAGCGCAACGTATTTTAATATCTACGGTAAAATATGCACCTACGTAACTGCAGATCAAGGGCACAAGGGGGGTTGTGTTGGGGGAAGCTACGGGCTCCACCCATTTTCACACTGATCATTGAGGAGGCGCAGGACACAATGGGGAGGTTGCGGCCATTAACATAGAGCACTGGGGGACAGTTTCACACTGGTGTGGTCTGCTTAGTAAATTACTAATTGATCAGCGAATTAACTTATCATGATAATAATAATAATTCCGGTAACAATAATTATAATAATTATTATTATTATTAGTTAACAACACCAAGATTATTTATGACATTCCTCCAATGAGATACAGCAGAACATGCAATAGGTATCTGGTTAATATAATATTGCATGATCCATGTATTTGTTTGGCGTTCACATGCATGTACATGCTTGGCTTTGACGATATGCAGCCAGCAGTGACATCTTGTGGCTATTAAATGTCATCTGTTTCATTATTTATTATTAGAAAAAATACTGTCTGCAATGCAATGCTAGTCAGAAGCACTGCGGGTATTCACCCAACCTCCCCGCCCCCCATATAAAATTGTTCAGGTTTGACACCTCTCTCCAACACTACTGCAGATTACATCGCACTGGCTCTTTAAGGCTGCTACAAGGAAGCATTTATAATATGACATCGTACTCTAAAGATCTATATCATACACAAATTTAGGACAATACACATTTAGAATAAATTATAGAGCTTATAATACCACCAATTAGGTGTAAGCCAGACTTCTTTTTGTGAGCCAGGGTTATTTTGATTGAAAATTTAAAGTTAATTTTGTTGCAGACACGCTGGTACTCCTCTGCAGCCCCCCTAGGGGGTTCCTGGACCCCAGGTCGAGAGCCCCTGGCCATGAGAGCATGTCCCAGCATGTGCTGATGGGGCTCTAGAGAGAAAACAGGGAGATGGTCTTTGTGCCTACACTTCATTATTAATGCACAGCAGAGCAGGTATAGAGTGAAAGTGAACACTTCGCTGGGCTCCTGTTACCAGCTGATCTCCCGGATAATCCTCCTCCCCCCACCTCTCCACCTCACGCTCCTGCCCCAGAGGCCCTCTGCCCTCCCCCTATCTCCCGCCTGTCCACCCAAGAGATGCTGGGGAGAGACTCCGTCAAAGTGGCCGTCCGGGTCCGGCCTTTCAACAAGGTCAGTCACATTTTTTACCCTTCCGCTGCGAGAGTACTTTCGTGTATCCACTTTCATGAAAGATCTGCCCGCAGTGCTTTTCGGTTAACATGTGGCTCAATGCTTAAAAATTCCAATTCCAATTCCTGCTTCCAACCTTCAGATATTTAACGTGTCTTCCCATCTAGAATTAATACTAATAATAATATCAATAATCGTTTGGCCTGATTTACTCTTCAGGATGGTGCATTATGGGATAAAACGTGTTTCTACTGTCTGTTTGAAGATGGGGGAGGGCTGAGGGGTGCTGCTGCAAAAAGCAGCAATGAAAACACACTTTTGTATGCGATTAAATATCAGACGAGTAAGTGTAAGATATTCTTCTTTGGCCAAAGTCAATTTTAAGAGATCTGGGCCCACAGCTGTGTGAATTTTGATGTGCTGGAGTATGCCTTCCTGTGAAGCTTGTGCCATGCTGGTCTGAGCTGTATCTTTCCCTGCAGTGCTGTGCCACACAGACGTGTGTTCTATGAAATGCGGTGAAGTGCTGCGCTAAACTGTTGTGTGCTGTGCTATGCAGCGCTGCACTTTGTTACGATGTTTCATGTTGTGTTTAGCTGTGCTCACCGTGTCCTGTGTTCCGTGCCACGCTGTGCTGTACTGTACCGTGTCATGTTGTGCCAATATTTTCTGTACTGTACTGTTATATTCAATTCAATTTGTATGGAGCTTTTTACAGAGACACCATCACAAAAATACTTTACAGAGAAAACAGAAAGGAAAAGTTTAAAAAAAAACTAGGCCTAAACCCCCAATAAAGTGAGCAAATGAGGTAAAAAAAGAAAGAAACCCTGCTGTAGAGGGGAAGCCCATCCTCCGCTGGCTAGCCTGGTGTGGTAGTAGAGATAGAATGAATGTTCTGAGCTGAGCTGTGCTGCGCAGTGTTGGGTCACGCTGTGCTGTACTGTGCCGCGCCGTGTCGTGTTCCAGAGGGAGAGGGACGCCGGTAGCCACTGCACCATCACCATGAGCTCCGCCACCACCACCATCCAGGACCCCCGCAACCAGCAGGCCCGCCGCGCCTTCACCTTCGACTACGCCTACTGGTCCCACAGCGGCTTCGCCAGGAACAAGGACGGCCTCTACGTGGCCGAGGAGCCCGGCGGCCGCTACGCGAACCAGGTGGGGAGCGCTCAGTAGGATAGCTGCACTGACTGCATGAACAGCCGCCACAGACGACTTCCAAATAAACAGAATTTTGAAAGTTATCACATTGCGGAAATTAATTCAGCACAGAGCAGTGTTGACAGCCAGGCACCAGGGATGGGTCCTAGCTCCCTTTTGTTTAATAAAACATTTCTGCTAAAGCACAGAAACACATTTTCAGTGTGAACATCCTGTTAAATATACACTGTATATTTATCGAACACAAATATAAGCTCCCTGCTCGTTCCTTTTTATCCCAACGCTTGGCAATAAAGGACATAAAATCATTGAAATATCTATTCCTTGGTTTTTTCCCTGGACAAAAATAACATTTCGTATCACAAGAGTGCTTCCCGTATAAAAAATACATAGTAACTGATTGATTACATTGATATACTGTGTGTTTGTTTTTTGTTATGTTACTATTGACTGTTGAAGATTATTGATATTATTATTGATTATTGGGTATTATTGATACACAGGGCCACGTGTTTCAGGATCTGGGGCAGGGTATCTTAGATAATGCCCTACAGGGGTACAATGCCACCCTGCTCGCATACGGACAGACGGGCTCAGGGAAGAGCTACTCTATGGTCGGGTATGGACCCAACAAAGGCCTGGTGCCCACTCTCTGTGAGAGGCTGTTCCAGGCAGTGAGGACCAATCAGGACAGTCGGCAGTGCCAGGTTTGTGTTCCTTTAGCCTTCACCTCCTGACTTACAGTTTTTTTCGATTGCTTAAGCACGATTTTGAAAACAGGGCCCGGTTTTTCAAAACACTACACACAATTAGCACAACCACACACCCAATTAGCAGAACACTCATTTATAAAAACCATATTTTGTTACCATATGAAACACACACATTTCATATGACTTAATTATGTTTGAACCAGTTCCACACTGCTGTTGCTTACCTAAAACACTTTTAGCAATTCTTCTTCTCAGTGATTAGAGTACTGTAAGTGAAGTACACAGAAAAAGTGCAAATATACAATAAATTCACTAAACAATACACAAGACCAATGCTGCAGACTGATGAAAATACAATTTATTTCTCTCCATATACCCAAATCAGTCAACATGGAGAATCACAACAAAACATGTCCCAGTTTCATTTGAGCCTGATGTCTTTTCAGGATGCGTGCCAGTGTTGACCGAGACATTATTGAAAATGGCATGGTCACCGATAATGTTGGCTTGAATTTCTCTGAGCCTGATAGCATTATTGGCCAAAACCATGTTTATGATCTCTCTCTCTCGTTCTTGCGTGAATATGGGCCTCCTTCCTCCTTGTCGTTCTCGACTCTCAATTCTATGTAGAAAAAAATACATGTAACCTACTATAAAATGTCACAGGAAGGGGTATCAAAAGTGCTGATATGGTGCATACAATAAGCAGCTGATTACTGTAACTGTAGACAGATTTTTTTTAACCAGTTTTCTTGTCGAAATGTCCTAATGCCAGATGCCACTGTATATCTGCTAAGATTTGGCGTCAATCCGTGGTTCCCGACATGGTCAACTAGTGTTGCGCGAATTTCATTTTTGAGCACGTTCTCCTCCTGCTTCAGATCTTCCTCTTCCTCTACCTCCACCTCGGCCTCAACCTCTGGTACGGCCTCCGCCTCTTCCTCTTCCTCCTTCTCCGTGGATTCCCCCTCTCACCCTCACACTTCTTCTGACTCCTTCCATTTTGGTTGAAGACAGGTGAACTCACCTGCTGCATGTGTATAGTGCTTAAACCTGATTGGTGTGTCTACAATTAAGCAATCATGTGTTTGCGCACCTGATGGCTGTGTTTAACCAATTGGCTCATTGGTGTGGTAATTTGACTGTCAGTGCTTTGGAATTGCAAGGAAGTGACATAATGATATACTTCTGTGTCTAATGTATACAAGTGTGTTTAGTGTTTTGCAAATCACTGTGTGTATTATTTTGCAAAAAGTGTGAGGCTGACATTGTGCTTATAGTGGTGCAAATCTGGGCCGATGTTTTGCTCCTTGAGTGTAAGGTTTTGATAATTGTGTAATACTTTTGATTTTAGTGTTTATGCAATCGAAAAAAAACTGTAATATGTAAGGGCAAAGCTTGTAGCTCATTCATATCAGCTTATAAAAGCAAATGCTTATCGCAACATATATTTATTTCTGAATATATGGGCCCTGAAGTTGACTCTAACTGTTGGATTCCCACAGATCTTTTTCAGCATGTTGGAAATCTACAATGAACAGGTAAATATACCTCCGTTTTCATCATCGTGTTTATTGTTCCATTGCAAGTTGGCAACCACCTCCAAGTAGAATCTTTGTGTACAAAATGTGCTACCAGGTGGATGACTATAGTATAGATATACATGTAGACAGATATCCATATGGTGTATGGTCATAATAAAAGTAGATGGCATTAGACTTTCTATGTTTTAACAATATGCTTGTTCTGTTTTTTTATTTACAGTAAAAAAACATTTTTTTTGGGGGGGGGGGGGAATTGTGCTTTTACAGTACATCTATTTACTTATTTTAAAGTGCTTTGAGCTTAAAAATATATAGAAGTGAAATTATTTATTATTACAGTACTATTATTGAGGCGATGAGAGGCGTGTCATTAGCTCCTCTGCTTCAGGTGGTTGACCTGCTGGCCCGGGGCTCTGGCTCGCGTCCCCCGGGGGGGCTGAAGGTTCGGGAGGAGCAGCAGCGGGGGTTCTATGTGGAGGGCCTGAGGAGGGTGCCCTGCGAGAGCTCCGCCCAGGTGGGCCAGCTGATGGAGCAGGGCACCCGCACGCGCACCACTGCCTCCACCCACATGAACGCCAGCAGCAGCCGTTCGCACATGCTCATCGTCCTGCAGCTCAAGCAGGTGTGTGTGTGTCTGTGTGTGTGTGTGTGTGTGTGTGTGTGTGCGTGGGTGTGTGTGTGTCTGTGTGTGTGTGTGTGCATGGGTGTGTCTGTGTGTGTGTGTGTGCGTGGGTGTGTTTGTGTTTGTGTGTGTGTCTGTGTGTGTGCGTGGGTGTGTGTGTGTGTGTGTGCATGGGTGTGTGTGTGCCTGTGTGTGTGTGTGTGCGTGGGTGTGTGTGTGTCTGTGTGTGTGTGTGTGCGTGAGTGCGTGTGTGCGTGTGTTTGTGTTTGTGCGTGAGTGCGTGTGTTTGTGTTTGTGCGTGTCTGTGTGTGTGTGTGCGTGGGTGCATGTGTGTGTGTTTGTGTTTGTGCGTGGGTGTGTGTGTGTGTGTCTGTGTGTGTGTGTTTGTGCGTGTGTGTGTGTCTGTGTGCGTGGGTGCGTGTGTGTGTGCGTGTGTGTGTCTGTGTGCGAATCTTGTATATATGTATGAGCCCATTGCACCCTCAATGTAATTTCTGGACTCAAATAAAGCATTTAAAATGTGCGTGTGCGTGTGCACATGCGCGTGCACTTATGTGTCTGAAAGAAAGAGAGGGTGTGTGCGTGTGTGCTTATGTGTATGTTTCTGACAGAGAGAAAGAGAGAGAGCGAGAGTGTGTGTATGTGTGTGTGTGTATGTTACAGCATGTTTCTCTCTCTCTGTAGATCTTCTCCAAGGAGAACATGACCAAGCAGTCCAACATTAACCTGGTGGACCTGGCGGGCAGTGAGAGGCAGAGGTCATCGGGGTCAGAGGCCGATCGGCTGAAAGAGGGAACCGCCATCAACCTCAGCCTGACCACACTAGGGAACGTCATCAGGTCTCAAAAGGGATAGGTCACTTTGTAGGAGGTGGGGGGAGGGGGGTTGATATTATTTCAGCCTGAGCATTCGTCAATCGTGGAGCACATCTATCTCCTGCTCAAATCTCTCTTTTGCCCTGTTGACAGATGATTCCCCCTTGTTGTTAGTCTTTGTACTATAGTTGATTTTTGTATTGTCAATGTCAGTCTATGTTGTATTTTTGTGTGCGTGTGGACAAAGTCTGTGCAGAATATATTGAATCTATTGAGTCTGTGTGCAGTGTACCAGGCGGATACTGGTACACTCTGCCACTCAAGGACTTATTTGTTTAGCATTACCTCCATGTATATTTTCCTTCCTCTCCATTTGCTAAGAAACTGAATTGCTTTCATAAGGGTCACAATTAGCTGCAAATTGTATGATTAAAGCGGCTGTGCTAATACAGGGACCCCATGAGGATATATTTTGAATGTAATGCAACTTCAAATACCTGTGTGTCATGCGCTTTGAAACAAAATTGTAGTCCTGAGGTTTACTGTGCTGGGCAAGGCCTCATCCTCTAAAGCCATGTTTCAACGCTTGCGTACTTCCTGCTTGATTGAGACTCCGGACTCTCTCCTGCCCGCAGCTCCCTGGCAGACGTGGCCCTGGGGAAGCGGGTGGTTCACGTCCCTTACAGAAACTCCGTCCTTACCAAGCTGCTGCAGTCTGCACTCGGGGGGAACAGCCGCACCATCATGGTGAGCCGCGGTTCTCAGGCTCGGAGAGGTCCGCAGAGAGGTTGCGTTCAATAAGCAGGTTCTCTTACCACGAGTGTCTTAGAAAAACAAGTCCCTGTGTGTTACAAAACAAATCATTAACCCTTAAATCTTAGTGCTAGAAATTGGCTAGAACCAATCGATCGATGGAATGCACTGGGTCCGTTGTGCTACTTTAGGTTCCTCGTCGACCGTTGCACACTTCATTGTCTGATTGCATGGTGTTCTTGTCTGTCAGATTGCGACACTGAGCCCCGCGGATATCTGCTATGAGGAGTCGCTGTCCACCCTGCGCTTCGCAGAGAGGTGAGCTGAGATGCTCTGTGCTCCTGTCTCGGTACGGAGAGACACTCATCACTGAAATGTCATGTTTTCTCCTGAACCGCACGATGAAGAGTGATTAGGTCTCTGTCATGGCTATAAAGCTGTCTTTGGAACATTGTTTTTTTCTCTCTAAGACATAAGAGAGGGAGAGATACCGTGGATAGGACTATCTAAATAGATATGTACTGTATGTGTATGTATTTCTTCTGTTTGGTTGTGTGTGTGTCTGCGTGTGTGTGCGCGTGTGCTTCATGTGTGCATGTTTGTGTGTGTGTGCGTATGTGTGTGTGTGTGCTTGTGCTTGTGCATGCGCTTGTGTATTATCCTAATCTGTGTGCGTTCTGGAGCAGCTTGTGCTTGCCAGAAGCACAGCAGGCCCACTGAAGGCGTTGTCCCGGCAGGGCCAAGCGCATCCAGAACCGGGCGGTGGTGAACGAGAGCCCCACCGAGAGGCTCGTCAAGGAGCTGAAGGCGGAGAACGCCAAGCTGCTGCTGCGGCTCAGCCGCCTGGGCCACGAGGGCCGCCGGGGGGAGGACGAGACCAGTACGGGAGCCTGAGAGACCGCGCCGCGCCGCGCCGCGCCGCGCCTTCTCAGCGCAGGCTGCGAATGCTGCGCGCCACTCTGTCTGACGCTCGGCGTGACGCCCTGCGTGTTTCTGTGTTACGCTCTGCGTGGTTTTCTGTGACGCTCTGCGTGATATCCCCGCATGACGCTCGTGCAGTTCATCTCACTTCCCCGCTCTTTTTTTTCAAAGGGCTTAAGACGGCGGGTTACAGAAGGTATTTCAGGTTGACTTCTGTCAGCAGAAAAAGAGCCGTATAGGTGGAGAAAAGTTAATGGAAATTCTACACTGATATCAGGAAGTCTTTTTTAAATGCCTGTAATACAATAGCAGACCGTGCAACAAAAACACAGCTCCACTGGGTGTTCAGAACCAGCACAGACATCGAGATAATGGGGAAAATTAAGATCTTTGATGAACTGCTCTTTCTACCTAATTCCCTCTGTCGCTGTCCACATTTGCATGCGTAGCTTCTTTTCCCACGTCACCGGTTTTTTTGTTTTGTTGTTGTCGCCCTCATCGTTGTAGACTGTGTGTTGTAATTCATGTACAGTGCATTGTGGTGCAGTATGATTTATGTTCGGTGTAGCGTGGTGTGATGCGACAGGCGATTGAGACGTGCGTCGCGATGCGATTGGTTGTTCACTCAGAGGAGCTGAGACGCTTGCTGACCCACAACGAGTTGCAGATTCGGGCGATCCAGACCCTTTGGGAACAGCACCTGCAAGAGGCGCTGAAGGATTTGGAACAGCAATATGCCACTATTACACAGGTATCGACTGTAAAGCCCAACATTATTTATATTTATGAATTATAAACCAAAATCTCAAGAGCGCTGCACAGCAATATTTATATTTTTTCATTATAAATGAACTCCCAACTCCAAACAACCAAATCCCAAGAGCATATTTGTACAAACTGACGAAGAAAAAAAAGTCTAAATTTCAGTTATATAGTGCCTTTCATTTCAGAATTCTAAAGCACTCTTAAAGATAAACTTCAACCATCACCAGTTTCTCCCATATTTCTGTTCCCCTCCATCCCATCTCTCTTCCATTTATTTATTGTTCCCCTTTTTCTCCCTCCCTCGGTTTTGCTCTTTGCCTCTCTCTCTCTTTCACTCTCTCACCTTGTCAGGAGCGGAGGATGATGGACATGCACCCTTACATCCTGAATGTGAATGACGATCCTCAGCTCTCAGGGGTGGTGAAGCTCTTCATTCAGGAAGGTAGGTCACTCTCCTGCTCCCTCTAGTGGACATCTGAAGACTCACAACCTTTGCTATATCTTAATTTAATCTCAAAACAACATTGTTTTTCTGTAATTACAATGCAGGCGAATGGGATTTAGGGCTGTCAGATACCTCACCAAAGGCAATCGCAATCAAAGGACTCGGGTAAGCAAGGTTTTGAAAATGAATAGTACAATCCTACCCTCTGCATAATGGCCTGTGTTTTCTGATTAGCACAGAGAACAGGGACGAGATTCAATTGACTAAGCAAATTGAAATGATAACAAGGGATAACCCGACAGGGTATTTGTAAGTCATTAGAGTATGAATTATATATTGTGGATTGCCATGAGTGGGACAGGAGGTAGGTTGATGGGTTGGTTAGGTTGATATGAAAGGTTGATGTTTGAAGAGGATGGTAGTATAGTGACAAGGTTTCATTATCTATGATTTTTATATGCTATGATCCTATGAAGGATATTGTTGATATTCACAGCATTTTCTGATGGACTTTCCAGTGGTTGCAGCAGAGCATTTTGGGGTTTGTGGTCTAAAGCAAGAAAACACATTTCAAGTAATTCCAAAGTAATTCTAGTGCAGGGTTAATTGACCATTGTGAGCGACAAATAAACTTTAATGTTTCAGATTGGTATAGAGAACAATCGGCTCTGTAAGGACGCATGACTGTTGTGTCGCCACAGAATTCAGGAGAAACATGCGGCGTTCACCAACCGGAAGCGCCGGGTCACCCTCAGTCCCGATTCTGGGGCAAAGGTCACAGTGAACGGAAGACCTATCTCCCAGAGGACCGACCTGCAGCATCTGGTACCGAGCAGGCATCTGTATTTAACCCTTTAAGGTGTAAGATCACTATGTGATCAGAATGTTCTTCCATGAACATTCTAATGCTAACAATGGGCGTGTTAAGTAACTGATCGCTCACGGCGAGAATACTCAGTGTGAGCACTGGACGGATTTTGAATCAGTTAACGTTCTGCTCTACGTGAGTGCTGAGCAACTGTCAACAACCGTTTGAGTGTGACAGCTCCGTCAGCAGAACGGGCTCACATACACACCGGCCTACACCTTAGAGCAGGGGTCTTCAACCTTTTTCAGCCTAAGGACCCCCTTGGCCGATAGAAACAGAGCGGGGACCCCAAGATATTATTATTTTTTTAAACAAGTGGTTGCATCATGGGAATCATTCTTTTTTTATATAGTTTTTGTCAACAAAAGTAGCTTATTATTGCCTATTAATGCTTTGAATTTACTCATTATATTTTTTTTGTCGAAAATACATTTAAAAATTGTTAGATTAAATTTTTTTTAAATCCCACAAAAATTGGGGGACCCCCTGCAGTACCTCCGCGGACCCCCTAGGGGTCGCGGACACCCTGTTGAAGATCCCTGCCTTAGAGTATATATAATGGGCCTACACCTAAGGCCTGCACACACTGAAGCTGTATTTTTCAATGGAAATGATTCAAAGTAGCACCAAAATGATAGTGACAGTCACATTTACTTTATTTAACACGTTGATTTTACCGTTAAATCACTCTTATTTTTACATGTGTATAAGCGTCCGTGTACTTGGGTCCATAGCAAAGATGTACGTCCGTATTGCTCCTCTCTGATCCACATCCAAAAGTGCTCAGCGACGTTCTGAGCGGCTCAGAGTGAGCGAAACTGAGCGACCCGTTAAGTGCGTTCTTCGCTCTGTGCGAAGCTGAGCCACTCAGTTACTTAGCGCGCAAATTCACTGCTGAAAGCAATGGAGAACTAGAACACTGACTTAGAAAGGGGTCCCAGTATCCCAGTTGGTGAACCCTTCATTCAGTCTTTAGGTCTGTGAGACCATACCTCTCTGCCATAGGTTAATCTTTTCGGTTTTAATGTTATTATTTTGTTGCTACGTGATGCAGGATCGCCTGATCCTGGGCTCCAACAGCACCTACCTGTTTGTTGGCTTCCCTTCTGATCGCGGCGGGGAGGACTGGAGCCGCTACGACTACGACTACTTCCAGTCAGAGCTGGCCGCCGCCGAGGGTTTCCACGTGCACTCGCTGTGCGAGGAGGAGAACCCGGGTGAGGGAGTGAGTGTGAGTGTGTGTGTGTGTGTGTGTGCATGTGTGTGAGCGTAGGCCTATGTATGTACCAGTGTATGTGTGACCGTGTGTTTGTGATGTGTATGTTTGTTGTGTAAGGGGGTCTGTGTGTTTGTATGTGTAAGAAAAAAAGTGAGTATGTGGTGTGTTTACCTCACTGCAGGAGACAACAGTGCAATGCAGGGCCAAGCTGACCCCAGCTTGCTAGCTGTGTTCTATGACTACATCAAATTGATGCCAATGGTGGCGGAGGCCAATCAGATGAGCCAGGAACTCCAGAAAGTATGTGAACCTGAAATATGTGGTGGTATGAATTCAAATAAGTAAATATGAATGAATACCTGTAAAAATGACCAGATGTCTGACATAAAAATAACTGCTTATTGCTATGTGTCTTATTATAATAACTACTTTATTACTTTTCTAATCACAATAACCTAGGGTATAACAATAGGGTACAAGAAAAAATTATTCACAAAATAAGTAACAAAATATCCCACCTCTCTTGAAATGTTGGTGTCTGGTTTTTCATACATGACTGTTAATTTTGAGCTTTGTTTGTGTTGCTCCCAGGGAGTTCAGTTCAAGCTGGAGATAAAGAACCTTGCAATGTCAGATTCTAAAGGTCACGACCTGGAGAAGGAGGTCGCCATCAGAGTCACATCACAGGAGAACAAGCAGGTGAGAGACAGTTACCCATGGTTACGTCCACCCACACAAATCACTGCACCATTGATGAACCACTGACAACTGAGGAATTACTACAGATATTAGTCCAGAGACTTGACTAAATGAGTCCAGTCTCTACTATGTCTGTCTGTGTCTGTGATGTCATTGTTATCTGGGATGTTAAGTTGCCAGTGATCTATGTTTGTTAAATATCACGTATGAGATGTCTATGCTATATGCTGTATGTGTTGAGCTGTGTATGCTATATGTGTTGCTTGCTGCTTATGCCTTATGTGTTGCTATGTGTGCTCTATCGGCTCAATGTGTCGCTATGTGCTGCATGATGCTATGTGTTTGTTGGGGACTTGATGATGCTTATTCATTGTTGTGTATGTGCTATTATGTTACTTTTATGCTTTTCCATCAACCTGCCCAGGGACTACAGATGGCTGTAATGGCTCAATCTTGCACATTTTACATTGTTTATTAATGTGCATTGTCCCTTTTTTAAAGAAATAAACTTAATATTTTTTCTACTGCCTCAATATACAGCTCCTTTGTGTTGCACATTTTTGTGAGTCCCATTTCTACAATTGTCAAAGCTGATTTTCTGGCCATTGTGAATATTCATATTGCTATCTACAGTAAAGCTAGCATAAGCCAATAAGAAAGTGCAGTGGAACAAGCAGAGGAGCTGAAACTCTGGTCAGAAAAGAAGGTGTGGTGATATATGTATGTATGTATATATAATTAAGTATATACTGTAAATTTAGTACTCAAAGGTAAAGGTTAAAATACGTAGATCTTAGATTGAAGTATGAAGTATGAAAGCATAGCGTGACGATCTGCGCGACGCCCTCCCCAGGTGTGGGCCTGGTCCAAAGCCAAGTTCATCAACCGCAAGTTCCTGATGGAGGAGCTGTACCAGGAGTGGGTGGAGAAGAGGGAGGGGGGTAGCTGTTCCCCCCTGCCCCAGGAAAGGGACCCGTTCTGGGACCCGCTGGAGCCCATCCACCTGGGCAGTGCCCACCTGTGGCTGCAGTCGCTGGCCTTCCGGATCCCCCTGGAGGAGCAGGTGGAGGTGCTGGGGTCAGAGGGCATGGAAGAGGCCATACTGCAGACCCAACTGGCACCCTGCAGCCCAGCTGGATTGTGGGTAACAACAGTGCCGCAGTGCAGATGTTCTACGTATTTGTAAACCAGATGGCCAGGTTCTCCCGTCCTTCTGTCCTTCTGTCCTCTCTGCTTCCGTATTCTGGGAGATTCTGTTGTAATCAGCATTGCAATGCTAACTATGGATGTTCTGTCTTGTAATGGTGGACCTGTACTGGTAATGTAATGGTGTGAGTGGTTATGAATGCATGGTTTTAGTAAGACTGGTGAGACTGTAGCAGTGACTGTAGGCTACTGGTAATGTAATGCTAAGAGTGGTTATTATGGTTAAACTGTAGCAATGACACTGTACCGGTAATGTAATGTTGAGTAGTTATGAATGCAGGGTTGTAGTAAGTCTCTAATGGTAAGACTGTAGTGGTGACTGTACTGGTAATGTAATGGTCACTGGTACAGCGGATTTTACCTAAGGACATTCATTTCTTTTTATTTTATGTATATATTGCTTGCTTATTTATTTATTTAATTCGTTAGTTTAAAAAAAAATTTTTTTTAATTGTTTTTATAGACTTACAGTATGTTGATTTTATTATTGATTGACTTTTAATAATGTAAAGCAAATTACATTGCATTAAATTGTACAAAATGAGCTATACAAATAAAGATTGATTGATTGATTGATTGATTATGGATGCTGTGGTAAAGTATGCCCTTCCCCAGGCCCCTGGGAGAGGAGGACATCCTGATCGACCCCACAGAGCTGCTGGGGAAGAGGCTGGACTTCACTCTGGTGGTGGAGCAGTGCTGCGGCCTCCGCTGGCTGAGAGACGCCCGCGACCGAGGCGTGCAAATCGGGTGAGAGTGGCGGTACGGGTGTGTGCATATTGGATGAGAGTGGGGGTATGGGGGCGTGCAAATCAGGTGAGAGTTGGAGTATGGGCCGTGCAGATTGGTTAAGAGTGGGGGTACGGGTATGTGCATATTGGTCGACAGAGGGGGTACGGATGTGTGTGATCTATGACAGGTGATGGGTAATCAGCTGTGCTCATTCCCATTCGTAGGTTCCGTGTGTATGACAGCCCGGCAACCTTTTACACTCCGGCAGTCTGGCATGACACCAACCCCCAGCTGGACCGCTGCATGCGGTTCACCATGGCAACCGTCACGCAGGACTTCCTTGGCTACCTGCAGACCAACGCGCTGGTGTTGGAGCTGTGGGGCCTTCAGGGTACGTCCCGCCCACACGCGATCGCTGGGCCCCAGCTCTGCCCCGCTGTTGTTGATTGGTTACCGAGTGATCGTTTCCGTCCTTCACAGCCGGTTGTGCCGAAATGAGCTCCTCTCTGGAGGGCGTGAGGACGACGGCAGAGGGGAGCGTCGTCATTGGCGACACCAGTTCCCTGGAGCCCGCTGTGGTAAACCCTGCCCATTTCCAACACTTCCATTTATTGTGCAGTTTACTGTGTACTGTGCTGTACATGCGTGTGTGTGTATACTCAGTGTTTGTGTGTACTGTATTATAGCACTTTGTGTGAGTTGGTGTACATGTATGTACAGGGGCAGGAGCCACAGCTGAGCCTTGTCTCAGACCTGAGCTCCACTCTCCGAGCACTGCAACTGGACTCGGATCAGCTGAGGAAGACCAACTCGGCCCTGAGGAAGGAGAACAGTGCGCTGAGAGACCAGCTCAACACCCCGGCCAGAGAGGGTGAGAAGTCTCACTAAACTACATTTATCTATTTAGCAAACATTTACAGCCACTTACAACATAGGACAACGTAGGCTGGAGAAGACAATGCTGAAATAAATGTCATAAGTTCCACACTGAAGGGGAAATATGAGTAAGTCCATAGTAAAACAATGGCATCTACTTAGTTCACACTTATACACCTATGTGTGGATTCAGCGCAGTCTGACATTAACCCTGCTCTCGTCAACGCCTCCCAGGTCCAGAGGCCAATCGGGGCAGGCCAGAGAGGCGGGGCAGCCTGCGGCCCAGCTGCGACGCAGAGTTTGCCAGGGCGCTCAAGGTCTTCTACCACAGCATGAACTCTGTCCGGGGACAGCTGCAGCGGCTGCGTAGACACAAGCCCAGCGTAGGTTGAACCGCAGCACCTTGGGACTTCATTATGGGCGGCTGTGGCTCAGGAGGTAGAGCGGGTCCGTCGTCCGCTCCGCGCGGGTTGGGTGTTCGATCCCCCCTCTCCTCTCCACATGTCGAAGTGTCCTCCTTGGGCAAGACACTGCCCCCCAAATTGCTCCCAATGAAGCAGGGCAGCACCTTGCATGGCAGCTGCCGCCATTGGTGTGTGAATGTGTGTGTGAACGGGTGAGTGAGAGGCCATTGTAAAGCGCTTTGGATAAAGGCGCTATATAAGTGCAGTCCATTTACCATTTTACCCAAAATGCCGGGCCATGTGTATTCATCCAAATTGTGCGAGAGCAGCAAACACTAAACTTTGACTAATGTATTCAAATGTAAAATACATTTTATGAATGTAATGTCAATATAATTGTATGCCCACTGTTTGTGCTTCATTTTACCACTGTGAAAGGCAATGTGCATATACAAATATAGCCTTATAGCAACAATTGATGTACAGTATGTCCACTGTCTGAACCACAATAGGAAAAAAGCTAGTACCTCTAATGGCTTACCTACTTACCAGCATGGCTGTTATACAGTCAATATATTTAGAAAACTATCTGGAATAAAAGATAAAATTGTGAGTACTAATAGAAATAGAACATAAAAAGTTGGAAATTGGAGCGAATGTGAACATTCCTCTACCTCTAATCTGATTGGCTCTAACCAATCATGCACTGCTAAGCAGAATCAGATATGCTCCTTTCCCACCTTCGTCCCTAGGAGGAGGCAGACCTCCGAGGCCTGAGGCTGTTTGTGGAGGAACAGGGGCGCCTGCTGCGGGATTTCGGGGAGCAGCTGGAGCAGGGCGTCGGCACGCTCAAGCAGGACGTGGCCGCCATCGTCCGGAGGAAGCGGGAGCGGTCAGGGATTTGGTCCTGACCCCTGTGCTGAACCCAGGGGGGAAATCAACTCACCATGACACCCCACTGCCCCTACACCAGTGGTCCCCAACCCTGTTCCTGGAGAACTACCCACCTCCAGGTTTTTACTCCAACTCTGACAAAAAAGCACCTCTCATTCAACAGCGAGAGCAGGGGTCCTCCAACCAACCCTGTTCCTGGAGATCTACCGCCCTGTCGGTTTCCATTTCAACCCTAATTTGGCACACCTGATTCTACTAATTAGCAGCTCAACGAGATCTCTAGCTGTTAAATGAGGTGTGCTTTGTTAGGGTTAGAGTGAAAACCTACAGGATCTCCAGGAACGGGTTTGGGGACCGCTGCGTCAGAGATCTTGTCGAGCTGCTAATTAGTAGAATCAGGTGTGCCAAATTAGGGTTGAAATGAAAACTTACAGGGCGGTAGATCTCCAGGATCAGGGTTAGGGACCACTGCCCCTACACCTTTCTATAGTGGAAACGCGTGGCCCGGTTTCCGGCTGTGTCCCTCTACCAGCTTCAGTTGTTCACACCTCCAGTTTTTATTTTCACAACCCATTTCCAACCCTGACTTTCAGGACAGCGCAGACGAGCACGCGGTCTCCTCCGAAGCAGGCTTGCAGGAGCCACGTTTTCCCTCTCCTCAGTCCACCAGCTGAGCTACGCAGTTATTTAATCGGAACACCACTTCCTGTGCAGCTGGCGCAGGACTGCACGTGCCCAGTGAACGCAAAGGGGCAACGCAATGGTACGCAGGTGATCCTGCAGACGGAAACTCGACGTCCCTTGGCGACACCGACAGACTCCGAGACACATTCCACTGGGACAGTGCCTCAGCAGGGTGTGAATCATATTTATATTTCCTTCATTTCATTTCCTCTCTATGATGATTCCTATATGATCTATTTTGCTTTTACTGCAGTACTTCTATTTCCATGCTTACTCTATGATCCGTTTTGTTTTTACTGTAGGGCTTTTTTTGGTTTTACCTCATAATTTGACATCCTTTTATTTGAAAGCTCTTTCAGCACCTCTATAAATAGCACTGTATAAATAGACTATTATTGTTGAAGTCCTGAAAAGTAATTTCAATTAAAGTTACTCCATTAATGCAGTCTATTATCTCCAACGGCATTAGGGGCATGTCCAGTGGGTGTAACCCCCCCCCAAATATAACTGGCCACCCCAGTTGCCATGCTATTTTTATCATCACACATTGGCTCAGAGCACTGTCCCTCTAGCTCATCAGAGAAGAAAGAAAGTGCATTTGTGGGGCTAGATAGTGTATAATAAAGCATGAAACAAAAGAAAAAACACTTCAGATAACTTAGTTCAGAGCAGTTAGTACGGTGACATTACGCCCCCAGCCTGTGCGTGTACATATTAGCTCATTATTCTTTAAAAAATAAAATAAAATTTTAACGTTTCAGTTGCTATCATTTCCTATGGCGGATTCAACCTGAGACCGCTGCGCTCGACCTGATGTGCGACGTAAAAACGGATACACATCGTTCGACCTCTAAACAGAAAATAGAATGTGGCATCATTTGCCACTGTTGGTTGGTTTATTAGATGATGCGCTGAGAAATTGCACCAACCTCGTCCTCTGTGCCAAGGCATTGAGGACCACTTACAATATGTAGCTACAGCCCTTGGTTGGAGGAGTAATGACTGACTCACTCTAGCGATATAATAACTCAATGCATCCATTTCATTGGATTCCCACAACATTTATTCACCAGACAAGGTGGAGGGAGGGGGGGGCACAGGTGTTCATAACAGGCCACGCCACTTATATTCCCTTCGCTTGACTTTTGTTTTCCATCAAGAACAGGTTAAGAATAAGAATAGATTTTTTCCCCCTTAAAATTAAGGAGATTCAAATTTTTAAACTGTGCATGAGTTTCAGTTAAGGGACAAGGCAGTGACCAGTATGTGACTTACACGATGTTAAAATGTCTTAAAATGTTAAAATGACAAACGGAAAAAGGACTATTGGTGAAACCGACGTCAAACCGTTGTTTTAAACCGACGTCCTTGAAGTGGTAATAATGTAAAATTAAGTGGTAATAATGTAAATTTGTGAGCGGTTCTTCACAAATTCCTGCGAGCACAAACCCACATTAGTTAAAATAACAGAAATTTAAAAAATAAAAAAATAAATACAGTAACCACAACAAGTCCAAACAGTAAGACGAGAGAACATGCACATTCTGTTTCTTTAAAAAGTGTTCAATTTACACTTCCTGTTCTACCGCATTCTTAGACTAAAATAAATATATCCAATCTTGCATTATGAAGGAGCATGTCATCTGAGCCAGCCAGAAAACATTCAAAAGTAATGGAAATAAAAACAGACTAACATCTTCTCTGCAATTTTTCCTCATAGTAGTAGTGGTTGCTTGGGTGCTCAACCTCCGATTAGGTTCTAACAACCCACATCCCCTAAAATCTGTTTGAGGGGGACTGCACGTGGCGCAGCGCTATCGGAGCCGAGCAAAGTTGGAGCACCCCCCCCCCCAGAAACAATACATTACAGAAAAAGTGGATTTCATTTTCGTTGCAAACATCATTAAAGAACAAAGGAAAATGCATGAAGGGAAGAAAAAAAAATGACCCTTAAGTTAAAAATCAAGCAAGCCCACAGATCGATGAAAATCTGAAAAACGATCATAAAGAACAGTGACACAGATTTTTTTTTTAAACTACGTTAATCATAACAGACAAAACACCTGCATGCCTGAGTCATCGGGGATCCTCCGATATCCTGATATGATCCTTTTGATTTTTAAACTGAATGGAGTCCACAATACAAATGCATTGCACTGTCCCGTCTGTGGATTTCTGCGAGATAGTGACGTGGTCCTCATACAGACCAATGCTACTTCCAGGCTTTTACATTCCTAAGCCTGTACACAGCCTGTCGTTACAACATTAGTCCCCTCAAGAGAAGGGTATAAAGTATAAGCAAATCAACTCTGTAAAATTACACTAATTAAAAGGTTAGGACTGTTTTTTTCCCCCCTCCCAGTTCACACACACCAAAACATTTACAATAGGACTGACTTCTGAGGTTGTGGCAGTACATGGCCGAGCCACGTTTGCTTCTTGAAAGCTGAGGTGGAGCCATTCCTCCGTGCGAGGGCGGGCAAGCTTGCCGCCGCCCCGGATTGGTCGAGACGGGCCTTTCGTCTTTCCGCCGGCCGATCAGACAGAACGGAGGGGAAAGGCGGGTCCAGTCCAGTGTTTGCTTGAGACGCTGTCTGAGATGAAGGGCACGCCACCGTGGTGACGGTTAGAAGGTCGTGGACAGACCGCTGCCCAGAAAATTACTGGCCGACCTTTGTGCGTGATGGATTTTTACGGCTGCGCTCTTGCTATTCCACACTCGCGCTCTCCATCTCACACACACACACACAAACACAAACACACACACACACAAACACAAACACACAAACACACACCAATGCAGTCACACAGTCATTCACGGACACTCTACGGGCTTTGCATTTATAGTCCAAGGGAGAAAAACAGAGACAGGGCCGGTGAGAGGGAAAAAGGAAGTATGAACAGAACGACTGGGCTAAAACAGGCGGAAGAGGGACTATCTCCCCTCCCTCCCACCCGCCCGCTCTTCCCGCTACGAGCCGGGGGAGAGCCAGTGGCGGATCTCATCCACGCCTCGCTGCACCTGGCTGAAGTAGAAGTCCACGTTGCGGGAGAAGTCGGTGCACACGCTGGACTGGGCGTCGGCCAGGGTGCAGTACAGCGCTGTCCCGCCCACGCTGATCACCATGGTGACCATGCACAGCAGGAGGAGCAGCAGACAGGAGTCTAGGCCCACTTCATCTGCACGATACACAGACACACACGCCCATCAAACTCATGGCAGTACAAAAATAATATGAACAACTACAACACCAGTAGTGAGTGGCGTGTGAGCTTAAAAACAGAAAAAGCAGAAATCTCACCTTGATTGTTAGTTTCAAGCCACTGTCATTTATTTCACTTGAATAGCAAGCATGCAACATAACTGTATATGCCATCAGCCAGTAAAGCTTGATTTGCAAAAAGTATGCACACAAGAGATACTGCCAGTTTAGCTTGTGCACACTATGCTGCCCATACTGTGGCCCCGTTGTAGTAGTATACATTATGTACTCTGCAGTACAGGAATCACTAAGTATTGATATGTTGCAGATCTACCTATTCTCATTTCTAAATGTCCGTCAGCCATTGTTCTCCACATACAGGAGAGTTCACATTTTGCCATTTTATTTGTGCTAAAGCTCCGATTGCTGATTGTATAATTAAATCATCTAGTGTTTTACCTGTGAAGAATGGGTGTGTTAATTGATAAGTGAGTATAGTTTTTAATGGCAGTGTTTTTCATGTGAAAACAAGAGATATACTTTTTCATAAAACAGGAGAATTGTGTGAAATGTATTCAAGAAGTGTGTAAGAGACAAGCAGGATAGTGCTTATCATTTTGAAAAGATTGTCTATATTGTGGCACATAAACTTAATGTTTTATTTATAGGGCCATAATGCCAATTTTAGTGTCTAAACAATTAAGAAAAACTGTAATTAATCATCAACATTCCCTGGAGCAAAGAATTCGTAAGTGTATCGACACATTTTAACGTTCCCAAAAATATATTTGTAAAGAATTATCTAAACCTATCCGCATGAATTACTCAGCTAAAGAATTGCAAAAATTTTAATTACGGAAGATATGATTAAGACCATTGATTGGTTAAAAGGTAAGAATTCTCTTGTTTCCAAGTAACCAGCTGCCACAGGTTGCACAGTGCCTGACCTGGATCCGCCATGTCGTCTGGCTCGCTGAAGCGCACCTTGCGCTTGGGAACCTGTTTTGGCGGGGCCAGTGGCTGGGGTGGAGATCCCTCCAGCGACGACCTTCTCTTCAGGATGGAGACGAGGCCCGGCGTGGGAGCAGTCTGGATGGGTGAGGGGTTGGGGGGAGGCAAGGGGTTGGAGAAAAAGTGAGAGTTAGATCAGAGACAGGGAAGTGTGTCTTGTGGGGCTGGAGAGGACGGTTAGTTCTTTGGGCTGTATGTAACATGGAAAACATAAGTTTCTTTACTTTCTTACCATAAAACATAAGAACTTAAGAATGTTTGATGATGAGAACAGGCAGGCCGTTCAACCCGTCATCGTTTCACCAACTGTAGAAAATATCGTGCACTGGATAAAACCTGTTCTTCTACAGCCCTAGGGCCCCCCAGATCTACAACATGACATGACAAGCTATTCCAGGCGTTTTAACAGAACATTGTAAAAGTACATTTAAAAATATATATTTTGTTTATTACAGTACTCGGTTCATCTAGAAAAGTCCAAGAGTCACTGCAACGACTGTTCACGGGGACCCAATAATGCTGTCCTCAGAACGTAATGCACATTTTTCAAACAGCTTTTCCCCGTAAAGACCCTCGGGATAGAAATATGACTCACATCAGCCGATGAAGCTGCAGTGAACCTTGGAGGGCCAACTGGGGCTTGTTCCACAAGAAATGCAAGATAATATCTGTGAAATATTGCCAAAGGCCATCTGTTTTTGGGGTCCTTAAAAACACACGCACACAATTTTGTTTCAAGTATGAAACAAACTCCTTTGTGAGTTTCTCGGACTCCTTTGTGACAGCTCGCACTTGGAACTTGCTAGAGAAATTGGCCCCTTGGAAATAATTGCCATTCCCCTGCCTCCCACTGTTTTAATGGCAATGCGTGGGCCTATGAACTTCTGAACATTCGGCTCACAGAGTAGGTCTTGATAGAGGAGCACCTTGTTTTTTGCTACAAACAAAACAAGGTAAGAGTCAATAACCACAATTATCCATATAATTCTGCTGAAATTACATATTCGTCCATTGTGTGTTCTAGTGAAGTTGAAGAGCTCAACTATAAAATGTGGTCAGATGTGTGTACCAAATCAAAGTTTCCTAAATATTGAACGTTTAAAAAACGTTTATTAGGCTGCTGGCCCTTAATGCACAGTCACAAATGACAGACAAATACAAAGAAAGAAAAATAACAATGTCCAACAGAATGCTGTATAAATAATTCTCAAGTAAAACTCAATGGGTTAAGCATCAAGCATGTCACACAACATAATTTACACCGTAGGCTGATCTGGATTTTGAAATCAAGTCAACATCTGAAGAGGAATCAAACGGATGAGGGCAATCTCAACATGAATCCCATACTTGAAGGGGGGGGTTTGTGGTAACTGAAACTAGTCATTGGTTAAATTTAAGTGAAAGCAGCTGAATATCGCCTACGTGAAACGAGCCCCCGTCTGTTATAAAACAAGACTTGTACTGACAGCAACATGCCACCAGGTGTCAGGACTCAGCATAGCCAAGGCTTAAACTGCTTGTCAATGCTGACCCATTAACAAACAAAAAAAACATCAACACAATTTTTTTTGTGCACAGAAGCATTTGGCATTCTGTATCACATTTTCAAGAATTTGGTATTCCGTATAATAGCTGCTGTTAGCAACCACAATTAAACTGTGGAGGTTTTCAGCTACTACCAAACCATACTGCATTAAAGCAGTGTGCATTATATCATAAAAATACAGGCCTTAGGTGATAAGGTAAGGTGTTAGATTAGGTGATAAGGTAAAGTGTTAGATTAGGTGATAAGGTAAGGTGTTAGATTAGGTAATAAGGTAAAGTGTTAGATTAGGTAATAAGGTAAAGTGATAGATAGCTACCATTTTACATTATTGCCATCAGGTGATAAGGTAAGGTGTTAGATTAGGTGATAAGGTAAGGTGTTAGATTAGGTAATAAGGTAAAGTGTTAGATTAGGTAATAAGGTAAAGTGATAGATAGCTACCATTTTACATTATTGCCATACTCAGAGTGTTTGTAAAGAAAAAAGCCCAGCACTTTAAATGGGAGGTAAGCTTACTTCTGTTGACAGTGCATTTGTACTGGGGTTATGAGAGTCATGGGGGATCTACAGGAAAATGGGGAAAATTCCCACTTTAAGAACATGTTTGTTTACATTTCCCTGATTTCATAATATCAAAGTTTAAAGTTAATAATATTTAAAGTTAAAACAAACATTGAATTACACATTCAACCTTTCATTTTAAAACATTGATAATGTTTACCACAATGCCTCAATAGTAAATAGCTAATGCACTGGAGTCTATAGAGGTTGAAGGTGTTAATTCTTTACCATTGTATTGAGGTGGGGGGTGCTCAACCAATCTGTTCATTTTAGGGTGCTGTGAGATTAAACATTTCAGGGACGCCGGTTTTCAGGGATGTAACATGTATCCCACACTGTTACACAAGGCAACAAAAAAATAATGACCCACACAAAAAAGTGAAAAAAGAGCCCGTGGAACTCGTAGCAGTAGAGATAGAAATCAACACACTTATCAGAGAGCCATTCTCTGAGAGGAAGGTTCCTTTCAAATGAATTATTCAGACAGGCGGGGGTATAACGGTAATAACGGTATAACCGTATCTGGGAGCAAGCTGACGGACGGCGGGCTCGACACTGACCGCTCTAAGTAAGTGACCTGAACAGACCAGAGAGGTTCAAACATCTTGTGGCATAGTATGTTACAGTACTAGAGCCATTGAATGATTGCTAATTTTGACCGTTTGGAGCACTACACATGTATTCTGTGTCAAATAACAAAACGGTATTCTTGTTTCACCACACACAAGTTGCTCGCCTCTTCGTCTCTCTATGACTAAAGCTGAAAGAGTCCATTTTGATGGTACTCTAAACCAGGGGGTTTCAAAGTGGGGGCCGCGGCCCAACGGGGGGCCGCCAGGGGGCGCCAGGGGGGCCAATTGGAAGGAAGAGGAAAATGGAAAATGCAAAAAAAAAAAAAAAAATTTAATTAATCTTTCTTTCAATCGCAGCCAATAACTAACCGTCTGCCTGTCAGTCAAAGCGTTACGTTGAGCTGCTAACGGCCCGATTATGGAATCAAAATAGGGTCAAAAGTATTGTGTTGTGTATTAAGAAGTTGTATGTTAGATTTTTTTATATTTGCCAGTGTAATTTAAAAGTTTTTTTTTGCTCTAAACAGATGTTCTGTCACCGGGCATGCCCCTTCATGAATATTCATGTGGTATAAGACCGGAGTAGAGAGGATAGAAGAAACACATCATTATCTGGTTACAATACAGAATCTGCGATCATATCAAGGGAGTGTGTTTGAAACTACATGGTCCTCCTGTGTGCGAGGGTGGAGCTCTCCAACGGGAACAAACTTGAAGTATCGCTACTGCCAGTCTGTCGCAGTTTATTACTCACAATCCATCCCCTGTAATGCTTTTCAAAGTGCTTCGTTTGATTTAGTCAGAAACCGATCCCAATCCATTCCTGGCGGTCAGGGTGGACCCTCAAACTACAAAGCCCCTGAGGCAAGGCCTGGGGTGTGAGGTAATACAAGCATTCCCTTGTTCTTGCGTCAGAGGTGATCAGAATGCTTACCAGACAGAGAAAGAGAAAGAGTGAGAGAGAGAGAGAGAGAGAGAGAGAGAGAGAGAGAGAGAGAGAGAGAGAGAGAAAGAAACATTTTCAAAGTCAGGCATTCGGTCAGCTGCAATGGATCCTGAGAAATGGATCCGTGCTTTCACTACCACCTCTCTAGACTGCTGTAATATGCACAGTAACATGGCAGGGTTCAATCTTATGGTTTTTCCACACTTGAGCAAACTGATTAGAAATCTCCTTTCCCTATCTAAATGTATACTTGCGCAGATGTGGCAAAGTTTGCCTGTACATTAAAAAGCAGAAGTGCATTAAAATAAAAATACACAAAGCCCCTGTAATAACATGTAACTTTGAATTTATTATATGGTATCAACAAACAAACAAAATGTTATAAATCACTAAATTAAGCATCAGATAGAGAGTCGTCTTAGATTAAAGTATTCGATTTTGGAATATACTAGAATCAAGCTATTTATGTAAACGGTAGTGACAGCTAGTTACATGCCGTGGAGGTGCCAACTTTACTGTGATTGCTGGAGACATACAAATCACAAATGTCAGCGTCGCCACTTGCTTCAAAAAGGGTAGTGATAAATGTGAAGTGAGAGAGAAGTGAAATAGAGATGCCATACAAACTAATGTGAGGCGTGGTCACAGTACTAGAGTTATGATTTTATGATTTGTTCAGTGGTCACAGTAACCAACGTGACCTCTGCCTCATAACCTTTTCTTCTCCTGCTCACACACAAACACAGCTAACGTGCTATCTTAGCAGCGCTAAATGGAGATTTGAATGAACTAAACTGTGAATTAGCCCAGATTCGTCACTTTGCTCAATCGAGTGAGTTTTACCTCGTTTTACTTGCCCTGGGCAAGAGGTATTGTTGAAGCCTGTATGGGGTCAACAAATTCCAAATGGTTCAAAATTGCACCGGATTCAGGAGAATCAGGGACGCCCTCTGGGTTTGCATAGTCAAAAGTATGTGAAATCATCAAGCATAATTGAACATCGCCAGCTTTTCAACTTATGAAAGTGTTGACAATAAAAAAAGAGTATAAACATACTGAACCGCTGCATATTCAACAGCACGTTGATTCAGAGGGTCGTCACTTCTGAAATTCAAAAAGACTAAAATACTCAAAACCAAATCTAAAAAATACTAATATGCGTGTGTTTACATAATTGGCCAATATGTACAAATAGGTCAACATTGTGGTGGCTGCTCTATCTAGAGGACTCTCTGTGAACAAGGCAGCACCACTGAAAAACCTTGCTATGCCGTAACATGTGCAGGCAGCTAGAAAACACACTTTTGCGCATTCGTTAAGATTATATGATTCCAAGGAGTGGCCTTTGACCCGATTACGAGAATTAATTAGCGTAGGGCAGTGTCACTTAAACTATGGGACCAAAAAATGGGTTGTGGGAGTGTATGAGATGGGTCCCGGATGAGTCTGTTAGTCTACTAGGCTACGCTAGTATATGTACTTGACGGTTTGCTGAATGGTACTTTCTAATTTGGGGCCCGATATTAAAAAGTCTAAGAACCAGTTGTTCGACCCCCGTACAGTCCACTCAACCCCACAGGCACTTGACGGCTTTCTGTCCTGCACTGATGATGGAGTCCTCCCACCCTTCTCTCCTTCACTCCGATTGGCTGAGCGGCTCTTCAAATTGGGTCTCCCTCGACGCGGTTATAAATAAAAAAAAAGCTCCTCAAGAGTGCTCGTCACCCTCAAGATTTGTGCCACCTCCTCCCTGAATAGAAACGTCAGTTGGTGGTTTCAGGCTTTGCCGTTTCTGTGGAATTAAAACTGCTTCCCCCTTAACCCTTATCGGAGCAAACATTTTAACCGCAGAGAATGGCCACCTCGCACTCCACTACCCCTGAAATCGGCAAACCCTACTTGCCTAGATCAGCATAAATGTCGATGAGGGCAAAGTTCCTCAGTTCACTGATAAACTCACAGGGGTTGTTAAAAAGGCCACAGTGTGCGGCAATGTGTGGCACAGTCCATAGGCCATGGCACTTTCTGCACTGTGATCCCTTCTCTATCCGTTACCCTCTCTGCTCTCCCCCTGTCTGAACAAAGCAAAACACGCAAAAGAAGGGGGGGGCCATCCTACTCTCCTTTAAAAAAAAATGCCACAGTTTATGCTATTTAACAGAATAAATGTTAGGTGTAACAGAATTCTGAGAAAGAACTAAAGTACAAAGGTCAATGAACCAAACAAACCGCAAGAATGCCACTTCTATCCACCCCAGTGCGGTCTGAAGAGTTAGCATGTCCATATTGTTAGCAATAGATTTTATTGTACAGGTTATATAAATGATTTGTTCTGTCCTACTCAACATTGCTTGTTATATGCAATCCAATAAGGGCTGGCTGAGTAACCGTTTGAGTCAGACACCAATATATCACAGGCCGGGGCCTATACTCAACTCCTACAGGCCTTGAGCGAAATGTAATAAGGATTATGCAGCTGGATGGTGGGAAACAATTTTACTTTTCTACTAAATGAGGTGGTTGTCCTCGGTACTTACACACTAACAGTGGCGCAGTCTCTCTTAGAGGGTACAAAGGTACAAATCGCTGTAAACAATGTTTTTTTTAGTACGGTGTTGACTGTCAGCAGGCGTACTCTTTCAGCGGAAATACAGACCCTTATAATTTAATTGAGTGTGAAGCGTTTTCCTGACTGGATTGCCTCTTTATTACAAAATAATGTGGACTTTTCCTTCTCAACTCAACAGTTTATGCAACAGAAATTTTCCAGCCATTTATTTTGTCACTCTCAGCAGTAAGCTATGAAGCCCGGGGAGCTAGCGTACGAGAAAGCTTTAGCATCACGCCTTCTATGCAACATTTTTGTGCACACAATACTGTGTGCAGACTTTTTGGTTTATGAAAAGTGCTTCCAAAATAATTTTACTAACACAAGAAACAAACAAGGACAGACTGACAGGAAAGTGGTCCTCTCACCTGCTCCACCTTTATCCTTTTGGCCAGTTCGTCCAGCGAGGCCACTCGCATTCCTGTCACAGTGACAGTCTCGTCTCCAAACTCCTCCTCCTCCTCCTCCTCAAAGTCTTCCTCCGGGATATCCTCCATCACCTCCTCCCCTCCCTCCCTGATCTCAAGCCCCTCTGTGTGGCGCACTTCCGTGTTCCCCCCGGCAGGCGAGTCCCACCCGGCGTCCACCCAGTCTCCTTTTTCATCTCCTGTGGTGATTGGCCCCGCCTCGATATGCTCAATGTCAGCTGGCGAACCACACCCCTCCTCCGTCTGTGGGTCAACCCCCAGGGGAACCGTTGGGCCAGGTCTGGCCAATGATGAGCTGTCGGTCAGCTGGTCTTCGCGGCTTGGCTCCTTTTTGGTGTCTCCATCGCCGCCCTCGCTGCCAGAGTCAATGGAGCTATGGTCGCCAGGCGCAGGTGAAGTGGGCGTGTCCACAAGAGAGGGCGGGGAGTCAGAATTGCATAGCGGCGCCCTCTGGTGGTCCGGCGTGGAAGCGTCTTCGCTCTGGTCCGCTGCTCCAACTGCTCGGAAAACCTCCTCAGTGGCCTGCTGCTCCTCCATCAGCCGTCCCGATTCAGTGCTGCTGTCTGAGAACACATGAGGCGTCGTCACCGGAACATTCTCTCTCTCTCCCTCTCTAACTCCCATCTCTCCCTTTCTCCCTCCAAGCATTAGTGAGAGACCTCTGCCCCCTCCTCCCCTAAGCCCCACCCATGGTTTCAGATTACATTATTATTAATGATGACTCTCCAGTCGTTTGGCAGACCCAGTCGCTCTGTTCATGACATCACAGTTGATTCTCTGAGTCCGCCCTCGGGCTAATCGATCCTCCCTGTTTGTTCTGGAGTCTGACCTACAGGACACTGAGGCAATACCATAGTTGTACCAATGCACCACATGCAGGGAACTGGTTATCCAGTAACAAGAACGTAAGTCCAGTCTCAGTCTCTATTAGTCTCAGAATCTACTTTACGCCCTTACTGGATGCATTATACTTCCAGTCACTTGCTTTTGTTAATTTACTGCCCTTCTGTCAATATAGCCGCCTTTATTAGAAAGGGCTACACGCTTGTGTCATGACAAAACAGTCTGATTTTCCTGCTGAAGAGTTCGGACAAATTAGATTTTGTGCTGAAATGTTAAATGTGCACAGCAAAAATATGAAAAGTGGAAAAGAGAACGAGGACTTTACATGGCTCGAAATGACCCGTCATTGAGGTTTGAGCACTAAATCGATTTCAACCATTGTACGGAATGAAAGTGGCCAACTAAATATGACGAATAAACAAATTTATTTAAGAAAATAAATGTAAAAAAAAATTCTTTAATTTGTCACCCGTCTGTATGTTGTGACAAATTCTGAGTGGCTCAACCTCTCATATTGATAAATTCAAATATCGTAATTCGTGGAAATCATCTACAGGGCAACCACTGAGTATTGCATATATTTGTAAATTATGCCAACAAAACATAAATCTATCAATACATTTTGTTGAGAAATACGGTGGCATCTGCCCATAGTGTAATGGGTCTAAGCGCCATGTCTGCATCAGATGAGGGCTATAGCAGTAACCAGGCGTAGTCGCTGCCCCGAGTAGCGGTCATCACCACCGCGCAGGTCTGGCATACGGTGGCGGTGAATAGCCCGTGCTGACAGATGGCCGTGCGGGAGGAGGCGTCACGCATGAGCTGTGAAAGTGAATCCGGCCGACGGAACACAATGCTCCAGGTAACACCCCCCCCGCCCCCACCACCCTCCCCACCACCCTCCCCACCACCCTCCCCTCCTGGTCTGCTTCAGCCACCCATCTCATCAATAGATTCTTCTCCAATTAATACAGGTCAGAAAGAAAAAGACCGTACCGGTTTGGCCATTTCCCTGCACAGCTCCGCTATTGTGAAGAAATACCCAGCCAAAATGTGCGAACCTTAATACCTTTCTTCTGTGTATTTTAGAAGAAGGTTTTTAAACTTTCAAAAGAAGGGATCACTTTTCATTTTGACAGGTGATACTTCACTCTTCTGGCTTTTGTGACAGTGGGACTTTTAAACGCTGGCCTGCATTTTAAATGGTTTCTTAGGTAACACAGTTTGTGTGCGTGTATAAGAAGGCTGTATAAAATAAATACAGGTAATGAGCTATATTGTGTGCTCAAAAAATGGGGAAGTGGTATTCAAGTTTCACTGCTGAACTCGAGCTGGAACTAACATTTTGCCTATAAACCTGGCCAAGAAACTCAAACATTCCCACAAATGGATCAAAACAAAATGTATTACATACAGTACCTCGAAATCAACTTAGAAATGGTTAATTGACAAAATTACAATTTTGCAATGGCCATCTGAGTCTCCAGATCTGCACGTGATTGAAATTGAATTGAATTCAATTGAAGAGAGCCATCAACAAGCACAGACTGAAGGATCTGAATAATAATAATAGTGTTACCCTTGCAAATGGAGGGTACACAAAGTCCTGTAAACAGGGGTGTGAATAATTTACGCTTATTTATTGTTAAAAAAAATTCTAAATAAGTAAATAATAATAATAATGATGATAAAATCACTTTGTTAAACACAGTCATTTTCTCCGAGCAATCATTTGGGTATGAAAGAATATAATTATTTTTTTTGAGCATACAATATAGCCCATTATCAGTGTTGCTTATTTTATTCGGCCTGCTCATCTTCATCAAGACTGTGAATAATTTTGGTGGGCACCGTGTATACATCCTCTTTATCTTTTTCTATTTAGTTTTGGGACAGCAATGGCACGGTCATAGCAGTGTAAATATAAGTTAGCTGTGTGGCGGTATTTCGTTTTGTTTACACTGCGAATTGTTGGTTTGTTCGGCACTCACGGATAATAAATGGGCCCTATCCTTGGTGATATGACTTGTGTATTCCTGGGACTAACACAGATGTTCTCCACTTTTTTAAGTCACTCTTGATAAGAGGATCTACTATCATCTTTCCACCCCTCTGCTAAAAACTGAGAAATATAGTGTGGGAAAGGTGTAATTACATGTACCCCAAAACAGGAAGGGAAACCAAAGCAAAGAGAAAAACATAAGCAGGGTTTGGAACGGTTAAGAGGTTCTTTCATATCCATTTTTACTCAAAAAAGTAGTTTAGTTTCACACAATATCTATTCTTGGACAGGAAAGACAGCCGATTTCCTTTAATAAAAAGCAAACCTACATAATGAGCTAGTTTCTGTTAATGTTTTTTTTTTAGTTTTTAAATGGAACACCAGTGTCATGATCTCTCACAGGATTACTTTAAAGTGAGAATTCTGACAGTGTAGCTGTACAGCATGCACTCAGTGCTTACATGGAATGCTAAAGGCATTAATTCTCCTTCATAACACCCCTGGAGTACTTTCTGGCGGACTTCCGTCCCCAGAGACAGCTAGTAAAAGAGTCAGGGGTAACTCACGTGCGCTGCATGGAAGCAGTGTGCCGTCGGCCCTTTCTTCTCCGGTCTGAGTTCTGCAACTTGGGCTGTTTTTCAGCGCTTTGTCCGCAGCCACGCGCTGTGGGAGGGAGGGACACACAAGTGAGACTGTCAGCGCATGCATGCGCACACCTCCACACAAGCACTCTCAAACGTACAAACAGGCAGGCACTTTTAAGTAGGCAGACCCACACACACACACACACGCATACACACACACACACATACACACACACACACACACACACACAGAAAAGACGACGGTTGGCTGCCTACCTTTTCAACACTGAGAGAAGGTCTGTGAGAGATAGAGAGAGACAGAGAGAGAGAGAAAGAGAGAGAGACACAGAGAGAAAGAGAGAGAGAGAAAAAATTACATTTTCAGTCAGCAGTCAGGCTTTGGATCCGGCAGATCCCTAAGCAGCTCGGGGAAGGGGACGAGGCGATGGTTAAGGTCGCCCGCGCTCGTTGGGAATCTAATATTAGCACGGCACATTTCCCGCGCTGAAACTCTAGCGCTTGTCTCAAATTGCTGAAATGCAGCAGCAGGCCATATGTTTAAGCCATCACTGTGCCTCTCTTGAGGCCTGAACCTCTGCACTACACCCGTCCTACACCTGTCTTGCTATGCACGTATACCTATCTATACAGCTACACCTGCCCTTCTGTCCACCAGTAACTCTCCCTACACAGTTGCAATTGGACGGAGGGGTACAGGTGTATTTGCACGGACCCCACGGGCACCCTCTCCTCACCGCTGGTGCGTCCTGCAGATCCGGCCCAGGGTGTCCAGCTGAGCTGATCTGAGGTCAGTGTGGGCCCGTCCCCGGGACTGGCTCTCGCTCAGGGGGTCGGCATTCCATCTGGACTCTGGAACAGAGAGCATGTCAGCGAGGGAGAAGGGGTCGAGTTCAGTGCGGCCAGTCAGAACCCATCCCCCCCCCGGCTGGATCCCAACCTCGGCGGCCAAGAGCCGGGGTAGCCGACAGAACTCTTTCTCTCTCTCTTTCAGTCTCAATTGTCAATGAGAAAACCAGAATGCTGGAGGATTCTCTAATTTGCTTTGCTGGCTAGCCGTTTACTTGGAGATTGCTAGCTTTGACGCGCGCCGTTTATTAATAAGAAAAACATCACAGACACACAAAAACCACAAAAGAAAACACAAAAGCACAATGCTCTGAAACAGGCTTCTAGCAAGAGGCCAGCACATGATCCTATTCTATGCTGCTCTATGCACTGAGAAGGTGTGTTGATTTTGTGTGGAAGCTGCTCTTGGTCAGCAGTGAAATGCTGAGTCATTTGTAGGGGAGTAATGGTTCACCAACGCCACAGTTTATTTAGATTCCTGGATTCTGAGTCATGGTTCAGTTCGTACCTCGGTTATGAATAAAGAGCATCAGAACTAAATAACATTTATTGCTGAGAGTATTTTTAAACAATCACAACGTTGTCACAAACAAGACACTGACAGCAAAAGTTTTTTAAAAACCCATACACTTCTGCAGACACTCTACAGAAGTACTATACAATTTAAATATGAATGTTCTCAATGTATCACTGGTCCAAAATGATAGTTCTCTCATGCCCTCCTTTCTGTCCTCCTTTCTTTCTTTCTTCCTTCCTTCCTTCTCTTTCACTCTCTCTTTCAGTCTCAATTGTAAATGAGAAAACCAGAATACCGGAGGAACTTGCTTTGCTGGCTAGATTGCTAGCTTTGACTTCACTTTTTTGCACGTTTTTAAGGTTCGATAGTGCTGGGATAAACATAAGCTACGTTTTTTCACAGAAACTGCTTGTTGGACATTGTGTGGTTACACAAATATTCCTACCAGACTTTAGTTTGTGGCAGCTGACAGCAAGGCAACATTTGTGGTGTTGGGGTGAAAAACATTTGCTGCTAATTTACAAACTGCTAATATGTTTAAACATGTGTAATTGTGATAATGTTTACAAACTGCTAGTATGTTTAAACATGTGTAATTGTGATAATGTTTACAAACTGCTAGTACGTTTAAATGTGTAATTGTGATGTTAACAAACTGCTAGTATGTTTAAACGTGTAATTGTGATAATGTCTACAAACTGCTAGCGCGTTTAATCATGTAATTGTGATGTTTACAAACTGCTAGTATGTTTAAACATGTAACTGTGATAATGTTTACAAACTGCTAGTACGTTTAAATATGTAATTGTGATGTTTACATACTGCTAGTACATTTAAATGTGTAATTGTGATGTTTACAAACTGCTAGTATGTTTAAACGTGTAATTTTGATGCTTACAAACTGCTAGTCTGTTTAAACATGTGTAATTGTGATAATGTTTACAAACTGCTAGTATGTTTAAACGTATAATGTTTACAAACTGCTTGTGCATTTAAACATGTGTAATTGTGATAATTCTTACAAACTGCTAGTATGTTTAAACATGTAATTGTGACAGGTAAGCAACAGTACGCCAGTTAGAAATTTCTCCTAAAAAACGTCAACTGATGCTTACTTCATTTTGACACATCTGAAATTATATAGATACAGTAGGTAACTTATAATAATGATTGGCTATTCAAATAATTTAAATGACCTATCTGAGTTGCTAACCACCTACAGGCTTCAAAGCTAATAAAATATGAGCGTGTATGAGCAAGATAGTTTGCATACAAATATATTAAAAGAACCTTGCCAGCACCAACTGTGGAAGCCCCAGAGGGCAACACATAACTGGCACTAACATTGCCAGGGAGGGAGGGTTTCAGCCAGCCAGGATGGCAATGTGTCATCGTGCACCAGCGTCCTCCGCTGGTTAATCGGGGGCTTGCAGTTCACCTGTTGCTGCGTATGAAGCGACTTCCTCTCAGACTGTGCGAGCCCGACTTGTCGACCTCGGTGTGAAAAAAGGAGGCTGTGACCTGACACCACATGCTTTTGGGGAGAGCACAGTGTCTGCAATCCCCAAGTCGACAAGCGGTTGCGATGAGCGTCACAGTGCAAGCATGATTAGGCATTCCAAATTGGGGAGAACGTGGGCGGGAAAATAATAAATAAATAAATAAATAATAACTGTGGGAACCGCACATTAAAACCTTCCACTTGAACGTCGTGGCTCAGTAAGAAACATTACCACCCCCAAGGCATTTCTGTCTTTACTGTACTACTTATGACACGTGTGTAAAAGGCTGATATGTATATAAGTCGAGACTCATTTTATTCTGTTATATATATGTATTCAAATATGAGGGTGTGGTGGGTGCCCTGGGCATTCCTGCAGTATCAAAAGGAGATGTGTCGCTGTCATAGCGCTGCACACATGCGGGGCAGTAAACGGGCGGTGGCAAGAGGCGCATTACCCCAGTGCTCCTGCAGGGCGGCGAGGTTGGACAGCAGACGCTCGTGGTACAGCTTCTCCAGCTGGATGAACTGCAGCGCCTGCTCATCTGGGTAAGGGGTGGGGTCAAGGACTGCAACGTGGCAATTGACTCGGCTTTGCGTCTGCCAAAACTAAGCTCCTCCCACAATGGCTATGTCCGCATTATTAATATGCATTTTTTACCTTTTTCATAACAATGGTGCCTGGTGGAGTTCAATATGATTTTATGATTTATGATTCTATTCCATGTGCATTTTAGCCATCTCGTCCAGGAGTTATAGTAAAATACTAGTGTATAAATATATATTTTTTGGATACAAGTATAATACATTTCTCAAAAAAATGAAAGGAACACTTAATCATCACAGTATAACACCAAGTCAATTAAACCAAACCGGTCATGCTGGATGATGTTGCAGGCAGCATAACATTCGCCACAGCATCTCCAGACTCTTTCATGTCTGTCACATGTGCCCAGTGTGAACCTGCTCTCATCTGTGAAGAGAGCGGGGCGCCAATGGCGAACCTGCCAATCCTGGTGTTCTTTGGCAAATGCCAATCGAGCTGCACGGCGCTGGGCTGTGAGCACAGGTTCCACTACAGGAAGTCAGGCCCTCACGTCACCCTCATGGAGTCTGTTTCTGACAGTTTGGTCAGAAAAATGTACACCAGTAGCTCTGGCAGTGCTCTGGCAGTGCTCCTCCTGTTCCTCCTCGCACAAAGGAGCAGATACCAGTCCTGCCGCTGGGTTGTTGCAAAACTAGAGAAAAATCAGTCAGGAAGGATAAGGAGAAAGAAATGGTCTGTGGCCACCATCTGCAAAACCATTTTGGGGGTTGTCTTGCTGTTGCCTCTCCTGTCCATCTGTTGTCACTTTCATTTGCACCAAAGATTCACAATCGTTTACGCTTCCTAACAGGACAGATCGATATCCCAGAAGTTTAATTGACTTGGTGTTATACTGTGTTGATTAAGTGTTCCCTTAATTTTTTTGAGCAGTGTATATCATGGCTAACGTGACAAACAAATTTCCCTACTGGGATTAATAAAGTAGAACCTATCTGATCCTATCCTGGGGTCTGTATCATGAAGCAGGATTTCTGAGTTAGCAGGATAACTGCATGACGTAAATCCCGAAACATCTCTTTTTACTTTAGTCCATGTTCCAGATTGGGAGGGTTCTGGGTTTTACTCAGTGCAGTTATCCAGCTAACTCTGTAATCCTGCTTCGTGATACAGGCTCCAGGTCAGTGCTGGTTTGGAAGTGATCCAAGTGTCTTTATGGGTTCTCCGCCCAAAACGACTGCCGGATATGGATGCTATCGGCTTTACGATGACTAGCAGTCCTAAACATCAAAGCACCGCCTCCCTTGCTCCTGGCCCGAGCTGAATAAGCAATATTATTATATGAAAAGGCAGTAATGCTGTCAGACCCCTGAAGAATATTAAGCAGACCTCACATAGTTAAAAGTGCAAGTCACACTGGGCGGGGACAGCAGGACAATGGCCATTAAAATGGAAGGCTTTCCTCTCTGGGTTCCTTCTACCCTACACACTTCTGTGGCAATGAGCTTCCGGTGCTGTAAGAATCTACAAAAGCTTGCTACAGACGGCATTTTTTCAGGCACAAACAATCAATGCAATGCAATCTGAACTGTGGTGTCAACAATGGAGAGATGAGATTGTCACTTTAAAGATTACATTACATTACAGTCACTTAGCAGACGCTTTGATCCAAAGCGACATACAGTAAGTGCATACAGAAACGTCATCGAAGTAACTACAGAACAGATAAGACAAAGCACATCCTTCCCATAAAGTAGCAGCTATCCCTAGTAATGAACATTGAATGCAGATCACAGTAAACTGGGTAAATGCGCGCCTACTGTAGCCAGGCATCTGGAGGATCTGTGGCATCACCTCACAGATGTGGCCTGAAAGAAACGGAACACGTCACACGAGGATAGTGAGGACCAACCACAGATTCTATAGACACACCAGATACTGAGCTCTTGACATTCTACTATACTCGCTCCTTAGCAGCTATTGGGGGTTCTGGTTGCAATAGGCTATTACAGTAAAGAATGTAAAAAATTTTTACTGAACATGCCTCTTAATGATTTTCCAGCAGATGCATCGAACTGGCATGGCTGTAACTGTACGGAGACAGCACATTCAGTATAAAAATATGGAGTTTAGTATCTGGAGAGCATAAAGACTGTGGCCCAATTCCACCATGATAAAGCACAGATGCCATTTAAAACACATCATCTGCTGTAAAGCAACCAATAAGGATACAATCTTCTTCAAGAAAGCAGGCCTCAGCTATCTGTTAAACAAGACAAAACAGCAGTTAGCAACATGACAAACATGTTCTTAGGGTTTTGACAAGACATTTAACTAAACAAAATGTACACTGTACCCTCACACAATGAAAGACCAAAGGTGGACTATGCACCTTGAAAACCCCCACTCACAATACATACAAATGCACACACTGACTCACAAACGTGCACATTCACACAAGGAAATATGCATACGGACAGTCATACATGTGCTAAACGAAAAGCGGTGGCTGAAAACACACTTTTAAGAACCCCTCACCTGTTTCATGATTAAATGTTAATCAGAAAATATCCGTTTAATTTGGAACTAGGTGTGTGCCTAAGTTGTTTGATATCATAACCCCCCTCCAACCCCCCACCCCACATCTCTAGAGTCACAGAATCCTACAGCAGAAAGGGCAAATTGGGGTCAGAACCTTCAGCCACTTTAACATATTCACCAACCTGCCATCTCCCTTTTCGCCTTCAATGAACAATATCTTCCTTCTTGTCGTCTCTCGGATTTGTGATTTTTAAAGTTCCGTTGAACTGTAAATAAAAACGCATGCGTCTAACTCAAGCTTATTTGTTTGCATCCATAGGCAACGGCGCCCCGCTGTCCATCCGCCAATTGCGGGTGTGGCCTTGTTTTGACATCATGGTCTCATGGAAACACCCCACGGACTTTAGCATTGGAGGACATGAAGAGAATCATGTTTGGAGTCTTGCATGTTGCTCCTGCCTGCCTGTACTGCACGCATCTCTGCCTTTCCCATTGTTCGCTTCAATCTGTGTCAGCCATTACAATAAACTGTTAAATGCTGCACTGTCCCAGACACTCAGGATATACGAGCAGGAAGCAAACGGACTGTTAAATATCCGCGATGGAAAGAATTAAATTTTTTAAAAGACTCGGCTAACAGGAAGACGGGAGGCCAACTGCGTCACGGAAATACGTTGTCAGAGATTAGGCGGTTAAATATTAGCGGTGTAAACAAAATATCCACCACGTAAACGCGGCTGCTCGTCTTGTGTTCAACCTCCCGAAGTTCACACACGTCACCCCCCTGCTGAGGTCACTCCACTGGCTTCCAGTCGTGGCCAGGATCAGGTTCAAAGTTCTGACCCTGGCCTACACTGCAGCCAAAAGGTCAGGCCCCTCCTACCTACAGGACTTGATCCAGCACTACGCTCCTGCTCGACCACTTCGCTCTGCTGGTGCAGGGCGATTTGCACTTCCCTCCCTCCGTGTCAACGGCACTCGCTCGTCCCGACTGCGGAGCTTCTCCACTCTAGCTCCCCAGTGGTGGAATGAACTCCCCACTCCGTTGCGCTCTGCTGAAACGCTGTCTGTTTTCCGTCGTGGTCTGAAAACACACTTTTTCAGACTCCACCTTGATTAACTACATATATAAGGCCAAATATATAGTATGTTCTTTCTGTGTATTTTCTATTTGGTTTTGCTATTTCATAGCTTAAAATGTATAGCCGACTGTATTCTGTATTCTGTTGACTACTAGCGATAGCTCCTACGTAATGAGAAAGTTGTGCTTTGTTGGATTTGCTTTGTAGATTGTGTCTATGACCTTCAATATGCACTTATTGTACGTCACTTTGGATAAAAGCGTCTGCCAAATAACTGTAATGTAATGTAATGTAAATATTTAGATGATTTAAAAAGAGAAGATTAGAGGGCAGCCCCGTGTCGGCCACGGGGAAGATTGTAACCGGAGACTCGCCGGCGAGATGCCACCTGACACAGGGGGGCCTACCACACAGTCAACGGGGCCTACTTACACGTGTTCTCAAAATTAGACCATTATCTTAGTGCAACTTCGGCAGAGTACTGACATGCACGTATTGTTCTTGATGTGTGGAGACATTCATCAGAATCTAGAAGATCATAAAATGTGACTGAGTGATTTGAGTGAGTTTCAGGCGGATGGTAGGCTGTGGTATGTCTGCGCACTCCCCTCCTACACATATGTATGCCACACGTTGCCAAGCCATTTCTCAATGTCCTTTCATTCATAAATAGGAATAGTGCACGGCACAGACAAACAAACTCTTGTAACTTTGTCCAGAATGCCAAACACACACGCATACATACTTGTGTGCACACATACATGAACAAGCATGTGCACACACACATATGTTCATGCACACAAAAATTTATGTTTGTTTACATTGGGTTTTCTAAAAAAATAAAAATAAATACAATGGGTTTTCTAAATTAAAAACTGCATAATATTTAAGAACTCCAATATGTCATGTGAGCATTTATTTGTAAAAAGTGTAAAAAAATTTAAGTAGTGTTAAAAACAAATTTTATGATTCTTTTTTGATTTGTTTCCCAAGAACTGCTGAGTTCATGCCTCAGGTCATATTTGCATTGAAGAGCGCTGGGCCTGAAATTTCACTGACTGGCTGTGAATGCAGGTCTTAACTGGAGCTCTAATGCCAGATGTAAATATTAGCTTTAACTGGAATTTCTGCAGCAGGCAGTCAGGCAAGTGGTGAATGTGAGCTTGGATATAGTTCTAGAGAGAGGCTGTCTTAAATGGAGATTTGGGCTATGTACAGTACGGACCTTGTGCAGCCGTTGGGGGAGCTGGGGATGGTCACCATCTTCCTGCAGCTCCCGTAACAAGGCTACCGGCGAAGAGGGATCGGGGGCAGTACTTTGGGGGGAACCCTCCGCTTTGTCTCCCTGGGGGCTAGGGGAACCGGTCAAGGGACACACAGAAGGGCAGCCCCTAGGGACACCTGGAAACATAAGACAGCCATTATAAAACACAACAAACTTTCCCTGCACATGAAATATCCGTAAATATAACTTTCACAAAATATAACTTTCACATATGACCTTTTTATCACATGAGCTTCCAGTACAAAAATGTTTATTGACTGTTTTCACACTTTAAAATTTCTCATCCAGCACTAGTTTCAGGGTTCAAAACTCAATCTGACTAAACTGTATTACCTTTTCTGCACCGCCTCTAAATTGTAATCTTCAAAGCATAATGACATACCTCAACCTTGCTACCTTGTCGACTGTATGCCACAACCTCTACCCAAACCTCTGAGGGCCCTTTGTGTTGCCTGGCAACAATGGAACACCAAAGGGTTCAAAATAACAATTCCGACTCCCTTGGTAAGCATCTACAAGCTGTGATTTGCCTTATGTCACGGCACAGGACAGCACACAAGAAAAACCATAGTCTTGACAACCAAAAGCAGATGACAACACAGGAAGAAAAAGTCACACAAAGTCACACAATGGCAAGGAGTGCTACTCTGTTTCAACCCTGAAGAATAGTTGCCTTGGGGGCGGCTGAAACAGCCACGGGCCTGCTTAGTGGGCTGAACCAATCAGCAGGGAGCAGATCTGATCAGTGGGGCGATTAACAGGAGTTAGCACACACCTCCAGAGGTCAGCCTCAGACAAGAGAGGGAGGCAAAAAACTGCCGACTGAGTAACTCAAGCACACACAGAAACACAAGAGCGTGATCACTAGGGGTGTGACCTAAATATTTAGAGCCTGATTTACTGAGACCGTTGGCATGTACAAAATCTTTTAGTACATGCAAAACTAATATCACAACCAATGATTGGTGCAAAACAAATACCATGACCAATCAACTGGTCATGTTATTGGTTTTGTGTGTGTTCTTAAATCCCTCCCTCAATCACTAAACGTTAACAAAAAAGCTAAATGTTTAAGAAAATCTCTAAACTATTAAACGCATCTTTTTTTAAAGTGCCGATGTTATTAAAATTATTTTCAACCATTTCCTTTGACAGTGTCCTGTTCTCACTGTGATTGATCCGCTTTCTCGCTTTGTAGAAAGTAGTTTGTGGAAAAAAACATACACAACAAGGTCTGTGGATGTTTGTTTGTGGTCTGTGTTATATTTGGAAAGAGACGTTTCTGTTGATCTTTTCAAATGTACATTTTTGCAGATAATAGCCAATAGTTCAGTAACTAAAAGGAAATTAATAAAACACAATATAAGCATTGCTACATTTAGAACAACATAAACTATGTAATTTGCATTATTTATTTAAAAAAAACAAAAAAAACATGGATAGTGAGAAATTCAGCCAGCTCAGTGCCCAAATGTCTAGCTGAAAAAATGGCGCGCTTCTTCAGTATTTCATTTAGGTAACATTATTCTGAACATTAATTTAGAACTGGGATGAAAAGACAGAATTGTGTGAGGCATTAGCAGACCAACTCTTTTCCATCATAGCTAAGCTAGCTAATACCCTTGTAAAGTAATTTTTTTCATGAAGATATGTGTATAGAAATATTTATTTTCTCGAATACAACGTCACATTATATTGTTAGTAATTCGATACAAAAGGTAGCCTACCCGACTTTGGCCATCTAGCTACCTAGCTGAATAGCTAGAGGTAACGTTATTTACAGGTCCAACACAAAACACAGCAACGTTTGCAAAACTCCTCGCTTTTCAAACCCTTGGTAAAACTTCAGCTGTCACCATCGATGAAAAGCAAATCCTAGGTTGACTCTGCTTCTTGAATGCGCCTGCTTGTTATTTGGCTTCGCTTCACGTCTGCTATTGCAGTAGCCAGCTGGCTACAAACGCTCAGCTGAAACATGATTCCAGGCTCTGAAGCCACATTCACCCCTCCCCAGACAGAAAAGAGCGCCATGCCCAGAAATGTCCTGAACACATCTTAGAATAATAAATACAGACAGAGGAGCAAGGCTTTGGCTTTTTTTTCAGACAGAGATAGCCTATGCACAATAGATATGACTAAGCATGGCTATTTTATTCTATTTTCTAGATAAAAAGTTTTAAAAAGTGCACCTTTTCTTCGATAATTTCTAACTATAGTTAAGAAGCCTTTGGGAAACACTTTGCAACAAAAGATGCTTCGTAAGATGACTTATGATCATCTTAGGCTTAAGATGGTTTTGGAAAACGAGGCCCTTAAAAGCACATATTGGCTATAGTTTGGGCACCGCGTCAGTTTAAAGTGAAATGTGACAAATAAAAAAAATTATTTAAAAGTTTTGCCCAAACCACACACAGACATTTATACATACAGAGAAACATTCATACACACATATAAGAACCCAGAAACACACACACACTGACTTGCACTTCACCTGTGTCATTTCTTGCTATGTACTTCACCCATGTCTGTGCTGTGTAGTGTGTACGTCACCTGTGTCTGTGCGGAGTGCTTCACCCGTATCTGTGCAAGACTGTGCTGCGTACCTCACCTGTGTCTGTGCTGCGTTCTTCTCCTGTGTCTGTGCTGCGTGCGTCTCCTGTGTCTGTGCTGCGTGCGTCTCCTGTGTCTGTGCTGCGTGCGTCTCCTGTGTCTGTGCTGCGTGCGTCTCCTGTGTCTGTGCTGCGTGCGTCTCCTGTGTCTGTGCTGCGTGCGTCTCCTGTGTCTGTGCTGCGTTTTTCTCCTGTGTCTGTGCTGCGTGCTTCTCCTGTGTCTGTGCTGCGTGCTTCTCCTGTGTCTGTGCTGCGTTCTTCTCCTGTGTCTGTGCTGCGTGCTTCTCCTGTGTCTGTGCTGCGTGCTTCTCCTGTGTCTGTGCTGCGTTCTTCTCCTGTGTCTGTGCTGCGTTCTTCTCCTGTGTCTGTGCTGCGTTCTTCTCCTGTGTCTGTGCTGCGTGCTTCTCCTGTGTCTGTGCTGCGTGCTTCTCCTGTGTCTGTGCTGCGTGCTTCTCCTGTGTCTGTGCTGCGTGCTTCTCCTGTGTCTGTGCTGCGTGCTTCTCCTCTGTGCTGCGTGCTTCTCCTGTGTCTGTGCTGCGTGCTTCTCCTGTGTCTGTGCTGCGTCCTTCTCCTGTGTCTGTGCTGCGTACTTCACCCATGTCTATGCTGTTTGCTTCACCCATGACTGCGATGTGTACCTCGCCTATGTCTGTAGTGCGTACTTCACCTGCGCCTGTGCTGCGTTCTTCACCTGCGCATGTGCTGTGTACCTCACCTGTGTCTGTGCTGCGTACCTCACCTGTGTCTGTGCTGCGTACCTCACCTGCGCCTGTGCTGTGCACCTCACCTGTGTCTGTGCTGCATACCTCACCTGCGCTGCGTACCTCACCTATGTCTGTAGTGCGTACTTCACCTGCGCTTGTGCTGCGTTCTTCACCTGTGACTGTGCTGTGTACCTCACCTGCGCCTGTGCTGTGTACCTCACCTATGTCTGTAGTGCGTTCTTCACCTGCGCCTGTGCTGCGTTCTTCACCTGCGCCTGTGCTGTGTACTTCACCAGTGTCTGTGCTGCGTGCTTCACCTGTGTCTGTGCTGCGTACCTCACCTATGTCTGTAGTGCGTTCTTCAACTGTGTCTGTGCTGCATGCTTCACCTGTGTCTGTGCCGTGCTGTGTGCTGGCTGTGGAGTCTTTGTGCTGGGTGTCCAGATTTGGGGGGCAAGGTCTGTTGTCCATTTCCTCGTTGTTATTCATGGAGTCCTGCTGAAAGAGCTCCCGTCCTCCCTGCAGCTGCCCCTCCTCGTCCTCCCCTTCTACCTCCTCCTCCTGAAGGCGGTTCTGGTTCTCATCGGAGCTGGGCGGGCTCGGGGCACCGTAGCCAATGCTGTTGCACAGGTCCCCGCCCCCAACTCCGGTCCCACCCAGCACCTGCCTCACCACCTCTTCGCTTCCTGACAGTCCCTCATCCATGAGGCAGCCAGACTCACGACCATGAAGCTCGGCTCCGCTCACCTCACACCCACTGCTACAGGGCACGCCCCAAACTCCTCTCCAGGCTGCTGAAAGAGAGAGAAGGGGACCGCTGATTTTATAATGTCTGCTTTTTTTGTAAAAACTGGCCGTATTGGATAGAACTGCAGCCCCACATTCTTCAAGCCATCTGGAACATTTGCTCACCATAAAAACATTATGAGCAGCTATTCATTAATATTATATAGCTGCAAATGACCAGCAATTAAAAATTCAAGAATCAATTCATACTGATGATGGGGTTAAATATTCTGCGTCGGCACCCCGGCTTCCCCCGGCCTCATAATTTCAGAAAATCTTCCCGTTCAATCTCAACCCCAGAGCACTCCCTAATTTAGTACTCATTTAGATTATGTATTTTAATGGGTTTCAGTTATATTTTTATGGTTTTATGTTTCGTTTTGGGGCTTGTTATGAACATAGTCCCTATGCAATTACAACTTGTATTTTGGTTGCTGATTAGCATAGTTAGCTTGTACACATGCTTTCGTGACTTGGCATCTTCACTCGCCGGTGGACAAGGTGGACAATCCAGGGGTCATAAAGTAAAAGTCCTGCCATGTGTTTCTTCCACCAAGGAAATCGGTCAGCAGATTAGTTCTACCTCCCGGCTGAATAATTGTGCTAATTGGCAAAACCAGGAGAATGGAACAAAATACCGTGGAGGACTTTTACTTTCTGAACCTGGATTGTCCACCTCTGCTCGGCAGTCTGGGAAAGTTTGTTTTTAGTCAGGTCTGGCTCTAGTTCCCATATTAATCACATGAACGCACTTCTACTTCTCTTAGCCTATGTTGAAAGTCGCTCAAGATATGAGCATCTGCTAAATGAATGTGACGTAACTGGAATTTCCGGTCTGGTTTCTCTACACAGAGGAACAGGTGCCTCAACCTTCATTCGGAGAGGAGTGGAAAGCTTTCCGTTCAGCCCAAAGTACACTATATAGCCAAAAGCACTGTGGACACACCTTGGTCTGGGGCTGTTTTTCATGGTTCTGGCTAGACTCCTTAGTTTGAATGGAGGCAAATCTTAACACTACTGCATGCAATGACAATCCTAGATGATTCTGGGTTTCCAACTTTGTGCCAACAGTTTGGGGAAGGCCCTTTTCTGTTTCAGAATGACAATGCCCCCATGCACAATTAGAGGTCCATACAGAAATCGTTTGTCGAGATCGGTACGGAAGAACTTGACTGGTCTGCAGAGCCCTGACCTCAACCCCATCAAACACCATTGCGATCAATTGGGAAGCCGACTGCGAGGCAGGCCTGATAGCCCCACATCAGTGTACCTCCTCACTAATGCTCTTCTGACCGAATGGAAACAAATCCATGCAGCAATGTTCCAGCATCTAGTGCAAAGCCTTCCCAGGAGAGTGGAGGCTGTTATAGCAGCAAATGGGGACCAACTCAATATTAATGCCCATGATTTTGGAATGAGATGTTGGATGAACAGGTGTCCATATACTTTTGGCCATGTAGGGTATGACCCAATGTCCAAAGCTGCTGATACATCCGGGGTCCTGATTTGACCGGAGACGGTCACACCAGTTATATTTATGCTTAATTAGCAAAGGAGTGAAAGCTGAAACAAGCTGCAGGATTAACGCTGGAAGCATTTGCTCTGTACTTTTGAAGCAGCGCGACGGCGACACACCGTGAGATTCGAACACAGAAATTCAAGGGAGGCTTAAGTGCTGCCGGAAGACTCAGATCCTGCGTGTCCCTTTTAGGAATGTTACTTTAGAAGGGTATTAAGATGCAGATTATTTGAAGGGTATCTGTGGGACGACCTCACCGCTCCAGGGCACAGACCGGGACATGCTGCAGACAGATGTGGGAGGCCGTGCTGTGCCAAGCACCGTTTGGGGGTGAGGTGGTGGGGCGCGGAAACGGGCGGGAGGAGGGGTAACAAACTAGCCTTTTATTTCTGTGCATCAGAATGGTTTTGTTGGGTTTGGATGAGGGGGTGAAATAAATCAGTCATAAACTAAACATCTTAACAGGCCCTGGGAGAGAAGCAGCCAGGAGATTTTCTTTTCAGGGTACGGTCGACCGAGCACACGTTCGACCTTCAGGTCGAGAACGTGTCAGTGACAAGGTAATGGCGGTAAAATACTGCACTCCCTCCTCCCCCTCATGAATATGTAACTGCCGATGGCCCCTTGAATCCTGGGCCAAGAGATTGAAAAAAAAAAGATGATGATTTACTATTAACAATCTACCCTGCTTAAGTGGTTCCCAATATTGAGTTGGACTACCTAATCACTCTGTGGTTTAAATGTTGCTGTGTTTCATTGGCAACAGGGATTCCCCAGTCTGACATGCACGGCAGATGCTATAAACTGGGCCTAGGGTTATAAATCACAAACATTCACACGTCTATATTAGCGTTTCAATCTAACCAAGCAGCCAGAGATACATTTTAATTAGTGGTACAGCCTGAGACGTATTTTAATCAGTGGTTTAATTAGTAGTCATTTTAATTACTAGAGCGATGGTGCATTTTTTGTGATTTGTGGAGGTATCCAAAAAATTGCAGTTCCCCAGTTCATAGGTTAGTTAAACGCTGTCGCTCTCATCTCGAGAAAGGAGTACTACAGCCGAAGCACGTGCACTTCTGTGATACACTCACTCTTCAACGGGGAGCCGCATCACTCCCTACAGGCCACACTGTACTACACACAGGAGAGCGGGCACCGATCAGAAGAGCAGCGGCTCTCATTGACAGGTAGGTTGCGATCCTCAGGTGCGATGCTGGGAGCAAGTTTACCTGACAATCCCAGGCCAGCATAAACCCGCCATATCCGGCAGGAATTTCTCAGCCTGAAGCATAGCAGCATGCGTAGCGCTTGCTTAGCACGTAAAATACCGCTCACAATAGCCGTGGGCTCTTTGCTAATAGTGCGACCGTAGTCAAATCGGAGGGGGTGGGGGGCGGAACCTGTGCGAGCCTGAAGCTAAACGTCCTGTGGGAAAGGCCCACCGGAGAGCTTTCATCCAGCTGAAAGCTTACACCCGGTGTAAATGACTCTGTGTTTATAATCCCAGGTGAGTAAAACGCTCGACACAAGTGCACATGGAACCAGAGACGCTGACAGGGGTCGCGCGGAACAGCTGCGATTACGAATGTCAGAGCCCCCAACGGAAACAGGTTACGAGCCTTGAAATCTACAGACCAGGGGGTAGGCAACCCTGGTCGTGGAGTGCCGGTGATGTTTCCGGTTTTTGTTCCATCTGAGCTTGATGGCAAGACTTTGATGAATGATTAAAAGTCCTGTTTAATTAAAATGAGGCCAGTTATGTATATAGGTTTGGATGGAGAAAAAACCAGGACCGTCTCCAGCACTTCAGGACCAGGCTTCCCTAACCCCTGCATAGGGTGGGAGTCGGATTCCCTTGAAATGATTTGAAAATACAACCAGAGTCTTCACCACTTTTTCTAATTCACGTGGAAACAAAGCAATCTTTTTGTAAAATGAGGTAAGACTAAGTCTTCTTTATTGATGGATTAATGAGGATCAGTGGGCCAATTAACACTATAATGACATATATAGAGAAGATAAAGAGCTTGCGGTCACCCCAATTCCCAAATGGATTTCTGGCTACAGGCTTGCGGAAGGCGTAGCACCAGCCTTGCCGCACTGAGTGGCCTGGATATAGGCATACTCATATTTTGAGATGCGTCAGTAGACCGCGCACTCCGACTTGGCCTAGTTTTCGCCACAGCGGCTTCTGAGGACAAGGCGAAAAACACGCACGACCTCAACGCGTTCAGCCGAGCACAGAATGCACTACGAGGCGGACGGCCAGCCCGAGTACCGTAGGGGCCAGCGGTTGCGCTCCTCTTTCTGGAGGTTGCCCTTGCGGGATGCGTCGACACGGACCGCCTGCTCACCGTCCCGCCCCTCGCAGACTCATAAATAATACAGCTGGCCGCGCGGGGAGAGATGAGCCTCAGAACTGGGTCAGAGCGGGCCGCTCCCAAGGCGCCCATCCCCTCTCCAGCGGGTAAAAGAAAGCGCTTCAGCAAACAATCGGGACAAAGGAAAACGCGGCGCTGAAATGGCGCTTTAACCTCAGCGCATGCGGGGTTAAATAAATAAATAAATAAATAGACAGGAGCAGGGGAAGCATGAAAGCCCGCGAGAAGAGCAGCGACGAGAGCGATCTTAATGGAGTTGTTTACCTTTGCGCCGCGGGGTCTGCTCGTGGCCGGGGACGTGTCGAGGGGACGCGATTCCGCAAAGTCGCGCCACTATCTTCCCGGCTCTGACGCAACAGAGAGTCATTTCCTAGCTCCTTCTGAAACGAATCTAAAAGCCTAAATTATTCATTCAAGTGGTGGGGCTGCGATAAACAATGTGCTGCAGCAGGCAAGCGCGGTCGATCCGCAGCGGTACTCTCAGGTGATACAATGCTAACAGGGAATCCGTGGTTCTGCTATCCTAAAAAAGGAGGCAGAATAAATTTGCCTGGAGACTTAATTGTAAACAAAACCCTCTTAAAAATGTTCCCCAACATATTTGACAGGCTTTGAATATCACCAGATGATCCAGATCTATAAAATATAAAACCCTGTATCCTGCACTACTGTTTTATCACCGTAATGTATGAAGGATATCAAATCTATATCAATCCCATTTTCAGCTTCCAAGCAGTGAGGAAGTGCAGTCAATGATGTGCTGGGATACACAACAGCAGCTGACACATTAATGGCTTGCAGATGCAGTTTTACCATCTGCAAGGGGCCAGATGCCAGGGCTTGGGACTGCAGATTATATGCAATAGCATTATGGAGGATTGTTAATATACAATTACAAAGAAAAATGTCAATTTTTTACTCCTTGTTTTGGGCTCCCAGATCAAGACATCAATGAATGTGTTCATATATTGATGTTGTTTCTTGCTTAACTTTAGAATTGAGAGAGGGGGGAAGCCAATGGGCAGAATTTCTTCCCTTGTTTACCGATTTTCATCCTGACATTTTCCTTCCAGTATCTGGACTGCCCGAGTCTGGTCAGCAGCCTGTTATGTTGCTGCAGCATCCGGAGTACACCTTGTGCAAAGGCGGACCCGGCAGACTGACACCCCAACAGACCAAGTCCCACCACCACAGGGCAACTCAAAAGCCAATTGTGCCCCATTCTGCTACAAATCCTTCTGTTCACACAACAAAAGGAAAGTCGCTGAGACATCTCGGCCTGTCACTCTACACAGCCATGATGATTCAGTCAATATCTTGCTCGCATCTTTTTATGACTTTAGAGACCTTTATAATAATATATTATTCCATTTTTAACATTTTACCAATGGAACACTCTAAATGTTATTATTATTGCATTAATGATGGTGTTAGGTACAGGGGCTACAGAGAAAATAAACTATTTTTTTAGGCATAAAAAGAAGCACATGAACGTTCCTTGCGTCCAGGTTGGACCTTCTCATCAAAATGATTTTGAGTTGAAGTTGAACATACATTATGGTTGTCAGAAATATGGTGCCAGACACGGCAATATTCAACATTAATAGTCAACATATTCAGATTTCAGTAAGATCATTTCAATCAAAAGAAAAAAAAATCAGTTTTCAAAAAAATCAGTTTTCAAAAAAATCAGTTTTCAAAAAAATCATCAAAAATAAAAAAATTCATTTTTTTGTTCAAAATCAAATTCCCATGGAATGCCCCTAAAATGACTCATTCCACTATTTCATTCTGAGCCATTGGGCACTGTATTTTAGCAGGACATGGCACCCAACAGACCGCATCAACAGCACTTTTGACAAGAATATTAATCATGATGTTTTTTCCAATTTCCCACTGCAGTCACATACTTTCATACAATCTGGGTACCATTTGAAAGACCATTTCATGTAAAGACATTGTTTCTTTTTTGATGAAAAATGTGTGATTTATTCTGATTGGCAAACTAAAAGGGGTTGGGTAATTTAATGAAAAATAAGATGGAAGTAGTCATTTTGGAACACACACCTTTTCCTCACAAAATGACCCTTTTGACCCATACCAAACCTTAGCCAACAAAATAGACAGCAGACGAGCAGAAACCTTATAGATAAGCTCTAACTTAAGAACACAAGAACTCTGTGTCGCTGAGTAGCTAGAAAATACCACAAAACCAAAACTGGTACTTTCACTACAAGACAAGAAGTAATAACACTATTGCCCAATTTACATTTTGTCAAAGATCGCAAAGGGGATCAGAACTAAGCTAAAGCAATGTGCTTCAGGGAAAGAACAAATCTTTCCAAAGAAACGAAGCGTCTACTTTGCACAACAAAAAGTGGAAGAAGCCAGGCTTTCCCAAACCCTTTCATCTCAGTCCCTCTAAAATAACAACATCAATAAAAAAAAATATTTACTTTTGATATCTTTAATAAACACCCACCAAAGGCTGCTAACTATTTAACAAACTAGCTCATGGAAGTAGGCCTATGTCTAAATTGTAATGTTATAATATCCTGAATTTATAGAAGATGTAGTTATTTCAAACAACATAAATATTAATTACAATTATGAGAGACTTGCCAACCACGTGTAACAATTGCCATTTCAGTCTAAAGAAATGCAATTCAAAAAAGCAAACAGCCAAGTATTGTGCCAAACCCACTGTATTGCGCAGAGATATCTGGGGATTGTTGTCTCCAAGTCGTCATGGTTTCAAACCCATTTTTTCTAACGCTTCGTCAATTATATAGGGAATTATCCCTGTGCACAAAGAGCAATAAACTCCACATCGAGACGAAAATATGGCTAACGTTAGGTCATGGCAGTGACGTTATAGCGCCAATTTAAAACGGCTGAACAGTAACCCATTATCGCACAAAAAACAAAAACTAATATGACACATTCATTTCATTACACATTTTCATCAAAAATTTGGCTGATTTGCTCAATAATGTCATGAATGACAAAACCAAATTTCCAACCAGCTGGTTGTCTACAGTATCTACAGTGAGGTAGATAATAGTACCTAACGCTAAGTGACACAAGTCAAACTAGCGTGCTAACTACAAATCCTTGGTCTCGTATGCAATGTAGAAATGTAAAAAGATATCCATGTAGCAATTACTATGACCCTGTATTTGTTCGCACTGTCACGTTTAATCAGTTATTTTCTATGCCAGGCTGCATCAGCTGACAGTGTCCTACTTAGCAACCGAGAACAGTCATAATGCATAATACTAATACATAATACTGTCCTATGAATTTAATCCCTGTATATTAATGTTTCATTGCCTTTTAAATTCATGATCTGAGTACTCTGCTTTTATTTTGTCTGTCAAAGCACTTTGTAAACTGTGTGCTATATAAATAAAGTTATTATTATTATTATTATTATTATTATATTAATACAGTTGGCAGGTCCCTTGAGAAGAAACGCCAGGATGAGAAAGTAAGAGAAAAAAATCAAGTGAGCTTCCAAATCAATAAGCCTCGCTTGAGAAAGCATGTCACCAATAAAACTATTAAATAATTAGCTAGTGGTGTATAATTAGTTCGTTCTGGCAGCTAACTTAGCTTAAGAACATCATGACATTGAAATGCTTGCTCCACACTGTCTAGGGACAAGTTGGTGGCAACCTAGCTGGCCAACTCCAACACAAGCATAATATTCTGTTGGTTTTGTAAAATAGCTATTCACAATCACAAGTGGTAATGTACTGAAAAACCCCTTACGCCCAGTCTCTCAAATTTCTAAGAACACTTTTACTATTTAGCTAACGTTATAAATGGTGCCCGCTGTACATGTTACTAATCAGCTAGCAAGCTTTTGATACGAATGTAACTAAATATCCATCTGTCATTACCCACGATGCAATCAGTCATTACAAGCCAGCAGCGTCGTTAGCTACTGAGTAAGCTAGATAGCTAGCTCTACATCTAGCTGGGGCGAGCATGTCATTGATGAATGAACAAATAAAGGCTTGACATATGCACAATTTATTCGCATAATAACGCCAGGTACTTACGGTATATTCGTGTTCTCTAACGAGATCTTGTTCGTATGATTACCACTAGCTGCGATATTGCATGATCTACAACCTTACTAAATATCCTCACGTTAGCTATCTGGCTCTGTCTCTACTCCCAAGCATAAACGTAGCTGCTCACAGGTCGCTTCCGGTCTTCCATCCGGGCAATCTCCGACCTTACGCTTCATTGGACGTTGCAGTTCTCTTTTTTTAAAAAAAATCACTGGTCCAGGACAACCCGCGACTGCCATCTTTCGGACGGTTATGAGTCGACTCTTTTTTTAAAATATGAGTCTACTCTTGAAGCTTGTGATGTTGTCATGACATTATTATAGTTTTGATGACGCAAATATAAAATCCGTGGACTTGGAAGTGTAATGGAGAACTGAAAAAATCTATTAAACTCAACTTGATGAACACGCGTGTTGCTCTGCCAGCTAATGTTACCCATCCATGTGACATCTTACATCAGCTTTTGCGAAAAAAGTTGTATTCCCACAAAGACCCTGGTTTACAGCATACTCTAAGGTTGACAGTAGAATGTGGCTGCTTTGACGGGCAAAGGAGGAAGCATACAGGAGTGGGACAAAGCCCTCTACAAAGTGGTCAAGTGACTAGAGAGGGTATCAGAGTTGCCAAGCAGAGTACTCTGAGAAGCTGAAAAAACAGCTATCAGTCCATTACCCAGAGGAAGAGGGGAAATCTCTCCACTCAGTGGATGACTCTCAACTGACCAATGGCCTGCATAACTTCTACTATAGATTTGAGAGGCTGAACGCTGACCTGGCCCCCTTCACCCCCCACTTTGCACTTCACTACGCCTTCCACCACCGCCACCAGCCAGCCAATCACCCACCCTCTCCTGTCTAAGGCCCTGCCTGCTCCCCCAATGGGGATGAAAGAAAACACTCCAGCGAAAACACTGTCCACAGGCATTCCTCTCCAATCTTTCGTAAAATGCCATTTTACAAGAAGTTTGTAACACTATAGAACACGTTTAAAAACTCACATCCATATAGTTTCAACCACCATACGCGAAAGCAAATTAATATCAGCGTAATCACAGAAGATGACATAGTGAGCAAAACGTCACAATGACCCAGAGACAGGAACGCATTACAAACACGATTCACACATACAAATGAAGCGCAATACATTTTCTACATTTCACACCAGAAAGAAGCCCCACCGTGAGGCAGGGCATCGAAAAATTAGTTGATACTCATGAACGTTCCTCTCCACGGAAATCTTTAGTAAAATTGTCTTTATTGGTTTTTAAAAGTACATTCCAATAAACACATTTACACTGATAAAAACATTTAATTAAATTTTTTTTTTTTTACAGTTCAAACACACACTTCATCACATTTATTTTCAATAAAAAAGATTAATTTAAGGGGGATTTTCCCCAGTTAAAAACATTCAAAACACTTAAGACACCACAGAAATGACAGTATTTACAAGACAGTAAAGAAAAAAACCTCCCTCAGGAGGAAAAAATCATCGCAATGTCACACGGACAGTGAAGTGCGAAAAAAGAGCACATGAGTGCCCGGGCTGTGTCGGGTGGGTCAAATGTTCAATGTCTCTCTCTCTCTCTTCTGTATGTGATGGTGGGGGGGTGGACTATATAACAAATTCTTTCCAGTGGTCCACCCCCCATTTCTCTCTGGCCAGACGCTGGTTTTGCGCAAAGTCCACCATAACGCCGTCCTGGAGGAGGTTTTGTGTCCTCCTCCTGAGAGTGGCAAGGTCCACTGTTGTCTTTTGGTAGACCTTGATGTTCCTCGCCTCCCACAGGACCTGCTTGATGGTATTTACGATCCTCCACTGACGCTGGAGCTCCGCTGTTCGGCATCCACCTCTGGGCCCGTAGAGGACACTCTCAGCAGTCAGGGAGGATCTGGGCAGCAACCTGTTATGGGAGACAGAGGAAACAACAAGGCCCCAGACCCATCTGGCCACGGAGCAGTCCCAGAACAGATGGTATACATGTTCTGAGTCAGTGCATCCGTGGGGGCAGCGCTCGGTCAGGGCTAAGTGCCGCCTATACATGAAAACCCTGGTGGGGAGACACATGTGTGCAGACATCCAGGCAATGTCCTTCTGCTTGTTTGTAATGCATTTGTTAAGGACATTTGCCCAGATTATAGACGAGTCCAGGGCCGTGTTGCCCCTCGGGAGTGTCATGGTCTCAGTAGATCTTAAATGAGCCATGATGATTTTATAACTCCACGAGGTCAGCCCGGCCCTGTGCAATCCTGTCCTAAAGGCAAAGTCTCTCAAGGCTCGATATACATATGGGGGGTCCCAGCTGTATGGTATGGTCAGGTCTAGCGCACACAGGCCCATTGTCCTCAGGAAGGGAGTGGCATAGTACCTAGCAAAGGTACCAGAGGCCTTCTCAACCTTCCGAGTATTCTGGACCAGTGTGGCCAGACCCTGCACCAAAATGATGGTAACTATGTCTGGGACCCCCCTGCCCCCATTCCTCTCCTCTTTGAGGAGGGTGGTTCTTTTCAACTTTTCCATATTACTCCCCCAGACAAAGCGAAAGGCCATTCTAGCAATTAATTTGCTAGTTGCTTTGTCTGGGGGAAACACCCTCCCCACATAGAGAAAAATTGGTAGGACTATTGCCTTCAGGACCAGGATCTTACCCGTCTGAGTCAGAGGCCGCACGCTCCAGCTCCGGAGTTTGTTTTGGACGTGGTGCAGGGCTCCCTCCCAGCTCAGCTTTCCCCTTCCATCTGACTGGAAGGTCACCCCCAGGAGCTTGATATTGTCTCTGCGCACAGGGAAGGAAACGGTTAGTGACTCACCCCAGTGTCGAGACAGGAACAGTTCACTCTTGTCCCTATTGACAAGGGCGCCCGTGGCCGCACAGAAGTCACTCAACACCTTGTTGGCAGTGGTTATTGAGTGACCATCTGTGCCGACGATGGTGATGTCGTCCATGTACGCCATCACCTTAAGCCGCTCCCCCCGGGCCCCGGGCAGTGGATAGCCAGCAATGCCTGGGTTGGCCCTGATAGCCTGGAGGAACGGTTCAAGGTAGATGACGTACAGGAGGGATGCTAGAGGGCATCCCTGCCTGACGCCGGACCTAATGGCGAAGGGGGAGGAGGGCTGCTTGTTCACAACCACCCTCCCCGAGATGTCATTCAGACACATTTTGGTCCAGCGCAGGAGGGAGCTAGGAAAGTTAAACCTCTCTAGCACCCTCTCCAGGCACACGTGGCTTACCCTGTCAAAGGCCTTCTCCTGGTCTAAACTGAGAAGGCCCAAGGGAGACCTGCGCTCCCCGGAGTGGATTATTAAGTCCCTCACGAGGAGCAGGTTGTCGTTTATGGACCTCCCTGGCACACTACATGTTTGGTTGGGGCCGACCACCGATGGTATCAGGTGTTGGAACCTCCTCATCAGTGCCTTCGCCATGATCTTATAGTCCACTGAGAGGAGGTTAATCGGCCGCCAGTGCCGGAGGTCCTTCAGGTCCCCCTTTTTAGGAACAAGAGCGACTGCACTCTGCCTCAGTGAAGCCCCCAACCGTCCCTCCCTGTACGCAGCCCTGAAAACGTCCGCCACGTCCTCCTTCAGGAGATCCCAGAAAGCCTGATAAAATTCAGCTGGGATCCCGTCAGGACCAGGAGCCTTGTGTAGATTGAGGGAGCGTGCGGCCAGGGTGAGCTCCTCAGTGCTCAACTCCTGTTCCATGCTCTCTTCCCCCAGGCGTCTGTCCAGGCCGTCCAGGAAGGTGTCCATGAGGGCCTCGTCCGCGGGCCTCACACTATACAGGCCCGCGTAGAACTCCCTGGCCACCTCCCGGACCTCCGCCTCTTCAGACACCACCACCTCTCTGCTGTTATAAAGAGAAGAGATGTTTTTTTTTTTTGACCGTGCCCTGCGGGAAAAGTACCTTGTACATTTCTCATCCTCCTTGAGGCCCTGGAGTTTGGAGCAGAAAGTGTATTTTTTCCATTCCTCCTGATAGAGGGCAGAGAGGCTCTGTTTAGCGAGTGCAATCTCGCTGCTAACCTCCAGGCCTCGGGACTGGAGGAGGCTAAGTCTCTGGAGGGCAGCGTTAGCTCTTCCAAAAGCTGCCCTCTTTTCTTTTGCCTTCCTCCGCCCGACTGCCCGGAAGTAGCCCTGCACTCGCTCTTTAACCATCTCCCACCACTCTATCGGGGAGTCAAAAAGATGTTTTAGACTCACCCATTCCAGGTACCGCCTCGAGAAGGAGAGACGTACTTTGGGGTCCTGGAGATGGCTGGTGTTCATTCTCCAGAGACCCCTGCCAATGGTTGTGGACTTCTCCCATTCCAGGGACACGGCCACCATGTGGTGGTCTGAGAAGTGCGCTGCCTGGATGAAGTAGGCGTGCACTCTCAGGCCTGGGGAGAGCAGGAACATGTCAATTCGGGAGGAGGATTTCCCAGAGGAACTCACCCATGTATGTTGTGGGGGAGAGGCGCCCCCAGCATCGTGGAGGGAGAAATCTTCTATGATGGACCGCAGCTCGTCGCTCGACCGATCTCTCCTTGGTCTGCTGCGGTCCTCATCCCTGAGGGCACAGTTGAAATGCCCCCCCACGACAACCGGTGTATTGTGATGTATAGTGGTTCTAAGTTGTTTGAAAAGGGAAACTCTTTCTGCAACGCTGGTTGGGCTGTACACATTGACCACTCTAAGTGGGGAACCCCCGACACTAAAATCAGTGACGAGGATTCGCCCACTTTCCAGGATGTTATTCCCCGTGATTTTTACTGAAGGGTTTTTGGTCAATGTGCCGACCCCATCGGCTCGAGCGACGTTCGAGCCGGACCAGAGAGAGTCCCCCATTCTCCACTCTTCCCTCAGAGTGTCATCCATAGTGCGGAAAGGGATCCCGCACTCCTGGAGAAGGATGACATCTGAGGGAGATTGTTAAACCTCTCTAGCACCCTCTCCAGGCACACGTGGCTTACCCTGTCAAAGGCCTTCTCCTGGTCTAAACTGAGAAGGCCCAAGGGAGTGGAGAATACTGCGTAGCGTTTGGTGGAATCTTTAATGCTGTGGGTGTTGGAAGTGGTAATTGTGAGTGTAAATGGCATGGTTATATTATTATTTGTTTATATCGTTTGACCCGGGTTTATTATTTGCGATATCGCGACAGATTTTATTAAGTTGTTCCAACACCCTGTCCTGATTATGAGGGCGCCTACTCACCCCCTGACTCGGTCCGCCCACAGCACTCCCCGCCATACTGCCTGGCGGGTTCCGTCCTGGAGAGGTGGGACAGGCTGGTTTTTCCCCAGGGGCCCCCTTTTCGGAGGGTCCTTGAGAGGTGGGCTGATGGATGCTCTTGGCGTGCGTGGGGTCTGGGCCAGGGAGTGACCGGTCACTTGTGGGCCTGCCTTGAAAAGTGATGGGGCGTGATAGGGTTTCTCTCTGATGTATGTGTGGTGGGGATGGTTTGCTAGGGCGGAGTGGGAGGTCTGGCCTGCTTTGAGGGGTAATGGTTTGACTGGGGTTGATGATTCTTGACTGTGTTTGTCGTATTGGTTGGGTATTTTGGCGGGCTATTGCTGGGTTTGGTGGTTGACCGGGTTTCTCTGTTGGGGATGTGTTGTTGCTTTTGCCCTTCCGTTTCCATTTTTGGATTTGCCACGGTGTTGGTGTGTCAGATGGATCGGTGTCTGTGCTCGAGGAGTCTGACTCCTCCAACGTGATGGGGGTGTCGGAGTCAGGCTCCTCTTTAATGATAGTGACTGTTTGTGGGGGTAATATATTTTCTGGAGGCTCTGTGGGTGGGGGAGGTCCAGTGTGGGTCGTAGTCAAAGGGGTTGGTGCAGTGTCTAATGTGGCGGTGAGGTTTGTTCCAGACTGTGGGGGGGACGTGACTGGTGTTCTAGTTCTGGGCGCTGGGATGGGGGTCGGCGGACGGGTAGGGGGTGTGGATCTTGGGGTAGGGGTAGGGTTCGAGGGTCGGGGGGGGGCAGTCGGTGGTGCGGGGGGTGCGGTGCCTCTAGCCCTGTTTGCATAGGAGAGCGGGCAGTCCCGAAAGAAATGCCCACTCTCCCCGCAGAGGTTACAGGGCTTTGGGTCTCGGCACGCCCTGGTCTCGTGCTCGCCGCCGCACGTCTTGCACTTGACCACTGTGCAGGCTGCAGCTAAGTGGCCTAACTCGCCGCAATTCCTGCACAGCTTGGGCATGCCGTTGTAAAACACCACACCCCTATTCCTCCCCAGTGTAATGGTACTGGGGATATGACATACCCCCCCCACTACAAAGGGGTCAGGTCTGAGTTGGACCAGCCACTTCCTGGCCCCGGTCCACACACCATCCTCATCAAGGATCCTCCTGGCGTCGGATTTAACCTCGCCATACCTGCCCAACCACGTCGAAACATTGTGGTCCTGCACAGTCTCATTATAAAACTGCACAGTGACCACTTTGTTCTCCGTGTCGGACCGGGGCTCGACGCCAAAGTTGTTCAGGGGGCTCCTGTCCTTCCCCTCTCTATAGAGGTTCCAGAACCTTTCCAGGACATTGGGATTCTTGAAACTTATCTCAAAAATATCCCTTTGACCTGGAACCTTCACCAGGCAGTTGAGGTCAGCTGGCACAAAGCCCATACCTCTTTGTAGCACTGCCCTACTAAACTCAAGACGGGTCAAACCTGTCACTCTCGTCTCCGGTCGAGTTGGGTTTGGGCCAGCAGCACGCCTAGCCTCCGCAGGGGTCACTGGCTCGGGGGCGCCCCTTGTGGCTGTGCCCTCAGCTCCCTGTCCCGCCGGGGGGCCCACACTGGTGCTGCCGCCACCCTCCTCGGCCCTCTGGATCCATGTCATACGGACGGCGTTATGGCGTCGCGTCCCTGGCACAGCTCTGGCTGCCATCCCCTTTCCTCCTCCAAGGCCGGTCTCCAGCTAGTGGGAAAAGCACAGAAGAAGAACAGCACTCAGGAGATGGTGTTCCTTCCAGAAGGACCAGATATGCAGCGGCGTAGCAAAAAGGGGATCAGGCGGGCTGACCCCCACACCCCGCTGCGTGGGGACTTCCCTGTTTGGTGCAGGCGGCAAGCGTGGATCCTCAGCTGGTTTTGGAGGTCTGGATCGCCGCCTTCCGTCTCAGGGAGTCCTCCGGTCTGGTCCTCCCCAACTGCCTGCTCGTCAGCTTCGTCCTCCGGGTCTGGCCTGATGGTTCTGCTGCGGGCCTAAAGGGCAAAGAGAGAGAGGCGGAAAACCAGGGCGAAGGCCGAGCAGGTGGCTGGTGAGGCCTGGAGAGAAAACAGCCCTTTCCGGGCCCACTCTCCAGGCAGGTTCCGCACTCCCCTCGGTCCTCTGGCGTCAAGCGTCCGCAGCAGAAGCGCCGATCCCCGGAGCGCTCGAGTCTTCTGGCAGTGGGTCCTCCTTGTGCTGTCCTGGCTCGTCCCAAAAGCTGGTCGCGGTCCGGACTTGTCCGCCGATCTGGCTTCCACCCACAGCCGTGGGTATCCACCAGACCTTCAGGCTTTTGGGGTTTAGCAGGCCGCGGTCAAGCCACTGCTACCTGCCTCGCCCCAAAAGGCTCAGCGCTTGAGATTTAGCAGGCCGCGGTCAAGCCACTGCTACCTGCCTCGCCCCAAACGCTGGTTGTAATCCGGCCTTGTCCGCCGGTCTGGCTTCCACCCACAGCCGCGGTCAAGCCACTGGTACTGCGGGTCTCCACCAGACCTTCAGGCTTTTGGGGTTTAGCAGGCCGCGGTCAAGCCACTGCTACCTGCCTCGCCCCAAACGCTGGTTGTAATCCGGCCTTGTCCGCCGGTCTGGCTTCCACCCACAGCCGCGGTCAAGCCACTGCTACTGCGGGTCTCCACCAGACCTTCAGGGAAGAAGAGGAAAGGGGTAGACAGAGAAGAGAGAGAGAGAAAGCACAAACACACCCAAAGACACAATCCAGCCGACAAACACTTCGTCCCACACTCACAAGTAGTGTGAGGCGAAAGATTTGTTCGTGCTGAAGAGAAACCAGGGCACGCATGTCTTTAGTAAAATTTGTCTTTATTGGTTATTTAAAAATACATACCAATAAGAACATTTACAGCTAATCACCACACTTCATTGCATTCAATCCTAAAATACACAAGTTAGGGGGGGGGATTTTCCCCAGTTAAAAAACATTCAAGACACAAAAGACAGCACAAAATGACACTATTTACAGGACAACAAAGGAAAAAAAAAAAACCCTTATGGAGGAAAAAGCAATGTTGACGCGGACAGTCAAGTGCGCAAAGACACATGAGTGCCCGGGCTGTGTCGGGTGGGTAAATTGTTCATTGTCTCTTTCTCTCTCTCTCTTCCGTGTGTGGTGGGGGGGGGTGGACTATATAACAAGTTCTTTCCAGTGGTCCACCCCCCATTTCTCTCTGGCCAGGCGCTGATCTTGAGCAAAGTCCACCATAACGCCGTCCTGGAGGAGGTTCTGCATCCTCCTCCTGAGAGTGACAAGGTCCACTGTTGTCTTTTGGTAGACCTTGATGTTCCTCGCCTCCCACAGGACCTGCTTGACAGTGTTTACGATCCTCCACTGACGCTGGAGCTCAGGTGTTCTGCATCCTCCTCTAGGCCCGTAGAGGACACTCTCAGCAGCCAGGGAGGATCTGGGCAGCAACCTGTTATGGGAGACAGAGGAAGTAAAAGGCGAAAGATTTGTACGATTTGAAGAGAAACCAGAGCGTTTCCTGCTAGAAAAAATGACCAACGACCGGGTCCACCGTTCAACCATTCTCTGTGATGGTTACAAATAGCGGGCAGGCCTACAGGCTAGGTATTAGCTTATAGCCAACTTTCTGTGAATATTCCGCTAAATGTTTTGGCTTCCCTTAAGAGATAGGCAAAGCCCAGTCGTTTAAGATTATGCAGCCTACGAGAGATATGAACTGCACATTTTTCTTTAAAGATAGTGCAGATGCATGATGGGACATTTGTGCAAAATTCCAGAACAATTTTAATGGTGCAGCTCTGACCTGTAGCAAGATCAGCCCTAAGTTACACTTGAAAGCAAAGGTTATCAAATGTGGCAACTGGTCTAACAATACTGGCAGGAAAACTTCACTCTGGTTAAATAAATGTGCGTACACGCGGACTCGGTGAAACCATTCGTGTCACTGCCTACTAGGTCACTACTCGCTGTTCTCTTACGCTTGCGCACAACAGACGGGCGATTTTTCTGAAGACATAGGCTACCATGGAGTCTTACGATATTATAGCCAACCAACCGGTTGTATAATTGATATCGTGGCCTAGGTAGGTTGCTCATATTGTGCACTGCTGTTATTCTTAACTATGTTGTTGATTTTGCAACTACGTTAAATGTTTGCAATGACCATTACCACTGTGCTGTCAGGTTATACCGGGGATTATACTTTGTAGCCTATAGCGAGCGTACTGAGAGGGGTCTGGCGGCGGACTGAGGACACCTCCAACTCCTCCCCACATCCTCCAACTTCTCCCCACATCCTCCAACTCCTCCCAGATTTCTGTGGAGGGGAAGATTTATGAGTAGCCCATCAACTATTTCTTGTTGCCCTATACCTTGCGGTGGGGTGGGTCTTTCTATTTTCTGTGCATGAAAGTAGGATTGTATGTTAAAAATGTGTGAATTAGATTATAAAAGTGCGCTTGTGCTGTGTACGCTATACAGTCTCTTGGTATTGGGGATTTAAGTAAGCTCCTCAATGTCGAGAGTCTACTTTGTGGATGTTCGAACTGGGTGATAATCCAGAATAGGGTATTTGTCGCTCTCCGTTCACTTGTATAGCGCGGCTAAAACGGTCTCAAAGTGACACTTCTAGCACGTATACGAACGCGAACGAAGCTGATTCAGTCAATACACACAATAACCAGTCCTCCTACGTATTTTACCCCCCCCCCCCGTGTAATTATAAAAGTACTATTTTGTATGTTGTTAGCAAGCTACCCGAAAAGACTAGCAAAATGTTGGCAGGTGGGTTTGCTCACTACCAGGACCGCTTGCTTCCGTGGAAATTTGGACCAATGAGTGGTTTCTGGCGCAAGAACATACCTACCGGATCTACGTTCCAAATTAAATACGAAAAAGCAAGAAAAGGGCCATTTCATTTTGTCAAAAAAATACGTAAGAGGACTGGTTGTTGTTTGTATTGACAGAATCCGCTTCGTTCACGTTCGTATACATGCGAGAAGTGTCATTTTGAGACCGTTTTAGCTGCGCTATAGAAGTGAATGGAGAGTGACAAATACCCTATTCTGGATTATCACCCCAGGGGAGCACAGATAATGAACATATTTCGCCAACATTTGGACTCATATCATGGCCAGGTAACTACACAACCCAAAGTTCAATTTAGCAGTTGCACAAATAAATCCAAATGGCAACATATGATGAAGAATTGATGCCTATATGTGACTGCTTACACAAATGTAATTTAGGTAGCTACACTGTAGTTTTAAAAACATCAAGCAAATAAACTTCACAGTCTTAACTTCACACAGTACAAAACAGAATCCATTTTTTAGAACACAGTAAGAAGCCCCAACTTAGGGCAACACAAATGTTGTTGATACTCATAAATGTTCCTTTCCACGGAAATCTTTAGTAAAAGGCGAAAGATTTATACAATATGAAGAGAAACCAGAGTGTATGAACTCCCCAATGCTACAACAGCCGGCCGGCTCCAACGCGATATGGGCTTCGGTTAATCCTTTTAAAGAGTTACCGCATTCCCGCCTGTAAAAGCGCAAGAATTTAAACAAAAAAGGCGATTGTCGGATGCGGGCTTGATACGTGAATTATTCATCATAACTTATATCATATTTAAGGTTAAAGAACCAGGCAGTCTGCGTAGTTTGGTTATTGTAAATTGTATTAGGCCTACAACATACGACCACTACAGCGCTGAACATACATGTTAACCTCCTGTATCCAAACGTTTGTCCACGATCAGCCAACCCCGCGAATATAAAATGCTTAGATTGATTGTAATATAAAGTGCTTTACGGATTGTAACCGGTTGCACAAATTAATCCAAATAGCAACGTTGAAACACCCGATTAACCGACTGCTTGCAGAAATACATTCAATTTGGGCATATTTTTAAAAATGTCCAGCTAATATTGACCGCAGGTCGGCTTGGGACAAAATGCCATAGCGGAAACTGAAACCCAGTAGGCTATAGCCTACACTAGATCATGACCCATTCTCCAAGACATTTCTACACATATTATAAATTCCCCTAAATGTATTGGATTTAGACCACAGAAACTTTTAGAAGTAAAACAATTTCCCAAAAACCACAAAACACTTAAACCATCCCAAAAGCATACCGTGGCTAAAGAAGCCTTTATTTTGAAGCGCAAACCATGCAGACATGACATGTAAACCGAACGTTGACAAAACAGTCATTTCACATTCAAAATCACACCTATTTTATACACCGAAAGGAAGCCCCGCCGTGAAGCAGGGCAACAAAAAAATTGCTGATACTCGTAAATGTTCCTCTCCACGGAAATCTTTAGTAAAAGGCGAAAGATTTTTTATTTTTTTATTTTTTTATTTTTTTATTAAAGTCTTATTCTCACACAGTACACTCACATTGTAATACATCTTCAACCCCAACCCATTTCCCACCTTCCAAATGCCCCAAATTCTCACACCTTTCCAACATTTAGACACACCTTTACACATTATTCCCCATGCGACTCCACATATATATCCACTTATTCCATTATTCCACCCATACCTCTATACATTTATATACACTTATACACCTCTTACAACACACCGCTCTACTCATTTATATACATCTCTATCCCTATTCCACACAATACATACCCTCATAGCAAACATTTCCACCTTTCCCATGCGGCGTGAAACCCCCACCTCAAAACCTCCCACTGAAAACGCCTCTCCACCTCCACCCTCACTATTTCAAACACTCCCCTTGCCGTCCATCCCCGCTTACCCTCCCCCCCCTCACCCCTCACTACCCACAGCTTTTGTTTTACCAAGCTAAGCAGAAGCAACACCAAAAACCCCTCTCGCCCCTTCTTTCCCAAACTTTCCCCGAAAAACACCCCCTCCCTTCCTACCCCCTCCAATACCTTATATCTTCCCCTCACAAAACCCCACACTTTCTGAGCAAATGTACAACTCCAAAAAATGTGCTCCACCGTTTCCCTTTCTTTCCTACACCCCTCTCTTGAACAAAAAGGATCCCTAGTTAGGTCATGCCGGTGAAGGACGTCCCTCACTGGCAGCTTCCCAAATGCTGCCAACCAGTTGAGGTCCCTCAGCCTGTTGTCTAGGCCTTTGGGCTGCAACGCTGCCCACGCTCCCCTACCCACTCCAACCCCCAAGCCTCCCACCGCTAGCCTTTTCCCTCAACACTGCGTACAGCCTCTTGTGATTCATCACAAGCCCTTTGTCCTTGCACTCCGCATGCCCCCTGGCCCATCGCACCACCCGTACCAAATGAGCGGGAACCTTATCTGCCCTGGGCACCCTATTGTCCCACTCTACCAGAAACCTAAATGCCCCGGAACACCAAAACTGAACGAAATCCTGGTACTTATGTTTCCTTGGCCCTGCCAGAGCCACACACAAATTACAAAAAAATATAACGTCGAACTTCAACGCAAAACATGGGACATCCCTCCCTCCATCCTCCACCGCCTGGTACATTATCACCCTCCGGACATATTCCCACCCCCCCCACAAAAACCGAAACACAGTTCGCGTCAGGTCCCTCCGCAAACACAGTGGCATTACATACACCCTCGCCAGGTATAATAGCGAGGGCAGCACATCCGCCTTCAACACAAGGACTTTACCGCTTATGGTCAAGCGCCTGATTGACCACAAGCCCAATTTCCTCCTCACCCCTGCCAACCGCCTCTCCCAGTTGTTCTTGGCATCCTCAGCAGCGTCCCCCTGAAAATCCACCCCCAGAATCCGTATCGGCCCCTCTGTGAGGCTTAACCCACATAACGCCTCAACTCTCGCCTTCCACACACCAAAATACTTCATCTGTGATTTATCTGCATTTAAAAGTGCTCCCGACCCCTTTGAAAAATCCCTTACCACCTCCAGTGCTTCCCTCAAATCCCTCTCTGTACTCAAAAACAAAGTAATGTCGTCCGCGTACTGCGCGACCCTCAACTCTCCTCTCCCACCTGGAATTACAACCCCCTTAATGCACCTGCTCCTCCTTATCGCCTCTGCCAAAGGCTCCACATATAATACATACAGTAGCGGTGAAAGTGGACAACCCTGCCTGACCCCTCCCATCTGCTTCACCAAATCCCCTAACACCCCATTAATCTTCACCCTACTACCTACCCCAGTGTACATAATTTTGAGCCACTTTAGGAAACCCCCACCAAACCCACACTTTGCCAAAATGTCAAACAAAAAACAGTGCTGCACCCTATCAAACGCTTTTTCCATATCGAGGCTTGCCACTATCAGAGGCAAGCCCCGATCATCCACCCATTCCAGCACATCCCTCACTAACTGAAGGTTGAACACCGCTGTCCGCCCCTCCACCCCACACGTCTGGTCTTCGTGGACCAGAAAAGGCATTGCAAGCCGCAGCCTCCCCGCCAGCACCCTAGCAATAACCTTATAGTCCACTCCCAACAGTGTTACTGGACGCCAGTTTTTTAAATGCGTCACATCCCCCTTCTTAAAGAGGAGTGAAACCACCCCCTCCCGCATTGTTGGTGCCAACTCCCCCCTCAAAAACACCTCCTTCACCACTTCCAACAGATCGGGCCCCAAAAGCCCCCAGAATTTTACATAAAATTATTTCGGCAGCCCGTCTTTCCCCGGCACTTTCCCCCCCTTCATACCCGTCAGAGCCTGGTGCAGCTCTTCTAGGCTCACCGGCAACTCCAAAGTGGCCCGCACCCCCTCTGGCACCCGTTCCTCTACCAAACCCAAAAAATTTTCGCCTACCTTCTTGTTCATTTCCCTCTCCGCAAACAGCTCAGTATAAAAATCTGTGGCTATACTCACCATTTCAGCTGTCTCTTTACACACCTTCCCATCCGTCCCTTGCAGACCCCCCATCACCCTCTTGGATCTTGCTGCCTGCACTGTCTGGAAAAAATATGCAGAACACCTTTCATCTTTTTCCTGCCTCTCCCCCTGACACTCAAAGGAATACTGCCGTGCCCTGCCCTCAAAATGATGCCTCATCTCCTCCTTCACCTTTGCCCAGCGCTCCCTATCAAACCCACCCCCTGCATTCCAGGCTGCATACAGGTTTGCCAATTCCCTCTGCAACCTTTCCAAATGGCGCCTTTCCCTTCTCCTTTTACCCTTACAGTATGCCTGCACCCACCCCCTAGTGCGCTCCTTCATCATTTCCCACCAGTCAATCCTGGAACAAAAAAAGGGCTTTAAAACACCCCAACTTTTATACATACTACTGAATCTAACACAAAAAGTCTCCTCCTCTAAGACTCGCACATTTAACTTCCAGTATCCCTTCCCAAGCACAGGCACAGTGAACCTCAAAGCCACCACCACTGCACTGTGGTCGGAAAAAAACACTGGCATCACCTCTGCTGAGAGCACTTTTTGCCCCCCCGGCACAAACACATAATCCAGCCTACTTTTCGACCCTCGCGAATTACCCCAGGTGAACCCCAGGCCCCCCGGATGCACCTCCCGAAAAGAATCAACCAAATGAAACCTTTTAATAATCCCCTTCAAATGCCCCAAACTCGAATCCCCCCTCTCAAAACTAACATTGAAATCCCCCCCCAACATAACAATGCGATTTGTAGCCAAAACCAGATCTAATCCCAAAAACAGTTCCCTTCTCCCCGATGGCACAGTTGGAGCGTACACATTGATCATGCGCAACCTTATTCCCCTCCAATCAGCAACCACCACCAGCACCCTCCCCTGCACAAAAGAAAAACTTCCCACAACCGTTAGATCCCTGGAACCAAACAAAATCCCCACCCCTGTCGAATGCACCCCCCCCACACTCCAAAAGGAACAGCCCTTTCCCCATTCCCCAGAAAAACGATCACAGTCCTCCGGTGATCGCAGGTGTACCTCCTGCAAAAAACAAACTGAAAAACGTTGCCGTGAAAGAAACTGAAAACCCCCCCCCCTCTTTACTGCGCTCCCCAACCCCCTTGCATTGCAAGTCATCAAAACAAAATCCTCCATGATTTTAGACAACAAACACAAAACAACTTTTCATACACCCCCCTGCCCCATATTTTCCAGGAACAAAAAGGCCAACTCATTCTGTTCCGCTGGAACGACTCTGCCCGTGTCATACGCGGATGTCGTTGTCAGCATAGGTAATTCCCCCTCTAAAATCTTCCCATCTTCTGACGTCTCCGATACCTCAGAGTCCGACACAAAGTCCGTCGCCACTACACCCAACCTCACCTTCTTTGCCCCAAGACCTGGAGCAAGAAAACCCCCAGCGTCCAGCGGTTGTTCCTCTTCCATGAAATCCCCCCAGCCCGCATGTAGAAAGTCCCGCTTAAGTCCCCCCTCCAAGCCTGCCATCGACTCCTCTGCTGCTGCCTCCTGCTCCACTCTCTCTGGGGGAGCTTCCCCCAAAACACCTGCTGCCAATACCTCCTGGAATTCTTCTTCTCCTGTAGGGGGCGCCAGCAAAGGAGCCACCATCCCCGCTTCTCCGGACACCTCCACTCCCATAGGGGGCACAAGCGATGGAACCTCCCTCACCTCTTCTGTCATCTCTACCTCCATCACCGCCACTCCAGTAGGGGGCACCACCTCTAATAATGACGACAGATCCACATCAACCTTCTTCCCCACTACAGGGTAAACGGCCCCTCCCAACACATCCTCCGGTACTCCTTCCACCAACTTCCTGTCTTCCGTCACAATTTCTGAAGACAGGGCTCCGGGATCAGGTTCCGCACCCTGCACACCTGGGGCCTTCCGTTTCTCTCCCTCCACGACCTCCAACACTGTTGCTTGCACCTTGCTCACCGGAGCCGAAGTTTCCCCCGCCGGGTGAGAAACCTGGGACGGATCAGGAACAAGACCTTCTGTACTTGACCTGGATTTTTGCTGTGCCTCCTCCGCTCCACCAGGGGGTGACCTACCCAAACTCACTGCCTCTGCAAAGGACCGCTTCCATTCCGGGCAACTTCGATACAGGTGATCGGGGCTGCCGCAAAGATGGCAGCTCTTCTTTTCACATTCTCTGGCCACATGGCCCTCCTCACCACAAACACTGCAAACAATGGCCGCTGTGCAGTCTTTGGCCATGTGTCCATAACGAAGGCATCTGCGGCAGTACATAGGCAGCCCAGCGTAGGTTAGAAAACCTCTGTCCGGGCCGATGGAGAAAACTGCCGGCAGATGTCTCACTCCGCCAATGCCTGCGGAATCCCTGTGGAGCCTCACAAGGTATTGCCTCTTCCCGTTCCAGATGCCATACGCGTTCTTCATCCTCACTTCCGGCTGTAACACCGTACTATGCCTTCCCAAAAAAAGTTGCACGTCCCTCTCCGGCACAAAAGGGTTGTACATCAAAACCGTCACTAACTTAACCTCAAATGAAAAAAGGGGCTCCAAAACAATACCTGAAAAAATTTCACTTGGCCCCCATGCCTTGTAAGCCTCAAACACCTCCAAACATAATGCCTCACAGTCCAGCGTAACATCATAAATTCCCCTTGACTGAGAGTCTTGGATACAAAACATCCTTCCAACTTCCACAGAAAAACATTTTTTAAATATATCCATAATTACGTAACGAAGATCCACTTCGTGACGACGCGGCAGTGCAACCACCACACGCAACGTATTGCGGCGGCGCACCCCACCAGCTGTGAACTCCGGTGCCGGGCCCTCCATCTTCCCGTCTGCGCACCTGACCGGAAAAACCCGGGCGTGTTCCTCTCCACGGAAATCTTTAGTAAAATTGTCTTTATTGGTTTTTAAAATACATTTCCAATAAACACATTTACATTTACATTTACACTGATAAAAACATTTCATTTCATTTTTCCCAAAACACACACTTCATCACATTTATTCCCATAAAATTTATTAATTTAAGGGGGATTTTCCCCAGTTAAAAACATTCAAAACACTTAAGACACCACAGAAATGACAATATTTACAAGACAGTAAAGAAAAAAAAACCTCCCTCAGGAGGAAAAAATCATAACCATGTCACACGGACAGTGAATTGCGAAAAAAGAGCACATGAGTGCCCGGGCTGTGTCGGGTGGGTCAAATGTTCAGTGTCTCTCTCTCTCTCTTCTGTGTGTGATGGTGGGGGGGTGGACTATATAACAAGTTCTTTCCAGTGGTCCACCCCCCATTTCTCTCTGGCCAGACGCTGGTTTTGCGCAAAGTCCACCATAACGCCGTCCTGGAGGAGGTTTTGTGTCCTCCTCCTGAGAGTGACAAGGTCCACAGTTGTCTTTTGGTAGACCTTGATGTTCCTCGCCTCCCACAGGACCTGCTTGACAGTGTTTACGATCCTCCACTGACGCTGGAGCTCAGGTGTTCTGCATCCTCCTCTAGGCCCGTAGAGGACACTCTCAGCAGCCAGGGAGGATCTGGGCAGCAACCTGTTATGGGAGACAGAGGAAACAACAAGGCCCCAGACCCGTCTGGCCACGGAGCACTCCCAGAACAGATGGTATACATGTTCTGAGTCAGTGCATCCGTGGGGGCAGCGCTCGGTCAGGGCTAAGTGCCGCTTATACATAAAGACCCTGGTGGGGAGACACATATGGGCAGACATCCAGGCAATGTCTTTCTGTTTGTTCGTTATACACTTATGCAAGACATTTGCCCAGATTATAGACGGGTCCAGGGTCGTGTTGCCCCTCGGGAGTGTCATGGTCTCTGTAGATTTTAAATGAGCCATGATGATTTTATAACTCCACGAGGTCAACCCGGCCCTGGGCAATCCCGTCCCCAAGGCAAAGTCCCTCAAGGCTCGATATACATGTCGGGGGTCCCAGCTATAGGGTATGGTCAGGTCCAGCGCACACAGGCCCATTGTCCTAAGGAAGGGAGTGGCATAGTACCTAGCAAAGGTACCAGAGGCCTTCTCAACCTTCCTAGTATTCTGGACCAGTGTGGCCAGACCCTGCACCAAAATGATGTTAACTATATCCGGAACCCCCCTGCCCCCATTCCTCTCCTCTTTGAGGAGGGTGGTTCTTTTCAACTTTTCCATATTACTCCCCCAGACAAAGCGAAAGGCCATTCTAGTAATTAATTTACTAGTGGCTTTGTCTGGGGGGAACACCCTCCCCACATAGAGAAAAATGGGTAGGACTATTGCCTTCAGGACCAGGATCTTACCTGTCTGAGTCAGAGGCCGCACGCTCCAGCTCCGGAGTTTGTTTTGGACGTGGCGCAGGACTCCCTCCCAGCTCAGCTTTCCCCCTCCATTGGACTGGAAGGTCACCCCCAGGAGCTTGATATTGTCTCTGCGCACAGGGAAGGAAACGGTTAGTGACTCACACCAGTTTCGAGACAGGAACAGTTCACTCTTGTCCCTATTGACGAGAGCGCCCGTGGCCGCACAGAAGTCACTCAGCACCTTGTTGGCAGTGGTTATTGAGCGACCATCTGTGCCGACGATGGTAATGTCGTCCATGTACGCCATCACCTTAAGCCGCTCCCCCCGGGCCCCGGGCAGTGGGTAGCCAGCAATGCCCGGGTTAGCCCTGATAGCCTGGAGGAACGGTTCAAGGTAGATGACGTACAGGAGGGATGCTAGAGGGCATCCCTGCCTGACGCCGGACCTAATGGCGAAGGGGGAGGAGGGCTGCTTGTTCACAACCACCCTCCCTGAGATGTCATTCAAACACATTTTGGTCCAGCGCAGGAGGGAGCTAGGAAAGTTAAACCTCTCTAGCACCCTCTCCAGGCACACGTGGCTTACCCTGTCAAAGGCCTTCTCCTGGTCTAAACTGAGAAGGCCCAGGGGGGACCTGCGCTCCCCGGAGTGGATTATTACATCCCTCACGAGGAGCAGGTTGTCGTTTATGGACCTCCCTGGCACGCTGCATGTTTGGTTGGGGCCGACCACCGATGGTATCAGGTGTTGGAACCTCCTCATCAGCGCCTTCGCCATGATCTTATAATCCACTGAGAGGAGGTTAATCGGCCGCCAGTGCCGGAGGTCCTTCAGGTCCCCCTTTTTAGGGACAAGAGCGACTGCACTCTGCCTCAGTGAAGCCCCCAACCGTCCCTCCCTGTACGCAGCCCTGAAAACGTCCGCCACGTCCTCCTTCAGGAGATCCCAGAAAGCCTGATAAAATTCAGCTGGGATCCCGTCAGGACCAGGAGCCTTGTGTAGATTGAGGGAGCGTGCGGCCAGGGTGAGCTCCTCAGTGCTCAACTCCTGTTCCATGCTCTCTTCCCCCAGGCGTCTGTCCAGGCCATCCAGGAAGGTGTCCATGAGGGCCTCGTCCGCGGGCCTCACACTATACAGGCCCGCGTAGAACTCCCTGGCCACCTCCCGGACCTCCGCCTCTTCAGACACCACCACCCCCTTGCTGTTATAGAGGGAAGAAATGTTGTTATTTTTTGACCGTGCCCTGCGGAAGAAGTACCTTGTACATTTCTCATCCTCCTCGAGGCCCTGGAGTTTGGAGCGGAAAGTGTATTTTTTCCGCTCCTCCCGATAGAGGGCGGAGAGGCTCTGTTTAGCGAGTGCAATCTCGTTGCTAACCTCCAGGCCTCGGGACTGGAGGAGGCTAAGTCTCTGGAGGGCAGCGTTAGCTCTTTCAAAAGCTGCCCTCTTTTCTTTTGCCTTCCTCCGCCCGACTGCCCGGAAGTAGCCCTGCACTCGCTCTTTAACCATCTCCCACCACTCTATCGGGGAGTCAAAAAGATGTTTTAAACTCACCCACTCCAGGTACCGCCTCGAGAAGGAGAGACGTACTTTGGGGTCCTGGAGATGGCTGGTGTTCATTCTCCAGAGACCCCTGCCAATGGTTGTGGACTTCTCCCATTCCAGGGACACGGTCACCATGTGGTGGTCTGAGAAGTGCGCTGCCTGGATGGAGTAGGCATGCACTCTCAGGCCTGGGGGGAGAGCAGGAACATGTCAATTCGGGAGGAGGATTTCCCAGAGGAACTCACCCATGTATGTTGTGGGGGAGAGGCGCCCCCAGCATCGTGGAGGGAGAAATCTTCTATGATGGACCGCAGCTCGTCGCTCGACCGATCTCTCCTTGGTCTGCTGCGGTCCTCATCCCTGAGGGCACAGTTGAAATCCCCCCCCACGACAACCGGTGTATTGTGATGTATAGTGGTTCTGAGTTGTTTGAAAAGGGAAACTCTCTCTGCAACGCTGGTTGGGCCGTACACATTGACCACTCTAAGTGGGGAACCCCCGACACTAAAATCAGTGACGAGGATTCGCCCACTTTCCAGGATGTTATTCCCCGTGATTTTGACTGAAGGGTTTTTGGTCAATGTGCCGACCCCATCGGCTCGAGCGACGTTCGAGCCGGACCAGAGAGAGTCCCCCATTCTCCACTCTTCCCTCAGAGTGTCATCCATAGTGCGGAAAGGGATCCCGCACTCCTGGAGAAGGATGACATCTGAGGGAGATTGTTGCAGAGTGGAGAATACTGCGTAGCGTTTGGTGGAATCTTTGATGCTGCGGGTGTTGGAAGTGGTAATTGTGAGTGTAAATGGCATGGTTATGTTATTATTTGTTTATATCGTTTGACCCGGGTTTATTATTTGCGATATCCCGACAGATTTTATTAAGTTGTTCCAACACCCTGTCCTGATTATGAGGGCGCCTACTCACCCCCTGACTAGGTCCGCCCACAGCACTCCCCGCCATACTGCCTGGCGGGTTCCGTCCTGGAGAGGTGGGACAGGCTGGTTTTTCCCCAGGGGCCCCCTTTTCGGAGGGTCCTTGGGAGGTGGGCTGATGGATGCTCTTGGCGTGCGTGGGGTCTGGGCCAGGGAGTGACCGGTCACTTGTGAGCCTGCCTTTAAACGTGATGGGGCGTGATAGGGTTTCTCTCTGATGTATGTGTGGTGGGGATGGTTTGCTAGGGCGGAGTGGGAGCTCTGGCCTGCTTTGAGGGGTAATGGTTTGACTGGGGTTGATGATTCTTGACTGTGTTTGTCGTATTGGTTGGGTATTTTGGCGGGCTATTGCTGGGTTTGGTGGTTGACCGGGTTTCTCTGTTGGGGATGTGTTGTTGCTTTTGCCCTTCCGTTTCCTTTTCTGTATTTGCCATGGTGTTGGTGTGTCAGTTGGGTCGGTGTCTGTGCTCGAGGAGTCTGACTCCTCCAACATGATGGGAGTGTCGGAGTCAGGCTCCTCTTTAATGGTAGTGACTGTTTGTGAGGGTAGTATATTCTCTGGAGGATCTGTGGGTGGGTCGTGTTCAGAGGGGTTGGTGAAGGCTCTAATGTGACGGTGAGGTTTGTTCCAGACTGTGGGGGGGTTGTGGCTGGTGTTCTGTTTCTGGGCGCTGGGATGGGGGTCGGCGGTCGGGTAGGGGGTGTAGATCTTGGGGTAGGGGTCGGGGGTCGGGGGGGGGCAGTCGATGGTGCGGGGGGTGCGGTCCCTCTAGCCCTGTTTGCATAGGAGAGGGGGCAGTCACGAAATAAATGCCCACTCTCCCCGCAGAGGTTACAGGGCTTTGGGTCCCGGCATGCCCTGGTCTCGTGCTTGCCGCCGCACGTCTTGCACTTGACCACTGTGCAGGCTGCGGCTAAGTGGCCTAACTCGCCGCAATTCCTGCACAGCTTGGGCATGCCGTTGTAAAACACCACACCCCTATTCCTCCCCAGTGTGATCGTACTGGGGATATGACATACCCCCCCCACTACAAAGGGGTCGGGTCTGAGTTGGACCAGCCACTTCCTGGCCCCGGTCCACACACCATCCTCATCAAGGATCCTCCTGGCGTCGGATTTTACCTCGCCATACCTGCCCAACCACGTCGAAACATCGTGGTCCTGCACAGTCTCATTATACATCACATTAAACATCATAAATTCCCCTTGACTGAGAGTCTTGGATACAAAACATCCTTCCAACTTCCACAGAAAAACATTTTTTAAATATATCCATAATTACGTAACGAAGATCCACTTCGTGACGACGCGGCAGTGCAACCACCACACGCAACGTATTGCGGCGGCGCACCCCACCAGCGGTGAACTCCGGTGCCGGGCCCTCCATCTTCCCGTCTGCGCACCTGACCGGAAAAACCCGCGCGTGTTCCTCTCCACGGAAATCTTTAGCAAAAGGCGAAAGATTTGTACGATTTGAAGAGAAACCAGAGCGTTTCCTGCTAGAAAAAACGACCAACGACCGGGTCCACCGTTCAACCATTCTCTGTGATGGTTACAAATAGCGGGCAGGCCTATAGGCTAGGTATTAGCTTATAGCCAACTTTCTGTGAATATTCCGCTAAATGTTTTGGCTTCCCTTAAGTCAGAGATAGGCAAAGCCCAGTCGTTTAAGATTATGCAGCCTACGAGAGATATGAACTGCACATTTTTCTTTAAAGATAGTGCAGATGCATGATGGGACATTTGTGCAAAATTCCAGAACAATTTTAATGGTGCAGCTCTGACCTGTAGCAAGATCAGCCCTAAGTTACACTTTATTTATTTATTTATTTCGAACAATTTAATAAAGATTAAAATAAAATAAAATTAAGAATTGAGATAATGTCAACAAACTAAATAATTTAACAGAAAAAAAAAACCAGCACGTAAAACTCATTAATCATACGGCTATACCTATACAATGATTCACATAATTATTATTATTATTTCTTTTGTCCGAAATGGAATAGGAAGAAGCATATGCTTATCTAGTCCTATTCTAATTTTAACTTAATTAATTACCATTACAAATTATAGTACAATACAGTCTTGTAGATTTACAATCTCAGATTTCAGTCGTGATATCAACAAACAAACACACTTTTACCATCACCAAGTGGCACATTCTCTTTCTTCGCTCCTGTACCTTGTAAAAATATATTTTTTGTACATCTTTTTAAATTGTAATACATTTACACTCTGTTTAATTTTTTCCTCGAGACCATTCCACAACACCACACCACAAATCGAAATACACATACTTTTAACATTAGTCCGAGCATAATGCTGTTTCATATTTAATTCCCCTCTTAAGTTATAACCACCCTCTCTCTCCGCGAACAGTCTTTGTATGTTACCAGGCAGCAGTTTATTTTTTGCTTTATACATTACTTGTGCAGTCTTAAATTCTACCAGATCTCTAAACTTTAAGGCATTCACTTTTAAAAACAGTATATTGGTGTGATCACAATATCCTACATTATTTACTATGCGTATGGCTCTTTTTTGTAATGTGCATAATGATTGTATAGTGGTTTTGTAGGTGTTGCCCCATATTTCTACACAGTAATTCAGATATGGCAATACAAGTGAACAATACAAAGTATACAATGCTCTCTCATTCAAAATGTGCCTAGCTTTTCCCAGCACTCCAATACTCCGTGCCACCTTTGCCTTCACATATTTTATATGGGATTTCCAACATATTTTGTGGTCTAGAATCACACCCAGAAATTTATTTTCATACACTCTTTCTATATTAATATTATTGATCATCACGTTTACTTGTGTGTTTATTTTTCGGTTTCCAAACAACATAAGTTTGGTTTTGTTCAAATTTTGTGATAATTTATTCAAGTCAAACCAAGTTTTTAGTTTACTCATTTCAGCTGTGACTACCTCCAGTAGCTGCTGCAGATTTTCCCCAGAACAGAAAATATTGGTGTCATCCGCAAATAACACAAATTTTAAGATTCTTGACACCTTACATATGTCATTGATGTATAAAATAAATAATTTGGGACCCAATACTGACCCCTGTGGGACTCCACAAGTAATGTCCAAGGATGTTGATTTGTTGTCACTTATCTCAAAGTCAAAGTCAAAGTGTTTTTATTTATCAAGTGCACAGTATAACACAAGGTCATTCTGAACAATGAAATTCTTAGGACATGGCAAGCAACAACTATGTAGTAGGCATTAAAAACAAACAAAAACAAAAACATATATCAAATAAGGGCAAGAATAACAAATATAAGTATACATAGCGGTAAAACACTAGCAGCAGTTCCAGATATGGACAGTAGGAGTATTAAATATAAAGTGTGGAGGTGCCGATAGACATGTGCAATAGATTAAATTAAGGTGATGTACATTGAATGTACATAAGAAGTGCCTAGAGCATACAATGAGGTGCGATGAATGCGATTAATGCTGCTGGTTGAGAAGCCTGATGGCCTGGGGGAAAAAACTGTTTGTGAGTCTGGTAGTCCGTGCCCGAATGCTCCGGTAACGTCTACCAGACGGCAGCAGCAAGAACAGTCCATAGCCTGGGTGGCTGTAGTCTTTTATGATTTTCTGTGCTTTCTTAAGGCATCGCGTGTGGTAGATGCCTTGCACAGAGGGGAGGTGGCAGCCAATGATGCGCTCCGCTGTCTTCACCACCCTCTGGAGGGCCTTGCGATCAGCAGCGGAGCAGCTGCCATACCAGGTAGTAATGCAGCCAGTGAGAATGCTCTCAATGGTGCACCTGTAAAAGTTGGTGAGAGTTTTGGCAGACATGCCAAACTTCTTGAGTCTCCTCAGGAAGTATAGGCGCTTTTGGGCAGTTTTTACTGCCGCGACCGATTGCCTGGACCAGGATAGGTCATCGCTGATGAACACACCGAGGAACTTGAAGCAGGAGACTCTCTCCACTTCAGCTCCATCGATGTGAATGGGGGCGTGACCCCCCCCCTGTCGCTTCCTGAAGTCCACGATCATCTCCTTAGTCTTGCAGACGTTGAGAGAGAGGTTGTTGTCCTGGCACCATGTTGCTAAGATGCTGACCTCCTCTCTGTAGGCGGTCTCATCGTTGTTGGAGATGAGACCCAGGATGGTGGTGTCGTCTGCAAACTTAAGGATGGCGTTGGAGCTGCGCGTGGCCACACAGTCGTGTGTGAACAGGGCGTACAGGAGGGGACTGAGTACGCAGCCCTGAGGGGCTCCGGTGCTCAGGGTCAGTGCAGAGGAGAAGCGGTTACCCATTCTCACCACCTGGGGTCTGCCCGTCAGGAAGTCCAGGATCCAGTTGCAAAGGGAGGTGTTAAGACCCAGGATCCTGAGCTTGGGAATGAGCTTAGCGGGCACAATTGTGTTGAATGCTGAGCTGTAGTCTATAAACAGCATCCTCACGTATGTGTTACCCTTATCCAGGTGGGAGAGGGCGGTGTGCACTGTCAGGGTGATGGCGTCGTCCGTAGATCTGTTGGGACGGTATGCAAATTGAAGGGGGTCCAAGGTGTCAGGAAGGGAGGAGCAAATGTGGGTTCTGACTAACCGCTCGAAGCACTTCATGATGATGGAGGTCAGTGCTACAGGGCGGTAGTCATTCAGGCAGGTGATGGAAGGTTTCTTTGGTACGGGGACAATGGTTGTCTGTTTGAAGCAGGTGGGGACTGCAGACTGTTTCAGGGAGAGGTTGAATATAGAGGTAAATACCTCCGCTAGCTGGTCAGCGCACGCTCTGAGGACACGGCCTGGAATGCCATCTGGCCCTGGTGACTTCCGAGGGTTTACTCTTTTAAAAGCTCTCCTCACGTCAGCCATAGATAGGTACAGAGTGCAGTCATCCTGGTCCTCAGCTAGTTTTTCCGAAGGGATGGTGTTGCTCACCTCAAACCGTGCGTAAAAGGTGTTGAGCTCATCGGGAAGAGAGGCGGCGGGCTGGGCATCACTGCTATTTCTCCCTTTGTAGTCTGTGATGGAGCGCAGTCCACGCCACATGCGTCTGGGGTCGGAACTGTGGTAGTTGGACTCCAACTTGTCCCTGTAGGCTCTTTTTGCATCTCTGATGGTTTTCCGTAGGTCATATCTGGACTTCCTCAAGGCCTCCAGGTCCCCAGATCTATAGGCAGAAGACCGTGCTCTGAGTTTAGCACGGACATCACCATTAATCCAGGGCTTTTGGCTGGGGAAAGTCCTAACATTGACTCTCGGGACAACGTCATCTATGCACTTGGAGATGTAGGCTGAGACAGAGTCTGTGTATTCATCAATGTCCCCATCAGCTGCAACACAGAACATCTGCCAGTCTGTGGTTTCAAAACAGTCCTGCAGAGTGGCAATGGATTTCTCACTCCAGCGTTGAACTGCTCGAAAAACCGGTTTTTCCTGTTTTAGACGTTGTCTGTAGGTTGGGAGGAGAAGAATGGAGGTGTGATCCGCCTTACCAAAGGCAGGGCGGGGGAGGGGTTTATAGCTGTCCCGTAGTTGAGAATAACAATGGTCAAGAGTCTGATCACCACGGGTAGGAAAGTTAATATGCTGGTGATATTTAGACAATACTTTCCTCATATTAGCCCTGTTGAAGTCGCCAACAACAATAGAAGCTGCCTCAGGGTGAGCGTTCTCTAGTCCATTAATTACTCCGTAAATGTCCTCTAGTGCGCGTGTTTTATCTGCCTGCGGGGGAATGTAAACTACTGTGATTATGGCGGAGCTGAATTCCCGAGGGAGGTAGAAGGGACGGACTTTTACAGTTAAGAGCTCCAGGTCTGGTGAGCAGTGTTTTGTAAGCACTGCTACATCCGAACCCCAGCGAGAGTTAACCATAATGCAGACCCCACCGCCTCTGCGTTTACCTGACTCCGTAGTTCTGTCCTGCCGGTAGATGGAAAATCCAGCCGGGGTAGCGGCCGAGTCAGGTACCGTCGGGTCAAGCCAGGTCTCAGTAAACGCCAGCACGCAGCAGTTCGCAATGTCCCGCTGGAAGTTAATCCGTGCGTGTAGTTCGTCCATTTTATTGTCCAGGGATTGAACATTTGCCAGTAAAATGCTCGGTAACGGCGGTTTGCAGTATCTCGTCCGTGATCTGCATAGGATACCGGCACGTTTGCCTCTTTTCTTTCTCCTCCGTCGGCGTATTGGTAAACACAACGGCGGCAGGACAAAGGAATCACAGCACGTACTCCGGTAAATTGAGAAAAAGTCCGTGTCCAGTGACGAACGAACTTCCAAAAGTGCTTGTCGATCATACTGTATGAGCGACAGTGCAGTACGTACAAAAATAAAAACAATACAAATAATAATAGACAAAAAGCTACTAGTTGAATGCGGAGCCATTGTCAGTGCGACCTTCCACCGGCGCACCAGGACATACCAGGACATTATCTGTACAAATTGTTGTCTGTTGCTTATGTAGCTTTTCATCCAGTTAAGTACCACCCCTCTGACACCATACTTTTCCAGTTTATTAATTAATAAGTGATGATCTATTGTATCGAATGCTTTTTTTAAATCTATAAATACTCCTACTGCATACTTCTTATTATCTATAGAACTGGTAATTTCTTCAATTAACTCCATTAATGCCATCGATGTAGTTCTGTTCGATCTGAATCCATACTGACAATCAACTATCAATTTATGCTTCTCAATAAAATTATCCAACCTACTGGCAAAGAGTTTTTCTAATATTTTTGAGAACTGAGAAAGTAGAGACACCAGCCTGTAATTAGTGAATTGCTTTCTGTCTCCAGTTTTGTATATTGGAATAACTTTAGCAGTTTTCATTTTACCTGGAAACACACCTGTTTTAAAAGACAAATTACAAATATAAGCTAATGGTTTTACAATGGCATCGATGACTTTCTTAATTAAATCCATATCAATGTTATTCCAGTCTGTAGACATTTTATTCTTACATTTGCTAACAGTGTCAATAATCTCCTTTTCATCAATTGCTTTCAAAAACATTGAGCTTGGATTGCTGTCTAAGAAATCCTCAACCTTTGCCCCTCCCTCTTCTGGCTGTAGATTGTTGATTTCTTCTGCCAGTTTTGGTCCCACACTTACAAAAAAGTTGTTGAACTCAGTAACCACATCATTCATATTGTTTACAGTTTTATCATTATCCATAAAATATTGAGAGCAAAGGTTATCAAATGTGGCAACTGGTCTAACAATACTGGCAGGAAAACTTCACTCTGGTTAAATAAATGTGCGTACACGCGGACTCGGTGAAACCATTCGTGTCACTGCCTACTAGGTCACTACTCGCTGTTCTCTTACGCTTGCGCACAACAGACGGGCGATTTTTCTGAAGACATAGGCTACCATGGAGTCTTACGATATTATAGCCAACCAACCGGTTGTATAATTGATATCGTGGCCTAGGTAGGTTGCTCATATTGTGCACTGCTGTTATTCTTAACTATGTTGTTGATTTTGCAACTACGTTAAATGTTTGCAATGACCATTACCACTGTGCTGTCAGGTTATACCGGGGATTATACTTTGTAGCCTATAGCGAGCGTGCTACTATAGCGAGCGTACTGAGAGGGGTCTGGCGGCGGACTGAGGACACCTCCAACTCCTCCCCACATCCTCCAACTCCTCCCAGATTTCTGTGGAGGGGAAGATTTATGAGTAGCCCATCAACTATTTCTTGTTGCCCTATACCTTGCGGTGGGGTGGGTCTTTCTATTTTCTGTGCATGAAAGTAGGATTGTATGTTAAAAATGTGTGAATTAGATTATAAAAGTGCGCTTGTGCTGTGTACGCTATACAGTCTCTTGGTATTGGGGATTTAAGTAAGCTCCTCAATGTCGAGAGTCTACTTTGTGGATGTTCGAACTGGGTGATAATCCAGAATAGGGTATTTGTCGCTCTCCGTTCACTTGTATAGCGCGGCTAAAACGGTCTCAAAATGACACTTCTAGCACGTATACGAACGCGAACGAAGCTGATTCAGTCAATACACACAATAACCAGTCCTCCTACGTATTTCCCCCCCCCCCCGTGTAATTATAAAAGTACTATTTTGTATGTTGTTAGCAAGCTACCAGAAAAGACTAGCAAAATGTCGGCAGGTGGGTTTGCTCACTACCAGGACCGCTTGCTTCCGTGGAAATTTGGACCAGAGTGGTTTCTGGCGCAAGAACATACCTACCGGATCTACGTTCCAAATTAAATACGAAAAAGCAAGAAAAGGGCCATTTCATTTTGTCAAAAAAATACGTAAGAGGACTGGTTGTTGTTTGTATTGACAGAATCCGCTTCGTTCACGTTCGTATACATGCTAGAAGTGTCATTTTGAGACCGTTTTAGCTGCGCTATAGAAGTGAATGGAGAGTGACAAATACCCTATTCTGGATTATCACCCCAGGGGAGCACAGATAATGAACATATTTCGCCACCATTTGGACTCATATCATGGCCAGGTAACTACACAACCCAAAGTTCAATTTAGCAGTTGCACAAATAAATCCAAATGGCAACATATGATGAAGAATTGATGCCTATATGTGACTGCTTACACAAATGTAATTTAGGTAGCTACACTGTAGTTTTAAAAACATCAAGCAAATAAACTTCACAGTCTTAACTTCACACAGTACAAAACATCCAATCAAAACAGAATCCATTTTTTAGAACACAGTAAGAAGCCCCAACTTAGGGCAACAAAAATGTTGTTGATACTCATAAATGTTCCTTTCCACGGAAATCTTTAGTAAAAGGCGAAAGATTTATACAATATGAAGAGAAACCAGAGTGTATGAACTCCCCAATGCTACAACAGCCGGCCGGCTCCAACGCGATATGGGCTTCGGTTAATCCTTTTGAAGAGTTACCGCATTCCCGCCTGTAAAAGCGCAAGAATTTAAACAAAAAAGGCGATTGTCGGATGCGGGCTTGATACGTGAATTATTCATCATAACTTACATCATATTTAAGGTTAAAGAACCAGGCAGTCTGCGTAGTTTGGTTATTGTAAATTGTATTAGGCCTACAACATACGACCACTACAGCGCTGAACATACATGTTAACCTCCTGTATCCAAACGTTTGTCCACGATCAGCCAACCCCGCGAATATAAAATGCTTAGATTGATTGTAATATAAAGTGCTTTACGGATTGTAACCGGTTGCACAAATTAATCCAAATAGCAACGTTGAAACACCTGATTAACCGACTGCTTGCAGAAATACATTCAATTTGGGCATATTTGTAAAAATGTCCAGCTAATATTGACCGCAGGTCGGCTTGGGACAAAATGCCATAGCGGAAACGGAAACCCAGTAGGCTATAGCCTACACTAGATCATGACCCATTCTCCAAGACATTTCTACACATATTATAAATTCCCCTAAATGTATTGGATTTAGACCACAGAAACTTTTAGAAGTAAAACAATTTCCCAAAAACCACAAAACACTTAAACCATCCCAAAAGCATACCGTGGCTAAAGAAGCCTTTATTTTGAAGCGCAAACCATGCAGACATGACATGTAAACCGAACGTTGACAAAACAGTCATTTCACATTCAAAATCACAACTATTTTATACACCGAAAGGAAGCCCCGCCGTGAAGCAGGGCAACAAAAAAATTGCTGATACTCGTAAATGTTCCTCTCCACGGAAATCTTTAGTAAAATTTGTCTTTATTGGATTTAAAAAATACATTTCCAATAAAACACATTTACACTAATAAAAACATTTCATTCATATTTCTTTGCAGTTCTAACACACACTTCATCACATTTATTCCCAATAATAAAAAGATTAATTTAAGGGGGAGTTTCCCCAGTTAAAAAACATTCAGGCACGAGAGACACCACAGAAATAACCATATTTACAAGACCAAAACAGAAAATGAAAAAAAGGAAAACAAGCAATGTTCACACAGACAGTGAAGTGCTGCAAAAGGAGCACATGGGTGCCCGGGCTGTGTCGGGTGGGTCAAAATGTTCATTGTCTCTCTCTCTCTCTCTCTTCTGTATATGGTGGGCGGGGGGGTGGACTATATAACAAGTTCTTTCCAGTGGTCCACCCCCCATTTCTCTCTGGCCAGACGCTGATTTTTCACAAAGTCCACCATAACGCCGTCCTGGAGGAGGTTCTGCGTCCTCCTCCTGAGAGTGACAAGGTCCACTGTTGTCTTTTGATAGACCTTGATGTTCCTCGCCTCCCACAGGACCTGCTTGACAGTGTTTACGATCCTCCACTGACGCTGGAGCTCAGGTGTTCTGCATCCTCCTCTAGGCCCGTAGAGGACACTCTCAGCAGTCAGGGAGGATCTGGGCAGCAACCTGTTACGGGAGACAGAGGAAACAACAAGGCCCCAGACCCGTCTGGCCACGGAGCACTCCCAGAACAGATGGTATACGTGTTCTGAGTCAGTGCATCCGTGGGGGCAGCGCTCGGTCAGGGCTAAGTGCCGCCTATACATGAAAACCCTGGTGGGGAGACACATATGAGCAGACATCCAGGCAATGTCTTTCTGTTTGTTAGTTAAACATTTATTCAAGACATTTGCCCAGATTATAGACGGGTCCAGGGTCGTGTTGCCCCTCGGGAGTGTCATGGTCTCTGTAGATTTTAAATGAGCCATGATGATTTTATAACTCCACGAGGTCAGCCCGGCCCTGGGCAATCCCGTCCTCAAGGCAAAGTCCCTCAAGGCTCGATATACATGTGGGGGGTCCCAGCTATATGGTATGGTGAGGTCCAGCACACACAGGCCCATCGTCCTGAGGAAGGGAGTGGCATAGTACCTAGCAAAGGTACCAGAGGCCTTCTCAACCTTCCTAGTATTCTGGACCAGTGTGGCCAGACCCTGCACCAAAATGATGTTAACTATGTCTGGAACCCCCCTGCCCCCATTCCTCTCCTCTTTGAGGAGGGTGGTTCTTTTTAACTTTTCCATATTACTCCCCCAGACAAAGCGAAAGGCCATTCTAGTAATTAATTTACTAGTGGCCTTGTCTGGGGGGAACACCCTCCCCACATAAAGAAAAATGGGTAGGACTATTGCCTTCAGGACCAGGATCTTACCCGTCTGAGTCAGAGGCCGCACGCTCCAGCTCCGGATTTTGTTTTGGACGTGGCGCAGGGTTCCCTCCCAGCTCAGCTTTCCCCCTCCATTTGACTGGAAGGTCACCCCCAGGAGCTTGATATTATCTCTGCGCACAGGGAAGGAAACGGTTAGTGACTCACACCAATGTTGAGACAGGAACAGTTCACTCTTGTCCCTATTGACTAGGGCGCCCGTGGCCGCACAGAAGTCACTCAACACCTTGTTGGCAGTACTTATTGAGCGACCATCTGTGCCGACGATGGTAATGTCGTCCATGTACGCCATCACCTTAAGCCGCTCCCCCCGGGCCCCGGGCAGTAAATAGCCAGCAATGCCCGGGTTAGCCCTGATAGCCTGGAGGAACGGTTCCAGGTAGATGACGTACAGGAGGGATGCTAGAGGGCATCCCTGCCTGACGCCGGACCTAATGGCGAAGGGGGAGGAGGGCTGCTTGTTCACAACCACCCTCCCCGAGATGTCATTTAAACACATTTTGGTCCAGCGCAGGAGGGAGCTAGGAAAATTGAACCTCTCTAGCACCCTCTCCAGGCACACGTGGCTTACCCTGTCAAAGGCCTTCTCCTGGTCTAAACTGAGAAGGCCCAGGGGGGACCTGCGCTCCCCGGAGTGGATTATTACATCCCTCACGAGGAGCAGGTTGTCGTTTATGGACCTCCCTGGCACACTACATGTTTGATTGGGGCCGACCACCGATGGTATCAGGTGTTGGAACCTCCTCATCAGCGCCTTCGCCATGATCTTGTAATCCACTGAGAGGAGGTTAATCGGCCGCCAGTGCCGGAGGTCCTTCAGGTCCCCCTTTTTAGGAACAAGAGCGACTGCACTCTGCCTCAGTGAAGCCCCCAACCGCTCCTCCCTGTACGCAGCCCTGAAAACGTCCGCCACGTCCTCCTTCAGGAGATCCCAGAAAGCCTGATAAAATTCAGCTGGGATCCCGTCAGGACCAGGAGCCTTGTGTAGATTGAGGGAGCGCGCGGCCAGGGTGAGCTCCTCAGTGCTCAACTCCGGTTCCATGCTCTCTTCCCCCAGGCGTCTGTCCAGGCCGTCCAGGAAGGTGTCCATGAGGGCCTCGTCCGCGGGCCTTACACTATACAGACCCGCGTAGAACTCCCTGGCCACCTCCCGGACCTCCGCCTCTTCAGACACCACCACCCCTCTGCTGTTATAGAGGGAAGAAATGTTATTACTTTTGGACCGTGCCCTGCGGAAGAAGTACCTAGTACATTTCTCGTCCTCCTCGAGGCCCTGGAGTTTGGAGCGGAAGGTGTATTTTTTCCGCTCCTCCCGATAGAGGGCGGAGAGGCTCTGTTTAGCGAGTGCAATTTCGCTGCTAACCTCCAGGCCTCGGGACTGGAGGAGGCTAAGTCTCTGGAGGGCAGCGTTAGCTCTTTCAAAAGCTGCCCTCTTTTCTTTTGCCTTCCTCCGCCCGACTGCCCGGAAGTAGCCCTGCACTCGCTCTTTAACCATCTCCCACCACTCTATCGGGGAGTCAAAGAGATGTTTTAAACTCACCCACTCCAGGTACCGCCTCGAGAAGGAGAGACGTACTTTGGGGTCCTGGAGATGGCTGGTGTTCATTCTCCAGAGACCCCTACCAAAGGTTGTGGACTTCTCCCATGCCAGGGACACGGTCACCATGTGGTGGTCTGAGAAGTGCGCTGCCTGGATGGAATAGGCGTGCACTCTCAGGCCTGGGGAGAGCAAAAACATGTCAAGCCGGGAGGAGGATTTTCCAGAGGAACTCACCCATGTGTGTTGTGGGGGAGAGGCGCCCCCGGCGTCGTGGAGGGAGAAGTCCTCTATGATGGACCGCAGCTCGTCGCTCGACCGGTCTCTCCTCGGTCTGCTGCGGTCCTCATCCCTGAGGGCACAGTTGAAATCCCCCCCCACGACAACCGGTGTATTGTGATGAATGGTGGTTCTGAGTTGTTTGAAGAGGGAAACTCTCTCTGCAACGCTGGTTGGGCCGTACACATTGACCACTCTAAGTGGGGAACCCCCGACACTAAAATCAGTGACGAGGATTCGCCCACTTTCCAGGATTTTATTCCCCGTGATTTTAACTAAAGGGTTTTTGGTCAATGTGCCGACCCCATCGGCTCGAGCGACGTTCGAGCCGGACCAGAGAGAGTCCCCCATTCTCCACTCTTCCCTCAGAGTGTCATCCATAGTGCGGAAAGGGATCCCGCACTCCTGGAGAAGGATGACATCTGAGGGAGATTGTTGCAGAGTGGAGAATACTGCGTGGCGTTTGGTGGAGTCTTTTATGCTACGGGTGTTGGAAGTGATTAGTGTGAGTGTGAATGGCATGATTATGTTATTTATTTGTTTATATCATTTGACCCAGGTTTATTATTTGCGATATCGCGACAGATTTTATTGAGTTGTTCCAACACCCTGTCCTGATTATGAGGGCGCCTACTCACCCCCTGACTCGGTCCGCCCACAGCTCTCCCCGCCATACTGCCTGGCGGGTTCCGTCCTGGAGAGGTGGGACAGGCTGGTTTTTCCCCAGGGGCCCCCTTTTCGGAGGGTCCTTGAGAGGTTGGCTGATGGATGCTCTTGGCATGCGTGGGGTCTGGGCCAGGGAGTGACCGGTCACTTGTGGGCTTGCCTTGAAAAGTGATGGGGCGTGATAGGGTTTCTCTTTGATGTATGTGTGGTGGGGATGGTTTGCTTGGGCGTGGAGGAGGTTCTGGCCTGCTTTGGGGAGTAATGGTTTGACTGGGGTTGCTGATTCTTGCCTGTGTTTGTCGTATTGGTTGGGTGTTTTGGCGGGCTATTGCTGGGTTTGGTGGTTGACCGGGTTTCTCTGTTGGGGATGTGTTGTTGCTTTTGCCCTTCCGTTTCCTTTTTTGAATTTGCCACGGTGTTGGTGTATAAGATGGGTCGGTGTCTGTGCTCGAGGAGTCTGACTCCTCCAACATGATGGGGGTGTCGGAGTCAGGCTCCTCTTTAATGGTAGTGACTGTTAGTGGGGGTAATATATTTTCGGGAGGCTCTGTGGGTGGGGGAGGTCCAGTGTGGGTCGTGTTCAGAGGGGTTGGTGCAGTGTCTAAAGTGACGGTGAGGTTTGTTCCAGACTGTGGGGGGGATGTGGCTGGTGTTCTGTTTCTGGGCGCTGGGATGGGGGTTGGCGGTCGGGTAGGGGGTGTGGATCTTGGGGTAGGGGTCGGGGGTCGGGGGGGGGCAGTCGATGGTGCGGGGGGTGCGGTGCCTCTAGCCCTGTTTGCATAGGAGAGAGGGCAGTCACGGAAGAAGTGCCCACTCTCCCCGCAGAGGTTACAGGGCTTTGGGTCCCGGCATGCCCTGGTCTCGTGCTCACCGCCGCACGTCTTGCACTTGACCACTGTGCAGGCTGCGGCTAAGTGGCCTAACTCGCCGCAATTCCTGCACAGCTTGGGCATGCCGTTGTAAAACACCACACCCCTATTCCTCCCCAGTGTGATGGTACTGGGGATATGACATACCCCCCCCACTACAAAGGGGTCGGGTCTGAGTTGGACCAGCCACTTCCTGGCCCCGGTCCACACACCATCCTCATCAAGGATCCTCCTGGCGTCGGATTTTACCTCGCCATACCTGCCCAACCACGTCGAAACATCGTGGTCCTGCACAGTCTCATTATAAAACTGCACAGTGACCACTTTGTTCTCCGTGTCGGACAGGGGCTCGACGCCAAAGTTGTTCAGGGGGCTCCTGTCCTTCCCCTCTCTATAGAGGTTCCAGAACCTTTCCAGGACATTGGGATTCCTGAAACTTATTTCAAAAATATCCCTTTGACCTGGAACCTTCACCAGGCAGTTGAGGTCAGCTGGCACAAAGCCCATACCTCTTTGTAGCACTGCCCTACTAAACTCAAGACGGGTCAAACCTGTCACTCTCGTCTCCGGTCGAGTTGGGTTTGGGCCAGCAGCACGCCTAGCCTCCGCAGGGGTCACTGGCTCGGGGGCGCCCCTTGTGGCTGCGCCCTCAGCTCCCTGTCCTGCCGGGGGGCCCACACTGGTGCTGCCGCCACCCTCCTCGGCCCTCTGGATCCATGTCATACGGACGGCGTTATGGCGTCGCGTCCCTGGCACAGCTCTGGCTGCCATCCCCTTTCCTCCTCCAAGGCCGGTCTCCAGCTAGTGGGAAAAGCACAGAAAGAAGAACAGCACTCAGGAGATGGTGTTCCTTCCAGAAAGGACCAGATATGCAGCGGCGTAGCAAAAAGGGGATCAGCCGGGCTGACCCCCACACCCCGCTGCGTGGGGACTTCCCTGTTTGGTGCAGGCGGCAAGCGTGGATCCTCAGCTGGTTTTGGAGGTCTGGATCGCCGCCTTCCGTCTCAGGGAGTCCTCCGGTCTGGTCCTCCCCAAACTGCCTGCTCGTCAGCTTGGTCCTCCGGGTCTGGCCTGATGGTTCTGCTGCGGGCCTAAGGAGCAAAGAGAGAGAGGCGGAAAACCAGGGCGAAGGCCCAGCAGGTGGCTGGTGAGGCCTGGAGAGAAGGCAGCCCTTCCGGGCCTACTCTCCAGGCAGGTTCCGCACTCCCCTCGGTCCTCTGGCGTCAAGCGTCCGCAGCAGTAGCGCCGATCCCCGGAGCGCTGGAGTCTTCTGGCAGTGGGTCCTCCTGGTGCTGTCCTGGCTCGTCCCAAAAGCTGGTCGCGACCGGCCTTGTCCGCCGGTCTGGCTTCCACCCACAGCCGTGGGTATCCACCAGACCTTCAGGCTTTTGGGGTTTAGCAGGCCGCGGTCAAGCCACTGCTACCTGCCTCGCCCCAAAAGGCTCAGCGCTTGAGATTTAGCAGGCCGCGGTCAAGCCACTGCTACCTGCCTCGCTCCAAACGCTGCTATCCGGCCTTGTCCGCCGGTCTGGCTTCCACCCACAGCCGCGGTCAAGCCACTGGTACTGCGGGTCTCCACCAGACCTTCAGGCTTTTGGGGTTTAGCAGGCCGCGGTCAAGCCACTGCTACCTGCCTCGCCCCAAAAGGCTCAGCGTCTGAGGTCTAGCAGGCCGTGGTCAAGCCACTGCTACCTGCCTCGTCCCAAGCGCTGCTGTCCGGCCTTGTCCGCCGGTCTGGCTTCTACCCACAGCCGCGGTCAAGCCACTGCTACTGCGGGTCTCCACCAGACCTTCAGGAAAGGAGAGGAAAGGGGTAGAGAGAGAGAGAAAGAGACAAACACACCCAAAGACACAATCCAGCCGACAAACACTTCGTCCCACACTCACAAGTAGTGTGAGGCGAAAGATTTGTTCGTGCTGAAGAGAAACCCGGGCACGCATTTCTTTAGTAAAATTGTCTTTTATTGGTTTTTAAAAAATACATACCAATAAACACATTATACTCATAAAACATTGCATTCCATTTACATTTCATTGTCAAACACTTCATCACATATATTCCTTAAAATCCGTTAATTTAGGAGGGAATTTCCCCATTTAAAAGACATTCAGTACACAAAGACACCACAGAAATGACAATATTTTACAAGACAGTAGAGAAAAAAAGGAAAAAAGGAAAAAAGCCTCCCTCAGGAGGAAACAAAAAAACAAAGCAAAGTTCACACGGACAGTGAAGTGCTGCCAAAAGAGCACATGAGTGCCCGGGCTGTGTCGGGTGGGTCAAATGTTCATTGTCTCTCTCTCTCTCTCTCTTCCGTGTGTGGTGGGGGGGGTGGACTATATAACAAGTTCTTTCCAGTGGTCCACCCCCCATTTCTCTCTGGCCAGACGCTGGTTTTGCGCAAAGTCCACCATAACGCCGTCCTGGAGGAGGTTTTGTGTCCTCCTCCTGAGAGTGACAAGGTCCACTGTTGTCTTTTGATAGACCTTGATGTTCCTCGCCTCCCACAGGACCTGCTTGACAGTGTTTACGATCCTCCACTGACGCTGGAGCTCAGGTGTTCTGCATCCTCCTCTAGGCCCGTAGAGGACACTCTCAGCAGCCAGGGAGGATCTGGGCAGCAACCTGTTATGGGAGACAGAGGAAACAACAAGGCCCCAGACCCGTCTGGCCACGGAGCACTCCCAGAACAGATGGTATACATGTTCTGAGTCAGTGCATCCGTGGGGGCAGCGCTCGGTCAGGGCTAAGTGCCGCTTGTACATAAAGACCCTGGTGGGGAGACACATATGGGCAGACATCCAGGCAATGTCTTTCTGTTTGTTCGTTATACACTTATGCAAGACATTTGCCCAGATTATGGACGGGTCCAGGGTCGTGTTGCCCCTCGGGAGTGTCATGGTCTCTGTAGATTTTAAATGAGCCATGATGATTTTATAACTCCACGAGGTCAACCCGGCCCTGGGCAATCCCGTCCCCAAGGCAAAGTCCCTCAAGGCTCGATATACATGTGGGGGGTCCCAGCTATAGGGTATGGTCAGGTCCAGCGCACACAGGCCCATCGTCCTAAGGAAGGGAGTGGCATAGTACCTAGCAAAGGTACCAGAGGCCTTCTCAACCTTCCCAGTATTCTGGACCAGTGTGGCCAGACCCTGCACCAAAATTATGTTAACTATATCTGGAACCCCCCTGCCCCCATTCCTCTCCTCTTTGAGGAGGGTGGTTCTTTTCAACTTTTCCATATTACTCCCCCAGACAAAGCGAAAGGCCATTCTAGTAATTAGTTTACTAGTGGCCTTGTCTGGGGGGAACACCCTCCCCACATAGAGAAAAATGGGTAGGACTATTGCCTTCAGGACCAGGATCTTACCCGTCTGAGTCAGCGGCCGCACGCTCCAGCTCCGGATTTTGTTTTGGACGTGGCGCAGGGCTCCCTCCCAGCTCAGCTTTCCCCCTCCATTGGACTGGAAGGTCACCCCCAGGAGCTTGATATTATCTCTGCGCACAGGGAAGGAAACGGTTAGGGACTCACACCAGTGTCGAGACAGGAACAGTTCACTCTTGTCCCTATTGACAAGGGCGCCCGTGGCCGCACAGAAGTCACTCAACACCTTGTTGGCAGTACTTATTGAGCGACCATCTGTGCCGACGATGGTAATGTCGTCCATGTACGCCATCACCTTAAGCCGCTCCCCCCGGGCCCCGGGCAGTGGATAGCCAGCAATGCCCGGGTTAGCCCTGATAGCCTGGAGGAACGGTTCCAGGTAGATGACGTACAGGAGGGATGCTAGAGGGCATCCCTGCCTGACGCCGGACCTAATGGCGAAGGGGGAGGAGGGCTGCTTGTTCACAACCACCCTCCCCGAGATGTCATTTAAACACATTTTGGTCCAGCGCAGGAGGGAGCTAGGAAAATTGAACCTCTCTAGCACCCTCTCCAGGCACACGTGGCTTACCCTGTCAAAGGCCTTCTCCTGGTCTAAACTGAGAAGGCCCAGGGGGGACCTGCGCTCCCCGGAGTGGATTATTACATCCCTCACGAGGAGCAGGTTGTCGTTTATGGACCTCCCTGGCACACTACATGTTTGATTGGGGCCGACCACCGATGGTATCAGGTGTTGGAACCTCCTCATCAGCGCCTTCGCCATGATCTTGTAATCCACTGAGAGGAGGTTAATCGGCCGCCAGTGCCGGAGGTCCTTCAGGTCCCCCTTTTTAGGAACAAGAGCGACTGCACTCTGCCTCAGTGAAGCCCCCAACCGCTCCTCCCTGTACGCAGCCCTGAAAACGTCCGCCACGTCCTCCTTCAGGAGATCCCAGAAAGCCTGATAAAATTCAGCTGGGATCCCGTCAGGACCAGGAGCCTTGTGTAGATTGAGGGAGCGCGCGGCCAGGGTGAGCTCCTCAGTGCTCAACTCCGGTTCCATGCTCTCTTCCCCCAGGCGTCTGTCCAGGCCGTCCAGGAAGGTGTCCATGAGGGCCTCGTCCGCGGGCCTTACACTATACAGACCCGCGTAGAACTCCCTGGCCACCTCCCGGACCTCCGCCTCTTCAGACACCACCACCCCTCTGCTGTTATAGAGGGAAGAAATGTTATTACTTTTGGACCGTGCCCTGCGGAAGAAGTACCTAGTACATTTCTCGTCCTCCTCGAGGCCCTGGAGTTTGGAGCGGAAGGTGTATTTTTTCCGCTCCTCCCGATAGAGGGCGGAGAGGCTCTGTTTAGCGAGTGCAATTTCGCTGCTAACCTCCAGGCCTCGGGACTGGAGGAGGCTAAGTCTCTGGAGGGCAGCGTTAGCTCTTTCAAAAGCTGCCCTCTTTTCTTTTGCCTTCCTCCGCCCGACTGCCCGGAAGTAGCCCTGCACTCGCTCTTTAACCATCTCCCACCACTCTATCGGGGAGTCAAAGAGATGTTTTAAACTCACCCACTCCAGGTACCGCCTCGAGAAGGAGAGACGTACTTTGGGGTCCTGGAGATGGCTGGTGTTCATTCTCCAGAGACCCCTACCAATGGTTGTGGACTTCTCCCATGCCAGGGACACGGTCACCATGTGGTGGTCTGAGAAGTGCGCTGCCTGGATGGAATAGGCGTGCACTCTCAGGCCTGGGGAGAGCAAGAACATGTCAAGCCGGGAGGAGGATTTTCCAGAGGAACTCACCCATGTGTGTTGTGGGGGAGAGGCGCCCCCGGCGTCGTGGAGGGAGAAGTCCTCTATGATGGACCGCAGCTCGTCGCTCGACCGGTCTCTCCTCGGTCTGCTGCGGTCCTCATCCCTGAGGGCACAGTTGAAATCCCCCCCCACGACAACCGGTGTATTGTGATGAATGGTGGTTCTGAGTTGTTTGAAGAGGGAAACTCTCTCTGCAACGCTGGTTGGGCCGTACACATTGACCACTCTAAGTGGGGAACCCCCGACACTAAAATCAGTGACGAGGATTCGCCCACTTTCCAGGATTTTATTCCCCGTGATTTTAACTAAAGGGTTTTTGGTCAATGTGCCGACCCCATCGGCTCGAGCGACGTTCGAGCCGGACCAGAAAGAGTCCCCCATTCTCCACTCTTCCCTCAGAGTGTCATCCATAGTGCGGAAAGGGATCCCGCACTCCTGGAGAAGGATGACATCTGAGGGAGATTGTTGCAGAGTGGAGAATACTGCGTGGCGTTTGGTGGAGTCTTTTATGCTACGGGTGTTGGAAGTGATTAGTGTGAGTGTGAATGGCATGATTATGTTATTTATTTGTTTATATCATTTGACCCAGGTTTATTATTTGCGATATCGCGACAGATTTTATTGAGTTGTTCCAACACCCTGTCCTGATTATGAGGGCGCCTACTCACCCCCTGACTCGGTCCGCCCACAGCTCTCCCCGCCATACTGCCTGGCGGGTTCCGTCCTGGAGAGGTGGGACAGGCTGGTTTTTCCCCAGGGGCCCCCTTTTCGGAGGGTCCTTGAGAGGTTGGCTGATGGATGCTCTTGGCGTGCGTGGGGTCTGGGCCAGGGAGTGACCGGTCACTTGTGGGCTTGCCTTGAAAAGTGATGGGGCGTGATAGGGTTTCTCTTTGATGTATGTGTGGTGGGGATGGTTTGCTTGGGCGTGGAGGAGGTTCTGGCCTGCTTTGGGGAGTAATGGTTTGACTGGGGTTGCTGATTCTTGCCTGTGTTTGTCGTATTGGTTGGGTGTTTTGGCGGGCTATTGCTGGGTTTGGTGGTTGACCGGGTTTCTCTGTTGGGGATGTGTTGTTGCTTTTGCCCTTCCGTTTCCTTTTTTGAATTTGCCACGGTGTTGGTGTATAAGATGGGTCGGTGTCTGTGCTCGAGGAGTCTGACTCCTCCAACATGATGGGGGTGTCGGAGTCAGGCTCCTCTTTAATGGTAGTGACTGTTAGTGGGGGTAATATATTTTCGGGAGGCTCTGTGGGTGGGGGAGGTCCAGTGTGGGTCGTGTTCAGAGGGGTTGGTGCAGTGTCTAAAGTGACGGTGAGGTTTGTTCCAGACTGTGGGGGGGATGTGGCTGGTGTTCTGTTTCTGGGCGCTGGGATGGGGGTTGGCGGTCGGGTAGGGGGTGTGGATCTTGGGGTAGGGGTCGGGGGTCGGGGGGGGGCAGTCGATGGTGCGGGGGGTGCGGTGCCTCTAGCCCTGTTTGCATAGGAGAGAGGGCAGTCACGGAAGAAGTGCCCACTCTCCCCGCAGAGGTTACAGGGCTTTGGGTCCCGGCATGCCCTGGTCTCGTGCTCACCGCCGCACGTCTTGCACTTGACCACTGTGCAGGCTGCGGCTAAGTGGCCTAACTCGCCGCAATTCCTGCACAGCTTGGGCATGCCGTTGTAAAACACCACACCCCTATTCCTCCCCAGTGTGATGGTACTGGGGATATGACATACCCCCCCCACTACAAAGGGGTCGGGTCTGAGTTGGACCAGCCACTTCCTGGCCCCGGTCCACACACCATCCTCATCAAGGATCCTCCTGGCGTCGGATTTTACCTCGCCATACCTGCCCAACCACGTCGAAACATCGTGGTCCTGCACAGTCTCATTATAAAACTGCACAGTGACCACTTTGTTCTCCGTGTCGGACAGGGGCTCGACGCCAAAGTTGTTCAGGGGGCTCCTGTCCTTCCCCTCTCTATAGAGGTTCCAGAACCTTTCCAGGACATTGGGATTCCTGAAACTTATTTCAAAAATATCCCTTTGACCTGGAACCTTCACCAGGCAGTTGAGGTCAGCTGGCACAAAGCCCATACCTCTTTGTAGCACTGCCCTACTAAACTCAAGACGGGTCAAACCTGTCACTCTCGTCTCCGGTCGAGTTGGGTTTGGGCCAGCAGCACGCCTAGCCTCCGCAGGGGTCACTGGCTCGGGGGCGCCCCTTATGGCTGCGCCCTCAGCTCCCTGTCCTGCCGGGGGGCCCACACTGGTGCTGCCGCCACCCTCCTCGGCCCTCTGGATCCATGTCATACGGACGGCGTTATGGCGTCGCGTCCCTGGCACAGCTCTGGCTGCCATCCCCCTTCCTCCTCCAAGGCCGGTCTCCAGCTAGTGGGAAAAGCACAGAAGAAGAACAGCACTCAGGAGATGGTGTTCCTTCCAGAAAGGACCAGATATGCAGCGGCGTAGCAAAAAGGGGATCAGCCGGGCTGACCCCCACACCCCGCTGCGTGGGGACTTCCCTGTTTGGTGCAGGCGGCAAGCGTGGATCCTCAGCTGGTTTTGGAGGTCTGGATCACCGCCTTCCGTCTCAGGGAGTCCTCCGGTCTGGTCCTCCCCAAACTGCGTGCTCGTCAGCTTGGTCCTCCGGGTCTGGCCTGATGGTTCTGCTGCGGGCCTAAGGAGCAAAGAGAGAGAGGCGGAAAACCAGGGCGAAGGCCCAGCAGGTGGCTGGTGAGGCCTGGAGAGAAGGCAGCCCTTCCGGGCCTACTCTCCAGACAGGTTCCGCACTCCCCTCGGTCCTCTGGCGTCAAGCGTCCGCAGCAGTAGCGCCGATCCCCGGAGCGCTGGAGTCTTCTGGCAGTGGGTCCTCCTGGTGCTGTCCTGGCTCGTCCCAAAAGCTGGTCGCGACCGGCCTTGTCCGCCGGTCTGGCTTCCACCCACAGCCGTGGGTATCCACCAGACCTTCAGGCTTTTGGGGTTTAGCAGGCCGCGGTCAAGCCACTGCTACCTGCCTCGCCCCAAAAGGCTCAGCGCTTGAGATTTAGCAGGCCGCGGTCAAGCCACTGCTACCTGCCTCGCTCCAAACGCTGCTATCCGGCCTTGTCCGCCGGTCTGGCTTCCACCCACAGCCGCGGTCAAGCCACTGGTACTGCGGGTCTCCACCAGACCTTCAGGCTTTTGGGGTTTAGCAGGCCGCGGTCAAGCCACTGCTACCTGCCTCGCCCCAAAAGGCTCAGCGTCTGAGGTCTAGCAGGCCGTGGTCAAGCCACTGCTACCTGCCTCGTCCCAAGCGCTGCTGTCCGGCCTTGTCCGCCGGTCTGGCTTCTACCCACAGCCGCGGTCAAGCCACTGCTACTGCGGGTCTCCACCAGACCTTCAGGAAAGGAGAGGAAAGGGGTAGAGAGAGAAGAGAGAGAGAAAGAGACAAACACACCCAAAGACACAATCCAGCCGACAAACACTTCGTCCCACACTCACAAGTAGTGTGAGGCGAAAGATTTGTTCGTGCTGAAGAGAAACCCGGGCACGCATTTCTTTAGTAAAATTGTCTTTTATTGGTTTTTAAAAAATACATACCAATAAACACATTATACTCATAAAACATTGCATTCCATTTACATTTCATTGTCAAACACTTCATCACATATATTCCTTAAAATCCGTTAATTTAGGAGGGAATTTCCCCATTTAAAAGACATTCAGTACACAAAGACACCACAGAAATGACAATATTTTACAAGACAGTAGAGAAAAAAAGGAAAAAAGGAAAAAAGCCTCCCTCAGGAGGAAACAAAAAAACAAAGCAAAGTTCACACGGACAGTGAAGTGCTGCCAAAAGAGCACATGAGTGCCCGGGCTGTGTCGGGTGGGTCAAATGTTCATTGTCTCTCTCTCTCTCTCTCTTCGTGTGTGGTGGGGGGGGTGGACTATATAACAAGTTCTTTCCAGTGGTCCACCCCCCATTTCTCTCTGGCCAGACGCTGGTTTTGCGCAAAGTCCACCATAACGCCGTCCTGGAGGAGGTTTTGTGTCCTCCTCCTGAGAGTGACAAGGTCCACTGTTGTCTTTTGATAGACCTTGATGTTCCTCGCCTCCCACAGGACCTGCTTGACAGTGTTTACGATCCTCCACTGACGCTGGAGCTCAGGTGTTCTGCATCCTCCTCTAGGCCCGTAGAGGACACTCTCAGCAGCCAGGGAGGATCTGGGCAGCAACCTGTTATGGGAGACAGAGGAAACAACAAGGCCCCAGACCCGTCTGGCCACGGAGCACTCCCAGAACAGATGGTATACATGTTCTGAGTCAGTGCATCCGTGGGGGCAGCGCTCGGTCAGGGCTAAGTGCCGCTTGTACATAAAGACCCTGGTGGGGAGACACATATGGGCAGACATCCAGGCAATGTCTTTCTGTTTGTTCGTTATACACTTATGCAAGACATTTGCCCAGATTATGGACGGGTCCAGGGTCGTGTTGCCCCTCGGGAGTGTCATGGTCTCTGTAGATTTTAAATGAGCCATGATGATTTTATAACTCCACGAGGTCAACCCGGCCCTGGGCAATCCCGTCCCCAAGGCAAAGTCCCTCAAGGCTCGATATACATGTGGGGGGTCCCAGCTATAGGGTATGGTCAGGTCCAGCGCACACAGGCCCATCGTCCTAAGGAAGGGAGTGGCATAGTACCTAGCAAAGGTACCAGAGGCCTTCTCAACCTTCCCAGTATTCTGGACCAGTGTGGCCAGACCCTGCACCAAAATTATGTTAACTATATCTGGAACCCCCCTGCCCCCATTCCTCTCCTCTTTGAGGAGGGTGGTTCTTTTCAACTTTTCCATATTACTCCCCCAGACAAAGCGAAAGGCCATTCTAGTAATTAGTTTACTAGTGGCCTTGTCTGGGGGGAACACCCTCCCCACATAGAGAAAAATGGGTAGGACTATTGCCTTCAGGACCAGGATCTTACCCGTCTGAGTCAGCGGCCGCACGCTCCAGCTCCGGATTTTGTTTTGGACGTGGCGCAGGGCTCCCTCCCAGCTCAGCTTTCCCCCTCCATTGGACTGGAAGGTCACCCCCAGGAGCTTGATATTATCTCTGCGCACAGGGAAGGAAACGGTTAGGGACTCACACCAGTGTCGAGACAGGAACAGTTCACTCTTGTCCCTATTGACAAGGGCGCCCGTGGCCGCACAGAAGTCACTCAACACCTTGTTGGCAGTACTTATTGAGCGACCATCTGTGCCGACGATGGTAATGTCGTCCATGTACGCCATCACCTTAAGCCGCTCCCCCCGGGCCCCGGGCAGTGGATAGCCAGCAATGCCCGGGTTAGCCCTGATAGCCTGGAGGAACGGTTCCAGGTAGATGACGTACAGGAGGGATGCTAGAGGGCATCCCTGCCTGACGCCGGACCTAATGGCGAAGGGGGAGGAGGGCTGCTTGTTCACAACCACCCTCCCCGAGATGTCATTTAAACACATTTTGGTCCAGCGCAGGAGGGAGCTAGGAAAATTGAACCTCTCTAGCACCCTCTCCAGGCACACGTGGCTTACCCTGTCAAAGGCCTTCTCCTGGTCTAAACTGAGAAGGCCCAGGGGGACCTGCGCTCCCCGGAGTGGATTATTACATCCCTCACGAGGAGCAGGTTGTCGTTTATGGACCTCCCTGGCACACTACATGTTTGATTGGGGCCGACCACCGATGGTATCAGGTGTTGGAACCTCCTCATCAGCGCCTTCGCCATGATCTTGTAATCCACTGAGAGGAGGTTAATCGGCCGCCAGTGCCGGAGGTCCTTCAGGTCCCCCTTTTTAGGAACAAGAGCGACTGCACTCTGCCTCAGTGAAGCCCCCAACCGCTCCTCCCTGTACGCAGCCCTGAAAACGTCCGCCACGTCCTCCTTCAGGAGATCCCAGAAAGCCTGATAAAATTCAGCTGGGATCCCGTCAGGACCAGGAGCCTTGTGTAGATTGAGGGAGCGCGCGGCCAGGGTGAGCTCCTCAGTGCTCAACTCCGGTTCCATGCTCTCTTCCCCCAGGCGTCTGTCCAGGCCGTCCAGGAAGGTGTCCATGAGGGCCTCGTCCGCGGGCCTTACACTATACAGACCCGCGTAGAACTCCCTGGCCACCTCCCGGACCTCCGCCTCTTCAGACACCACCACCCCTCTGCTGTTATAGAGGGAAGAAATGTTATTACTTTTGGACCGTGCCCTGCGGAAGAAGTACCTAGTACATTTCTCGTCCTCCTCGAGGCCCTGGAGTTTGGAGCGGAAGGTGTATTTTTTCCGCTCCTCCCGATAGAGGGCGGAGAGGCTCTGTTTAGCGAGTGCAATTTCGCTGCTAACCTCCAGGCCTCGGGACTGGAGGAGGCTAAGTCTCTGGAGGGCAGCGTTAGCTCTTTCAAAAGCTGCCCTCTTTTCTTTTGCCTTCCTCCGCCCGACTGCCCGGAAGTAGCCCTGCACTCGCTCTTTAACCATCTCCCACCACTCTATCGGGGAGTCAAAGAGATGTTTTAAACTCACCCACTCCAGGTACCGCCTCGAGAAGGAGAGACGTACTTTGGGGTCCTGGAGATGGCTGGTGTTCATTCTCCAGAGACCCCTACCAATGGTTGTGGACTTCTCCCATGCCAGGGACACGGTCACCATGTGGTGGTCTGAGAAGTGCGCTGCCTGGATGGAATAGGCGTGCACTCTCAGGCCTGGGGAGAGCAAGAACATGTCAAGCCGGGAGGAGGATTTTCCAGAGGAACTCACCCATGTGTGTTGTGGGGGAGAGGCGCCCCCGGCGTCGTGGAGGGAGAAGTCCTCTATGATGGACCGCAGCTCGTCGCTCGACCGGTCTCTCCTCGGTCTGCTGCGGTCCTCATCCCTGAGGGCACAGTTGAAATCCCCCCCCACGACAACCGGTGTATTGTGATGAATGGTGGTTCTGAGTTGTTTGAAGAGGGAAACTCTCTCTGCAACGCTGGTTGGGCCGTACACATTGACCACTCTAAGTGGGGAACCCCCGACACTAAAATCAGTGACGAGGATTCGCCCACTTTCCAGGATTTTATTCCCCGTGATTTTAACTAAAGGGTTTTTGGTCAATGTGCCGACCCCATCGGCTCGAGCGACGTTCGAGCCGGACCAGAAAGAGTCCCCCATTCTCCACTCTTCCCTCAGAGTGTCATCCATAGTGCGGAAAGGGATCCCGCACTCCTGGAGAAGGATGACATCTGAGGGAGATTGTTGCAGAGTGGAGAATACTGCGTGGCGTTTGGTGGAGTCTTTTATGCTACGGGTGTTGGAAGTGATTAGTGTGAGTGTGAATGGCATGATTATGTTATTTATTTGTTTATATCATTTGACCCAGGTTTATTATTTGCGATATCGCGACAGATTTTATTGAGTTGTTCCAACACCCTGTCCTGATTATGAGGGCGCCTACTCACCCCCTGACTCGGTCCGCCCACAGCTCTCCCCGCCATACTGCCTGGCGGGTTCCGTCCTGGAGAGGTGGGACAGGCTGGTTTTTCCCCAGGGGCCCCCTTTTCGGAGGGTCCTTGAGAGGTTGGCTGATGGATGCTCTTGGCGTGCGTGGGGTCTGGGCCAGGGAGTGACCGGTCACTTGTGGGCTTGCCTTGAAAAGTGATGGGGCGTGATAGGGTTTCTCTTTGATGTATGTGTGGTGGGGATGGTTTGCTTGGGCGTGGAGGAGGTTCTGGCCTGCTTTGGGGAGTAATGGTTTGACTGGGGTTGCTGATTCTTGCCTGTGTTTGTCGTATTGGTTGGGTGTTTTGGCGGGCTATTGCTGGGTTTGGTGGTTGACCGGGTTTCTCTGTTGGGGATGTGTTGTTGCTTTTGCCCTTCCGTTTCCTTTTTTGAATTTGCCACGGTGTTGGTGTATAAGATGGGTCGGTGTCTGTGCTCGAGGAGTCTGACTCCTCCAACATGATGGGGGTGTCGGAGTCAGGCTCCTCTTTAATGGTAGTGACTGTTAGTGGGGGTAATATATTTTCGGGAGGCTCTGTGGGTGGGGGAGGTCCAGTGTGGGTCGTGTTCAGAGGGGTTGGTGCAGTGTCTAAAGTGACGGTGAGGTTTGTTCCAGACTGTGGGGGGGATGTGGCTGGTGTTCTGTTTCTGGGCGCTGGGATGGGGGTTGGCGGTCGGGTAGGGGGTGTGGATCTTGGGGTAGGGGTCGGGGGTCGGGGGGGGGCAGTCGATGGTGCGGGGGGTGCGGTGCCTCTAGCCCTGTTTGCATAGGAGAGAGGGCAGTCACGGAAGAAGTGCCCACTCTCCCCGCAGAGGTTACAGGGCTTTGGGTCCCGGCATGCCCTGGTCTCGTGCTCACCGCCGCACGTCTTGCACTTGACCACTGTGCAGGCTGCGGCTAAGTGGCCTAACTCGCCGCAATTCCTGCACAGCTTGGGCATGCCGTTGTAAAACACCACACCCCTATTCCTCCCCAGTGTGATGGTACTGGGGATATGACATACCCCCCCCACTACAAAGGGGTCGGGTCTGAGTTGGACCAGCCACTTCCTGGCCCCGGTCCACACACCATCCTCATCAAGGATCCTCCTGGCGTCGGATTTTACCTCGCCATACCTGCCCAACCACGTCGAAACATCGTGGTCCTGCACAGTCTCATTATAAAACTGCACAGTGACCACTTTGTTCTCCGTGTCGGACAGGGGCTCGACGCCAAAGTTGTTCAGGGGGCTCCTGTCCTTCCCCTCTCTATAGAGGTTCCAGAACCTTTCCAGGACATTGGGATTCCTGAAACTTATTTCAAAAATATCCCTTTGACCTGGAACCTTCACCAGGCAGTTGAGGTCAGCTGGCACAAAGCCCATACCTCTTTGTAGCACTGCCCTACTAAACTCAAGACGGGTCAAACCTGTCACTCTCGTCTCCGGTCGAGTTGGTTTTGGGCCAGCAGCACGCCTAGCCTCCGCAGGGGTCACTGGCTCGGGGGCGCCCCTTATGGCTGCGCCCTCAGCTCCCTGTCCTGCCGGGGGGCCCACACTGGTGCTGCCGCCACCCTCCTCGGCCCTCTGGATCCATGTCATACGGACGGCGTTATGGCGTCGCGTCCCTGGCACAGCTCTGGCTGCCATCCCCCTTCCTCCTCCAAGGCCGGTCTCCAGCTAGTGGGAAAAGCACAGAAGAAGAACAGCACTCAGGAGATGGTGTTCCTTCCAGAAAGGACCAGATATGCAGCGGCGTAGCAAAAAGGGGATCAGCCGGGCTGACCCCCACACCCCACTGCGTGGGGACTTCCCTGTTTGGTGCAGGCGGCAAGCGTGGATCCCCAGCTGGTTTTGGAGGTCTGGATCGCCGCCTTCCGTCTCAGGGAGTCCTCCGGTCTGGTCCTCCCCAAACTGCGTGCTCGTCAGCTTGGTCCTCCGGGTCTGGCCTGATGGTTCTGCTGCGGGCCTAAGGAGCAAAGAGAGAGAGGCGGAAAACCAGGGCGAAGGCCCAGCAGGTGGCTGGTGAGGCCTGGAGAGAAGGCAGCCCTTCCGGGCCTACTCTCCAGACAGGTTCCGCACTCCCCTCGGTCCTCTGGCGTCAAGCGTCCGCAGCAGTAGCGCCGATCCCCGGAGCGCTGGAGTCTTCTGGCAGTGGGTCCTCCTGGTGCTGTCCTGGCTCGTCCCAAAAGCTGGTCGCGACCGGCCTTGTCCGCCGGTCTGGCTTCCACCCACAGCCGTGGGTATCCACCAGACCTTCAGGCTTTTGGGGTTTAGCAGGCCGCGGTCAAGCCACTGCTACCTGCCTCGCCCCAAAAGGCTCAGCGCTTGAGATTTAGCAGGCCGCGGTCAAGCCACTGCTACCTGCCTCGCTCCAAACGCTGCTATCCGGCCTTGTCCGCCGGTCTGGCTTCCACCCACAGCCGCGGTCAAGCCACTGGTACTGCGGGTCTCCACCAGACCTTCAGGCTTTTGGGGTTTAGCAGGCCGCGGTCAAGCCACTGCTACCTGCCTCGCCCCAAAAGGCTCAGCGTCTGAGGTCTAGCAGGCCGTGGTCAAGCCACTGCTACCTGCCTCGTCCCAAGCGCTGCTGTCCGGCCTTGTCCGCCGGTCTGGCTTCTACCCACAGCCGCGGTCAAGCCACTGCTACTGCGGGTCTCCACCAGACCTTCAGGAAAGGAGAGGAAAGGGGTAGAGAGAGAAGAGAGAGAGAAAGAGACAAACACACCCAAAGACACAATCCAGCCGACAAACACTTCGTCCCACACTCACAAGTAGTGTGAGGCGAAAGATTTGTTCGTGCTGAAGAGAAACCCGGGCACGCATTTCTTTAGTAAAAGGCGAAAGATTTGTACGATTTGAAGAGAAACCAGAGCGTTTCCTGCTAGAAAAAACGACCAACGACCGGGTCCACCGTTCAACCATTCTCTGTGATGGTTACAAATAGCGGGCAGGCCTATAGGCTAGGTATTAGCTTATAGCCAACTTTCTGTGAATATTCCGCTAAATGTTTTGGCTTCCCTTAAGTCAGAGATAGGCAAAGCCCAGTCGTTTAAGATTATGCAGCCTACGAGAGATATGAACTGCACATTTTTCTTTAAAGATAGTGCAGATGCATGATGGGACATTTGTGCAAAATTCCAGAACAATTTTAATGGTGCAGCTCTGACCTGTAGCAAGATCAGCCCTAAGTTACACTTTATTTATTTATTTATTTCGAACAATTTAATAAAGATTAAAATAAAATAAAATTAAGAATTGAGATAATGTCAACAAACTAAATAATTTAACAGAAAAAAAAAACCAGCACGTAAAACTCATTAATCATACGGCTATACCTATACAATGATTCACATAATTATTATTATTATTTCTTTTGTCCGAAATGGAATAGGAAGAAGCATATGCTTATCTAGTCCTATTCCAATTTTAACTTAATTAATTACCATTACAAATTATAGTACAATACAGTCTTGTAGATTTACAATCTCAGATTTCAGTCGTGATATCAACAAACAAACACACTTTTACCATCACCAAGTGGCACATTCTCTTTCTTCGCTCCTGTACCTTGTAAAAATATATTTTTTGTACATCTTTTTAAATTGTAATACATTTACACTCTGTTTAATTTTTTCCTCGAGACCATTCCACAACACCACACCACAAATCGAAATACACATACTTTTAACATTAGTCCGAGCATAATGCTGTTTCATATTTAATTCCCCTCTTAAGTTATAACCACCCTCTCTCTCCGCGAACAGTCTTTGTATGTTACCAGGCAGCAGTTTATTTTTTGCTTTATACATTACTTGTGCAGTCTTAAATTCTACCAGATCTCTAAACTTTAAGGCATTCACTTTTAAAAACAGTATATTGGTGTGATCACAATATCCTACATTATTTACTATGCGTATGGCTCTTTTTTGTAATGTGCATAATGATTGTATAGTGGTTTTGTAGGTGTTGCCCCATATTTCTACACAGTAATTCAGATATGGCAATACAAGTGAACAATACAAAGTATACAATGCTCTCTCATTCAAAATGTGCCTAGCTTTTCCCAGCACTCCAATACTCCGTGCCACCTTTGCCTTCACATATTTTATATGGGGTTTCCAGCATATTTTGTGGTCTAGAATCACACCCAGAAATTTATTTTCATACACACTTTCTATATTAATATTATTGATCTTCACGTTTACTTGTGTGTTTATTTTTCGGTTTCCAAACAACATAAGTTTGGTTTTGTTCAAATTTAGTGATAATTTATTCAAGTCAAACCAAGTTTTTAGTTTACTCATTTCAGCTGTGACTACCTCCAGTAGCTGCTGCAGATTTTCCCCAGAACAGAAAATATTGGTGTCATCCGCAAATAACACAAATTTTAAGATTCTTGACACCTTACATATGTCATTGATGTATAAAATAAATAATTTGGGACCCAATACTGACCCCTGTGGGACTCCACAAGTAATGTCCAAGGATGTTGATTTGTTGTCACTTATCTGTACAAATTGTTGTCTGTTGCTTATGTAGCTTTTCATCCAGTTAAGTACCACCCCTCTGACACCATACTTTTCCAGTTTATTAATTAATAAGTGATGATCTATTGTATCGAATGCTTTTTTTAAATCTATAAATACTCCTACTGCATACTTCTTATTATCTATAGAACTGGTAATTTCTTCAATTAACTCCATTAATGCCATCGATGTAGTTCTGTTCGATCTGAATCCATACTGACAATCAACTATCAATTTATGCTTCTCAATAAAATTATCCAACCTACTGGCAAAGAGTTTTTCTAATATTTTTGAGAACTGAGAAAGTAGAGACACCAGCCTGTAATTAGTGAATTGCTTTCTGTCTCCAGTTTTGTATATTGGAATAACTTTAGCAGTTTTCATTTTACCTGGAAACACACCTGTTTTAAAAGACAAATTACAAATATAAGCTAATGGTTTTACAATGGCATCGATGACTTTCTTAATTAAATCCATATCAATGTTATTCCAGTCTGTAGACATTTTATTCTTACATTTGCTAACAGTGTCAATAATCTCCTTTTCATCAATTGCTTTCAAAAACATTGAGCTTGGATTGCTGTCTAAGAAATCCTCAACCTTTGCCCCTCCCTCTTCTGGCTGTAGATTGTTGATTTCTTCTGCCAGTTTTGGTCCCACACTTACAAAAAAGTTGTTGAACTCAGTAACCACATCATTCATATTGTTTACAGTTTTATCATTATCCATAAAATATTGAGAGCAAAGGTTATCAAATGTGGCAACTGGTCTAACAATACTGGCAGGAAAACTTCACTCTGGTTAAATAAATGTGCGTACACGCGGACTCGGTGAAACCATTCGTGTCACTGCCTACTAGGTCACTACTCGCTGTTCTCTTACGCTTGCGCACAACAGACGGGCGATTTTTCTGAAGACATAGGCTACCATGGAGTCTTACGATATTATAGCCAACCAACCGGTTGTATAATTGATATCGTGGCCTAGGTAGGTTGCTCATATTGTGCACTGCTGTTATTCTTAACTATGTTGTTGATTTTGCAACTACGTTAAATGTTTGCAATGACCATTACCACTGTGCTGTCAGGTTATACCGGGGATTATACTTTGTAGCCTATAGCGAGCGTGCTACTATAGCGAGCGTACTGAGAGGGGTCTGGCGGCGGACTGAGGACACCTCCAACTCCTCCCCACATCCTCCAACTCCTCCCAGATTTCTGTGGAGGGGAAGATTTATGAGTAGCCCATCAACTATTTCTTGTTGCCCTATACCTTGCGGTGGGGTGGGTCTTTCTATTTTCTGTGCATGAAAGTAGGATTGTATGTTAAAAATGTGTGAATTAGATTATAAAAGTGCGCTTGTGCTGTGTACGCTATACAGTCTCTTGGTATTGGGGATTTAAGTAAGCTCCTCAATGTCGAGAGTCTACTTTGTGGATGTTCGAACTGGGTGATAATCCAGAATAGGGTATTTGTCGCTCTCCGTTCACTTGTATAGCGCGGCTAAAACGGTCTCAAAATGACACTTCTAGCACGTATGCGAACGCGAACGAAGCTGATTCAGTCAATACACACAATAACCAGTCCTCCTACGTATTTCCCCCCCCCCCCCCCCCGTGTAATTATAAAAGTACTATTTTGTATGTTGTTAGCAAGCTACCAGAAAAGACTAGCAAAATGTCGGCAGGTGGGTTTGCTCACTACCAGGACCGCTTGCTTCCGTGGAAATTTGGACCAATGAGTGGTTTCTGGCGCAAGAACATACCTACCGGATCTACGTTCCAAATTAAATACGAAAAAGCAAGAAAAGGGCCATTTCATTTTGTCAAAAAAATACGTAAGAGGACTGGTTGTTGTTTGTATTGACAGAATCCGCTTCGTTCACGTTCGTATACATGCTAGAAGTGTCATTTTGAGACCGTTTTAGCTGCACTATAGAAGTGAATGGAGAGTGACAAATACCCTATTCTGGATTATCACCCCAGGGGAGCACAGATAATGAACATATTTCGCCACCATTTGGACTCATATCATGGCCAGGTAACTACACAACCCAAAGTTCAATTTAGCAGTTGCACAAATAAATCCAAATGGCAACATATGATGAAGAATTGATGCCTATATGTGACTGCTTACACAAATGTAATTTAGGTAGCTACACTGTAGTTTTAAAAACATCAAGCAAATAAACTTCACAGTCTTAACTTCACACAGTACAAAACATCCAATCAAAACAGAATCCATTTTTTAGAACACAGTAAGAAGCCCCAACTTAGGGCAACAAAAATGTTGTTGATACTCATAAATGTTCCTTTCCACGGAAATCTTTAGTAAAAGGCGAAAGATTTATACAATATGAAGAGAAACCAGAGTGTATGAACTCCCCAATGCTACAACAGCCGGCCGGCTCCAACGCGATATGGGCTTCGGTTAATCCTTTTGAAGAGTTACCGCATTCCCGCCTGTAAAAGCGCAAGAATTTAAACAAAAAAGGCGATTGTCGGATGCGGGCTTGATACGTGAATTATTCATCATAACTTACATCATATTTAAGGTTAAAGAACCAGGCAGTCTGCGTAGTTTGGTTATTGTAAATTGTATTAGGCCTACAACATACGACCACTACAGCGCTGAACATACATGTTAACCTCCTGTATCCAAACGTTTGTCCACGATCAGCCAACCCCGCGAATATAAAATGCTTAGATTGATTGTAATATAAAGTGCTTTACGGATTGTAACCGGTTGCACAAATTAATCCAAATAGCAACGTTGAAACACCTGATTAACCGACTGCTTGCAGAAATACATTCAATTTGGGCATATTTGTAAAAATGTCCAGCTAATATTGACCGCAGGTCGGCTTGGGACAAAATGCCATAGCGGAAACGGAAACCCAGTAGGCTATAGCCTACACTAGATCATGACCCATTCTCCAAGACATTTCTACACATATTATAAATTCCCCTAAATGTATTGGATTTAGACCACAGAAACTTTTAGAAGTAAAACAATTTCCCAAAAACCACAAAACACTTAAACCATCCCAAAAGCATACCGTGGCTAAAGAAGCCTTTATTTTGAAGCGCAAACCATGCAGACATGACATGTAAACCGAACGTTGACAAAACAGTCATTTCACATTCAAAATCACAACTATTTTATACACCGAAAGGAAGCCCCGCCGTGAAGCAGGGCAACAAAAAAATTGCTGATACTCGTAAATGTTCCTCTCCACGGAAATCTTTAGTAAAATTGTCTTTTATTGGTTTTTAAAAAATACATACCAATAAACACATTATACTCATAAAACATTGCATTCCATTTACATTTCATTGTCAAACACTTCATCACATATATTCCTTAAAATCCGTTAATTTAGGAGGGAATTTCCCCATTTAAAAGACATTCAGTACACAAAGACACCACAGAAATGACAATATTTTACAAGACAGTAGAGAAAAAAAGGAAAAAAGGAAAAAAGCCTCCCTCAGGAGGAAACAAAAAAACAAAGCAAAGTTCACACGGACAGTGAAGTGCTGCCAAAAGAGCACATGAGTGCCCGGGCTGTGTCGGGTGGGTCAAATGTTCATTGTCTCTCTCTCTCTCTCTCTTCCGTGTGTGGTGGGGGGGGTGGACTATATAACAAGTTCTTTCCAGTGGTCCACCCCCCATTTCTCTCTGGCCAGACGCTGGTTTTGCGCAAAGTCCACCATAACGCCGTCCTGGAGGAGGTTTTGTGTCCTCCTCCTGAGAGTGACAAGGTCCACTGTTGTCTTTTGATAGACCTTGATGTTCCTCGCCTCCCACAGGACCTGCTTGACAGTGTTTACGATCCTCCACTGACGCTGGAGCTCAGGTGTTCTGCATCCTCCTCTAGGCCCGTAGAGGACACTCTCAGCAGCCAGGGAGGATCTGGGCAGCAACCTGTTATGGGAGACAGAGGAAACAACAAGGCCCCAGACCCGTCTGGCCACGGAGCACTCCCAGAACAGATGGTATACATGTTCTGAGTCAGTGCATCCGTGGGGGCAGCGCTCGGTCAGGGCTAAGTGCCGCTTGTACATAAAGACCCTGGTGGGGAGACACATATGGGCAGACATCCAGGCAATGTCTTTCTGTTTGTTCGTTATACACTTATGCAAGACATTTGCCCAGATTATGGACGGGTCCAGGGTCGTGTTGCCCCTCGGGAGTGTCATGGTCTCTGTAGATTTTAAATGAGCCATGATGATTTTATAACTCCACGAGGTCAACCCGGCCCTGGGCAATCCCGTCCCCAAGGCAAAGTCCCTCAAGGCTCGATATACATGTGGGGGGTCCCAGCTATAGGGTATGGTCAGGTCCAGCGCACACAGGCCCATCGTCCTAAGGAAGGGAGTGGCATAGTACCTAGCAAAGGTACCAGAGGCCTTCTCAACCTTCCCAGTATTCTGGACCAGTGTGGCCAGACCCTGCACCAAAATTATGTTAACTATATCTGGAACCCCCCTGCCCCCATTCCTCTCCTCTTTGAGGAGGGTGGTTCTTTTCAACTTTTCCATATTACTCCCCCAGACAAAGCGAAAGGCCATTCTAGTAATTAGTTTACTAGTGGCCTTGTCTGGGGGGAACACCCTCCCCACATAGAGAAAAATGGGTAGGACTATTGCCTTCAGGACCAGGATCTTACCCGTCTGAGTCAGCGGCCGCACGCTCCAGCTCCGGATTTTGTTTTGGACGTGGCGCAGGGCTCCCTCCCAGCTCAGCTTTCCCCCTCCATTGGACTGGAAGGTCACCCCCAGGAGCTTGATATTATCTCTGCGCACAGGGAAGGAAACGGTTAGGGACTCACACCAGTGTCGAGACAGGAACAGTTCACTCTTGTCCCTATTGACAAGGGCGCCCGTGGCCGCACAGAAGTCACTCAACACCTTGTTGGCAGTACTTATTGAGCGACCATCTGTGCCGACGATGGTAATGTCGTCCATGTACGCCATCACCTTAAGCCGCTCCCCCCGGGCCCCGGGCAGTGGATAGCCAGCAATGCCCGGGTTAGCCCTGATAGCCTGGAGGAACGGTTCCAGGTAGATGACGTACAGGAGGGATGCTAGAGGGCATCCCTGCCTGACGCCGGACCTAATGGCGAAGGGGGAGGAGGGCTGCTTGTTCACAACCACCCTCCCCGAGATGTCATTTAAACACATTTTGGTCCAGCGCAGGAGGGAGCTAGGAAAATTGAACCTCTCTAGCACCCTCTCCAGGCACACGTGGCTTACCCTGTCAAAGGCCTTCTCCTGGTCTAAACTGAGAAGGCCCAGGGGGGACCTGCGCTCCCCGGAGTGGATTATTACATCCCTCACGAGGAGCAGGTTGTCGTTTATGGACCTCCCTGGCACACTACATGTTTGATTGGGGCCGACCACCGATGGTATCAGGTGTTGGAACCTCCTCATCAGCGCCTTCGCCATGATCTTGTAATCCACTGAGAGGAGGTTAATCGGCCGCCAGTGCCGGAGGTCCTTCAGGTCCCCCTTTTTAGGAACAAGAGCGACTGCACTCTGCCTCAGTGAAGCCCCCAACCGCTCCTCCCTGTACGCAGCCCTGAAAACGTCCGCCACGTCCTCCTTCAGGAGATCCCAGAAAGCCTGATAAAATTCAGCTGGGATCCCGTCAGGACCAGGAGCCTTGTGTAGATTGAGGGAGCGCGCGGCCAGGGTGAGCTCCTCAGTGCTCAACTCCGGTTCCATGCTCTCTTCCCCCAGGCGTCTGTCCAGGCCGTCCAGGAAGGTGTCCATGAGGGCCTCGTCCGCGGGCCTTACACTATACAGACCCGCGTAGAACTCCCTGGCCACCTCCCGGACCTCCGCCTCTTCAGACACCACCACCCCTCTGCTGTTATAGAGGGAAGAAATGTTATTACTTTTGGACCGTGCCCTGCGGAAGAAGTACCTAGTACATTTCTCGTCCTCCTCGAGGCCCTGGAGTTTGGAGCGGAAGGTGTATTTTTTCCGCTCCTCCCGATAGAGGGCGGAGAGGCTCTGTTTAGCGAGTGCAATTTCGCTGCTAACCTCCAGGCCTCGGGACTGGAGGAGGCTAAGTCTCTGGAGGGCAGCGTTAGCTCTTTCAAAAGCTGCCCTCTTTTCTTTTGCCTTCCTCCGCCCGACTGCCCGGAAGTAGCCCTGCACTCGCTCTTTAACCATCTCCCACCACTCTATCGGGGAGTCAAAGAGATGTTTTAAACTCACCCACTCCAGGTACCGCCTCGAGAAGGAGAGACGTACTTTGGGGTCCTGGAGATGGCTGGTGTTCATTCTCCAGAGACCCCTACCAATGGTTGTGGACTTCTCCCATGCCAGGGACACGGTCACCATGTGGTGGTCTGAGAAGTGCGCTGCCTGGATGGAATAGGCGTGCACTCTCAGGCCTGGGGAGAGCAAGAACATGTCAAGCCGGGAGGAGGATTTTCCAGAGGAACTCACCCATGTGTGTTGTGGGGGAGAGGCGCCCCCGGCGTCGTGGAGGGAGAAGTCCTCTATGATGGACCGCAGCTCGTCGCTCGACCGGTCTCTCCTCGGTCTGCTGCGGTCCTCATCCCTGAGGGCACAGTTGAAATCCCCCCCACGACAACCGGTGTATTGTGATGAATGGTGGTTCTGAGTTGTTTGAAGAGGGAAACTCTCTCTGCAACGCTGGTTGGGCCGTACACATTGACCACTCTAAGTGGGGAACCCCCGACACTAAAATCAGTGACGAGGATTCGCCCACTTTCCAGGATTTTATTCCCCGTGATTTTAACTAAAGGGTTTTTGGTCAATGTGCCGACCCCATCGGCTCGAGCGACGTTCGAGCCGGACCAGAGAGAGTCCCCCATTCTCCACTCTTCCCTCAGAGTGTCATCCATAGTGCGGAAAGGGATCCCGCACTCCTGGAGAAGGATGACATCTGAGGGAGATTGTTGCAGAGTGGAGAATACTGCGTGGCGTTTGGTGGAGTCTTTTATGCTACGGGTGTTGGAAGTGATTAGTGTGAGTGTGAATGGCATGATTATGTTATTTATTTGTTTATATCATTTGACCCAGGTTTATTATTTGCGATATCGCGACAGATTTTATTGAGTTGTTCCAACACCCTGTCCTGATTATGAGGGCGCCTACTCACCCCCTGACTCGGTCCGCCCACAGCTCTCCCCGCCATACTGCCTGGCGGGTTCCGTCCTGGAGAGGTGGGACAGGCTGGTTTTTCCCCAGGGGCCCCCTTTTCGGAGGGTCCTTGAGAGGTTGGCTGATGGATGCTCTTGGCGTGCGTGGGGTCTGGGCCAGGGAGTGACCGGTCACTTGTGGGCTTGCCTTGAAAAGTGATGGGGCGTGATAGGGTTTCTCTTTGATGTATGTGTGGTGGGGATGGTTTGCTTGGGCGTGGAGGAGGTTCTGGCCTGCTTTGGGGAGTAATGGTTTGACTGGGGTTGCTGATTCTTGCCTGTGTTTGTCGTATTGGTTGGGTGTTTTGGCGGGCTATTGCTGGGTTTGGTGGTTGACCGGGTTTCTCTGTTGGGGATGTGTTGTTGCTTTTGCCCTTCCGTTTCCTTTTTTGAATTTGCCACGGTGTTGGTGTATAAGATGGGTCGGTGTCTGTGCTCGAGGAGTCTGACTCCTCCAACATGATGGGGGTGTCGGAGTCAGGCTCCTCTTTAATGTTAGTGACTGTTAGTGGGGGTAATATATTTTCGGGAGGCTCTGTGGGTGGGGGAGGTCCAGTGTGGGTCGTGTTCAGAGGGGTTGGTGCAGTGTCTAAAGTGACGGTGAGGTTTGTTCCAGACTGTGGGGGGGATGTGGCTGGTGTTCTGTTTCTGGGCGCTGGGATGGGGGTTGGCGGTCGGGTAGGGGGTGTGGATCTTGGGGTAGGGGTCGGGGGTCGGGGGGGGGCAGTCGATGGTGCGGGGGGTGCGGTGCCTCTAGCCCTGTTTGCATAGGAGAGAGGGCAGTCACGGAAGAAGTGCCCACTCTCCCCGCAGAGGTTACAGGGCTTTGGGTCCCGGCATGCCCTGGTCTCGTGCTCGCCGCCGCACGTCTTGCACTTGACCACTGTGCAGGCTGCGGCTAAGTGGCCTAACTCGCCGCAATTCCTGCACAGCTTGGGCATGCCGTTGTAAAACACCACACCCCTATTCCTCCCCAGTGTGATGGTACTGGGGATATGACATACCCCCCCCACTACAAAGGGGTCGGGTCTGAGTTGGACCAGCCACTTCCTGGCCCCGGTCCACACACCATCCTCATCAAGGATCCTCCTGGCGTCGGATTTTACCTCGCCATACCTGCCCAACCACGTCGAAACATCGTGGTCCTGCACAGTCTCATTATAAAACTGCACAGTGACCACTTTGTTCTCCGTGTCGGACAGGGGCTCGACGCCAAAGTTGTTCAGGGGGCTCCTGTCCTTCCCCTCTCTATAGAGGTTCCAGAACCTTTCCAGGACATTGGGATTCCTGAAACTTATTTCAAAAATATCCCTTTGACCTGGAACCTTCACCAGGCAGTTGAGGTCAGCTGGCACAAAGCCCATACCTCTTTGTAGCACTGCCCTACTAAACTCAAGACGGGTCAAACCTGTCACTCTCGTCTCCGGTCGAGTTGGGTTTGGGCCAGCAGCACGCCTAGCCTCCGCAGGGGTCACTGGCTCGGGGGCGCCCCTTATGGCTGCGCCCTCAGCTCCCTGTCCTGCCGGGGGGCCCACACTGGTGCTGCCGCCACCCTCCTCGGCCCTCTGGATCCATGTCATACGGACGGCGTTATGGCGTCGCGTCCCTGGCACAGCTCTGGCTGCCATCCCCCTTCCTCCTCCAAGGCCGGTCTCCAGCTAGTGGGAAAAGCACAGAAGAAGAACAGCACTCAGGAGATGGTGTTCCTTCCAGAAAGGACCAGATATGCAGCGGCGTAGCAAAAAGGCGATCTTTAGTAAAAGGCGAAAGATTTGTACGATTTGAAGAGAAACCAGAGCGTTTCCTGCTAGAAAAAAACGACCAACGACCGGGTCCACCGTTCAACCATTCTCTGTGATGGTTACAAATAGCGGGCAGGCCTATAGGCTAGGTATTAGCTTATAGCCAACTTTCTGTGAATATTCCGCTAAATGTTTTGGCTTCCCTTAAGTCAGAGATAGGCAAAGCCCAGTCGTTTAAGATTATGCAGCCTACGAGAGATATGAACTGCACATTTTTCTTTAAAGATAGTGCAGATGCATGATGGGACATTTGTGCAAAATTCCAGAACAATTTTAATGGTGCAGCTCTGACCTGTAGCAAGATCAGCCCTAAGTTACACTTTATTTATTTATTTATTTCGAACAATTTAATAAAGATTAAAATAAAATAAAATTAAGAATTGAGATAATGTCAACAAACTAAATAATTTAACAGAAAAAAAAAACCAGCACGTAAAACTCATTAATCATACGGCTATACCTATACAATGATTCACATAATTATTATTATTATTTCTTTTGTCCGAAATGGAATAGGAAGAAGCATATGCTTATCTAGTCCTATTCCAATTTTAACTTAATTAATTACCATTACAAATTATAGTACAATACAGTCTTGTAGATTTACAATCTCAGATTTCAGTCGTGATATCAACAAACAAACACACTTTTACCATCACCAAGTGGCACATTCTCTTTCTTCGCTCCTGTACCTTGTAAAAATATATTTTTTGTACATCTTTTTAAATTGTAATACATTTACACTCTGTTTAATTTTTTCCTCGAGACCATTCCACAACACCACACCACAAATCGAAATACACATACTTTTAACATTAGTCCGAGCATAATGCTGTTTCATATTTAATTCCCCTCTTAAGTTATAACCACCCTCTCTCTCCGCGAACAGTCTTTGTATGTTACCAGGCAGCAGTTTATTTTTTGCTTTATACATTACTTGTGCAGTCTTAAATTCTACCAGATCTCTAAACTTTAAGGCATTCACTTTTAAAAACAGTATATTGGTGTGATCACAATATCCTACATTATTTACTATGCGTATGGCTCTTTTTTGTAATGTGCATAATGATTGTATAGTGGTTTTGTAGGTGTTGCCCCATATTTCTACACAGTAATTCAGATATGGCAATACAAGTGAACAATACAAAGTATACAATGCTCTCTCATTCAAAATGTGCCTAGCTTTTCCCAGCACTCCAATACTCCGTGCCACCTTTGCCTTCACATATTTTATATGGGGTTTCCAGCATATTTTGTGGTCTAGAATCACACCCAGAAATTTATTTTCATACACTCTTTCTATATTAATATTATTGATCTTCACGTTTACTTGTGTGTTTATTTTTCGGTTTCCAAACAACATAAGTTTGGTTTTGTTCAAATTTAGTGATAATTTATTCAAGTCAAACCAAGTTTTTAGTTTACTCATTTCAGCTGTGACTACCTCCAGTAGCTGCTGCAGATTTTCCCCAGAACAGAAAATATTGGTGTCATCCGCAAATAACACAAATTTTAAGATTCTTGACACCTTACATATGTCATTGATGTATAAAATAAATAATTTGGGACCCAATACTGACCCCTGTGGGACTCCACAAGTAATGTCCAAGGATGTTGATTTGTTGTCACTTATCTGTACAAATTGTTGTCTGTTGCTTATGTAGCTTTTCATCCAGTTATGTACCACCCCTCTGACACCATACTTTTCCAGTTTATTAATTAATAAGTGATGATCTATTGTATCGAATGCTTTTTTTAAATCTATAAATACTCCTACTGCATACTTCTTATTATCTATAGAACTGGTAATTTCTTCAATTAACTCCATTAATGCCATCGATGTAGTTCTGTTCGATCTGAATCCATACTGACAATCAACTATCAATTTATGCTTCTCAATAAAATTATCCAACCTACTGGCAAAGAGTTTTTCTAATATTTTTGAGAACTGAGAAAGTAGAGACACCAGCCTGTAATTAGTGAATTGCTTTCTGTCTCCAGTTTTGTATATTGGAATAACTTTAGCAGTTTTCATTTTACCTGGAAACACACCTGTTTTAAAAGACAAATTACAAATATAAGCTAATGGTTTTACAATGGCATCGATGACTTTCTTAATTAAATCCATATCAATGTTATTCCAGTCTGTAGACATTTTATTCTTACATTTGCTAACAGTGTCAATAATCTCCTTTTCATCAATTGCTTTCAAAAACATTGAGCTTGGATTGCTGTCTAAGAAATCCTCAACCTTTGCCCCTCCCTCTTCTGGCTGTAGATTGTTGATTTCTTCTGCCAGTTTTGGTCCCACACTTACAAAAAAGTTGTTGAACCCAGTAACCACATCATTCATATTGTTTACAGTTTTATCATTATCCATAAAATATTGAGAGCAAAGGTTATCAAATGTGGCAACTGGTCTAACAATACTGGCAGGAAAACTTCACTCTGGTTAAATAAATGTGCGTACACGCGGACTCGGTGAAACCATTCGTGTCACTGCCTACTAGGTCACTACTCGCTGTTCTCTTACGCTTGCGCACAACAGACGGGCGATTTTTCTGAAGACATAGGCTACCATGGAGTCTTACGATATTATAGCCAACCAACCGGTTGTATAATTGATATCGTGGCCTAGGTAGGTTGCTCATATTGTGCACTGCTGTTATTCTTAACTATGTTGTTGATTTTGCAACTACGTTAAATGTTTGCAATGACCATTACCACTGTGCTGTCAGGTTATACCGGGGATTATACTTTGTAGCCTATAGCGAGCGTGCTACTATAGCGAGCGTACTGAGAGGGGTCTGGCGGCGGACTGAGGACACCTCCAACTCCTCCCCACATCCTCCAACTCCTCCCAGATTTCTGTGGAGGGGAAGATTTATGAGTAGCCCATCAACTATTTCTTGTTGCCCTATACCTTGCGGTGGGGTGGGTCTTTCTATTTTCTGTGCATGAAAGTAGGATTGTATGTTAAAAATGTGTGAATTAGATTATAAAAGTGCGCTTGTGCTGTGTACGCTATACAGTCTCTTGGTATTGGGGATTTAAGTAAGCTCCTCAATGTCGAGAGTCTACTTTGTGGATGTTCGAACTGGGTGATAATCCAGAATAGGGTATTTGTCGCTCTCCGTTCACTTGTATAGCGCGGCTAAAACGGTCTCAAAATGACACCTCTAGCACGTATGCGAACGCGAACGAAGCTGATTCAGTCAATACACACAATAACCAGTCCTCCTACGTATTTCCCCCCCCCCCCCGTGTAATTATAAAAGTACTATTTTGTATGTTGTTAGCAAGCTACCAGAAAAGACTAGCAAAATGTCGGCAGGTGGGTTTGCTCACTACCAGGACCGCTTGCTTCCGTGGAAATTTGGACCAATGAGTGGTTTCTGGCGCAAGAACATACCTACCGGATCTACGTTCCAAATTAAATACGAAAAAGCAAGAAAAGGGCCATTTCATTTTGTCAAAAAAATACGTAAGAGGACTGGTTGTTGTTTGTATTGACAGAATCCGCTTCGTTCACGTTCGTATACATGCTAGAAGTGTCATTTTGAGACCGTTTTAGCTGCACTATAGAAGTGAATGGAGAGTGACAAATACCCTATTCTGGATTATCACCCCAGGGGAGCACAGATAATGAACATATTTCGCCACCATTTGGACTCATATCATGGCCAGGTAACTACACAACCCAAAGTTCAATTTAGCAGTTGCACAAATAAATCCAAATGGCAACATATGATGAAGAATTGATGCCTATATGTGACTGCTTACACAAATGTAATTTAGGTAGCTACACTGTAGTTTTAAAAACATCAAGCAAATAAACTTCACAGTCTTAACTTCACACAGTACAAAACATCCAATCAAAACAGAATCCATTTTTTAGAACACAGTAAGAAGCCCCAACTTAGGGCAACAAAAATGTTGTTGATACTCATAAATGTTCCTTTCCACGGAAATCTTTAGTAAAAGGCGAAAGATTTATACAATATGAAGAGAAACCAGAGTGTATGAACTCCCCAATGCTACAACAGCCGGCCGGCTCCAACGCGATATGGGCTTCGGTTAATCCTTTTGAAGAGTTACCGCATTCCCGCCTGTAAAAGCGCAAGAATTTAAACAAAAAAGGCGATTGTCGGATGCGGGCTTGATACGTGAATTATTCATCATAACTTACATCATATTTAAGGTTAAAGAACCAGGCAGTCTGCGTAGTTTGGTTATTGTAAATTGTATTAGGCCTACAACATACGACCACTACAGCGCTGAACATACATGTTAACCTCCTGTATCCAAACGTTTGTCCACGATCAGCCAACCCCGCGAATATAAAATGCTTAGATTGATTGTAATATAAAGTGCTTTACGGATTGTAACCGGTTGCACAAATTAATCCAAATAGCAACGTTGAAACACCTGATTAACCGACTGCTTGCAGAAATACATTCAATTTGGGCATATTTGTAAAAATGTCCAGCTAATATTGACCGCAGGTCGGCTTGGGACAAAATGCCATAGCGGAAACGGAAACCCAGTAGGCTATAGCCTACACTAGATCATGACCCATTCTCCAAGACATTTCTACACATATTATAAATTCCCCTAAATGTATTGGATTTAGACCACAGAAACTTTTAGAAGTAAAACAATTTCCCAAAAACCACAAAACACTTAAACCATCCCAAAAGCATACCGTGGCTAAAGAAGCCTTTATTTTGAAGCGCAAACCATGCAGACATGACATGTAAACCGAACGTTGACAAAACAGTCATTTCACATTCAAAATCACAACTATTTTATACACCGAAAGGAAGCCCCGCCGTGAAGCAGGGCAACAAAAAAATTGCTGATACTCGTAAATGTTCCTCTCCACGGAAATCTTTAGTAAAAGGCGAAAGATTTGTACGATTTGAAGAGAAACCAGAGCGTTTCCTGCTAGAAAAAAACGACCAACGACCGGGTCCACCGTTCAACCATTCTCTGTGATGGTTACAAATAGCGGGCAGGCCTATAGGCTAGGTATTAGCTTATAGCCAACTTTCTGTGAATATTCCGCTAAATGTTTTGGCTTCCCTTAAGTCAGAGATAGGCAAAGCCCAGTCGTTTAAGATTATGCAGCCTACGAGAGATATGAACTGCACATTTTTCTTTAAAGATAGTGCAGATGCATGATGGGACATTTGTGCAAAATTCCAGAACAATTTTAATGGTGCAGCTCTGACCTGTAGCAAGATCAGCCCTAAGTTACACTTTATTTATTTATTTATTTCGAACAATTTAATAAAGATTAAAATAAAATAAAATTAAGAATTGAGATAATGTCAACAAACTAAATAATTTAACAGAAAAAAAAAACCAGCACGTAAAACTCATTAATCATACGGCTATACCTATACAATGATTCACATAATTATTATTATTATTTCTTTTGTCCGAAATGGAATAGGAAGAAGCATATGCTTATCTAGTCCTATTCCAATTTTAACTTAATTAATTACCATTACAAATTATAGTACAATACAGTCTTGTAGATTTACAATCTCAGATTTCAGTCGTGATATCAACAAACAAACACACTTTTACCATCACCAAGTGGCACATTCTCTTTCTTCGCTCCTGTACCTTGTAAAAATATATTTTTTGTACATCTTTTTAAATTGTAATACATTTACACTCTGTTTAATTTTTTCCTCGAGACCATTCCACAACACCACACCACAAATCGAAATACACATACTTTTAACATTAGTCCGAGCATAATGCTGTTTCATATTTAATTCCCCTCTTAAGTTATAACCACCCTCTCTCTCCGCGAACAGTCTTTGTATGTTACCAGGCAGCAGTTTATTTTTTGCTTTATACATTACTTGTGCAGTCTTAAATTCTACCAGATCTCTAAACTTTAAGGCATTCACTTTTAAAAACAGTATATTGGTGTGATCACAATATCCTACATTATTTACTATGCGTATGGCTCTTTTTTGTAATGTGCATAATGATTGTATAGTGGTTTTGTAGGTGTTGCCCCATATTTCTACACAGTAATTCAGATATGGCAATACAAGTGAACAATACAAAGTATACAATGCTCTCTCATTCAAAATGTGCCTAGCTTTTCCCAGCACTCCAATACTCCGTGCCACCTTTGCCTTCACATATTTTATATGGGGTTTCCAGCATATTTTGTGGTCTAGAATCACACCCAGAAATTTATTTTCATACACTCTTTCTATATTAATATTATTGATCTTCACGTTTACTTGTGTGTTTATTTTTCGGTTTCCAAACAACATAAGTTTGGTTTTGTTCAAATTTAGTGATAATTTATTCAAGTCAAACCAAGTTTTTAGTTTACTCATTTCAGCTGTGACTACCTCCAGTAGCTGCTGCAGATTTTCCCCAGAACAGAAAATATTGGTGTCATCCGCAAATAACACAAATTTTAAGATTCTTGACACCTTACATATGTCATTGATGTATAAAATAAATAATTTGGGACCCAATACTGACCCCTGTGGGACTCCACAAGTAATGTCCAAGGATGTTGATTTGTTGTCACTTATCTGTACAAATTGTTGTCTGTTGCTTATGTAGCTTTTCATCCAGTTATGTACCACCCCTCTGACACCATACTTTTCCAGTTTATTAATTAATAAGTGATGATCTATTGTATCGAATGCTTTTTTTAAATCTATAAATACTCCTACTGCATACTTCTTATTATCTATAGAACTGGTAATTTCTTCAATTAACTCCATTAATGCCATCGATGTAGTTCTGTTCGATCTGAATCCATACTGACAATCAACTATCAATTTATGCTTCTCAATAAAATTATCCAACCTACTGGCAAAGAGTTTTTCTAATATTTTTGAGAACTGAGAAAGTAGAGACACCAGCCTGTAATTAGTGAATTGCTTTCTGTCTCCAGTTTTGTATATTGGAATAACTTTAGCAGTTTTCATTTTACCTGGAAACACACCTGTTTTAAAAGACAAATTACAAATATAAGCTAATGGTTTTACAATGGCATCGATGACTTTCTTAATTAAATCCATATCAATGTTATTCCAGTCTGTAGACATTTTATTCTTACATTTGCTAACAGTGTCAATAATCTCCTTTTCATCAATTGCTTTCAAAAACATTGAGCTTGGATTGCTGTCTAAGAAATCCTCAACCTTTGCCCCTCCCTCTTCTGGCTGTAGATTGTTGATTTCTTCTGCCAGTTTTGGTCCCACACTTACAAAAAAGTTGTTGAACCCAGTAACCACATCATTCATATTGTTTACAGTTTTATCATTATCCATAAAATATTGAGAGCAAAGGTTATCAAATGTGGCAACTGGTCTAACAATACTGGCAGGAAAACTTCACTCTGGTTAAATAAATGTGCGTACACGCGGACTCGGTGAAACCATTCGTGTCACTGCCTACTAGGTCACTACTCGCTGTTCTCTTACGCTTGCGCACAACAGACGGGCGATTTTTCTGAAGACATAGGCTACCATGGAGTCTTACGATATTATAGCCAACCAACCGGTTGTATAATTGATATCGTGGCCTAGGTAGGTTGCTCATATTGTGCACTGCTGTTATTCTTAACTATGTTGTTGATTTTGCAACTACGTTAAATGTTTGCAATGACCATTACCACTGTGCTGTCAGGTTATACCGGGGATTATACTTTGTAGCCTATAGCGAGCGTGCTACTATAGCGAGCGTACTGAGAGGGGTCTGGCGGCGGACTGAGGACACCTCCAACTCCTCCCCACATCCTCCAACTCCTCCCAGATTTCTGTGGAGGGGAAGATTTATGAGTAGCCCATCAACTATTTCTTGTTGCCCTATACCTTGCGGTGGGGTGGGTCTTTCTATTTTCTGTGCATGAAAGTAGGATTGTATGTTAAAAATGTGTGAATTAGATTATAAAAGTGCGCTTGTGCTGTGTACGCTATACAGTCTCTTGGTATTGGGGATTTAAGTAAGCTCCTCAATGTCGAGAGTCTACTTTGTGGATGTTCGAACTGGGTGATAATCCAGAATAGGGTATTTGTCGCTCTCCGTTCACTTGTATAGCGCGGCTAAAACGGTCTCAAAATGACACCTCTAGCACGTATGCGAACGCGAACGAAGCTGATTCAGTCAATACACACAATAACCAGTCCTCCTACGTATTTCCCCCCCCCCCCCCGTGTAATTATAAAAGTACTATTTTGTATGTTGTTAGCAAGCTACCAGAAAAGACTAGCAAAATGTCGGCAGGTGGGTTTGCTCACTACCAGGACCGCTTGCTTCCGTGGAAATTTGGACCAATGAGTGGTTTCTGGCGCAAGAACATACCTACCGGATCTACGTTCCAAATTAAATACGAAAAAGCAAGAAAAGGGCCATTTCATTTTGTCAAAAAAATACGTAAGAGGACTGGTTGTTGTTTGTATTGACAGAATCCGCTTCGTTCACGTTCGTATACATGCTAGAAGTGTCATTTTGAGACCGTTTTAGCTGCACTATAGAAGTGAATGGAGAGTGACAAATACCCTATTCTGGATTATCACCCCAGGGGAGCACAGATAATGAACATATTTCGCCACCATTTGGACTCATATCATGGCCAGGTAACTACACAACCCAAAGTTCAATTTAGCAGTTGCACAAATAAATCCAAATGGCAACATATGATGAAGAATTGATGCCTATATGTGACTGCTTACACAAATGTAATTTAGGTAGCTACACTGTAGTTTTAAAAACATCAAGCAAATAAACTTCACAGTCTTAACTTCACACAGTACAAAACATCCAATCAAAACAGAATCCATTTTTTAGAACACAGTAAGAAGCCCCAACTTAGGGCAACAAAAATGTTGTTGATACTCATAAATGTTCCTTTCCACGGAAATCTTTAGTAAAAGGCGAAAGATTTATACAATATGAAGAGAAACCAGAGTGTATGAACTCCCCAATGCTACAACAGCCGGCCGGCTCCAACGCGATATGGGCTTCGGTTAATCCTTTTGAAGAGTTACCGCATTCCCGCCTGTAAAAGCGCAAGAATTTAAACAAAAAAGGCGATTGTCGGATGCGGGCTTGATACGTGAATTATTCATCATAACTTACATCATATTTAAGGTTAAAGAACCAGGCAGTCTGCGTAGTTTGGTTATTGTAAATTGTATTAGGCCTACAACATACGACCACTACAGCGCTGAACATACATGTTAACCTCCTGTATCCAAACGTTTGTCCACGATCAGCCAACCCCGCGAATATAAAATGCTTAGATTGATTGTAATATAAAGTGCTTTACGGATTGTAACCGGTTGCACAAATTAATCCAAATAGCAACGTTGAAACACCTGATTAACCGACTGCTTGCAGAAATACATTCAATTTGGGCATATTTGTAAAAATGTCCAGCTAATATTGACCGCAGGTCGGCTTGGGACAAAATGCCATAGCGGAAACGGAAACCCAGTAGGCTATAGCCTACACTAGATCATGACCCATTCTCCAAGACATTTCTACACATATTATAAATTCCCCTAAATGTATTGGATTTAGACCACAGAAACTTTTAGAAGTAAAACAATTTCCCAAAAACCACAAAACACTTAAACCATCCCAAAAGCATACCGTGGCTAAAGAAGCCTTTATTTTGAAGCGCAAACCATGCAGACATGACATGTAAACCGAACGTTGACAAAACAGTCATTTCACATTCAAAATCACAACTATTTTATACACCGAAAGGAAGCCCCGCCGTGAAGCAGGGCAACAAAAAAATTGCTGATACTCGTAAATGTTCCTCTCCACGGAAATCTTTAGTAAAAGGCGAAAGATTTTTTTTATTTATTTATTTTTTTTTTTTTATTAAAGTCTTATTCTCACACAGTACACTCACATTGTAATACATCTTCAACCCCAACCCATTTCCCACCTTCCAAATGCCCCAAATTCTCACACCTTTCCAACATTTAGACACACCTGTACACATTATTCCCCATGCGACTCTGCACATATATATCCACTTATTCCATTATTCCACCCATACCTCTATACATTTATATGCACTTATACACCTCTTACAACACACCGCTCTACTCATTTATATACATCTCTATCCCTATTCCACACAATACATACCCTCATAGCAAACATTTCCACCTTTCCCATGCGGCGTGAAACCCCCACCTCAAAACCTCCCACTGAAAACGCCTCTCCACCTCCACCCTCACTATTTCAAACACTCCCCTTGCCGTCCATCCCCGCTTACCCTCCCCCCCCTCACCCCTCGCTACCCACAGCTTTTGTTTTACCAAGCTAAGCAGAAGCAAAACCAAAAACCCCTCTCGCCCCTTCTTTCCCAAACTTTCCCCGAAAAACACCCCCTCCCTTCCTACCCCCTCCAATACCCTATATCTTCCCCTCGCAAAACCCCACACTTTCTGAGCAAATGTACAACTCCAAAAAATGTGCTCCACCGTTTCCCTTTCTTTCCTACACCCCTCTCTTGAACAAAAAGGATCCCTAGTTAGGTCATGCCGGTGAAGGACGTCCCTCACTGGCAGCTTCCCAAATGCTGCCAACCAGTTGAGGTCCCTGAGCCTGTTGTCTAGGCCTTTGGGCTGCAACGCTGCCCACGCTCCCCTACCCACTCCAACCCCCAAGCCTCCCACCGGCCTAGCCTTTTCCCTCAACACTGCGTACAGCCTCTTGTGATTCATCACAAGCCCTTTGTCCTTGCACTCCGCATGCCCCCTGGCCCATCGCACCACCCGTACCAAATGAGCGGGAACCTTCTCTGCCCTGGGCACCCTATTGTCCCACTCTACCAGAAACCTAAATGCCCCGGAACACCAAAACTGAACGAAATCCTGGTACTTATGTTTCCTTGGCCCTGCCAGAGCCACACACAAATTACAAAAAAATATAACGTCGAACTTCAACGCAAAACATGGGACATCCCTCCCTCCATCCTCCACCGCCTGGTACATTATCACCCTCCGAACATATTCCCACCCCCCCCACAAAAACCGAAACACAGTTCGCGTCAGGTCCCTCCGCAAACACAGTGGCATTACATACACCCTCGCCAGGTATAATAGCGAGGGCAGCACATCCGCCTTCAACACAAGGACTTTACCGCTTATGGTCAAGCGCCTGATTGACCACAAGCCCAATTTCCTCCTCACCCCTGCCAACCGCCTCTCCCAGTTGTTCTTGGCATCCTCAGCAGCGTCCCCCTGAAAGTCCACCCCCAGAATTCGTATCGGCCCCTCTGTGAGGCTTAACCCACATAACGCCTCAACTCTCGCCTTCCACACACCAAAATACTTCATCTGTGATTTATCTGCATTTAAAAGTGCTCCCGACCCCTTTGAAAAATCCCTTACCACCTCCAGTGCTTCCCTCAAATCCCTCTCTGTACTCAAAAACAAAGTAATGTCGTCCGCGTACTGCGCGACCCTCAACTCTCCTCTCCCACCTGGAATTACAACCCCCTTAATGCACCTGCTCCTCCTTATCGCCTCTGCCAAAGGCTCCACATATAATACATACAGTAGCGGTGAAAGTGGACAACCCTGCCTGACCCCTCCCATCTGCTTCACCAAATCCCCTAACACCCCATTAATCTTCACCCTACTACCTACCCCAGTGTACATAATTTTGAGCCACTTTAGGAAACCCCCACCAAACCCACACTTTGCCAAAATGTCAAACAAAAAACAGTGCTGCACCCTATCAAACGCTTTTTCCATATCGAGGCTTGCCACTATCAGAGGCAAGCCCCGATCATCCACCCATTCCAGCACATCCCTCACTAACTGAAGGTTGAACACCGCTGTCCGCCCCTCCACCCCACACGTCTGGTCTTCGTGGACCAAAAAAGGCATTGCAAGCCGCAGCCTCCCCGCCAGCACCCTAGCAATAACCTTATAGTCCACTCCCAACAGTGTTACTGGATGCCAGTTTTTTAAATGCGTCACATCCCCCTTCTTAAAGAGGAGTGAAACCACCCCCTCCCGCATTGTTGGTGCCAACTCCCCCCTCAAAAACACCTCCTTCACCACTTCCAACAGATCGGGCCCCAAAAGCCCCCAGAATTTTACATAAAATTCTTTCGGCAGCCCGTCTTTCCCCGGCACTTTCCCCCCCTTCATACCCGTCAGAGCCTGGTGCAGCTCTTCTAGGCTCACCGGCAACTCCAAAGTGGCCCGCACCCCCTCTGGCACCCGTTCCTCTACCAAACCCAAAAATTTTTCGCCTACCTTCCTGTTCATTTCCCTCTCCGCAAACAGCTCAGTATAAAAATCCGTGGCTATACTCACCATTTCAGCTGTCTCTTTACACACCTTCCCATCCGTCCCTTGCAGACCCCCCATCACCCTCTTGGATCTTGCTGCCTGCACTGTCTGGAAAAAATATGCAGAACACCTTTCATCTTTTTCCTGCCTCTCCCCCTGACACTCAAAGGAATACTGCCGTGCCCTGCCCTCAAAATGATGCCTCATCTCCTCCTTCACCTTTGCCCAGCGCTCCCTATCAAACCCACCCCCTGCATTCCAGGCTGCATACAGGTTTGCCAATTCCCTCTGCAACCTTTCCAAATGGCGCCTTTCCCTTCTCCTTTTACCCTTACAGTATGCCTGCACCCACCCCCTAGTGCGCTCCTTCATCATTTCCCACCAGTCAATCCTGGAACAAAAAAAGGGCTTTAAAACACCCCAACTTTTATACATACTACTGAATCTAACACAAAAAGTCTCCTCCTCTAAGACTCGCACATTTAACTTCCAGTATCCCTTCCCAAGCACAGGCACCGTGAACCTCAAAGCCACCACCACTGCACTGTGGTCGGAAAAAAACACTGGCATCACCTCTGCTGAGAGCACTTTTTGCCCCCCCGGCACAAACACATAATCCAGCCTACTTTTCGACCCTCGCGAATTACCCCAGGTGAACCCCAGGCCCCCCGGATGCACCTCCCGAAAAGAATCAACCAAATGAAACCTTTTAATAATCCCCTTCAAATGCCCCAAACTCGAATCCCCCCTCTCAAAACTAACATTGAAATCCCCCCCCAACATAACAATGCGATTTGTAGCCAAAACCAGATCTAATCCCAAAAACAGTTCCCTTCTCCCCGATGGCACAGTTGGAGCGTACACATTGATCATGCGCAACCTTATTCCCCTCCAATCAGCATCCACCACCAGCACCCTCCCCTGCACAAAAGAAAAACTTCCCACAACCGTTAGATCCCTGGAACCAAACAAAATCCCCACCCCTGTCGAATGCACCCCCCCCCACACTCCAAAAGGAACAGCCCTTTCCCCATTCCCCAGAAAAACGATCACAGTCCTCCGGTGATCGCAGGTGTACCTCCTGCAAAAAACAAACTGAAAAACGTTGCCGTGAAAGAAACTGAAAAACTCCCCCCCTCTTTACTGCGCTCCCCAACCCCCTTGCATTGCAAGTCATCAAAACAAAATCCTCCATGATTTTAGACAACAAACACAAACCAACTTTTCATACACCCCCCTGCCCCATATTTTCCAAGAACAAAAAGGCCAACTCATTCTGTTCCGCTGGAACGACTCTGCCCGTGTCGTACGCGGATGTCGTTGTCAGCATAGGTAATTCCCCCTCTAAACTCTTCCCATCTTCTGACGTCTCCGATACCTCAGAGTCCGACACAAAGTCCTTCGCCACTACACCCAACCTCACCTTCTTTGCCCCAAGACCTGGAGCAAGAAAACCCCCAGCGTCCAGCGGTTGTTCCTCTTCCATGAAATCCCCCCAGCCCACATGTAGAAAGTCCCGCTTAAGTCCCCCCTCCAAGCCTGCCATCGACTCCTCTGCTGCTGCCTCCTGCTCCACTCTCTCTGGGGGAGCTTCCCCCAAAACACCTGCTGCCAATACCTCCTGGAATTCTTCTTCTCCTGTAGGGGGCGCCAGCAAAGGAGCCACCATCCCCGCTTCTCCGGACACCTCCACTCCCATAGGGGGCACAAGCGATGGAACCTCCCTCACCTCTTCTGTCATCTCTACCTCCATCACCTCCACTCCAGTAGGGGGCACCACCTCTAATAATGACGACAGATCCACATCAACCTTCTTCCCCACTACAGGGTAAACGGCCCCTCCCAACACATCCTCCGGTACTCCTTCCACCAACTTCCTGTCTTCCGTCACAATTTCTGAAGACAGGGCTCCGGGATCAGGTTCCGCACCCTGCACACCTGGGGCCTTCCGTTTCTCTCCCTCCACGACCTCCAACACTGTTGCTTGCACCTTGCTCACCGGAGCCGAAGTTTCCCCCACCGGGTGAGAAACCTGGGACGGATCAGGAACAAGACCTTCTGTACTTGACCTGGATTTTTGCTGTGCCTCCTCCGCTCCACCAGGGGGTGACCTACCCAAACTCACTGCCTCTGCAAAGGACCGCTTCCGTTCCGGGCAACTTCGATACAGGTGATCGGGGCTGCCGCAAAGATGGCAGCTCTTCTTTTCACATTCTCTGGCCACATGGCCCTCCTCACCACAAACACTGCAAACAATGGCCGCTGTGCAGTCTTTGGCCATGTGTCCATAACGAAGGCATCTGCGGCAGTACATAGGCAGCCCAGCGTAGGTTAGAAAACCTCTGTCCGGGCCGATGGAGAAAACTGCCGGCAGATGTCTCACTCCGCCAATGCCTGCGGAATCCCTGTGAAGCCTCACAAGGTATTGCCTCTTCCCGTTCCAGACGCCATACGCGTTGTTCATCCTCACTTCCGGCTGTAACACCGTACTATGCCTTCCCAAAAAAAGTTGCACGTCCCTCTCCGGCACAAAAGGGTTGTACATCAAAACCGTCACTAACTTAACCTCAAATGAAAAAAGGGGCTCCAAAACAATACCTGAAAAAATTTCACTTGGCCCCCATGCCTTGTAAGCCTCAAACACCTCCAAACATAATGCCTCACAGTCCAGCGTAACATCATAAATTCCCCTTGACTGAGAGTCTTGGATACAAAACATCCTTCCAACTTCCACAGAAAAACATTTTTTAAATATATCCATAATTACGTAACGAAGATCCACTTCGTGACGACGCGGCAGTGCAACCACCACACGCAACGTATTGCGGCGGCGCACCCCACCAGCGGTGAACTCCGGTGCCGGGCCCTCCATCTTCCCGTCTGCGCACCTGACCGGAAAAACCCGCGCGTGTTCCTCTCCACGGAAATCTCCAGCAAAAAGGCGAAAGATTTGTACGATTTGAAGAGAAACCAGAGCGTTTTCTGTTAGAAAAAACGACCAACGACCGGGTCCACCGTTCAACCATTCTCTGTGATGGTTACAAATAGCGGGCAGGCCTATAGGCTAGGTATTAGCTTATAGCCAACTTTCTGTGAATATTCCGCTAAATGTTTTGGCTTCCCTTAAGTCAGAGATAGGCAAAGCCCAGTCGTTTAAGATTATGCAGCCTACGAGAGATATGAACTGCACATTTTTCTTTAAAGATAGTGCAGATGCATGATGGGACATTTGTGCAAAATTCCAGAACAATTTTAATGGTGCAGCTCTGACCTGTAGCAAGATCAGCCCTAAGTTACACTTTATTTATTTATTTATTTCGAACAATTTAATAAAGATTAAAATAAAATAAAATTAAGAATTGAGATAATGTCAACAAACTAAATAATTTAACAGAAAAAAAAAACCAGCACGTAAAACTCATTAATCATACGGCTATACCTATACAATGATTCACATAATTATTATTATTATTTCTTTTGTCCGAAATGGAATAGGAAGAAGCATATGCTTATCTAGTCCTATTCTAATTTTAACTTAATTAATTACCATTACAAATTATAGTACAATACAGTCTTGTAGATTTACAATCTCAGATTTCAGTCGTGATATCAACAAACAAACACACTTTTACCATCACCAAGTGGCACATTCTCTTTCTTCGCTCCTGTACCTTGTAAAAATATATTTTTTGTACATCTTTTTAAATTGTAATACATTTACACTCTGTTTAATTTTTTCCTCGAGACCATTCCACAACACCACACCACAAATCGAAATACACATACTTTTAACATTAGTCCGAGCATAATGCTGTTTCATATTTAATTCCCCTCTTAAGTTATAACCACCCTCTCTCTCCGCGAACAGTCTTTGTATGTTACCAGGCAGCAGTTTATTTTTTGCTTTATACATTACTTGTGCAGTCTTAAATTCTACCAGATCTCTAAACTTTAAGGCATTCACTTTTAAAAACAGTATATTGGTGTGATCACAATATCCTACATTATTTACTATGCGTATGGCTCTTTTTTGTAATGTGCATAATGATTGTATAGTGGTTTTGTAGGTGTTGCCCCATATTTCTACACAGTAATTCAGATATGGCAATACAAGTGAACAATACAAAGTATACAATGCTCTCTCATTCAAAATGTGCCTAGCTTTTCCCAGCACTCCAATACTCCGTGCCACCTTTGCCTTCACATATTTTATATGGGATTTCCAACATATTTTGTGGTCTAGAATCACACCCAGAAATTTATTTTCATACACTCTTTCTATATTAATATTATTGATCATCACGTTTACTTGTGTGTTTATTTTTCGGTTTCCAAACAACATAAGTTTGGTTTTGTTCAAATTTTGTGATAATTTATTCAAGTCAAACCAAGTTTTTAGTTTACTCATTTCAGCTGTGACTACCTCCAGTAGCTGCTGCAGATTTTCCCCAGAACAGAAAATATTGGTGTCATCCGCAAATAACACAAATTTTAAGATTCTTGACACCTTACATATGTCATTGATGTATAAAATAAATAATTTGGGACCCAATACTGACCCCTGTGGGACTCCACAAGTAATGTCCAAGGATGTTGATTTGTTGTCACTTATCTGTACAAATTGTTGTCTGTTGCTTATGTAGCTTTTCATCCAGTTAAGTACCACCCCTCTGACACCATACTTTTCCAGTTTATTAATTAATAAGTGATGATCTATTGTATCGAATGCTTTTTTTAAATCTATAAATACTCCTACTGCATACTTCTTATTATCTATAGAACTGGTAATTTCTTCAATTAACTCCATTAATGCCATCGATGTAGTTCTGTTCGATCTGAATCCATACTGACAATCAACTATCAATTTATGCTTCTCAATAAAATTATCCAACCTACTGGCAAAGAGTTTTTCTAATATTTTTGAGAACTGAGAAAGTAGAGACACCAGCCTGTAATTAGTGAATTGCTTTCTGTCTCCAGTTTTGTATATTGGAATAACTTTAGCAGTTTTCATTTTACCTGGAAACACACCTGTTTTAAAAGACAAATTACAAATATAAGCTAATGGTTTTACAATGGCATCGATGACTTTCTTAATTAAATCCATATCAATGTTATTCCAGTCTGTAGACATTTTATTCTTACATTTGCTAACAGTGTCAATAATCTCCTTTTCATCAATTGCTTTCAAAAACATTGAGCTTGGATTGCTGTCTAAGAAATCCTCAACCTTTGCCCCTCCCTCTTCTGGCTGTAGATTGTTGATTTCTTCTGCCAGTTTTGGTCCCACACTTACAAAAAAGTTGTTGAACCCAGTAACCACATCATTCATATTGTTTACAGTTTTATCATTATCCATAAAATATTGAGAGCAAAGGTTATCAAATGTGGCAACTGGTCTAACAATACTGGCAGGAAAACTTCACTCTGGTTAAATAAATGTGCGTACACGCGGACTCGGTGAAACCATTCGTGTCACTGCCTACTAGGTCACTACTCGCTGTTCTCTTACGCTTGCGCACAACAGACGGGCGATTTTTCTGAAGACATAGGCTACCATGGAGTCTTACGATATTATAGCCAACCAACCGGTTGTATAATTGATATCGTGGCCTAGGTAGGTTGCTCATATTGTGCACTGCTGTTATTCTTAACTATGTTGTTGATTTTGCAACTACGTTAAATGTTTGCAATGACCATTACCACTGTGCTGTCAGGTTATACCGGGGATTATACTTTGTAGCCTATAGCGAGCGTGCTACTATAGCGAGCGTACTGAGAGGGGTCTGGCGGCGGACTGAGGACACCTCCAACTCCTCCCCACATCCTCCAACTCCTCCCAGATTTCTGTGGAGGGGAAGATTTATGAGTAGCCCATCAACTATTTCTTGTTGCCCTATACCTTGCGGTGGGGTGGGTCTTTCTATTTTCTGTGCGTGAAAGTAGGATTGTATGTTAAAAATGTGTGAATTAGATTATAAAAGTGCGCTTGTGCTGTGTACGCTATACAGTCTCTTGGTATTGGGGATTTAAGTAAGCTCCTCAATGTCGAGAGTCTACTTTGTGGATGTTCGAACTGGGTGATAATCCAGAATAGGGTATTTGTCGCTCTCCGTTCACTTGTATAGCGCGGCTAAAACGGTCTCAAAATGACACCTCTAGCACGTATGCGAACGCGAACGAAGCTGATTCAGTCAATACACACAATAACCAGTCCTCCTACGTATTTCCCCCCCCCCCCCGTGTAATTATAAAAGTACTATTTTGTATGTTGTTAGCAAGCTACCAGAAAAGACTAGCAAAATGTCGGCAGGTGGGTTTGCTCACTACCAGGACCGCTTGCTTCCGTGGAAATTTGGACCAATGAGTGGTTTCTGGCGCAAGAACATACCTACCGGATCTACGTTCCAAATTAAATACGAAAAAGCAAGAAAAGGGCCATTTCATTTTGTCAAAAAAATACGTAAGAGGACTGGTTGTTGTTTGTATTGACAGAATCCGCTTCGTTCACGTTCGTATACATGCTAGAAGTGTCATTTTGAGACCGTTTTAGCTGCGCTATAGAAGTGAATGGAGAGTGACAAATACCCTATTCTGGATTATCACCCCAGGGGAGCACAGATAATGAACATATTTCGCCACCATTTGGACTCATATCATGGCCAGGTAACTACACAACCCAAAGTTCAATTTAGCAGTTGCACAAATAAATCCAAATGGCAACATATGATGAAGAATTGATGCCTATATGTGACTGCTTACACAAATGTAATTTAGGTAGCTACACTGTAGTTTTAAAAACATCAAGCAAATAAACTTCACAGTCTTAACTTCACACAGTACAAAACATCCAATCAAAACAGAATCCATTTTTTAGAACACAGTAAGAAGCCCCAACTTAGGGCAACAAAAATGTTGTTGATACTCATAAATGTTCCTTTCCACGGAAATCTTTAGTAAAAGGCGAAAGATTTATACAATATGAAGAGAAACCAGAGTGTATGAACTCCCCAATGCTACAACAGCCGGCCGGCTCCAACGCGATATGGGCTTCGGTTAACCTTTTGAAGAGTTACCGCATTCCCGCCTGTAAAAGCGCAAGAATTTAAACAAAAAAGGCGATTGTCGGATGCGGGCTTGATACGTGAATTATTCATCATAACTTACATCATATTTAAGGTTAAAGAACCAGGCAGTCTGCGTAGTTTGGTTATTGTAAATTGTATTAGGCCTACAACATACGACCACTACAGCGCTGAACATACATGTTAACCTCCTGTATCCAAACGTTTGTCCACGATCAGCCAACCCCGCGAATATAAAATGCTTAGATTGATTGTAATATAAAGTGCTTTACGGATTGTAACCGGTTGCACAAATTAATCCAAATAGCAACGTTGAAACACCTGATTAACCGACTGCTTGCAGAAATACATTCAATTTGGGCATATTTGTAAAAATGTCCAGCTAATATTGACCGCAGGTCGGCTTGGGACAAAATGCCATAGCGGAAACGGAAACCCAGTAGGCTATAGCCTACACTAGATCATGACCCATTCTCCAAGACATTTCTACACATATTATAAATTCCCCTAAATGTATTGGATTTAGACCACAGAAACTTTTAGAAGTAAAACAATTTCCCAAAAACCACAAAACACTTAAACCATCCCAAAAGCATACCGTGGCTAAAGAAGCCTTTATTTTGAAGCGCAAACCATGCAGACATGACATGTAAACCGAACGTTGACAAAACAGTCATTTCACATTCAAAATCACAACTATTTTATACACCGAAAGGAAGCCCCGCCGTGAAGCAGGGCAACAAAAAAATTGCTGATACTCGTAAATGTTCCTCTCCACGGAAATCTTTAGTAAAATTGTCTTTTATTGGTTTTTAAAAAATACATTTCCAATAAAACACATTTACACTAATAAAAACATTTCATTCATATTTCTTTGCAGTTCTAACACACACTTCATCACATTTATTCCCAATAATAAAAAGATTAATTTAAGGGGGAGTTTCCCCAGTTAAAAAACATTCAGGCACGAGAGACACCACAGAAATAACCATATTTACAAGACCAAAACAGAAAATGAAAAAAAGGAAAACAAGCAATGTTCACACAGACAGTGAAGTGCTGCAAAAGGAGCACATGGGTGCCCGGGCTGTGTCGGGTGGGTCAAAATGTTCATTGTCTCTCTCTCTCTCTCTCTTCTGTATATGGTGGGCGGGGGGGTGGACTATATAACAAGTTCTTTCCAGTGGTCCACCCCCCATTTCTCTCTGGCCAGACGCTGATTTTTCACAAAGTCCACCATAACGCCGTCCTGGAGGAGGTTCTGCGTCCTCCTCCTGAGAGTGACAAGGTCCACTGTTGTCTTTTGATAGACCTTGATGTTCCTCGCCTCCCACAGGACCTGCTTGACAGTGTTTACGATCCTCCACTGACGCTGGAGCTCAGGTGTTCTGCATCCTCCTCTAGGCCCGTAGAGGACACTCTCAGCAGTCAGGGAGGATCTGGGCAGCAACCTGTTACGGGAGACAGAGGAAACAACAAGGCCCCAGACCCGTCTGGCCACGGAGCACTCCCAGAACAGATGGTATACGTGTTCTGAGTCAGTGCATCCGTGGGGGCAGCGCTCGGTCAGGGCTAAGTGCCGCCTATACATGAAAACCCTGGTGGGGAGACACATATGAGCAGACATCCAGGCAATGTCTTTCTGTTTGTTAGTTAAACATTTATTCAAGACATTTGCCCAGATTATAGACGGGTCCAGGGTCGTGTTGCCCCTCGGGAGTGTCATGGTCTCTGTAGATTTTAAATGAGCCATGATGATTTTATAACTCCACGAGGTCAGCCCGGCCCTGGGCAATCCCGTCCTCAAGGCAAAGTCCCTCAAGGCTCGATATACATGTGGGGGGTCCCAGCTATATGGTATGGTGAGGTCCAGCACACACAGGCCCATCGTCCTGAGGAAGGGAGTGGCATAGTACCTAGCAAAGGTACCAGAGGCCTTCTCAACCTTCCTAGTATTCTGGACCAGTGTGGCCAGACCCTGCACCAAAATGATGTTAACTATGTCTGGAACCCCCCTGCCCCCATTCCTCTCCTCTTTGAGGAGGGTGGTTCTTTTTAACTTTTCCATATTACTCCCCCAGACAAAGCGAAAGGCCATTCTAGTAATTAATTTACTAGTGGCCTTGTCTGGGGGGAACACCCTCCCCACATAGAGAAAAATGGGTAGGACTATTGCCTTCAGGACCAGGATCTTACCCGTCTGAGTCAGAGGCCGCACGCTCCAGCTCCGGATTTTGTTTTGGACGTGGCGCAGGGTTCCCTCCCAGCTCAGCTTTCCCCCTCCATTTGACTGGAAGGTCACCCCCAGGAGCTTGATATTATCTCTGCGCACAGGGAAGGAAACGGTTAGGGACTCACACCAGTGTCGAGACAGGAACAGTTCACTCTTGTCCCTATTGACAAGGGCGCCCGTGGCCGCACAGAAGTCACTCAACACCTTGTTGGCAGTGGTTATTGAGCGACTATCTGTGCCGACGATGGTAATGTCGTCCATGTACGCCATCACCCTAAGCCGCTCCCCCCGGGCCCCGGGCAGTGGATAACCAGCAATGCCCGGGTTGGCCCTGATAGCCTGGAGGAACGGTTCAAGGTAGATGACGTACAGGAGGGATGCTAGAGGGCATCCCTGCCTGACGCCGGACCTAATGGCGAAGGGGGAGGAGGGCTGCTTGTTCACAACCACCCTCCCCGAGATGTCATTCAAACACATTTTGGTCCAGCGCAGGAGGGAGCTAGGAAAGTTAAACCTCTCTAGCACCCTCTCCAGGCACACGTGGCTTACCCTGTCAAAGGCCTTCTCCTGGTCTAAACTGAGAAGGCCCAAGGGAGACCTGCGCTCCCCGGAGTGGATTATTAAGTCCCTCACGAGGAGCAGGTTGTCGTTTATGGACCTCCCTGGCACACTGCATGTTTGGTTGGGGCCGACCACCGATGGTATCAGGTGTTGGAACCTCCTCATCAGCGCCTTCGCCATGATCTTGTAATCCACTGAGAGGAGGTTAATCGGCCGCCAGTGCCGGAGGTCCTTCAGGTCCCCCTTTTTAGGAACAAGAGCGACTGCACTCTGCCTCAGTGAAGCCCCCAACCGCTCCTCCCTGTACGCAGCCCTGAAAACGTCCGCCACGTCCTCCTTCAGGAGATCCCAGAAAGCCTGATAAAATTCAGCTGGGATCCCGTCAGGACCAGGAGCCTTGTGTAGATTGAGGGAGCGCGCGGCCAGGGTGAGCTCCTCAGTGCTCAACTCCGATTCCATGCTCTCTTCCCCCAGGCGTCTGTCCAGGCCGTCCAGGAAGGTGTCCATGAGGGCCTCGTCCGCGGGCCTTACACTATACAGGCCCGCGTAGAACTCCCTGGCCACCTCCCGGACCTCCGCCTCTTCAGACACCACCACCCCTCTGCTGTTATAGAGGGAAGAAATGTTATTACTTTTGGACCGTGCCCTGCGGAAGAAGTACCTAGTACATTTCTCATCCTCCTCGAGGCCCTGGAGTTTGGAGCGGAAAGTGTATTTTTTCCGCTCCTCCCGATAGAGGGCGGAGAGGCTCTGTTTAGCGAGTGCAATCTCGCTGCTAACCTCCAGGCCTCGGGACTGGAGGAGGCTAAGTCTCTGGAGGGCAGCGTTAGCTCTTTCAAAAGCTGCCCTCTTTTCTTTTGCCTTCCTCCGCCCGACTGCCCGGAAGTAGCCCTGCACTCGCTCTTTAACCATCTCCCACCACTCTATCGGGGAGTCAAAAAGATGTTTTAAACTCACCCACTCCAGGTACCGCCTCGAGAAGGAGAGACGTACTTTGGGGTCCTGGAGATGGCTGGTGTTCATTCTCCAGAGACCCCTACCAAAGGTTGTGGACTTCTCCCATGCCAGGGACACGGTCACCATGTGGTGGTCTGAGAAGTGCGCTGCCTGGATGGAATAGGCGTGCACTCTCAGGCCTGGGGAGAGCAAAAACATGTCAAGCCGGGAGGAGGATTTTCCAGAGGAACTCACCCATGTGTGTTGTGGGGGAGAGGCGCCCCCGGCGTCGTGGAGGGAGAAGTCCTCTATGATGGACCGCAGCTCGTCGCTCGACCGGTCTCTCCTCGGTCTGCTGCGGTCCTCATCCCTGAGGGCACAGTTGAAATCCCCCCCCACGACAACCGGTGTATTGTGATGAATGGTGGTTCTGAGTTGTTTGAAGAGGGAAACTCTCTCTGCAACGCTGGTTGGGCCGTACACATTGACCACTCTAAGTGGGGAACCCCCGACACTAAAATCAGTGACGAGGATTCGCCCACTTTCCAGGATTTTATTCCCCGTGATTTTAACTAAAGGGTTTTTGGTCAATGTGCCGACCCCATCGGCTCGAGCGACGTTCGAGCCGGACCAGAGAGAGTCCCCCATTCTCCACTCTTCCCTCAGAGTGTCATCCATAGTGCGGAAAGGGATCCCGCACTCCTGGAGAAGGATGACATCTGAGGGAGATTGTTGCAGAGTGGAGAATACTGCGTGGCGTTTGGTGGAGTCTTTTATGCTACGGGTGTTGGAAGTGATTAGTGTGAGTGTGAATGGCATGATTATGTTATTTATTTGTTTATATCATTTGACCCAGGTTTATTATTTGCGATATCGCGACAGATTTTATTGAGTTGTTCCAACACCCTGTCCTGATTATGAGGGCGCCTACTCACCCCCTGACTCGGTCCGCCCACAGCTCTCCCCGCCATACTGCCTGGCGGGTTCCGTCCTGGAGAGGTGGGACAGGCTGGTTTTTCCCCAGGGGCCCCCTTTTCGGAGGGTCCTTGAGAGGTTGGCTGATGGATGCTCTTGGCGTGCGTGGGGTCTGGGCCAGGGAGTGACCGGTCACTTGTGGGCTTGCCTTGAAAAGTGATGGGGCGTGATAGGGTTTCTCTTTGATGTATGTGTGGTGGGGATGGTTTGCTTGGGCGTGGAGGAGGTTCTGGCCTGCTTTGGGGAGTAATGGTTTGACTGGGGTTGCTGATTCTTGCCTGTGTTTGTCGTATTGGTTGGGTGTTTTGGCGGGCTATTGCTGGGTTTGGTGGTTGACCGGGTTTCTCTGTTGGGGATGTGTTGTTGCTTTTGCCCTTCCGTTTCCTTTTTTGAATTTGCCACGGTGTTGGTGTATAAGATGGGTCGGTGTCTGTGCTCGAGGAGTCTGACTCCTCCAACATGATGGGGGTGTCGGAGTCAGGCTCCTCTTTAATGGTAGTGACTGTTAGTGGGGGTAATATATTTTCGGGAGGCTCTGTGGGTGGGGGAGGTCCAGTGTGGGTCGTGTTCAGAGGGGTTGGTGCAGTGTCTAAAGTGACGGTGAGGTTTGTTCCAGACTGTGGGGGGGATGTGGCTGGTGTTCTGTTTCTGGGCGCTGGGATGGGGGTTGGCGGTCGGGTAGGGGGTGTGGATCTTGGGGTAGGGGTCGGGGGTCGGGGGGGGGCAGTCGATGGTGCGGGGGGTGCGGTGCCTCTAGCCCTGTTTGCATAGGAGAGAGGGCAGTCACGGAAGAAGTGCCCACTCTCCCCGCAGAGGTTACAGGGCTTTGGGTCCCGGCATGCCCTGGTCTCGTGCTCACCGCCGCACGTCTTGCACTTGACCACTGTGCAGGCTGCGGCTAAGTGGCCTAACTCGCCGCAATTCCTGCACAGCTTGGGCATGCCATTGTAAAACACCACACCCCTATTCCTCCCCAGTGTGATGGTACTGGGGATATGACATACCCCCCCCACTACAAAGGGGTCGGGTCTGAGTTGGACCAGCCACTTCCTGGCCCCGGTCCACACACCATCCTCATCAAGGATCCTCCTGGCGTCGGATTTTACCTCGCCATACCTGCCCAACCACGTCGAAACATCGTGGTCCTGCACAGTCTCATTATAAAACTGCACAGTGACCACTTTGTTCTCCGTGTCGGACAGGGGCTCGACGCCAAAGTTGTTCAGGGGGCTCCTGTCCTTCCCCTCTCTATAGAGGTTCCAGAACCTTTCCAGGACATTGGGATTCCTGAAACTTATTTCAAAAATATCCCTTTGACCTGGAACCTTCACCAGGCAGTTGAGGTCAGCTGGCACAAAGCCCATACCTCTTTGTAGCACTGCCCTACTAAACTCAAGACGGGTCAAACCTGTCACTCTCGTCTCCGGTCGAGTTGGTTTTGGGCCAGCAGCACGCCTAGCCTCCGCAGGGGTCACTGGCTCGGGGGCGCCCCTTATGGCTGCGCCCTCAGCTCCCTGTCCTGCCGGGGGGCCCACACTGGTGCTGCCGCCACCCTCCTCGGCCCTCTGGATCCATGTCATACGGACGGCGTTATGGCGTCGCGTCCCTGGCACAGCTCTGGCTGCCATCCCCCTTCCTCCTCCAAGGCCGGTCTCCAGCTAGTGGGAAAAGCACAGAAGAAGAACAGCACTCAGGAGATGGTGTTCCTTCCAGAAAGGACCAGATATGCAGCGGCGTAGCAAAAAGGGGATCAGCCGGGCTGACCCCCACACCCCACTGCGTGGGGACTTCCCTGTTTGGTGCAGGCGGCAAGCGTGGATCCCCAGCTGGTTTTGGAGGTCTGGATCGCCGCCTTCCGTCTCAGGGAGTCCTCCGGTCTGGTCCTCCCCAAACTGCGTGCTCGTCAGCTTGGTCCTCCGGGTCTGGCCTGATGGTTCTGCTGCGGGCCTAAGGAGCAAAGAGAGAGAGGCGGAAAACCAGGGCGAAGGCCCAGCAGGTGGCTGGTGAGGCCTGGAGAGAAGGCAGCCCTTCCGGGCCTACTCTCCAGACAGGTTCCGCACTCCCCTCGGTCCTCTGGCGTCAAGCGTCCGCAGCAGTAGCGCCGATCCCCGGAGCGCTGGAGTCTTCTGGCAGTGGGTCCTCCTGGTGCTGTCCTGGCTCGTCCCAAAAGCTGGTCGCGACCGGCCTTGTCCGCCGGTCTGGCTTCCACCCACAGCCGTGGGTATCCACCAGACCTTCAGGCTTTTGGGGTTTAGCAGGCCGCGGTCAAGCCACTGCTACCTGCCTCGCCCCAAAAGGCTCAGCGCTTGAGATTTAGCAGGCCGCGGTCAAGCCACTGCTACCTGCCTCGCTCCAAACGCTGCTATCCGGCCTTGTCCGCCGGTCTGGCTTCCACCCACAGCCGCGGTCAAGCCACTGGTACTGCGGGTCTCCACCAGACCTTCAGGCTTTTGGGGTTTAGCAGGCCGCGGTCAAGCCACTGCTACCTGCCTCGCCCCAAAAGGCTCAGCGTCTGAGGTCTAGCAGGCCGTGGTCAAGCCACTGCTACCTGCCTCGTCCCAAGCGCTGCTGTCCGGCCTTGTCCGCCGGTCTGGCTTCTACCCACAGCCGCGGTCAAGCCACTGCTACTGCGGGTCTCCACCAGACCTTCAGGAAAGGAGAGGAAAGGGGTAGAGAGAGAAGAGAGAGAGAAAGAGACAAACACACCCAAAGACACAATCCAGCCGACAAACACTTCGTCCCACACTCACAAGTAGTGTGAGGCGAAAGATTTGTTCGTGCTGAAGAGAAACCCGGGCACGCATTTCTTTAGTAAAAGGCGAAAGATTTGTACGATTTGAAGAGAAACCAGAGCGTTTCCTGCTAGAAAAAACGACCAACGACCGGGTCCACCGTTCAACCATTCTCTGTGATGGTTACAAATAGCGGGCAGGCCTATAGGCTAGGTATTAGCTTATAGCCAACTTTCTGTGAATATTCCGCTAAATGTTTTGGCTTCCCTTAAGTCAGAGATAGGCAAAGCCCAGTCGTTTAAGATTATGCAGCCTACGAGAGATATGAACTGCACATTTTTCTTTAAAGATAGTGCAGATGCATGATGGGACATTTGTGCAAAATTCCAGAACAATTTTAATGGTGCAGCTCTGACCTGTAGCAAGATCAGCCCTAAGTTACACTTTATTTATTTATTTATTTCGAACAATTTAATAAAGATTAAAATAAAATAAAATTAAGAATTGAGATAATGTCAACAAACTAAATAATTTAACAGAAAAAAAAAAACCAGCACGTAAAACTCATTAATCATACGGCTATACCTATACAATGATTCACATAATTATTATTATTATTTCTTTTGTCCGAAATGGAATAGGAAGAAGCATATGCTTATCTAGTCCTATTCCAATTTTAACTTAATTAATTACCATTACAAATTATAGTACAATACAGTCTTGTAGATTTACAATCTCAGATTTCAGTCGTGATATCAACAAACAAACACACTTTTACCATCACCAAGTGGCACATTCTCTTTCTTCGCTCCTGTACCTTGTAAAAATATATTTTTTGTACATCTTTTTAAATTGTAATACATTTACACTCTGTTTAATTTTTTCCTCGAGACCATTCCACAACACCACACCACAAATCGAAATACACATACTTTTAACATTAGTCCGAGCATAATGCTGTTTCATATTTAATTCCCCTCTTAAGTTATAACCACCCTCTCTCTCCGCGAACAGTCTTTGTATGTTACCAGGCAGCAGTTTATTTTTTGCTTTATACATTACTTGTGCAGTCTTAAATTCTACCAGATCTCTAAACTTTAAGGCATTCACTTTTAAAAACAGTATATTGGTGTGATCACAATATCCTACATTATTTACTATGCGTATGGCTCTTTTTTGTAATGTGCATAATGATTGTATAGTGGTTTTGTAGGTGTTGCCCCATATTTCTACACAGTAATTCAGATATGGCAATACAAGTGAACAATACAAAGTATACAATGCTCTCTCATTCAAAATGTGCCTAGCTTTTCCCAGCACTCCAATACTCCGTGCCACCTTTGCCTTCACATATTTTATATGGGGTTTCCAGCATATTTTGTGGTCTAGAATCACACCCAGAAATTTATTTTCATACACACTTTCTATATTAATATTATTGATCTTCACGTTTACTTGTGTGTTTATTTTTCGGTTTCCAAACAACATAAGTTTGGTTTTGTTCAAATTTAGTGATAATTTATTCAAGTCAAACCAAGTTTTTAGTTTACTCATTTCAGCTGTGACTACCTCCAGTAGCTGCTGCAGATTTTCCCCAGAACAGAAAATATTGGTGTCATCCGCAAATAACACAAATTTTAAGATTCTTGACACCTTACATATGTCATTGATGTATAAAATAAATAATTTGGGACCCAATACTGACCCCTGTGGGACTCCACAAGTAATGTCCAAGGATGTTGATTTGTTGTCACTTATCTGTACAAATTGTTGTCTGTTGCTTATGTAGCTTTTCATCCAGTTAAGTACCACCCCTCTGACACCATACTTTTCCAGTTTATTAATTAATAAGTGATGATCTATTGTATCGAATGCTTTTTTTAAATCTATAAATACTCCTACTGCATACTTCTTATTATCTATAGAACTGCTAATTTCTTCAATTAACTCCATTAATGCCATCGATGTAGTTCTGTTCGATCTGAATCCATACTGACAATCAACTATCAATTTATGCTTCTCAATAAAATTATCCAACCTACTGGCAAAGAGTTTTTCTAATATTTTTGAGAACTGAGAAAGTAGAGACACCAGCCTGTAATTAGTGAATTGCTTTCTGTCTCCAGTTTTGTATATTGGAATAACTTTAGCAGTTTTCATTTTACCTGGAAACACACCTGTTTTAAAAGACAAATTACAAATATAAGCTAATGGTTTTACAATGGCATCGATGACTTTCTTAATTAAATCCATATCAATGTTATTCCAGTCTGTAGACATTTTATTCTTACATTTGCTAACAGTGTCAATAATCTCCTTTTCATCAATTGCTTTCAAAAACATTGAGCTTGGATTGCTGTCTAAGAAATCCTCAACCTTTGCCCCTCCCTCTTCTGGCTGTAGATTGTTGATTTCTTCTGCCAGTTTTGGTCCCACACTTACAAAAAAGTTGTTGAACTCAGTAACCACATCATTCATATTGTTTACAGTTTTATCATTATCCATAAAATATTGAGAGCAAAGGTTATCAAATGTGGCAACTGGTCTAACAATACTGGCAGGAAAACTTCACTCTGGTTAAATAAATGTGCGTACACGCGGACTCGGTGAAACCATTCGTGTCACTGCCTACTAGGTCACTACTCGTTGTTCTCTTACGCTTGCGCACAACAGACGGGCGATTTTTCTGAAGACATAGGCTACCATGGAGTCTTACGATATTATAGCCAACCAACCGGTTGTATAATTGATATCGTGGCCTAGGTAGGTTGCTCATATTGTGCACTGCTGTTATTCTTAACTATGTTGTTGATTTTGCAACTACGTTAAATGTTTGCAATGACCATTACCACTGTGCTGTCAGGTTATACCGGGGATTATACTTTGTAGCCTATAGCGAGCGTGCTACTATAGCGAGCGTACTGAGAGGGGTCTGGCGGCGGACTGAGGACACCTCCAACTCCTCCCCACATCCTCCAACTCCTCCCAGATTTCTGTGGAGGGGAAGATTTATGAGTAGCCCATCAACTATTTCTTGTTGCCCTATACCTTGCGGTGGGGTGGGTCTTTCTATTTTCTGTGCATGAAAGTAGGATTGTATGTTAAAAATGTGTGAATTAGATTATAAAAGTGCGCTTGTGCTGTGTACGCTATACAGTCTCTTGGTATTGGGGATTTAAGTAAGCTCCTCAATGTCGAGAGTCTACTTTGTGGATGTTCGAACTGGGTGATAATCCAGAATAGGGTATTTGTCGCTCTCCGTTCACTTGTATAGCGCGGCTAAAACGGTCTCAAAATGACACCTCTAGCACGTATGCGAACGCGAACGAAGCTGATTCAGTCAATACACACAATAACCAGTCCTCCTACGTATTTCCCCCCCCCCGTGTAATTATAAAAGTACTATTTTGTATGTTGTTAGCAAGCTACCAGAAAAGACTAGCAAAATGTCGGCAGGTGGGTTTGCTCACTACCAGGACCGCTTGCTTCCGTGGAAATTTGGACCAATGAGTGGTTTCTGGCGCAAGAACATACCTACCAGATCTACGTTCCAAATTAAATACGAAAAAGCAAGAAAAGGGCCATTTCATTTTGTCAAAAAAATACGTAAGAGGACTGGTTGTTGTTTGTATTGACAGAATCCGCTTCGTTCACGTTCGTATACATGCTAGAAGTGTCATTTTGAGACCGTTTTAGCTGCGCTATAGAAGTGAATGGAGAGTGACAAATACCCTATTCTGGATTATCACCCCAGGGGAGCACAGATAATGAACATATTTCGCCACCATTTGGACTCATATCATGGCCAGGTAACTACACAACCCAAAGTTCAATTTAGCAGTTGCACAAATAAATCCAAATGGCAACATATGATGAAGAATTGATGCCTATATGTGACTGCTTACACAAATGTAATTTAGGTAGCTACACTGTAGTTTTAAAAACATCAAGCAAATAAACTTCACAGTCTTAACTTCACACAGTACAAAACATCCAATCAAAACAGAATCCATTTTTTAGAACACAGTAAGAAGCCCCAACTTAGGGCAACAAAAATGTTGTTGATACTCATAAATGTTCCTTTCCACGGAAATCTTTAGTAAAAGGCGAAAGATTTATACAATATGAAGAGAAACCAGAGTGTATGAACTCCCCAATGCTACAACAGCCGGCCGGCTCCAACGCGATATGGGCTTCGGTTAATCCTTTTGAAGAGTTACCGCATTCCCGCCTGTAAAAGCGCAAGAATTTAAACAAAAAAGGCGATTGTCGGATGCGGGCTTGATACGTGAATTATTCATCATAACTTACATCATATTTAAGGTTAAAGAACCAGGCAGTCTGCGTAGTTTGGTTATTGTAAATTGTATTAGGCCTACAACATACGACCACTACAGCGCTGAACATACATGTTAACCTCCTGTATCCAAACGTTTGTCCACGATCAGCCAACCCCGCGAATATAAAATGCTTAGATTGATTGTAATATAAAGTGCTTTACGGATTGTAACCGGTTGCACAAATTAATCCAAATAGCAACGTTGAAACACCTGATTAACCGACTGCTTGCAGAAATACATTCAATTTGGGCATATTTGTAAAAATGTCCAGCTAATATTGACCGCAGGTCGGCTTGGGACAAAATGCCATAGCGGAAACGGAAACCCAGTAGGCTATAGCCTACACTAGATCATGACCCATTCTCCAAGACATTTCTACACATATTATAAATTCCCCTAAATGTATTGGATTTAGACCACAGAAACTTTTAGAAGTAAAACAATTTCCCAAAAACCACAAAACACTTAAACCATCCCAAAAGCATACCGTGGCTAAAGAAGCCTTTATTTTGAAGCGCAAACCATGCAGACATGACATGTAAACCGAACGTTGACAAAACAGTCATTTCACATTCAAAATCACAACTATTTTATACACCGAAAGGAAGCCCCGCCGTGAAGCAGGGCAACAAAAAAATTGCTGATACTCGTAAATGTTCCTCTCCACGGACATCTTTAGTAAAATTGTCTTTTATTGGTTTTTAAAAATACATACCAACAAAAACTTTACACTTAGACATTTCACTCAACACACTTCATTACATTCAGGTTATTAAAATCACACAGGTTAGGGGGGGGTTCCCCGGTTAAAAAAACATTCAAAAACACTTAAGACACCACATAATAACAATATTTACAAGACAGTGAAAATGGAATGAAAAAAAACCTCCATCAGGAGGGAAAAAAATCAAATGTGTTCAAAAATCAAATATTCACGCGGACAGTGAAGTGCGCGAAAAAGACACATGAGTGCCCGGGCTGTGTCGGGTGGGTCAAATGTTCATTGTCTCTCTCTCTCTCATCCGTGTGTGGTGGGGGGGGGGGGGGGCGTGGACTATATAACAAGTTCTTTCCAGTGGTCCACCCCCCATTTCTCTCTGGCCAGGCGCTGATCTTGAGCAAAGTCCACCATAACGCCGTCCTGGAGGAGGTTCTGCGTCCTCCTCCTGAGAGTGACAAGGTCCACTGTTGTCTTTTGGTAGACCTTGATGTTCCTCGCCTCCCACAGGACCTGCTTGATGGTATTTACGATCCTCCACTGACGCTGGAGCTCAGGTGTTCTGCATCCCCCTCTAGGCCCGTAGAGGACACTCTCAGCAGTCAGGGAGGATCTGGGCAGCAACCTGTTATGGGAGACAGAGGAAACAACAAGGCCCCAGACCCGTCTGGCCACGGAGCACACCCAGAACAGATGGTATACGTGTTCTGAGTCAGTGCATCCGTGGGGGCAGCGCTCGGTCAGGGCTAAGTGCCGCCTATACATAAAAACCCTGGTGGGGAGACACATATGAGCAGACATCCAGGCAATGTCTTTCTGTTTGTTAGTTAAACATTTATTCAAGACATTTGCCCAGATTATAGACGGGTCCAGGGTCGTGTTGCCCCTCGGGAGTGTCATGGTCTCTGTAGATTTTAAATGAGCCATGATGATTTTATAACTCCACGAGGTCAGCCCGGCCCTGGGCAATCCCGTCCTCAAGGCAAAGTCCCTCAAGGCTCGATATACATGTGGGTGGTCCCAGCTATATGGTATGGTGAGGTCCAGCACACACAGGCCCATCGTCCTAAGGAAGGGAGTGGCATAGTACCTAGCAAAGGTACCAGAGGCCTTCTCAACCTTCCTAGTATTCTGGACCAGTGTGGCCAGACCCTGCACCAAAATGATGTTAACTATATCTGGAACCCCCCTGCCCCCATTCCTCTCCTCTCTGAGGAGGGTGGTTCTTTTCAACTTTTCCATATTACTCCCCCAGACAAAGCGAAAGGCCATTCTAGTAATTAATTTACTAGTGGCCTTGTCTGGGGGGAACACCCTCCCCACATAGAGAAAAATGGGTAGGACTATTGCCTTCAGGACCAGGATCTTACCCGTCTGAGTCAGAGGCCGCACGCTCCAGCTCCGGATTTTGTTTTGGACGTGGCGCAGGGTTCCCTCCCAGCTCAGCTTTCCCCCTCCATTTGACTGGAAGGTCACCCCCAGGAGCTTGATATTATCTCTGCGCACAGGGAAGGAAACGATTAGGGACTCGCACCAATGTTGAGACAGGAACAGTTCACTCTTGTCCCTATTGACAAGGGCGCCCGTGGCCGCACAGAAGTCACTCAACACCTTGTTGGCAGTGGTTATTGAGCGACTATCTGTGCCGACGATGGTAATGTCGTCCATGTACGCCATCACCTTAAGCCGCTCCCCCCGGGCCCCGGGCAGTGGATAACCAGCAATGCCCGGGTTGGCCCTGATAGCCTGGAGGAACGGTTCAAGGTAGATGACGTACAGGAGGGATGCTAGAGGGCATCCCTGCCTGACGCCGGACCTAATGGCGAAGGGGGAGGAGGGCTGCTTGTTCACAACCACCCTCCCCGAGATGTCATTTAAACACATTTTGGTCCAGCGCAGGAGGGAGCTAGGAAAGTTAAACCTCTCCAGCACCCTCTCCAGGCACACGTGGCTTACCCTGTCAAAGGCCTTCTCCTGGTCTAAACTGAGAAGGCCCAGGGGGGACCTGCGCTCCCCGGAGTGGATTATTAAGTCCCTCACGAGGAGCAGGTTGTCGTTTATGGACCTCCCTGGCACACTACATGTTTGGTTGGGGCCGACCACCGATGGTATCAGGTGTTGGAACCTCCTCATCAGCGCCTTCGCCATGATCTTATAATCCACTGAGAGGAGGTTAATCGGCCGCCAGTGCCGGAGGTCCTTCAGGTCCCCCTTTTTAGGAACAAGAGCGACTGCACTCTGCCTCAGTGAAGCCCCCAACCGCTCCTCCCTGTACGCAGCCCTGAAAACGTCCGCCACGTCCTCCTTCAGGAGATCCCAGAAAGCCTGATAAAATTCAGCTGGGATCCCGTCAGGACCAGGAGCCTTGTGTAGATTAAGGGAGCGCGCGGCCAGGGTGAGCTCCTCAGTGCTCAACTCCGGTTCCATGCTCTCTTCCCCCAGGCGTCTGTCCAGGCCGTCCAGGAAGGTGTCCATGAGGGCCCCGTCCGCGGGCCTCACACTATACAGGCCCGCGTAGAACTCCCTGGCCACCTCCCGGACCTCCGCCTCTTCAGACACCACCACCCCCCTGCTGTTGTAAAGGGAAGAGATATTATTACTTTTTGACCGTGCCCGGCGGAAGAAGTACCTTGTACATTTCTCATCCTCCTCGAGGCCCTGGAGTTTGGAGCGGAAAGTATATTTTTTCCGCTCCTCCCGATAGAGGGCGGAGAGGCTCTGTTTAGCGAGTGCAATCTCGCTGCTAACCTCCAGGCCTCGGGACTGGAGGAGGCTAAGTCTCTGGAGGGCAGCGTTAGCTCTTTCAAAAGCTGCCCTCTTTTCTTTTGCCTTCCTCCGCCCGACTGCCCGGAAGTAGCCCTGCACTCGCTCTTTAACCATCTCCCACCACTCTATCAAAGAGATGTTTTAAACTCACCAACTCCAGGTACCGCCTCGAGAAGGAGAGACGTACTTTGGGGTCCTGGAGATGGCTGGTGTTCATTCTCCAGAGACCCCTACCAATGGTTGTGGACTTCTCCCATGCCAGGGACACGGTCACCATGTGGTGGTCTGAGAAGTGCGCTGCCTGGATGGAATAGGCGTGCACTCTCAGGCCTGGGGAGAGCAGGAACATGTCAATACGGGAGGAGGATTTCCCAAAGGAACTCACCCATGTATGTTGTGGGGGAGAGGCGCCCCCAGCATCGTGGAGGGAGAAATCTTCTATGATGGACCGCAGCTCGTCGCTCGACCGATCTCTCCTTGGTCTGCTGCGGTCCTCATCCCTGAGGGCACAGTTGAAATCCCCCCCCACGACAACCGGTGTATTGTGATGTATAATGGTTCTAAGTTGTTTGAAAAGGGAAACTCTCTCTGCAACGCTGGTTGGGCCGTACACATTGACCACTCTAAGTGGGGAACCCCCGACACTAAAATCAGTGACGAGGATTCGCCCACTTTCCAAGTTGTTATTTCCGGTGATTTTAATTAAGGGGTTTTTGGTCAATGTGCCGACCCCATCGGCTCTAGCAACGTTAGAGCCGGACCAGAGAGAGTCCCCCATTCTCCACTCTTCCCTCAGAGTGTCATCCAGAGTGCGGAACGGAATCCCGCACTCCTGGAGAAGAATGACATCTGAGGGAGATTGTTGCAGAGTGGAGAATACTGCGTGGCGTTTGGTGGGGTCTTTGATACTACGGGTGTTGGAGGTGGTGATTGTGAATGTAAATGACATGGCTATGTTATTGTTTATTTTTGTCGTTTGTTCCAGGGTTATTATTTGCGATTTCGCGACAGATTTTGTTGAGGCGTTCAAGTACAATGTCCTGGTTATTGAGGCGCCTACTCACCCCCTGACTCGGTCCGCCCACAGCTCTCCCCGCCATACTGCCTGGCGGGTTCCGTCCTGGAGAGGTGGGACATGATGTCTTCGCCCCAGGTGCCCCCCCTTCGGAGGGTCCCTGAGAGGGGGGCTGGTGTGTGCTCTTGGTGTGTTGAGGGTCAGGACCAGGGAGTGGCCGGTCATTAGTGTGCCTGCTTTGAAAGGTGATGGGTCGTGAGAGGGTTTCATTTTGATGAATGTGTGGTGGGGATGGTTTGCTTGGGCGTGGTGGAGGTTCTGGCCTGCTTTGGGGGATAATGGTTTGACTGGGGTTGCTGGTTCTTGCCTGTGTTTGTCGTATTGGTTGGGTGTTTTGGCGGGCTATTGCTGGGTTTGGTGGTTGACCGGGTTTCTCTGTTGGGGATGTGTTGTTGCTTTTGCCCTTCCGTTTCCTTTTTTGTATTTGCCACGGTGTTGGTGTGTCAGATGGGTCGGTGTCTGTGCTCGAGGAGTCTGTAGCACTGCCCTACTAAACTCAAGACGGGTCAAACCTGTCACTCTCGTCTCCGGTCGAGTTGGGTTTGGGCCAGCAGCACGCCTAGCCTCCGCAGGGGTCACTGGCTCGGGGGCGCCCCTTATGGCTGTGCCCTCAGCTCCCTGTCCCGCCGGGGGGCCCACACTGGTGCTGCCGCCACCCTCCTCGGCCCTCTGGATCCATATCATACGGACGGCGTTATGGCGTCGCGTCCCTGGCACAGCTCTGGCTGCCATCCCCTTTCCTCCTCCAAGGCCGGTCTCCAGCTAGTGGGAAAAGCACAGAAGAAGAACAGCACTCAGGAGATGGTGTTCCTTCCAGAAGGACCAGATATGCAGCGGCGTAGCAAAAAGGGGATCAGCCGGGCTGACCCCCACACCCCGCTGCGTGGGGACTTCCCTGTTTGGTGCAGGCGGCAAGCGTGGATCCTCAGCTGGTTTTGGAGGTCTGGATCGCCGCCTTCCGTCTCAGGGAGTCCTCCGGTCTGGTCCTCCCCAACTGCCTGCTCGTCAGCTTCGTCCTCCGGGTCTGGCCTGATGGTTCTGCTGCGGGCCTAAAGGGCAAAGAGAGAGAGGCGGAAAACCAGGGCGAAGGCCCAACAGGTGGCTGGTGAGGCCTGGAGAGAAAGCAGCCCTTCCGGGCCTACTCTCCAGGCAGGTTCCGCACTCCCCTCGGTCCTCTGGCGTCAAGCGTCCGCAGCAGTAGCGCCGATCCCCGGAGCGCTCGAGTCTTCTGGCAGTGGGTCCTCCTGGTGCTGTCCTGGCTCGTCCCAAAAGCTGGTCGCGATCCGGCCTTGTCCGCCGGTCTGGCTTCCACCCACAGCCGTGGGTATCCACCAGACCTTCAGGCTTTTGGGGTTTAGCAGGCTGCGGTCAAGCCACTGCTACCTGCCTCGCCCCAAAAGGCTCAGCGCTTGAGATTTAGCAGGCCGCGGTCAAGCCACTGCTACCTGCCTCGCCCCAAACGCTGCTATCCGGCCTTGTCCGCCGGTCTGGCTTCCACCCACAGCCACGGTCAAGCCACTGGTACTGCGGGTCTCCACCAGACCTTCAGGCTTTTGGGGTTTAGCAGGCCGCGGTCAAGCCACTGCTACCTGCCTCGCCCCAAAAGGCTCAGCGTTTGAGGTCTAGCAGGCCGTGGTCAAGCCACTGCTACCTGCCTCGTCCCAAGCGCTGCTGTCCGGCCTTATCCGCCGGTCTGGCTTCCACCCACAGCCGCGGTCAAGCCACTGGTACTGCGGGTCTTCACCAGACCTTCAGGGAAGAAGAGGAAAGGGGTAGAGAGAGAAGAGAGAGAGAGAAAGCACAAACACACCCAAAGACACAATCCAGCCGACAAACACTTCGTCCCACACTCACAAGTAGTGTGAGGCGAAAGATTAAAAACGCACATCCATATAGTTTCATCCACCATACGCGAAAGCAAATTAATATCAGCGTAATCACAGAAGATGACATAGTGAGCAAAACATCACAATGACCCAGAGACAGGAACGCATTACAAACACGATTCACACATACAAATGAAGCGCAATACATTTTCTACATTTCACACCAGAAAGAAGCCCCACCGTGAGGAAGGGCATCGAAAAATTAGTTGATACTCATGAACGTTCCTCTCCACGGAAATCTTTAGTAAAATTGTCTTTATTGGATTTAAAAAATACATTCCAATAAGAACATTTACACTGATAAAAACATTCCATTTAATTTTTCTTACAGTTCAAACACACACTTCATCACATTTATTTTCAATAAAAAATTATTAATTTAAGGGGGAATTTTCCCAGTTAAAAACATTCAAGACACACAAGACACCACATTAATTGACAATATTTACAAGACAAAAGGGGAAAAAGAAAAAAAAGGAAAACAAGCAATGTTCACGCGGACTGTGAAGTGCTGCAAAAAGAGCACATGAGTGCCCGGGATGTGTCGGGTGGGTCAAGATGTTTAATGTCTCTCTCTCTCTCTCTTCCGTGTGTGGTGGGTGGTGGGGGGGGTGGACTATATAACAAGTTCTTTCCAGTGGTCCACCCCCCATTTCTCTCTGGCCAGACGCTGATTTTTCGCAAAGTCCACCATAACGCCGTCCTGGAGGAGGTTTTGTGTCCTCCTCCTGAGAGTGACAAGGTCCACTGTTGTCTTTTGGTAGACCTTGATGTTCCTCGTCTCCCACAGGACCTGCTTGATGGTGTTTACGATCCTCCACTGACGCTGGAGCTCCGCTGTTCTGCATCCCCCTCTAGGCCCGTAGAGGACACTCTCAGCAGTCAGGGAGGATCTGGGCAGCAACCTGTTACGGGAGACAGAGGAAACAACAAGGCCCCAGACCCGTCTAGCCACGGAGCACTCCCAGAACAGATGGTATATATGTTCTGAGTCAGTGCATCCGTGGGGGCAGCGCTCGGTCAGGGCTAAGTGCCGCCTATACATAAAAACCCTGGTGGGGAGACACATATGAGCAGACATCCAGGCAATGTCTTTCTGTTTGTTAGTTATACATTTATTCAAGACATTTGCCCAGATTATAGACGGGTCCAGGGTCGTGCTGCCCCTCGGGAGTGTCATGGTCTCTGTAGATTTTAAATGAGCCATGATGATTTTATAACTCCACGAGGTCAGCCCGGCCCTGGGCAATCCCGTCCACAAGGCTCGATATACATGTGGGGGGTCCCAGCTATATGGTATGGTGAGGTCCAGCACACACAGGCCCATCGTCCTGAGGAAGGGAGTGGCATAGTACCTAGCAAAGGTACCAGAGGCTTTCTCAACCTTCCTAGTATTCTGGACCAGTGTGGCCAGACCCTGCACCAAAATGATGTTAACTATATCTGGGACCCCCCTGCCCCCATTCCTTTCCTCTTTGAGGAGGGTGGTTCTTTTTAATTTCTCCATATTACTCCCCCAGACAAAGCGAAAGGCCATTCTAGTAATTAATTTACTAGTGGCCTTGTCTGGGGGGAACACCCTCCCCACATAGAGAAAAATGGGTAGGATTATTGCCTTCAGGACCAGGATCTTACCCGTCTGAGTCAGAGGCCGCACGCTCCAGCTCCGGAGTTTGTTTTGGACGTGGCGGAGGGATCCCTCCCAGCTCAGCTTTCCCCTTCCATCTGACTGGAAGGTCACCCCCAGGAGCTTGATGTTCTCTCTGCGCACAAGGAAAGAAACGGTTAGCGACTCGCACCAATGTTGAGACAGGAACAGTTCACTCTTGTCCCTATTGACTAGGGCGCCCGTGACCGCACAGAAGTCACTCAACTCAACACCTTGTTGGCAGTGGTTATTGAGCGACTATCTGTGCCGATATGAAGAGAAACCAGAGTGTACTACCCTCCATATAAAACAACCGACGACCGGGTCCACCGTTCAACCATTCTTGATTGTGGTTAGATATAGCCTACTGGCTATACAATACCTTTCTGTGATTTTTTTGCAAAACGTTTTAGCTTATCTTAAGATATAAATGCCTGGATAGTTTAAAATATTCAAGAAATAATAACGCAACTTTAAAAAAAAACAGTGGAGATGCATGACGGGACATGTATGCAAATTAGCGACCGTGCTACGAACCACATGTGAGCTGTCATCCCCCCCACACACCTAGACGCTCTTTCAGTCTGTCATTTAGCTTAAGCCTTAAGCAATAATGTTATTTTTTCTGTCTTAACCATCTTGAAGCCGTAGGTCTACATATAAACATGCATGTGTACAAATAGGCTATAGTTAAAGGCCTACTTAACAGTGGCAGATATTGATGAAGTAGCCGATACCAATAAAGTCAGTGATTAAGACGTTGCGTTCTACTTGTGTAGCTGGACAACTGCACGCCCCCCAGTCATTACAGCAGTGTGATTTTGTTATAAAGGTTGCGTGGGCCAAACTCACGGTTAGAATTATGATTCGAGTAGAGAATTCGCTTGTTTCGCCGAGCAGCTAGAGGCTATACGTGCTATGAAGAATAAAAGTCCTATGTTCACAATTCACATTGTACTATATTGCAAAATTTCCTAACACTAGGCTATTATTAACACAATGCAGGTTTGGCCGGTTATTATTTGCTTTGTCTTTTAATTATTCATTATCTTCCAAAATGGTTCGTTTTAGTGGCCATGTGTCCACACTTTCAAAATGTAGGAGCCTATTGATTTTTATTTTATTTTCTTTATGACTTATATGCTTCATCGCATGCATAGGTATTTCTGACATAATGTCACTTGAGGGCAAATAGTCCCTCTAAACATGAAAAGTACCTCATTAAGAAAAATTAACAGCGTGGATTGCAATTGTTGTTGGAACGAAAACCAGCATTTCCCACGGGACCGAGGTAGGGAATCACTGCACTAGGACATTCAAAATATGAAAAAAGGTTTGAAAAACTTCAGACTGATGTTGATGATGCACTTTGCCAACTGATGCTCCTCTACTACAACAACAGAGGGGTGTATTACGAAGTGAGATTAAGGGGATAGCGAGCTAAATTAAGCTTCAACCCTGGTGTTTCTGTATCACGAAGCCGACTAATTTTTAATCGGGGTATATTGCCACGGCAATTTACTCCTTCCGTTCTGGTGTGAGATACTCCCCTAAAGTGACACTACAACATATTAATTAATGTCTGGACGCAAACCGCAATGTCAGGTACATTGTATACTGAACATGCAAATAATTGTACTCGAAACGAAAAGCACTTTTGCATACTTCCGGGTAGTTGAGGAGTGGTAGTGGGGGAGCGGAGGTGAGGAGTGAAGAATATTGTGACGCATCCTGGGACGCAGCCTCGGACTATGTTAAGCTTCCTTCGTAGTATACCCTTCAGGCCTCCAATTAAGTAAGCTTTTACATGTGGATTAAATAAGGATCACCCAATCAGAAGCAGACTCCTTTTGATTTGGTTGAATCTCACACAGGGGTCTGAAATCATGGCCCGTGACAGGGTGCTACTACACTGCTCAAAAAAAATGAAGGGAACACGTAATCATCACAGTATAACACCAAGTCAATTAAACCAAACCGGTCATGCTGGATGATGTTGCAGGCAGCATAACATTCGCCACAGTGTCTCCAGACTTTTTCACGTCTGTCACACGTGCTCAGTGTGAACCTTCTCTCATCTGTGAAGAGAACGGGGCGCCAATGGCAAACCTACCAATTCTGGTGTTCTCTGGCAAATGCCAATCGAGGTCCTGCCGCTGGGTTGTTGCCCTTCTACAGCCCTGTCCAGCTATCCTCGTGTAATGGCCTGTCTCCCGGTATCTCCTCCACGCTCTTGAGACTGTGCTGGGAGACACAGCAAACCTTCTTGCGACGGCACATAGGAGCTGGACTACCTGTGCAAGCTGAATGGGCTGCAGGTACCGCCTCATGCTACCAGTAGTGACAAGGGCATTAGCAAAATGCAAAACTAGAGAAAAATCAGTCAGGAAGGATAAGGAGAGAAATGGTCTGTGGCCACCACCTGCAAAACCATTTACTTTTTGGGGGTTGTCTTGTAGTTGCCTCTCCTGCTCGACCACTTCGCTCTGCTGGTGCAGGGCGACTTGCACTTCCCTCCCTCCGTGTCAACGGCACTCGCTCGTCCCGACTGCGGAGCTTCTCCACTCTAGCTCCCCAGTGGTGGAATGAACTCCCCACTCCGTTGCGCTCTGCTGAAACGCTGTCTGTTTTCCGTCGTGGTCTGAAAACACACCTTTTCAGACTCCACCTTGATTAACTACATATATAAGGCCAAATATATAGTATGTTGTTTATTTTCTATTTTGGTTTTGCTATTTCATAGCTTAGAATGTATAGCCGTCTGTATTCTGTTGACTACTAGCGATAGCTCCTACGTTGTGAGAAAGTTGTGCTTTGTTGGATTTGCTTTGTAGATTGTGTCTATGACCTTCAATATGCACTAATTGTACGTCGCTTTGGATAAAAGCGTCTGCCAAATAACTGTAATGTAATGCCTCTCCTGTTTATCTGTTGCCACTTTCATTTGCACCAAAGCAGGTGAAATTGATTCACAATCGTTTACGCTTCCTAACTGGACAGATCGATATCCCAGAATTTAAATTGACTTGGTGTTATACTGTGTTCCCTTCATTTTTTTGAGCAGTGTATAATGACAATCACTTCAGTTTGAACTGCCAGTGTTAAGACTATCACGTTGGATTTAAGGTATGGCACAATGGCAACCCTGGATCTTGAGCTACAAGGTCCGTAGGCTTTTGTTTTGATTAGTGTATAATCAACTAATTTAATTTATCAATTGAGTAACAACAAAAACCTAGAAATGTAAATGGTTTTAAGTGAATTCAAACATTGCACTTGTATGCAGAAACCTGCTGAGGAGATAAATATGAATGGTTTTACCTCTTCATTCAATAAATACATTAATTGGCATAATGTAAAAAGGTTACTTTTACTTCACTGCAAACATAATTTGTTTGCATCTAAATGAGACCATGGTTATGACACATTCACCATTCTATAAACTTAGTTTTTTATAAAATAATGAATCATGAATGAGTCAATCATGTTATAAAACTCAGATACCAGTGGATTCTAACAAGGTTTCTTTGTAACTTAATAAAGAACAAAGAAGTTTACAAATTCACAAAGCAATGTCAAAATACAACCCCCCCATGAACATTGACTAGTGACACTCAAAATAGCACAGAAAGCAGATATAAAACAATATTTTTGCACAATAATTCAGATTTCAATGATATCAAATGATAACCAAGCTGAGGGAATTGACATGGTTTAATCAAGAAGTGTTCCTTTTGTTATGTACATAAACGTCATGTAATATAGAAAAAAAATACATCTGTACAGGCATTAGGCAATACATAAGTCTACAATTCTGCATGTGTTGCATGGACAAATACTACGGTCTTAAAAAAGATGCATTACATGGTAGCCAAAGAAGAGCTGCTTGTAATACATAGATGTAAACTTAATTCAAGTCTTATTTTGCTTCTTTTTTTATATGCACTTCTAATAATGTGTGAAATGTATTTCGATCTGATCAATTTTGAGCTGAGAAATCTGAACCGTAAAAGACACCCGGAGTCACTCTCTCCTGTGTCGCCTAATGGAAGACTTAATTTTAGTTCTTCATCATTAGCTTCTGAATGTCTTGAGTTCTTGAAGAACGGTCATATGAAACCTCAGTTCTTCAGAAGCAGTCATGTGAAGCCTGTGTTTTTCAGACAACTACAATTCCGTTCTTTGGGAACATTTGCAGAAATTCTGTTCTTGAGAAGCTTTCATGTGAATACTGTTCTTACAGGAACATCTGCGTGAATTCTGTTCTTCAGTAACATACTGCGTGAATTCTGTTCTTCAGGAAGTCACATGAGGCCATGGTTCTGGGTGTTCTCCAAGACCTCTTCATAGAGCCAGCTGTGGCTGAACTCCTTTGATTGCTCTATGAGCTGGAACAGGTGTTTGTATTCTTCTGGGAACACGTGTCCAGTCAGGGTGTTCTCCAGAAGGCCCATCTTCTGAAGCATCTTCGATCCACTGTCTGGACTCCAAGAGCTGTACGACAAGGGCAGGGAATCAGTGCCAATGAACAGGAAACAAACCAAATGTCAAAATATGAGGAGGCACGTAATAAGCATCTACAGTTAACATTGGCCACCCAACGAGTTGTCATGTAAAACAACATGAAAACATGACTAAAATATTCTTACATGGGCATGTGGTCAGAAATACCAAACAATTACTAAATAATATTAGTAATTGTTCTTCAATATGCAGCATAAAGGAGTTCAACAATACAGTAATTATTTTGCCATATTATCTACACACATCCAGGATTTGTTCTTGATGGTAATGGTTGATGGTAATTTCACCTGACAATTGCTGATCCATTTTGGAACAATTATATTAACGCAGGTACGACCTGGTTGTGTCCAATATGAAAGGATGATCCTTTCTACTTATTGTTTTATAGGTGGCATTCTCGCACACAGCTGCAACTAGGTAACAATATTAAGAGGAAAAACATCAAACTTAGCTGACTAGCTAAATTACATTGTAAGTAAAAGTAGCATACAGGACTACTACCGGTATGAATGTAATGCAAGTGTGAAAAGCCAGTTACTGCTTAACATTGTATACCTACTGTTTTTATTAAGTATTATTTACAGTTCCAATGACATTACACACATTTATTCAGAAACATTTTTTATTTTCTGTAATAAAACTACAGAACAAGTTAATTGAATAGTGTACGGGTGCAAGTATTTGACGACTGTAATACTCAGACTCATCCCATAGTTAGCAGTACTGGAAAGCCCCAGGAAACTGTTCCCATGGCGATAGACCACAGCGGTCATTACATTGCTGGCTACTCACTTGAGCTTATCCACCAGCAGGGCTTTCCTCTTGGCCATACACTGCTTGACCATCATGATCAACGTGGCGCCGTTGGCAGGGCCGAAGTCAGCCGTGAACAGGCTCCGGCGAGGGGTTAGCCTCACCAGGCACAGGTGGTTGTTCGGGAGCTGTTTGTGGTGAGACAAACAGGGCTGTCAATTATGTGTTTTTTCTTTGCGCGGAAAACACTGGAGAAATAACAGTGTAAGTAACAACACTGGATTCCAGCAGATAATACATTACTGAAGAAAATCACGCATGTCATTCAACTGTTCTACTGATTCTTTGGTAGGTTGTGCATGATGATGATCCCATTTTTCAGAACTGAAAAGCTCGTCAAATCAAAACAAAACCAAGACTCAAGGGCATTTCTAGTGGCAGATGGCTAAACGGGACTCACAATCCCACTCGCTTTTCATGCACAAGCCACACATTTGTCTGCTGTAAATTACGCCGGAACAGTATGGAACACATGGTTGGCTAAACGGCTGGAATTCATCAAGGGTCAGAGGTATCAAACGAGCCTCAAACCATCACTCTGCTGTCCGATACGCGGTGGATGGATCGCTTTTAATATAGCTCTTGTTCTTGAGCACACCATTTGGGCTTCTGTTCTACTGGAGAAGTGCACAAAAACCTCTTAATAGTTTGAACGCCTCACGCTGAACTTAACGGACATAACCTGAATTATAAATCGCAGGCTTCCGTTTGGGCAGCAGCCTGTGCTTGGGCTCACTACAAATCCACTCTAAGAACACTACTTACACTGCTTTTTGGGATTGCCATTCCTCCATGTTTGGATACAGTCACAAAAGACGACCACGGCTCCTAACGATTAGAGACAAATGTTAAAGATTTAGCTTGAAAATCAACGGGCATAAGACCATAATTCCAAACACCTGCATTTTCCATGCAGAATTCATTTCCAGAAATGTTCTGAGATAAGAATGTTTCATGTGCATGGCTCTCAAGCATAACACTTACATATTCCATTCATTTTCCATTATATCAGGTAAATGTATCATTTTCAAGGAATTTCAATGGTCCACTGCTTTTGCAAGCTGGACATAAATTATAAGATTTAGAAGTTTCAATATGTACAAACAAATGTAGTTTACAGTTCAATGTACAAACAAATCTCCTCAAACCTTTATAAAAAAATAAAAATAAAATAAAAAAAGCAGTAAGGCATCCATTGAGAATTTTACAGAATGTGTATTGAAGTCATAATTTATTTATTTATTTTTTAACTGCCAGGATAATTATTTATGGATAAAAAAAATTCTGATGCACGTGTGCTTTTTGTATGAAACAGGAGTTATTCCCCAGTCCATTATCAGGAGTAATTTGCCTTAAATCTTAGGAAAGCAATCATACAGTGGAATGCATTACACATATTGACATACTGTGTTTGTATTACCAGGCAACCATGAAACTTTTGTATTAAGGTCAATTTTTCCTTGATTTTTTAAAATATATATATATATATTTTTAAAAAAAAATTTGTTTCTGATTTTTCCCCATTTTCTCCCAATTTAGTAGCCAATTGAACCCCTATTCTACTTCAATTCCCCCCATGTAGCAACCGCTAGAGAACCACCGCTATACAACCCCTCCAGTCGGTAGTAGGAAAGAGGCCGCCACGTCCTCTACAGGGCGCGACTCCCCAAGCTCCTGACCGTGATTCCAACCCGCCCGGGGCCTTATTTTGCGCAGCGATTCTCGTCCGAGCCCTCCCCCCACCCGGAAGCAGCCGCCAATTGCTGCTCCCACAGGGCGCTGGCCATGCTCGGAAAATGGCAGGACCGGGGCGCGAACCCTTAATATATATTTTTTAACATTTTCTTTTTATTGTCGCAATGTGAACAAGAATAAAGACAAACTTTGTAACTGTTCACATGCCAATAAAGTTTCTTGAATGGACTTTGGGGGGAAACCAAGGGAATGTGTGTAGTATCATGGTTAACGAACTGGACTTGTAACCGAAAGGTTGCAGGTTGCAGGTTCGATTCCCAGGTAGGACACTGTCGCTGCACCCTTGAGCAAGATACTTAACCTGAATTGCTTCAGTATATACCCAGCTGCATAAATGGATGAATGTAAAAAAAAAATGCTAATAAGTTGTGTAAGTCGCTCTGGATAAGAGCATCTGCTAAATGCCTGTAATGTAAATGTAATGATGAGAGTTTCAGTTCATTTAGCCCTTCATTTGAACTCACCTTGTGAAGCAGCTCGATATCGCATGCCATCTGCCACAGCGTGCTTAAAGCCTGGTAATTCTTAAATTCTCCTGGTCTGGCCATAAGTTTCTAAATAAGGAATAAGGTTCATCTGTGTTAAAAAAATATATATATTTAAACACTCCTCATGCATTTCCCAATATACTCAACACTTGCTAATTCATAAGGTTTCTACAATTTCTTACTAGTTGTTTGATGAAGGAGAGGGGTTCAGGGATGCCAATTGGAGACAGCAGAAGTCATATTGTACTTTTCTAATTCCTTGCACAATACAAAAGAATTGGTGACAAAAAAACAAGACGTAGACCATCAACCTATGCGGTGGTTTTTCCAAGTGTATTTCTTAAACTTTCGCTCAACTCAATAAACGCCGACGCCATTCTTCCCTCATCTGCCATGGGAGGATCATCCCCCGAGCAACAACACAAACGCTAACGCTCTCTGAACTCTTGAAGCGAACGTTCCCTGCAGCTTGACGCGGTTACCGCGGCGACCTGCTGCGCCGGCTCACCGTGTACTCCTTCTCGCTGATGAACATGATGATCTCCACGCGGCCGTAGCGGAAGATGGAGAGGCGCTGAAACAGGGAGTAGACCAGCTTCCACAGCATGTTCCTCTCGTTCCTCTGGGAGAAGATCCCCACCACCTTCACTGGCACATCTGAACACAGAACGGATGGGCTGCTTTTAAAGCTGTGGTGGAAGTATGGTTTTGTGAACCGACTCTAAACTGACTATTTGTTTACTGTCTGATGTGCTGGCGCAAGACCCCTCCCCAAATGGAAGGGAATTATGTTGCTTCAATTACCATCTAATGCAGTAATCTTAATCATCCTACTCTTGTGAAATTAGTTTGACAACAGTTTAAATACTTAAGAACACATAGGCCTAAATGCAACATAAATGATCATGCCACATACACAGTGCCATAAGTAAGCATTGGGATATACAATTAGAAATAAAATATTTCAGAATGTCAAGATAGCTATAAAGCAGGGTTAACGTTATGGATAAAACAAATAGCTAGCTATTTCACTTAGCTATATAGCTAGATTTTTGACTAAATCACCTGCATTTTACCAGTTTCAGGTTAAATGATGTACTTATCTATTCTAAAAGAATACAGACAGGTCCATAGGTATTTGGACAGTGACACAATTTTTGTTGTTCTGGCTCTGTACTCCAGCACATTGGATTTGAAATGGAACAGTAACTATGAGGTTAAAGTGCAAACTTTCAGCTTTTATGTGAGGGTTTTTACATCCATATCAGATGAATGGTGTAGCAATTGTAGCCATTTTTATACTTAGTCCCCCCCCCCCATTTTTGGGGACCAAAAGTAATTGGACAAAATAACATAAACTTTAATAAAGTGATCATATTTAATACTTGGTTGCATATCGTTTGTATGTCATGACTTTTTGATGTCTGTGACCCAACAACATGAAAACTCTTGCTATCTTATTTTCAGCTACTCTGACAAGCGATACTATAATCTCTGCATTTGAATGGATCTCTATGGGAATTAGGGGGTGGGACTAAATGAAGATGTCAATTACATGGGAACCGTGTGGAACACATGGTTGGTTAAATGGCTGTATGTCATCAAACGAGCCTCAAACCATCGCTCTAAGCTATAAACTAAACTAAAACTAGCAAACTTGTTCTTAAAGCACAATTGAAGTTTGGTAGAACTTTGGGTTGTGTAGTTACCTGGCCATGATACGAGTCCAAATGGTGGCGAAATATGTTCGTGAGTTACTCTGTGCTCCACTGGGTTGATAATCCAGAATAATGTATTTGTCGCTCTCCATTCACTTCTATGGGGCAGCTAAAACGGTCTCAAAATGACACTTCTAACACGTATACGACCGGGAAAGAAGCGGATTCTGTCAAAAGAAAAAATAACCAGTCCTCGTACGTATTTTTTTTTCATGTAGGCTAATTAAAATTATTTAGAAAGTATTATTTTCTCCAATGTTGTTAGCAAGCTACCAGAAAAGACTACCAAAATGTCGGCAGGTCGGACGATTTAAAAAAATTTTTTAAATTATACGTAAGAGAAATGCTTATTGCTTGTATTGACAGAATCCTCTTAGTTCGCGATCGTATATGTGTTAGAAGTGTCATTTTGAGACTGATAGACATTTTGTTATTAATTTTAGGTATTTGAATACTGAAATGGATTTTGCATAAAGATGAAAGCATTCTAAATAGAAAACTCTTATGTGTATATGCCATTATGCTAGTTTCCAAACGCACAGATATTTTGATCGAACCAAGGAACAAATTCAGATAAGAATATTTAAAAATATTTTTAAAAAAGATGAATAAATGCAAAATGTTTGTGGAACAGTTCTTACGTACAGTTTACGATAAAATCTGATCGTACGCATGGGGCCCAATGAATGAATCTTTGTTTGCAGCTTTGCCACTCTGCGAGCCTCACCTGCGGTCCAAGGCGCCTCGGAGATGCCTAGGTCAGTGAAAAGCTTCTCAGAGTACATGGCGGGAGGCCTCATGGACCCGTGCCCGAGCGGGTCCAGCTTGAAGAAGTCGCAGTGCACCACCTCCAGCTGCCCGTCCAGACTGTTCTCCAGGGCCTTCAGAAAACAAGGGCACAAAAAGAGGGTAACATGGGGTGAGGTGGCCTTACAGATTCAGACTAACTTGATAGACAGCTCTGTATTCTTGTAGCTAATTTAGGACCTTTCATGCGAGAATAAATAAGTAAAAGACATTGAAAAGGCAGATATTGCCATGGCAAATTAAGCAATGTTTTAAATATGACAAAAAAGGGGGCTGTTGGGTGCCCATCCTGTTAAAAGTGAAAACACAATTCATTACTTCGCTGCAGGCTGGTACATGATACTCAGGGCCCAGTAGTTAAAAACTTTTAATCCCTATCGGATTAGATCAGATTTGGATTTTGGGTATTCAAAACCAAAAAAACAGGATTGTGATCACTTTAGCCCCATTCACACTTGCATTTTCGTGGCTCGACAACCAAATATATTAGCTGGAGACACTCATGTTCTGTGTCCGTACACACACACACGCAAATTTAGAAGACCGAGAACGCTTACAAGTTCTTACAAGTATGAACGAGTAACAGGACTCGCTCTTGTATTTACAATGCTGTCAAGTAAGTTTGTAATAGCACGATAAATCTTGCATTTAAATTATCGCAAAGGTGTAAACGTGATCTCCAAAGTCAACAAATGCGGATGCGGCCATCCGTTTTTGTTCAGCCAGAGAAGACGTGGGTTTCCAAATCTGATCTGGCAGCGAATTAAGCGACGTCAACTAAAGCTTCTTTTACATCGCCCTTGGCACGCTCTATGGAACTCAGGGAGCGATGCGCTGTTCATCACTGCACATCTGGTACCAGTTGTCAACTCCAGTTCTCGTCCACACTCGCACAACCAAGTGCATTTGCATAGGAACAGGAGTCAACTTCAGTAGTCGCTACCTTTTCCGAACAGGACTCGTTACTACGAGTTGTCGCTCTCGTTCATAACCGTACTAAGTGTGAACTTGAGTTTAAGCACTAAAATGAGGAGCGACAACCGCATTTAGCTGCAGTGTGAACGGGGCCTTTGATATCCGATCGGATCAGGAAATCAAATCCAAGCTTTAATCTGGATCAAATTTTCAAAACGGGTAGTTCAAAACAAAAACATAGTATTGGAATCAGTTTGATCCAAAAAAAAATCAGCATTACCTTGATCCGACTGGAGGGGTGAATTTAGAGTGGATTACCAGAGCAAAATGTACTATACAATTCATTTTAAAATATGTTTCAATATAAATAAGACGGTAAAGTTTTTAAATTGAAATAATACATAATTGGTACTGTAGCCTTTACGGTTGGTATTTTTTGTCACATTTGCAGTGGCCTCTTACCTACCTCTCAGAACAGTGTATTCAACCAAATAATGACTGATCAAAAATGATCTCAACAAAACTTACGTCAAACAGAAATTTAATTTTGATAAATCAAAAATATCTTCAAACAAAATAGGCACAAGTCCATCATCATTGATCAACCTTCAAAAAAGATGCAGATCCATCTGGGGAAAGAACAAACAGCTGACCCTGCTTCAGCAAGCCGAAATCACACCTTGGATTCAGCTCCTCAAAGCACGCCTTGATCATGCTGCTGCTCTGCAGCTGCCTTTTAATGAAGAGGATCCATTACCTTTTTGTTGTTACCCTATTAGATTCATTATTCATCACAATTCCATTATGATTTTAAGCAAGTGTTATGTACACTGCTCAAATAAATTAAGGGAATACTTAATCAACACAGTATAACACCAAGTCAATTAAACTTCTGGGATATCGATCTGTCCAGTTAGGAAGCGTAAACGATTGTGAATCAATTTCACATGCTTTGGTGCAAATGAAAGTGACAACAGATGGACAGGAGAAGCAACAGCAAGACAACACCCAAAAAGTAAATGGTTTTGCAGGTGGTGGCCACAGACCATTTCTTTCTCCTTATCCTTCCTGACTGATTTTTCTCTAGTTTTGCATTTTGCTAATGCCCTTGTCACTACTGGTAGCATGAGGCGGTACCTGCAGCCCATTCAGGTTGCACAGGTTGTCCAGCTCCTCCAGGATGGCACATCCATACGTGCTGTCGCAAGAAGGTTTGCTGTGTGTCCCAGCACAGTCTCAAGAGCGTGGAGGAAATACCGGGAGACAGGCCATTACACGAGGAGAGCCGGACAGGGCCGTAGAAGGGCAACAACCCAGCGGCAGGACCGGTATCTGCTCCTTTGTGCGAGGAGGAACAGGAGGAGCACTGCCAGAGCCCTACAAAATGACCTCCAGCAGGCTACTCGTGTGCATGTTTCAGACCAAACTTTCAGAAATAGACTCCATGAGGGTGGCATGAGGGCGCAACGTCGTGTAGTGGGATCTGTGCTCACAGCCCAGCACTGTGCAGCTCGATTGGCATTTGCCAGAGAACACCAGAATTGGCAGGTTCGCCATTGGCGCCCCGTTCTCTTCACAGATGAGAGCAGGTTCACACTGAGCACGTGACAGACGTGAAAAAGTCTGGAGACGCCGTGGCAAATGTTATGCTGCCTGCAACATCATCCAGCATGACCGGTTTGGTTTAATTGACTTGGTGTTATACTGTGATAAACTGTGTTCCCTTAATTTTTTTGAGCAGTGTACTTGGAATATATAATTCCTCATTATATCCTTAATAAATGGCTCTAAATTGCTATACCGTCTTGTCTTCCTCATGTTGTTCTTCATATCCAATGAATAGGTGGAGATAGGTAGGATTAAAGCGCTGATGAATTGCTTTGAAATACTGGGACAAATGGCTGAGTTGTCTGATCCTGGATAACAAAATATGGGATTTATAAATCTGATCCGATCAGATAGGGATTAAAAGTTTTGAACTACTGGGCCCTGGGGATTTGGACTGGTGAGATTATGCTCCGTGAGGAGGCGGACATAGCTTTGAGTCAGGCAGACTCACCTGCAGGTCAGGTAAAAAGGACTTTTCACTCTCTAGCGCCACCAGTCTCTGAGCTCCAGAGTTCAGCAGCGTCCGTGTTAGCACACCAGGGCCTGGGTGGAGACGGAACACACGCAGAGTAACTATCAACACACACACACAACAAAGGAAACACACACACCTACAAATATACATACACTACTAAAAACATGTGCACAAACCAACATGCACACACACACACACACACACACACACACACACAGAACCAAACAACAAGTACAGACCAATAAGCTAAAACCTACAGAATCACACATACACAAAAAGAACAATGAAACGTGCAAGTAAGCTCGAAGCCTATATCATACCGGGATTGCATTCGAAGATGACGGCTTTTCCCTCCGCCAGGTCTTCTTCCAGGTGGTCAGCCACCAGCCGGGCAAGGGCAGGGTCCACAATGAAGCGGCGGAGGCTTTTGCATGCCTGCGCCTTGCGGATGTTCTCCTCCACTTCCCCGAGGTCCAAGAAGTCGTACCGGCAAGGTGGCCGCCAGCGCGGACAGGTTCCTCTGGTTGAGCCCAAGGTCCGGAGAGATACGCTCCGCTTTACACGGCGAGACCTGAGCTTTCCAACCGCCCACAGCGAGCGGGTCCATTGCATATGCCCATGACTGGGCGAGAACGGGGGTATTCGCGAGCAGGTACCTTGGTTGCGTGTGGCTACAGGCAGTCCTCACTGCTAGAACCAGGAGTCTGGAGCTGGAGGTGGACATCGACATCTTGGGCTGATGTCAGTGCCTAAGGAGGTAAAACAGCCCTGATATCTCCATGTCACAAATTAAATTCTCCTTTAACTGATATTTAGTGATGGTGCTCATTAGCTTTGATGAGTGTTTGTCAAACTCCAACACATGCTCAATCCATATAATGGTGAAGCTCAAATGAAACAGAAAACTAAACGATTAAGGGCAACGCAGTATATATAAATAAATACACAAATGTAAGTTTGCTGTTCCTGCAACTTAAACTCCAATCACTCAAAATAAGTCAATTTGTTCTGCTCGCTGGTGTATACTGCTGTTATACTGTAAAATATGTACACGCTGGTGGCTTACGCCATAGCCCAAAACATACAGCGCCAAGTCCTGTGGTACAAAATAACGTTGGACAACGGCAGGCCCCCAAGTCATTACGGCAGTGTGATTTTGTTATAAAGGTTGCGTGTGTAGTGGGTAGGGACACAATTCACCTTATCCTACTAGGAACCTTTGTTTACAGCTGTTGTTGCTTTGCACTGGTTTTGGTAACATTCACTTCCGCTACGCGGGACGTTTTGTTGTTGTTATGAATGGAAAATAAATGGTGCACGTTCGTGTGACCACACGTGAGAAGTTGTTCGACTCCTCTATACCTAGAGCTCCTCAACACTGGTGATCCCGACGTTTGTCTCTTGATAAGTCTTCAGGGACAACTTTCAAACAAACGAACATGGCTGACAAGTCAACGCAGTTTCTCTTAAATTGCCGGAGTTCTGGGAGTCGTCAGCTGCAACGTGGTTTGCCCAGGCGGAGGCGCAGTTTGCCATTCGAAAAATTACCGAGGATGCTACCAAGTACTATTACGTGGTGTCGGCGCTCGGGTGTTCGACTGCAACTACAGTGGTGAGCCTCCTTACGAATCCGCCAGATGAAGGCAAATATAAGGCGCTCAAAGATCACCTCTTGAAGATTTTTGAGCTTTCCGACGCCGAGAGGGCCAACCGTCTCTTTTCTCGGCAAGGCTTGGGCGACAACAAGCCATCCGAGCTAATGGATAAAATGTTGAATCTGCTGGGGCCGGCGCACACACCTGATTTCCTTTTTGTCCAGCTGTTTCTGCGACAGCTGCCTTCCCAGGTACGGGCCGCTTTAGCTAACACCAGCATTACCGACTGCCACAAGCTCGCTGAGGAAGCTGACAAGTTCTTCCTGGCCAGCCAACAGCAACACTGCGCGTCCGCACTCACCTCTGCCCACCCCCACACTCCGTCACCTGGAGAGCTAATGGGCGTCGCCGCGGCAACCCCCAGTCGGCGACAGGAGCCCGGCCTGTGCTTCTATCATGCCAAGTTCGGGGCCAAGGCAAAAAAGTGCAACTCCCCGTGCAGTTTCAGCCCTTCGGGAAACGGCAGGGCCAGCGCTCACTAGTGGCCATGAGTGCTGGCGTGGACGACAACAGGCTGCTCTTCCTTCGTGACTCCATCTCAGGGCGGCGTTTCCTGTGTGACACTGGGGCGCAGAAGAGTGTCATACCTGCATCATACGTGGATGCCCTGTCTGGCGCTCACGGCCCACCCATGGAAGCTGCTAACGGCAGCCCCATCCGTACGTATGGCATGAGACACATTGAAATGTGTTTCAATGGACAGCGGTTCAGCTGGGATTTTGTCACCGCTAGCGTGGCATTTCCCCTCCTCGGCGCCGATTTCCTGTGTGCTCATGGACTGCTTGTCGACGTTAAGAATCAACGCTTGATTGACGCCGTCACCTTCGCCTCACACGCATGTACACTCAGCGACACAGGCTCCATCAGGCTGTCCAGCATGCTTTCCAACGAGGACGTGTTCCTCCGCCTTCTCTCCGGGTTTCCTGACCTCACTCAGCCCACATTCTCGTCATCCACGACCAAGCATGGAGTTGAGCACCACATCGCCACCACTGGCCCCCCTGTGCATGCCCGAGCTCGGCGCCTCAACCCAGCCAAGCTAGCTGTGGCCAAGGCGGAGTTTGACAACATGGAGCGCCTCGGCATCATACGTCGCTCCAGCAGCCCCTGGGCCTCACCCCTACACATCGTGCCTAAACCTGGCGGTGGGTGGCGCCCGTGTGGTGACTACCGTCGTCTCAATGACGTGACAACTCCGGACCGCTACCCGGTCCCCCACATCCAAGATTTCTCCGCCCACCTGGCTGGGAAGGTGATCTTCTCCAAAGTGGACCTGGTCCGGGGCTACCATCAGGTGCCTGTCCATCCCTCAGACGTCCCCAAAACGGCGGTGACTACGCCGTTCGGACTGTTTGAGTTCCTGCGCATGCCGTTCGGACTCAAGAACGCGGCACAGTCCTTCCAGCGCCTCATGGACTCGGTATTACAGGACCTGCCTTTCCTCTTCGTGTACTTGGATGACATCCTGGTCGCCAGCACCTCAGCGACCGAGCACTTGTCCCACCTCCAAGCCCTTTTCGAGAGGCTCAGCCTGCACGGGTTGATTGTTAACCCAGCTAAGTGCGAGTTTGGCCTGAGCACCATCGACTTCCTGGGCCACCGGGTCACAAAGGACGGGGCGGCCCCTCTCCCGTCTAAGGTGGAGGCCGTCGCAGACTTCCCACGCCCTCACACTACCCAGTCCCTCCGGGAGTTCATTGGCATGGTCTCCTTTTACCATCGCTTCATCCCCCGGGCTGCCAACCTGCTCCGCCCCCTGTACGAGGCCCTGAAGGGTAAAGCCCCCAAACATGCTGTGGATTGGTCCGTGGAGAGGGACAAGGCGTTCAAGGATGTGAAGGCCGCCCTGGCTGACGCGGCGATGCTGGCACACCCTGCGTCCGGAGCACCCATCGCCATCACAACGGATGCTTCGGACTATGCTGTCTGCGCTGTGTATGAGCAGTGGGTGGGCAACGCGTGGCAGCCGCTTGCTTTCTTCAGCCGGCAGTTGAGCCCTAGAGAACGGAAGTATAGCACCTTTGATCGTGAGCTCCTGGGCCTTTTCCTCACCGTTCGACACTTTCGTTTCCTGCTGGAAGGCCGCCAGTTCACCGCTTTCGTTGATCACAAACCTCTAGTGTTCGCGATGGCCAAGGTAGCGGAGCCGTGGTCGGCCCGCCAGCAGCGGCAGTTGTCCTACGTTTCAGAGTTCACCACTGACATTCAGCATGTTGCTGGGAAAGCCAACCCAGTCGCCGACTGCCTCTCCCGGTCCATCGCTGGTGCCGCCCATTTAGGACTCGACTACAGCCAGATGGCGGCCGACCAAGCGGCCGACCCAACCGTGCAGGACTGCAGGACCGCAGTCAGGCTGCAGTTGGAAGATGTGGCTTTCGGCGATTCCGGCGCAACACTCCTGTGCGACACCTCAACGGGTCAGCCTCGCCCCGTCGTCCCGACCGCATGGAGACGTCGGGTCTTCGACGCAGTCCATGGTCTGTCTCACCCGGGCAGAAAGCCTTCACAGAGGTTGGTGGCAGCAAAGCTTGTCTGGCACGGACTAAAGAAAGATGTGAGAGGCTGGGCTGACACCTGTGTGGAGTGCCAACGCTCCAAAGTGCTACGCCATGTCAAAGCCCCCCTGTCACCTTTCGAGGTACCTGAGAGGAGGTTCGACCACGTGAATGTGGACCTGGTAGGCCCCCTGCCCCCCTCCCGCGGTTTCACATACCTGCTCACCATGGTCGACAGGACCACACGATGGCCGGAGGCCGTCCCGCTCTCATCCACGACGTCTGCAGAGGTTGCCCGAGCGTTCATCGGGACCTGGGTCACCCGTTTTGGTACCCCATCTGACCTCTCCTCGGACAGGGGACCACAATTCACGTCAGCGCTCTGGGATGAGATCGCTTCAGGTTTGGGGGTGAGGCTACATCGCACCACAGCATATCACCCTCAGGCTAACGGGTTGGTCGAGAGATTTCATCGATCGATGAAGGCCGCGTTGCGGGCTACCCTCAGGGACGACCGTTGGGTCGACAAACTGCCTTGGGTTATGCTTGGGCTGAGGACCGCTCCCAAGGAGGACCTCCAGTCTTCGTCCGCAGAACTGGTCTACGGACAACCACTTCGTGTCCCGGGGGAGTTCCTCCCCACTGCCACAGCTCCCTGGTCCGCCAGCCGCCAACGGACCGCGCTGCAGGAGGACGCCAGGGTTTTTGCACCGGTCCCAACCTCTCAGCATGGTGTTCCGCAGTCCTACGTTCCTACCGAGCTGCGGTCAGCGGAGTTTGTTTTCATCCGCCACGACGCACACCGCGGTCCCCTGCAGCCACCCTACGACGGCCCATTTCGGGTACGAGACACTGGGGATAAGCACTTTGTGGTGGAGGTTGGCGGTAGGCTGGAGCGAGTTTCTGTGGACCGTCTCAAGCCTGCTCACTTGGACTTAGACCGCCCTGTTGGTCTAGCCCTGCCCCCACGGCGGGGGCGCCCCCCGGCCCTGCCCACGGTCCCCGACGAGCCCCCCCCTGCATCCCCGGGCCCTCCCTTCCCCCGGTCCGGCGGTGCGGTGCCCGCCACTTCGCCGGTGGTTGACCCGCCCCAGGTTCCTGTTCAGCGGAGCCGCCGGGGCAGAGAGATCCGGCCCCCCCGCCACACTGACTTTTCTTATTAAGGCGAATTCTGGGGGGACGTGTAGTGGGTAGGGACACAATTCACCTTATCCTACTAGGAACCTTTGTTTACAGCTGTTGTTGCTTTGCACTGGTTTTGGTAACATTCACTTCCGCTACGCGGGACGTTTTGTTGTTGTTATGAATGGAAAATAAATGGTGCACGTTCGTGTGACCACACGTGAGAAGTTGTTCGACTCCTCTATACCTAGAGCTCCTCTACACGTGGGTCAAACTCACGGTTAGAATTATGATTCGAGTAGAGAATTCGCCGAGCAGCCGGCAGGCAATGCGTGCTATGAAGAATAAAAGTCCTATGTCCACATTGTGCTTATTGTGCTATAGCCTATTGCAAACAATTAAATATGCTATAAAGAGGTAGCAAAATGTTTGTAAATGATCAAATTAAAGACTGTGTGAATCAATAGGTTCCTAATTAGATTGATAAACACGTGTTTAAGTAAAAAAACAACAAAAAAAAACATTTTCATAACACTATTAACACAATGCAGGTATGGCTATTCGCTTTGTCTTCGAATTATTAATTATCTACCAAAATGGTTCGTTTTAGTGGCCATGTGTCCACACCTTCAAAATGTAGGAGCCTATTGATTTTATTTTTTAAAATGTATGATTTACAGGTGCAGCTCAAAAAATTTGAATATCGTGAAAAAGTTCAATATTTTTTGTCACTCATTTCAGAAAGTGAAACTCATATATTATATAGATTCATTACACATAGAGTGAAATAATTCAAGCCTTTATTTCTTGTAATTTTGATGATTATGGCTTACAGCTAATGAAAACCCAAATTCAGTGTCTCAGAAAATTAGAATATTGTGAAAAAGTTCAATATTGGAAACTCATGGTGTCACACTCTAATCAGCTAATTAACTCAAAACACCTGCAAAGGTTTCCTGAGCCTTTAAATGGTCTCTCAGTCTGGTTCAGTAGGCTACACAATCACGGGGAAGACTGCTGACTTGACAGATGTCCAGAAGACAGTCATTGACACTCTCCACAAGGAGGGTAAGCCACAAAAGGTCATTGCTAAAGAAGCTGGTTGTTCACAGAGTGCTGTATCCAAGCATATTCATAGAAAGTTGAGTGGAAGGAAAAAGTGTGGTAGGAAAAGGTGCACAAGCAACAGGGATAACCGCAGCCTTGAGAGGATTGTCAAGCAAAATCCATTCAAGAATTTGGGGGAGCTTCACAATGAGTGGACTGAGGCTGGAGTCAGTGCATCAAGAGCCACCACGCACAGACGAATCCAGGACATGGGCTACAAATGTCGCATTCCTCGTGTCAAGCCACTCCTGAACCAGAGACAACGTCAGAAGCGTCTTACCTGGGCTAAGGAGAAAAAGAACTGGACTGTTGCTCAGTGGTCCAAAATCCTCTTTTCAGATTAAAGTAAATTTTGCATTTCATTTGGAAATCAAGGTCCCAGAGTCTGGAGGAAGAGTGGAGAGGCACGGAATCCACGTTGTTGAAGTCCAGTATGAAGTTTCCACAGTCAGTGATGATTTGGGGTGCCATGTGTCCACTGTGTTTTCTGAAGTCCACAGTCAACGCAGCCATCTACCAGGAAATTTTAGAGCACTTCATGCTTCCTTCTGCTGACAAGCTTTATAGAGATGCTGATTTCATTTTCCAGCAGGACTTGGTACCTGCCCACACTGCCAAAAGTACCAAAAGCTGGTTCAATGACCATGGTATTACTGTGCTTGATTGGCCAGCAAACTCGCCTGAGTTTGTCAAGAGGAAGATGAAAGACACCAGACCCAACAATGCAGACAACCTGAAGGCCGCTATCAAAGCAATCTGGGCTTCCATTACACCTCAGCAGTGCCACAGGCTGATCGCCTCCATGCCACGCCGCATTGATGCAGTAATTCATGCAAAAGGAGCCCCAACCAAGTATTGAGTGCATAGAAATGAATATACTTTTCAGAAGGCTGTCATTTCTGTTTAAAATATCCTTTTTTATTGATCTTATGTAATATTCTAATTTTCTGAGACACTGAATTTGGGTTTTCATTAGCTGTAAGCCATAATCATCAAAATTACAAGAAATAAAGGCTTGAAATATTTCACTCTATGTGTAATGAATCTATATAATATATGAGTTTCACTTTCTGACATGAGTGACAAAAAATATTGAACTTTTTCACGATATTCACATTTTTTGAGCTGCACCTGTATATGCTTCATCTCATGCATAGGCATTTCTGACATGGGGCCCTATCTTACACCCGGCGCTAAGCGGCGCTAACCCAAATGCAAGTGTCTTTGCTATCTTACACCATCTTACTTTACTTTTAAACCATGATTCTTGTTGGGATAGCACACAGCTGTGTTCTTTTCTATCCATAAAAAAAAAAAAAAAATTATTGTTGGAGGTGGCAGAGGCAAGTATACAAGCTATAAACATAAAAAGTAAAAAGAAAATCTTAAAAATATATCAAAGGTATAGGTGTACAGGGCATGTGTTACTAAGGCTTTTTTTGTCAAACAGAAAAAATAAAATATCATGAAATAGAGCACTGATAGTAAATAAATAGTAAATAGTACAATAAATAGTATAATAAATAGTAAATGATAAATAACGAATAAATAGGTAATTAAAAAGAATGAGTGATAATATTGTGTAAAGTGATAGGTGCTGGTGTGTATGTGTGTTCATGTGCTGCAGTGTCATTGGTGCTTTTTCAGGAAGGGTTGAGCAGGTGGAGCATGGCAGATAGAGGGGTCTTAGTGGTCCATTGTGCTTTGGGAATGATGGGTGTAATTGATGGGTTATGAATGGTTCTGTTGAGGTAATTTTTGCAGATTATTTATTGCCATTGTTTGATGGTCCAGAGATCTTATGAATGTAGTTGGTGTTGATGTAGATGGGTAATCTGTAGGCCAGTTTTATTGCTTCGTTTTGGATGATTTGGAGTTGCTGTAATTGGTAGGTTGAAACGGTGATCCCGGATGGTATGGCATATTCAAGTATTGGGCGAATGTCGCTGGTTTAAGGTGATTGAGTCATTTATTGGCTTCTGTGGTGATGTTGTTGATGTGGGACGTCCATTGTATGTTTTGTTGAAAAGTGACACCGAGGAATTTTGCTGTTTTACTGATAATGATGGGGTTTCTGTACAGAGAGATGTTAATGGATTTTCTGTGAGTGGGATTCTTGGTGAACATGATGCACTGTGTTTTTTGTGGGTTTAGTTTTAGTCGCCATTTGTTTGACCAGTGTTCTATTTCTAGGATGCATGTGGATAGTTTCTTGGCAGCAAGTTGAGCTTGACCAGTAGCATAGATCTTCTGCAAACTGTGAGATGTGACCAATAGTGGGTGGGGGGTGGTAGATGTGAAGATGTCAGAAATGTATGTGATGAACAGAAGTGGGCTCAGGACTGCCACTTGTGGTACGCCTGCTTTAGGGGCGAATGGTGTGGAGATGGCTGTGGAGACCTTGACTTTTATTGTGCGGTTGTGAAGAAAGTTGTGGATGAGCGTGATGGTGGTGAATGGAAGTCGGAATCTGGAGTTTTTGAGTTTGTGGAGTAGTCCTTTGTGCCAGAGTCTGTCAAATGCCTTTTCTACATCAAAACATATTGCCAGTGTGAGTTCTTTTTTGTTGTGAAAGTGTTTGTGCATGTGTTTTGAGAGTCTGAGTATGTTGTCTGTGGTGGATCTGTTTTTTCTGAATCCTGCCTGGTGTGGCCCTATGAGTCCTAACTGTTCTATATAGTTGCTGTGATGATGCGTTCAAATAATTTGCCAATGTGACTGAGGAGACCGATGGGCCGGTAGCTGGTAGGTAAATGTGGATCTTTTCCAGGTTTGGGGATCATTGTAACTGTTGCAGATTTCCATGGTTGCGGAAAATGACCGGTGGTGAGGCAGGTGGTAAAAAAGTGTGAAAGAAGGAGTAGGTATTCGTTCTGTGATTGTTTTAGCAGTATGGTGTCGACTCGGTCTTCTCCAGGTGCTTTATTTTTTGCTTTTTTCAGGTGAGTTTTCATTTCAGTGAGGCTGACAGTTCGGGTGAATGGATGGTCTGCTGGGGACCGGGGAAACTGTAGGGTGTGAGGTGGGTGTTGAATACTGGGTGGCTTTACTAACTGTATTTCCCCATTCCGGGTTGAAGTTTGGGTCACTAGGGGTTGAATGTACAATTTGAAGGTGGTTTTTGAACAGGTTTGCCTTGATTGATTGATTGAAACCTTTATTTCGACAGGGAAGAACATACTGAGACCAAGTCTCTTTCACAGATGTGCCCTGCTTACAATCAACATATACAATCAATACAGTAGCAAAGGTACACAAAGTAGTAAATAAGTACAGACAATAAGCAAATTAAACAAATTAAACAATAAAACCTGCCTATCACTCTATCCTAATGCAATACAAACGTGCATATCTCTTTATCCTAATACAAAACAACCTGCATATTTCTCTAACCTAATACAGTACAACCTGCTTATCTCTCTATCCTAATACAATAAAAACCTACATAACTTTCTATCCTAATACAATAAAAACCAGCATATCTCTCTAACCTAATATTTCTCTAACCTAAATACAATACAACCTGCTTATCTCTCTATCCTAATACAATAAAAACCTACATAACTTTCTATCCTAAAACGCCCCCCAGTCATTACAGCAGTGTGATTTTGTTATAAAGGTTGCGTGGGCCAAACTCACGGTTAGAATTATGATTCGAGTAGAGAATTCGCTTGTTTCGCCGAGCAGCTAGAGGCTATACTTGCTATGAAGAATAAAAGTCCTATGTTCACAATTCACATTGTGCTATATTGCAAAATTTCCTAACACTAGGCTATTATTAACACAATGCAGGTTTGGCCGGTTATTATTTGCTTTGTCTTTTAATTATTCATTATCTTCCAAAATGGTTCGTTTTAGTGGCCATGTGTCCACACTTTCAAAATGTAGGAGCCTATTGATTTTAATTTTCTTTTCTTTATGACTTATATGCTTCATCGCATGCATAGGTATTTCTGACATAATGTCACTTGAGGGCAAATAGTCCCTGTAAACATGAAAAGTACCTCATTAAGAAAAATTAACAGCGTGGATTGCAATTGTTGTTGGAACGAAAACCAGCATTTCCCACGGGACCGAGGTAGGGAATCACTGAACTAGGACATTCAAAATGTGAAAAAAGGTTTGAAAAACTTCAGACTGATGTTGATGATGCACTTTGCCAACTGATGCTCCTCTACTACTACAACAGAGGGGTGTATTACGAAGTGAGATTAAGGGGATAGCGAGCTAAATTAAGCTTCAACCCTGGTGTTTCTGTATCACGAAGCCGACTCACTTTTAATCGGGGTATATTGCCACGGCAATTTACTCTGCACGGCTAGTCTGCTCCGGGGTAAATTATGTTCAAACTATCGGATTGAAAAGTATAAAACACCGCCCTTTGACCAATCAACTCCTTGGTTTTGGAAAAAGGATCCCGTGGAGATATGTGCGGATACTGAGGGAATCTCTTCGTAGGGCGAGATGATCGAGTTCAGCAAACGATTAGTTACGGAAAATGCTTGAAATACTTTTTTATGAATAAACGTTGGTGTGATTGCTTCAGCAAGATTTTAAACATGCTGTATGGAGTTTAGAGTTTAGCAGATCTAGAATGTAGTAGTAAGCTACAGTTGCAAATTAGAAATACACTCTATGACAATGTACTGAGAGTACAGATTTATTTGTTAAGAGTGGTAAGGTGAATAAGGTATTACCTAACAAATTTAACTTACACGGTGAGCATTTTTTATTTTTTGCAAAAGCTCCTTCCTGGCTTTGTTGGGGGCAATGGTGGGTGTTGCTTATTGCTCTTATGATTGATTTATGTTTTATCCGTCCATTATCTGTCCGTATCAGTCTTTTTTTTCCACAGGAGGGAAACACATTGCTCTAGTACAGCCCGTGCTGCACCGCTATAGAGCTTGACTAATAAAGCCCATGTTCACTTAGCAAATTGATAACCACGTTTGCAGTATCGGTTAAACCAGATTGCCGTGTTTAGGCTTTCTGAAGGCAGCTAATGCAAATAAATCCTGGGTGCGTCCCAATAGCCGAAAAAATGCAACCTTTCCTCCTCCACTACCACTCCGTGCCCCGGAAACGGATATTTATGTTTTAATCTAATGTCGCTGATTACATCTTAATTACGTATTAATGGTTACATATTAACTCATGTCTCGACGCAAACCGCAATGTCAGGTACATTGTATACTGTACATGCAAATACTTGTACTCGAAACGTTCACAGTTTTGCATACATCCGGGTAAGAGAGGAGTGGTAGTGGGGGATTGGAGGAAGGGAGGTGGGGAGTGAATATTGGGGGGTGCGTACCAATAGTCGAAAAATGCAACCTTTCCTCCTCCACTACCACTCCTCTACTCCGTGCCCTGGAAACGGATCTTTGTGTTTTGGTAATGGTAATGTTGGTGATTACATCTTAATTCCGTATTAATGGTTACATTGTGGAAGTTGATGGAAAGGAGAGGAACAGACGTGAGTGTGAGTCTTCCTTCAGCTTACTTCCAACTTTATTTTTCAACAACAAACACTTCCTACTTCCAGCATATATATATCTCCTCCCCCCTGACCTTTCCGTTCTCTTCCTACTTCCGGTATATATATCTCCGCCCCCCTGACCCTTCCGTTCTGGTGTGAGATACTCCCCTAAAGTGACACTACAACATATTAATTAATGTCTGGACGCAAACCGCAATGTCAGGTACATTGTATACTGAACATGCAAATAATTGTACTCGAAACGAAAAGCACTTTTGCATACTTCCGGGTAGTTGAGGAGTGGTAGTGGGGGAGCGGAGGTGAGGAGTGAAGAATATTGTGACGCATCCTGGGACTAAGCTCTTCCGTAGTATACCCTTCAGGCAGCAATCCAATTAAGCTTTTTTTACATGGGATTAAAAGGGATCACCCAATCAGAAGCAGGACTCCTTTTGATTTGGTTGAATCTCACACAGGGGTCTGAAATCATGGCCCGTGACAGGGTGCTACTACACTGCTCAAAAAAAATGAAGGGAACACGTAATCATCACAGTATAACACCAAGTCAATTAAACCAAACCGGTCATGCTGGATCATGTTGCAGGCAGCATAACATTCGCCACAGCGTCTCCAGACTTTTTCACGTCTGTCACATGTGCTCAGTGTGAACCTGCTCTCATCTGTGAAGAGAACGGGGCGCCAATGGCAAACCTACCAATTCTGGTGTTCTCTGGCAAATGCCAATCGAGGTGCACGGTGCTGGGCTGTGAGCACAGGTCCCACTACACAACGTCGGGTCCTCATGCCACCCTCACGGAGTCTGTTTCTGTCAGTTTGGCCAGAAACATGCACACGAGTAGCCTGCTGGAGGTCATTTTGTAGGGCTCTGGCAGTGCTTCTCTTGTTCCTCCTCACACAAAGGAGCAGATACCGGTCCTGCCGCTGGGTTGTTGCCCTTCTACAGCCCTGTCCAGCAATCCTCGTGTAATGGCCTGTCTCCCGGTATCTCCTCCACGCTCTTGAGACTGTGCTGGGAGACACAGCAAACCTTCTTGCGACGGCACATAGGAGCTGGACTACCTGTGCAAGCTGAATGGGCTGCAGGTACCGCCTCATGCTACCAGTAGTGACAAGGGCATTAGCAAAATGCAAAACTAGAGACAAATCAGTCAGGAAGGATAAGGAGAGAAATGGTCTGTGGCTACCACCTGCAAAACCATTTACTTTTTGGGGGTTGTCTTGCAGTTGCCTCTCCTGCTCGACCACTTCGCTCTGCTGGTGCAGGGCGACTTGCACTTCCCTCCATCCGTGTCAACGGCACTCGCTCGTCCCGACTGCGGAGCTTCTCCACTCTAGAATGGAATGAACTCCCCACTCCGTTGCGCTCTGCTGAAACGCTGTGTTTTCCGTCGTGGTCTGAAAACACACTTTTTCAGACTCCACCTTGATTAACTACATATATAAGGCCAAATATATAGTATGTTCTTTGTTTATTTTCTATTTTGGTTTTGCTATTTCATAGCTTAGAATGTACAGCCGTCTGTATTCTGTTGACTACTAGCGATAGCTCCTACGTTGTGAGAAAGTTGTGCTTTGTTGGATTTGCTTTGTAGATTGTGTCTATGACCTTCAATATGCACTAATTGTACGTCGCTTTGGATAAAAGCGTCTGCCAAATAACTAATGTAATGTAATGCCTCTCCTGTTTATCTGTTGTCACTTTCATTTGCACCAAAGCAGGTGAAATTGATTCACAATCGTTTACGCTTCCTAACTGGACAGATCGATATCCCAGAATTTAAATTGACTTGGTGTTATACTGTGTTCCCTTCATTTTTTTGAGCAGTGTATAATGACAATCACTTCAGTTTGAACTGCCAGTGTTAAGACTATCACGTTGGATTTAAGGTATGGCACAATGGCAACCCTGGATCTTGAGCTACAAGGTCCGTAGGCTTTTGTTTTGATTAGTGTATAATCAACTAATTTAATTGATCAATTGAGTAACAACAAAAACCTAGAAATGTAAATGGTTTTAAGTGAATTCAAACATTGCACTTGTATGCAGAAACCTGCTGAGGAGATAAATATGAATGGTTTTACCTCTTCATTCAATAAATACATTAATTGGCATAATGTAAAAAGGTTACTTTTACTTCACTGCAAACATAATTTGTTTGCATCTAAATGAGACCATGGTTATGACACATTCACCATTCTATAAATTTTGTTTTTTATAAAATAATTAATCATGAATGAGTCAATCATGTTATAAAACTCAGATACCAGTGGATTCTAACAAGGTTTCTTTGTAACTTAATAAAGAACAAAATTAAATAAGTTTACAAATTCACAAAGCAATGTCAAAATACAACCAACTAGTGACACTCAAAATAGCACAGAAAGCAGATATAAAACAATATTTTTGCACAATAATTCAGAGATTTCAATGATATCAAATGATAACCAAGCTGAGGGAATTGACATGGTTTAATCAAGAAGTGTTCCTTTTGTTATGTACATAAACGTCATGTAATATAGAAAAAAAATACATCTGTACAGGCATTAGGCAATACATAAGTCTACAATTCTGCATGTGTTGCATGGACAAATACTACGGTCTTAAAAAAGATGCATTACATGGTAGCCAAAGAAGAGCTGCTTGTAATACATAGATGTAAACTTAATTCAAGTCTTATTTTGCTTCTTTTTTTATATGCACTTCTAATAATGTGTGAAATGTATTTCGATCTGATCAATTTTGAGCTGAGAAATCTGAACCGTAAAAGACACCCGGAGTCACTCTCTCCTGTGTCGCCTAATGGAAGACTTAATTTTAGTTCTTCATCATTAACTTCTGAATGTCTTGAGTTCTTGAAGAACGGTCATATGAAACCTCAGTTCTTCAGAAGCAGTCATGTGAAGCCTGTGTTTTTCAGACTACAATTCTGTTCTTTGGGAACATTTGCAGAAATTCTGTTCTTGAGAAGCTTTCATGTGAATACTGTTCTTACAGGAACATCTGCGTGAATTCTGTTCTTCAGTAACATACTGCGTGAATTCTGTTCTTCAGGAAGTCACATGAGGCCATGGTTCTGGGTGTTCTCCAAGACCTCTTCATAGAGCCAGCTGTGGCTGAACTCCTCCGATTGCTCTATGAGCTGGAACAGGTGTTTGTATTCTTCTGGGAACACGTGTCCAGTCAGGGTGTTCTCCAGAAGGCCCATCTTCTGAAGCATCTTCGATCCACTGTCTGGACTCCAAGAGCTGTACGACAAGGGCAGGGAATCAGTGCCAATGAACAGGAAACAAACCAAATGTCAAAATATGAGGAGGCACGTAATAAGCATCTACAGTTAACATTGGCCACCCAACGAGTTGTCATGTAAAACAACATGAAAACATGACTAAAATATTCTTACATGGGCATGTGGTCAGAAATACCAAACAATTACTAAATAATATTAGTAATTGTTCTTCAATATGCAGCATAAAGGAGTTCAACAATACAGTAATTATTTTGCCATATTATCTACACACATCCAGGATTTGTTCTTGATGGTAATGGTTGATGGTAATTTCACCTGACAATTGCTGATCCATTTTGGAACAATTATATTAACGCAGGTACGACCTGGTTGTGTCCAATATGATAGGATGATCCTTTCTACTTATTGTTTTATAGGTGCCATTCTCGCACACAGCTGCAACTAGGTAACAATATTAAGAGGAAAAACATCAAACTTAGCTGACTAGCTAAATGACATTGTAAGTAAAAGTAGCATACAGGACTACTACCGGTATGAATGTAATGCAAGTGTGAAAAGCCAGTTACTGCTTAACATTGTATACCTACTGTTTTTATTAAGTATTATTTACAGTTCCAATGACATTACACACATTTATTCAGAAACATTTTTTATTTTGAATAGTGTACGGGTGCAAGTATTTGACTACTGTAATACTCACTCATCCCATAGTTAGCAGTACTGGAAAGCCCCAGGAAACTGTTCCCATGGCGATAGACCACAGCGGTCATTACATTGCTGGCTACTCACTTGAGCTTATCCACCAGCAGGGCTTTCCTCTTGGCCATACACTGCTTGACCATCATGATCAACGTGGCGCCGTTGGCAGGGCCGAAGTCAGCCGTGAACAGGCTCCGGCGAGGGGTTAGCCTCACCAGGCACAGGTGGTTGTTCGGGAGCTGTTTGTGGTGAGACAAACAGGGCTGTCAATTATGTGTTTTTTCTTTGCGCTGAAAACACTGGAGAAATAACGGTGTAAGTAACAACACTGGATTCCAGCAGATAATACATTACTGAAGAAAATCACGCATGTCATTCAACTGTTCTACTGATTCTTTGGTAGGTTGTGCATGATGATGATCCCATTGTTCAGAACTGAAAAGCTCGTCAAATCAAAACAAAACCAAGACTCAAGGGCATTTCTAGTGGCAGATGGCTAAACGGGACTCACAATCCCACTCGCTTTTCATGCACAAGCCACACATTTGTCTGCTGTAAATTACGCCGGAACAGTATGGAACACATGGTTGGCTAAACGGCTGGAATTCATCAAGGGTCAGAGGTATCAAACGAGCCTCAAACCATCACTCTGCTGCCCGATACGCGGTGGATGGATCGCTTTTAATATAGCTCTTGTTCTTGAGCACACCATTTGGGCTTCGGTTCTACTGGAGAAGTGCACAAAAACCTCTTAATAGTTTGAACACCTCACGCTGAACTTAACGGACATAACCTGAATTATAAATCGCAGGCTTCCGTTTGGGCAGCAGCCTGTGCTTGGGCTCACTACAAATCCACTCTAAGAACACTACTTACACTGCTTTTTGGGATTGCCATTCCTCCATGTTTGGATACAGTCACAAAAGACGACCACGGCTCCTAACGATTAGAGACAAATGTTAAAGATTTAGCTTGAAAATCAACGGGCATAAGACCATAATTCCAAACACCTGCATTTTCCATGCAGAATTCATTTCCAGAAATGTTCTGAGATAAGAATGTTTCATGTGCATGGCTCTCAAGCATAACACTTACATATTCCATTCATTTTCCATTATATCAGGTAAATGTATCATTTTCAAGGAATTTCAATGGTCCACTGCTTTTGCAAGCTGGACATAAATTATAAGATTTAGAAGTTTCAATATGTACAAACAAATGTACAGTTTACAGTTCAATGTACAAACAAATCTCCTCAAACCTTTATAAAAAAATAAAAATAAAATAAAAAAAGCAGTAAGGCATCCATTGAGAATTTTACAGAATGTGTATAGAAGTCATAATTTATTTATTTATTTTTTAACTGCCAGGATAATTATTTATGGATAAAAAAAATTCTGATGCACGTGTGCTTTTTGTATGAAACAGGAGTTATTCCCCAGTCCATTATCAGGAGTAATTTGCCTTAAATCTTAGGAAAGCAATACAGTGGAATGCATTACACATATTGACATACTGTGTTTGTATTACCAGGCAACCATGAAACTTTTCTATTAAGGTCAATTTTTCCTTGATTTTTTAAAATATATATTTTTTATTTTATTTTAATTTGTTTCTGATTTTTCCCCATTTTCTCCCAATTTAGTAGCCAATTGAACCCCTATTCTACTTCAATTCCCCCCATGTAGCAACCGCTAGAGAACCACCGCTATACAACCCCTCCAGTCGGTAGTAGGAAAGAGGCCGCCACGTCCTCTACAGGGCGCGACTCCCCAAGCTCCTGACCGTGATTCCAACCCGCCCAGGGCCTTATTTTGCGCAGCGATTCTCTTCCGAGCCCTCCCCCCACCCGGAAGCAGCCGCCAATTGCTGCTCCCACAGGGCGCTGGCCATGCTCGGAAAATGGCAGGACCGGGGCGCGAACCCTTAATATATATTTTTTAACATTTTCTTTTTATTGTCGCAATGTGAACAAGAATAAAGACAAACTTTGTAACTGTTCACATGCCAATAAAGTTTCTTGAATGGACTTTGGGGGGAAACCAAGGGAATGTGTGTAGTATCATGGTTAACGAACTGGACTTGTAACCGAAAGGTTGCAGGTTGCAGGTTCGATTCCCAGGTAGGACACTGGCGCTGCACCCTTGAGCAAGATACTTAACCTGAATTGCTTCAGTATATACCCAGCTGCATAAATGGATGAATGTAAAAAAAAAAAAAAAAATGCTAATAAGTTGTGTAAGTCGCTCTGGATAAGAGCATCTGCTAAATGCCTGTAATGTAATGATGAGAGTTTCAGTTCATTTAGCCCTTCATTTGAACTCACCTTGTGAAGCAGCTCGATATCGCATGCCATCTGCCACAGCGTGCTTAAAGCCTGGTAATTCTTAAATTCTCCTGGTCTGGCCATAAGTTTCTAAATAAGGAATTACAACAAGACACGACTCAAGATCAAGATAAGGTTCATCTGTGTTAAAAAATATATATATTTAAACACTCCTCATGCATTTCCCAATATACTCAACACTTGCTAATTCATAAGGTTTCTACAATTTCTTACTAGTTGTTTGATGAAGGAGAGGGGTTCAGGGATGCCAATTGGAGACAGCAGAAATCATATTGTACTTTTCTAATTCCTTGCACAATACAAAATAATTGGTGACAAAAAAACAAGACGTAGACCATCAACCTATGCGGTGGTTTTTCCAAGTGTATTTCTTAAACTTACGCTCAACTCAATAAACACCGACGCCATTCTTCCCTCATCTGCCATGGGAGGATCATCCCCCGAGCAACAACACAAACGCTAACGCTCTCTGAACTCTTGAAGCGAACGTTCCCTGCAGCTTGACGCGGTTACCGCGGCGACCTGCTGCGCCGGCTCACCGTGTACTCCTTCTCGCTGATGAACATGATGATCTCCACGCGGCCGTAGCGGAAGATGGAGAGGCGCTGAAACAGGGAGTAGACCAGCTTCCACAGCATGTTCCTCTCGTTCCTCTGGGAGAAGATCCCCACCACCTTCACTGGCACATCTGAACACAGAACGGATGGGCTGCTTTTAAAGCTGTGGTGGAAGTATGGTTTTGTGAACCGACTCTAAACTGACTATTTGTTTACTGTCTGATGTGCTGGCGCAAGACCCCTCCCCAAATGGAAGGGAATTATGTTGCTTCAATTACCATCTAATGCAGTAATCTTAATCATCCTACTCTTGTGAAATTAGTTTGACAACAGTTTAAATACTTAAGAACACATAGGCCTAAATGCAACATAAATGATCATGCCACATACACAGTGCCATAAGTAAGCATTGGGATATACAATTAGAAATAAAATATTTCAGAATGTCAAGATAGCTATAAAGCAGGGTTAACGTTATGGATAAAACAAATAGCTAGCTATTTCACTTAGATATATAGCTAGATTTTTGACTAAATCACCTGCATTTTACCAGTTTCAGGTTAAATGATGTACTTATCTATTCTAAAAGAATACAGACAGGTCCATAAGTATTTGGACAGTGACACAATGTTTGTTGTTCTGGCTCTGTACTCCAGCACATTGGATTTGAAATGGAACAGTAACTATGAGGTTAAAGTGCATACTTTCAGCTTTTATGTGAGGGTTTTTACATCCATATCAGATGAATGGTGTAGCAATTGTAGCCATTTTTATACTTAGTCCCCCCCCCCCATTTTTGGGGACCAAAAGTAATTGGACAAAATGACATAAACTTTAATAAAGTGATCATATTTAATACTTGGTTGCATATCGTTTGTATGTCATGACTTTTTGATGTCTGTGACCCAACAACATGAAAACTCTTGCTATCTTATTTTCAGCTACTCTGACAAGCGATACTATAATCTCTGCATTTGAATGGATCTCTATGGGAATTAGGGGGTGGGACTAAATTAAGATGTCAATTACATGGGAACCGTGTGGAACACATGGTTGGTTAAATGGCTGTATGTCATCAAACGAGCCTCAAACCATCGCTCTAAGCTATAAACTAAACTAAAACTAGCAAACTTGTTCTTAAAGCACAATTGAAGTTTGGTAGAACTTTGGGTTGTGTAGTTACCTGGCCATGATACGAGTCCAAATGGTGGCGAAATATGTTCGTGAGTTACTCTGTGCTCCACTGGGTTGATAATCCAGAATAATGTATTTGTCGCTCTCCATTCACTTCTATGGGGCAGCTAAAACGGTCTCAAAATGACACTTCTAGCACGTATACGACCGGGAAAGAAGCGGATTCTGTCAATAGAAAAAATAACCAGTCCTCGTACGTATTTTTTTTTCATGTAGGCTAATTAAAATTATTTATAAAGTATTATTTTCTCCAATGTTGTTAGCAAGCTACCAGAAAAGACTACCAAAATGTCGGCAGGTCGGACGATTTAATTTTTTTTTTTTAAATTATACGTAAGAGAAATGCTTATTGCTTGTATTGACAGAATCCTCTTAGTTCGCGATCGTATATGTGTTAGAAGTGTCATTTTGAGACTGATAGACATTTTGTTATTAATTTGAGGTATTTGAATACTGAAATGGATTTTGCATAAAGATTAAAGCATTCTAAATAGAAAACTCTTATGTGTATATGCCATTATGCTAGTTTCCAAACGCACAGAGATTTTGATCGAACCAAGGAACAAATTCAGATAAGAAATAAAAAATAAAAAAAATATTTTAAAAAAAGATGAATAAATGCAAAATGTTTGCGGAACAGTTCTTACGTACAGTTTACGATAAAATCTGATCGTACGCATGCTTTGTAAATGAGGCCCAATGAATGAATCTTTGTTTGCAGCTTTGCCACTCTGCGAGCCTCACCTGCGGTCCAAGGCGCCTCAGAGATGCCTAGGTCAGTGAAAAGCTTCTCAGAGTACATGGCGGGAGGCCTCATGGACCCGTGCCCGAGCGGGTCCAGCTTGAAGAAGTCGCAGTGCACCACCTCCAGCTGCCCGTCCAGACTGTTCTCCAGGGCCTTCAGAAAACAAGGGCACAAAAAGAGGGTAACATGGGGTGAGGTGGCCTTACAGATTCAGACTAACTTGATAGACAGCTCTGTATTCTTGTAGCTAATTTAGGACCTTTCATGCGAGAATAAATAAGTAAAAGACATTGAAAAGGCAGATATTGCCATGGCAAATTAAGCAATGTTTTAAATATGACAAAAAAGGGTTGGGTGCCCATCCTGTTAAAAGTGAAAACACAATTCATTACTTCGCTGCAGGCTGGTACATGATACTCAGGGCCCAGTAGTTAAAAACTTTTAATCCCTATCGGATTAGATCAGATTTGGATTTTGGGTATTCAAAACCAAAAAAACAGGATTGTGATCACTTTAGCCCCATTCACACTTGCATTTTCGTGGCTCGACAACCAAATATATTAGCTGGAGACACTCATGTTCTGTGTCCGTACACACACACACGCAAATTTAGAAGACCGAGAACGCTTACAAGTTCTTACAAGTATGAACGAGTAACAGGACTCGCTCTTGTATTTACAATGCTGTCAAGTAAGTTTGTAATAGCACGATAAATCTTGCATTTAAATTATCGCAAAGGTGTAAACGTGATCTCCAAAGTCAACAAACGCGGATGCGGCCATCCGTTTTTGTTCAGCCAGAGAAGACGTGGGTTTCCAAATCTGATCTGGCAGCGAATTAAGCGACGTCAACTAAAGCTTCTTTTACATCGCCCTTGGCACGCTCTATGGAACTCAGGGAGCGATGCGCAGTTCATCACTGCACATCTGGTACCAGTTGTCAACTCCAGTTCTCGTCCACACTCGCACAACCAAGTGCATCTGCATAGGAACAGGAGTCAACTTCAGTAGTCGCTACCTTTTCCGAACAGGACTCGTTACTACTAGTTGTCGCTCTCGTTCATAACCGTACTAAGTGTGAACTTGAGTTTCAGCACTAAAATGAGGAGCGACAACCGCATTTAGCTGCAATGTGAACGGGGCCTTTGACATCCGATCGGATCAGGAAATCAAATCCAAGCTTTAATCTGGATCAAATTTTCAAAACGGGTAGTTCAAAACAAAAACATAGTATTGGAATCAGTTTGATCCAAAAAAAAATCAGCATTACCTTGATCCGACTGGAGGGGTGAATTTAGAGTGGATTACCAGAGCAAAATGTACTATACAATTAATTTAAAAATATGTTTCAATATAAATAAGACGGTAAAGTTTTAAAATTGAAATAATACATAATTGGTACTGTAGCCTTTACGGTTGATAATTTTAAATGTATTTTTTGTCACATTTGCAGTGGCCTCTTACCTACCTCTCAGAACAGTGTATTCAACCAAATAATGACTGATCAAAAATGATCTCAACAAAACTTATGTCAAACAGAAATGTAATTTTGATAAATCTAAAATATCTTCAAACAAAATAGGCACATCATCACTGATCAACCTTCAAAAAAGATGCAGATCCATCTGGCAAAAGAACAAACAGCTGACCCTGCTTCAGCAAGCCGAAACCACACCTTGGATTCAGCTCCTCAAAGCACGCCTTGATCATGCTGCTGCTCTGCAGCTGCCTTTTAATGAAGAGGATCCATTACCTTTTTGTTGTTACCCTATTAGATTCATTATTCATCACAATTCCATTATGATTTTAAGCAAGTGTTATGTACACTGCTCAAAGAAATTAAGGGAATACTTAATCAACACAATATAACACCAAGGCAATTAAACTTCTGGGATATCGATCTGTCCAGTTAGGAAGTGTAAACGATTGTGAATCAATTTCACATGCTTTGGTGCAAATGAAAGTGACAACAGATAAACAGGAGAAGCAACAGCAAGACAACACCCAACAAGACCATTTCTTTCTCCTTATCCTTCCTGACTGATTTTTTCTCTAGTTTTGCATTTTGCTAGTGCCCTTGTCACTACTGGTAGCATGAGGCGGTACCTGCAGCCCATTCAGGTTGCACAGGTTGTCCAGCTCCTCCAGGATGGCACATCCATACGTGCTGTCGCAAGAAGGTTTGCTGTGTGTCCCAGCACAGTCTCAAGAGCGTGGAGGAAATACCGGGAGACAGGCCATTACACGAGGAGAGCCGGACAGGGCCGTAGAAGGGCAACAACCCAGCGGCAGGACCGGTATCTGCTCCTTTGTGCGAGGAGGAACAGGAGGAGCACTGCCAGAGCCCTACAAAATGACCTCCAGCAGGCTACTCGTGTGCATGTTTCAGACCAAACTTTCAGAAATAGACTCCATGAGGGTGGCATGAGGGCCCGACGTCGTGTAGTGGGATCTGTGCTCACAGCCCAGCACTGTGCAGCTCGATTGGCATTTGCCAGAGAACACCAGAATTGGCAGGTTCGCCATTGGCGCCCCGTTCTCTTCACAGATGAGCAGCTTCACACTGAGCACGTGACAGACGTGAAAAAGTCTGGAGACGCCGTGGCGAATGTTATGCTGCCTGCAACATCATCCAGCATGACCGGTTTGGTTTAATTGACTTGGTGTTATACTGTGATAATTAAGTGTTCCCTTAATTTTTTTGAGCAGTGTACTTGGAATATATAATTCCTCATTATATCCTTAATAAATGGCTCTAAATTGCTATACCATCTTGTCTTCCTTATGTTGTTCTTCATATCCAATGAATAGGTGGAGATAGGTAGGATTAAAGCACTGATGAATTGCTTTGAAATACTGGGACAAATTTTGGCTGAGTTGTCTGATCCTGGATAACAAAATATGGGATTTATAAATCTGATCCGATCAGATAGGGATTAAAAGTTTTGAACTACTGGGCCCTGGGGATTTGGACTGGTGAGATTATGCTCCGTGAGGAGGGGGACATAGCTGTGAGTCAGACAGACTCACCTGCAGGTCAGGTAAAAAGGACTTTTCACTCTCTAGCGTCACCAGTCTCTGAGCTCCAGAGTTCAGCAGCGTCCGTGTTAGCACACCAGGGCCTGGGTGGAGACGGAACACACGCAGAGTAACTATCAACACACACACACAACAAAGGAAACACACACACCTACAAATATACATACACTACTAAAAACATGTGCACAAACCAATATGCACACACACACACACACACACACAGAACCAAACAACAAGTACAGACCAATAAGCTAAAACCTACAGAATCACACATACACAAAAAGAACAATGATACGTGCAAGTAAGCTCAAAGCCTATATAATACCGGGATTGCATTCGAAGATGACGGCTTTTCCCTCCGCCAGGTCTTCTTCCAGGTGGTCAGCCACCAGCCGGGCAAGGTCAGGGTCCACAATGAAGCGGCGGAGGCTTTTGCATTCCTGCGCCTTGCGGGTGTTCTCCTCCACTTCCCCGAGGTCCAAGAAGTCGTACCGGCACAGTGGGCGACACTGGCCCTTCAAGGAGGCCGCCAGCGCGGACAGGTTCCTCTGGTTGAGCCCCAGGTCCGGAGAGATACGCTCCGCTTTACACGGCGAGACCTGAGCTTTCCAACCGCCCACAGAGAGCGGGTCCATTGCATATGCCCGTGACTGGGCGAGAACGGGGGTATTCGCGAGCAGGTACCTTGGTTGCGTGTGGCTACAGGCAGTCCTCACTGCTAGAACCAGGAATCTGGAGCTGGAGGTGGACATCGACATCTTCGGCTGATGTCAGTGCCTAAGGAGGTAAAACAGCCCTGATATCTCCATGTCACAAATTAAATTCTCCTTTAACTGATATTTAGTGATGGTGCTCATTAGCTTTGATGAGTGTTTGTCAAACTCCAACACATGCTCAATCCACATAATGGTGAAGCTCAAATGAAACAGAAAACTAAACGATTAAGGGCAACGCAGTATATATAAATAAATACACACAAATGTAAGTTTGCTGTTCCTGCAACTTAAACTCCAATCACTCAAAATAAGTCAATTTGTTCTGCTCGCTGGTGTATACTGCTGTTATACTGTAAAATATTTACACGCTGGTGGCTTACGCCATAGCCCAAAACATACAGCGCCAAGTCCTGTGGTACAAAATAAAGCAAGTGCGTAGCTAGCGTTATGTGAAAACCTGTTGTACTGCTAACGTTACCCAATTCTAGTTTGGCTCACATTGTCCAAGGGAGAAACACTGAGGTACGGTTTAGAAATAGCCAGGGTAAATTCATATGAAATATATTCCAGTCGTCCACATTGAGGTTTAATGATTTCGGCCAGGTAACGTTAGAGGAACAGGATATAACGCGGTTATTTAAACGCATTACAATGACATGCCCTGCCAATGTTTCAGCAAAATGTCGGTAACGTTTGGCCTACGTAATCGTTTCCAATCTATTAGCTTGCTACCGAAACGTTACCATAAAGATAGACAACTGATTAGACTAGCTCATTTTGTCTTGCGGATAAACGTTAGATCCCGAATGCAGAAGTTAGCTAGCTAACGCGTTAGCGTTAATGCTAACTTGCAAGCGAGTACACCGTTGTGGTGCATGTTAGTAAGCGAGCTAGATCGCTAGCTAACAGTTACTTTTGAACGTACAAGAAAGCTGAATTTTAAACTCATTACCTCTATCGTACTTCTTTGTTCCCTATTGTGATTCTGTGATCACACTCACAGATACTCCTGAAGGCACATCCCATCCGCTCTCGCAATGTGGTGAGCACTGGTGACATTGAACAAGCATGTAGTTGACCGACGTTGCTTTTCGTAAGAGGACACCTCTGACGACATCACGTGATGGTGCGGAAATAGCCGAAAACTAGTAATTACCATACCGTTACCACCACAAATCGACAAGCCAAATCGACACTTATTTAATTGTAGTAGCCTACCTGGAAAAACATTGGGAATTTAAACTAATTGTCGCCGATAGAAAAATATAAAACAAAACACAGATACTACATTGTTTAAAAACGCATTAGGAGAGACTAAATTGGACTGGCTATGGAGCTGAACTTGGAGTTTGTCAATGATTTCTCACAAAGCAAGGCTCATTTGAGTGAGCAGACAAATTAATGAGCAGACAGATTGCTTTTTATATTTAAGGGAAATGGTGTGAAGTTTCTGATGGCCTGCCTCAGCAGCATTATTGTGCGTATCAAAAATTGTGTTTTTGATTTGTGTGAGCATGCTAAACAGTTAGCATTGATCATAATAAGAAATGGTAGCTTTACATGATGCCCACATTATAGCAATCTTGGGGATTTTTGTTGTTTTTCGTCCTCTTGGTGTTGCATTATTAAGTATTACCAGAAACAAGACGGGCTAAATTTTTCAATTAATGAATGTAAAAAAAAATCCCAAATCTAGAAAGATTGAATAATTTAGCAGGTCAATTGAAGTGTGCTTTCCTGGAGTTTAAACCTCACCCCTAGACCACATAACTACATTACACCTGGAATAGCTATGCCAATCTGTAAAATAAGGATTAGCTATTCCAGTTGAACTACAGTTTTGTGGTCTAGGGGTTTAAACGTGTGGCTTAAACTCCAGATAAGCACGTTGCAATTGACCATGCTTGTCTTGTTTTTTGTAATACTTTGATGTGGTTCATTTGCACATAAATGTTAATGTTAACTTTCACAATGTTTGGAACATAGGTGACCCGCTCTACGAAAATGAGTCTGATGTGGAAAAAAACTGATTGTAGAGATTGTAACCTAATTTATTATCTTCATGTGTCAAATTCAAACAATGTACCATTTATTCATGTTGCCATATTTATATTTATTATTAAGCTGGAGTACACAGCTTTTTCAATGGTCACATTTGTTGTCAAAACATTTAAAAGTCATAACATCCCTTGGCCGTGCCCACAGAGAAAGAGACACACCCCCACCCCACTGCTTCCATGGACCTCGTTGTGAATGTTTTCTAGATACGATTGCAGGACTACAGACTGGTATAGCTAACATTACAGTAAAAATGTCAGCTACAAGAGTCCAGGTAAAACAACAGAATCTTTTGTCTCTATGTGTCTTTAAAGGGTAATTCCACCCAAAAACAACACCTTATTTAACAGATGAAGGTGCAAGTAATTAAGTCTCTCTCTGTGACTGGCCAAAAAAAAAAGTTCTGTACTGAGATATTTGAATATAAATTGACATTTTGGTAGAGGTATACGTCATGTTCTCGTTTTCAAAAGATTATAGTGGCGACAAGAGGACGTGTAAATTACATAGGCATGTAGGTGGAGCCAGCGAGAGAAGAAATGCTGCGTCCGTCACTGTTCTGAATAGGGACACATCGTAGATCAAGCTAGCTATCATTGCTATTTTATTATAATGACAGAAAATTACATTGATAGGCTCCGTTATTTCCTAAAGATGTTTAGGCAATCTAAACCAAACAGGACTCGAGTGTCATTAGCTGTTGTTAGCCACGGGTTTCTTGGCATAAAACAAACTGGTTTTTAAATCTGTTTACATGCAGTTGTCATGGATCTTGCCTTTCTTCCATTATCTCCACGTCTCTTTATTCTTTTTTGTCGTTTACCGGTAATCTATCAGATTTTTTTGTGTTCCGCTACGGGTTTTGCTTTCGCCTCGTCATTAGTGAGTTCACCTGTCATTTATTTCCGCTCACTATTTATACCCCGCTTCCTGCCTCTCTCATTGCTTCCATGTTATTTCACATAACATTCGAGCCGGTAAAAAGGGTATAGGAAGTTGTGCTGCTATCGACCGCTTTGCTTATTAACGCGGGACTTGTTAGCAGTACAACCTTAGAAAGAAAGCAAGTTCTCTTTTACGCTCTTATTTCAGAGCAGAGGGTTTTTCGTTTCTTTTGTTTTCCACTCATACCTACGAGTGCTCTCACCCAAAGTCTTTGGGGTCTTTTGAGTTCTCTGTTCTTTCTTTTGTTTCGCTCCACAAACGGGAGTTAGATAAGCGTTACTGCTTATTTCTTTGTTTTGCTCTGAGATCGAGTTCCTCGTTTTTATCGCAAGGTTTGTGTTCTTTTTATTTTATTTTCTCCACTACGTATCATTGTCCGTCTCATTGGTGTTCTTTGGAACACTTTAAGGTTTCACAGCTATCGCATCTGGACCTCCAATATTTCCTCCGTGTCTCTGACATGGCGATCCCTCACAGCAGTAGGCTATAGTAGCTAACCCTGCATTAATTTATGGCAGGAGGTCGGATATCGAAGGTGGTAAACGCATCGTTTCTGTGTCATTACGGACATCCGTGCATTCGAGTTGCACAACTGGGAAAGTTTTAGCTTTGCTAGCAAACATAGAACAGCTAACAACTACAACAATGATGTTTAAACTTTTAATTGTATATGTTTATCATTCTGTATCGACATGTTAGCCGATACAAAAGCATTTCAGACTGAAAAACGGGATGTCTTCGTTGATTTCCTGTTCCCTGATTTCCGACATGGAACTCCTGGTTGGTAGGGAATTTTATTAGCCTACTTTTTTTCGTAAGAAGATCGGGGTGAGAAATGAGTAGCCCAGGTGTTACAGACATCTGGCTAGGCTGGCTAATGTTTTCACGATACCAAACATAGATAAATGAAGGGCTGTGTTTTCCTAAATGAATGGCCATATTTCCCTGTTTAACTGGAGACTGAGCTAATGGTAGTGGTATTTTTTTCAGTATAACTGTTACATTAGTGGCTAACTTGGCAAGTTGCATGGCCTCTCTAGTCTCGAAGAGACTTTACTAGCAGTAAAATGCCCATTGCCCAACCCCTCGGCCTCTGCTCCGGTAACGTTATTCAGTGGGCGTGACAACCTGTTGTCTGACCTCACCCATACACTGTAAGTGCCTTGGCCGTTCTGTGATTGCTACCAACAACAACAACAAAAAGTTTTGTACTCCAGCTTTAATTAACTTTAATTTGAAGTGCATCTTTGAGATGCAATACAGATGCATTATGGCGTGCAAATTATTTTGAATTAAATTAAAGATTAAATGTGAGAATGTTTCTGTTTTAAAAGTTTTTCTCATCTGGGACTATTTTCTATGTTTGTAAGACCCCAAGGGAGCCAGGCAGTGTCCCAAATTCAGGCTTTATAAACCTTAGGTCCCAACTCGTGTTTAATGATGACCTCTGGTCACCTAATCAGGTCTTAATTTCTGAACTCATTTTCCAACTGAAGTCAAATTCTTCCTTAAACTGAAATTATTAAATGAACTAAATGAAATGATTATTTTTAAATCAAATGTCCAATTTCTTCTCATTGAACTGATTAATTCAACATTGGTCCTTCTGAATCCTGTTCATTTCAGCAATGTGTATTTGTTTGTGTCACCTATGCATGCAAGAAAAATGTATAATACCATTAACTTCAGCATCTGTTCTTGACACCACAAGGGCCTATGGTTCTACTAGGTGGCTTAGTTCCATGTATCCATTTATTAACAAGAACAATTACTTCCTGATAGCAGGCTGCATTTAACTATGCAATAAATGTAATCATAACTATATGGTATTATTTCAATTATCACTCACTCTTCCTTGCCTAAGTGTACTGTAAATAACTCTAAATAATTGGTTATGGTGGAGTGTTGAAACTGGAGCATTTTCATGTTTTCAGTTGATATAAATGGATTATGTCCAGTTATTTTGGAATTCAATGACAAATTGTCAGTGCAAACTCTGCAACATTGAAATTGACGTACCACCATCGTAAGTCACGGGACAATGTCAGAGATGTCCGCTTAGTCTCCGGATTTATTGAGTCGCATAATTATAGCGTTTAGTCGACAACTTCTGATTGCCTTTCTGATTGGTCTTTACTTGTGGCAATATACAGAGGCGGAGCTTAGCGGGGTCATATGACATTACTAGCTATTATGGCTGCAGCTTCACCAGTCAAATCATAACCATATAGCTAACACGTGCGTGGTGTTATCGTGTGTCCGTTTTTGCCGTCCCTGTTTGCATTCCAAGCCATGGCACAAAAAGTGGAACGGTTCTGCAGTCCTGGGAAAGGGAATGGTTTACGCGCCGTTAGCTCGCTAAAAGCCGGAAAACTGTTGTTTTCCGCTGAGCCTTTTGCATGCAGCGTTTCCAAGAGAGTAATGAAATCTACATGTGAAAACTGCCTGTCAAGGTAAGACGGCTTTGTAGCTTTCTGGTTACAAGTGTTATTTGTATTTATTTAAGACCACAGTATTGCAAACGGGGCTGTGTGTTTTTGACGCCTTAACCTCATTCAGCTTGAAGAGTGAAACGACCCATGCTTCTTGTGGAATTATTTATAATTTAAAATTCTTCATCACAAGATGTCACCAGACAAATAGAAGTTGCTTTACATTATGCACATCTACCATATGCAATAAAGAAGTGTCGTTCCTTTCCCGGCAAGGACTTATGGCGCCCCACAATTATTACAACGCCATGCAGCGTGGTAAATTGTCATATTTCTTATCCTGTTAAAGAAGGTAGCCAACATTAGCTATCAAACAGGATTTTCTGACCTTTTGCGTTCACTGCATGCCTCAGTCAGGATCGACGTCATCCACGTCATGTCAGACAGAATTGGCCAGATCCTTGATTGGTAATGTGGTCATTACAATGTTACTAGTTTGCTGTCATCTGCCCACATGGTTTTACAGACATTGTTGTGAACATGTCATGGATTTAAAGTGAAACCTTTGCTCAGTAATGAGCACCTATGTTTGTCCCCATTCTTACATTTTTATCCCCAACTTGAATTGCTCAACTGTCACATTGCTGCAACACCCTCCATTAGGAAAAGTACAGGCAGTAGCTTGCAGTCCTTTTTTAAATTTTACAACCCACCAGTTGAGCTGCACCACATTTCATGCTTGCCTGGTGCAGGCAGATTATAGCCACCCGATGTGAATGTACCACTGTTCTCGTTACATGTTATATTTCTTGATAGTCTGCAACACAGATGATATAGCCAGACTATGCAGACTATGGGTCCATGTTGCCATAGGTTGGCATTGGAGCGATGAGAAATTGAGTAGCTTGTATAGGGTTTTATCTATATGCTTTAATTCCCTTTAGAAACGTGATTTGCCAACGTCATTGCAATTATAAAACTATTTCTTATGTGCTCACTTTTTTTTTTTCTGGAAAAAGCAAAAACTGCATTTGGAACAAAATAAACTTTGGAAAACCGTTTCACAGCAATTAAATATGATGTGAGCCGTTGAGTATCTGCCTCGTTCGTTTGAAATCATTTGATGAAATCAGCCCATTGCTAAAGGGGGAATTTGATAACGGCTGCATTTGCAGAGCGATTTGGAGGAGATTGCTCTGAAAAATAACATTCCGGTCACTGGGTGGCAGTGTTGATCTAATCTTTTTATGACTTGTGTTTTGGTACTGGCTGTGTTACTGCGATCTTTGTACTAGCATACTGTATCAGTATGCAAAAAAATCTTCCGTACTATTATCAGCGAAAACCTGGAAATAAGTATATCATCCAGGGATTTTAAGTACATTACATTGAGAACATTTCTCCTGCTTAAAACTTGATCCACTGTAAGCGTACTCAACTAGCATACTCAATGGTCTATAAGTGCGTTGATTCGGACACAGCCATAGTGAATTCGTTTTTAACCTTTGTGTTGTCTTCATATTATGTACCCCATGTCAAAAATGGCCCACCCTCACCAGACCCCTCGTGATAATGCTTCTTAATCTATTTTACACATAGAAGCAACCTGTTATTCACCAATAAATCAGTGGATAACTGCTTTCCTACATCACAGTCCAGACAGACTTCAGTATCCGCTCCACACCGCTTTCTGTGGGGCTTTACCTGTGGCGATTTCACTGCTGTTCAACTCATGAAAGGCTCCTTTTTGACCCGAGGGTAACACGAGGTTATGGCTTTGACACAGGATATTGGCAGAAAGCATGAATGTGATTACCATAAATAACATTTAATTTTAAAAAAAAGCAAAATATTTTCCACGTAGATGAATACACAGCTAATATTTAATTTATAGGAAGACAAAAATAAATATGTATATTTACATATGTAGCAGCACACGCATGTATCCAGGGAACCTGCTAAAGCAAACTAGTTTTTAATTATTTAAAACAAATTTTAATGCAGCGGTTGGATGTAGGCTAATTTGTGTAAAAACAAGTGAACAAGTGACTAACTGCTAAAGTTATAATGTGATAAGTGCTTTTTGTTTTTGGTGGTGAAAAAATTAGGATTTGGGCCCATAAAGGTTAATGAAGAGGATGTCGTTGAATTTAGAAATGTTCGTCTTTGGGGGGCACTGTTGGTCTGCTTTTCCTGTGTCTTAAAATCAACATGGTTACAAAAGGGCTTTAAACATTAACCATTTATTTGCGCTAAAATATTAAGTTTAAATGTGATTGTATTACTGGTCATTTTCTTAATTCTTTTATATATATGTGCAACACTAATATTTATTTTGTAGAGCTTATATACCATTCAGTAATGCAGAACATGTTTGTATGTCGTATTGCATTATTCGCTTAGAACAGGGGTTGGCAAGCCTGGTCCGCCAGTGACGTTTCTGGTTTTTGGTCCATCTGAGTTTGATCGCAAGTGTTTGATGGATGATTAAACGTCTGAGCCTGAATATTATGAATGGTGAAATGCTGAGTGCCTCCAGCACATGGTTACCTGCATTCATTAAACCTGATTAATTTAAATGAATCCAGGTATGTACTTATAGGTTTGGATGGAGTAAAAACCAGGACTGGCTCCAGGACCAGAGTTTCTTAACCCTGGCTTAGAAGGCACCCTCATCCATGGCAATAAAGGCATATTGGTCTTGTTTACAAATTATCCAAGTATATTGCTAGATGTGTATTAACAATTTGGTGAAGTAGCTTACTCAAGTGTTACTTGCTGTTCCCCATCTGAGACGTGAACCTGCAAATGATAAAATAAAAAATTCCCAGAATCCCTTGCAGAGTTGAAATGGCTGTTAGACTTGAACGAGATTTCTCATTGTGCAGTGGCTGCCCCAGATTTCTGTCCTGTTTTCTTGCATTTGGTTCCTCTGGGGACACCACTGTGGTCATTTCCCTGTTTCCCCTGTATCGATGCTGTTGAGCTCCCCTGTCATTATCTCTCGTTGACCTGCTACCTATTTAACAAAGCTCTCTCTCGGTCTCTCCCTTTTATTTTTTCCTTCTTTTTTTTTCTTCTTCTTGTTCTCATCCTTTTTTTCCACCAATACCGCTACTCTCTCACTAAGTACTAGACTAAGCTACCATACAAAAAAATGTGTATATGTGTGTACTGATTTGTGTGTCTGTGTGTACTGATTTGTGTGTCTGTGTGTACTGATTTGTGTGTCTGTCAGCATACTAGTTCCCTTGTCCGGCTTTGTGTCATTGGGAAAAAAAACTTACGCAATTCTCTCAATTTAATGTCAGTTCTACAGTGCTGTATGCGAATCATTGCTCTTTGTTCAGTACTTCCTCTATATGTTGGTCTTTGGTCTCATTTAGGCAGTGCTTTGATTGTGCAGGAATACTTGTTACCTGCTGCCTCTAGTTCAGTTTTTATTGCCGTAAGGCCATTGGATGTCGACCTAGTGCCATCAGTTATGTTTAGGCTAGTTTAAGTGCAAAGCTAGCACAAGTGAATTAAATCTGATATTATACTCAAACGGTGCCCTATTACCAATCAATTTTTCAAAAAAACATAAGCGGCTTAAATAAAAGGATTACATTTGAAATAAAACGGTTAAGCGCAGCAATTGGAAAATTGAGCTTCAATGGCTGCTGTGAATAGAAGAAACCTAAGAGGTAATGAAGAGGTGTGTTTTTGATTTTAAGTATTATATTTGCACTTCTACTGATTTTGTATCAATTGATCACTTGATAATCTAATGCTGAGCTTCTAAAGTAATGCGGCCGTAGTAGAGTTCCACTGGGTTTTTGTCTTAGAATTGATGTTTGTTTCTGTATCTTGGCTGAATTGTGTCTTCGTGACGAGCCATACGCTACCGATTTTGGCGGTATTTGTGTGCAGAAAGCGCGCTCCACTATCACTTCAGCATGAACTAAAGCAAGGCTTCACTCTTGGTCAGACTTGTTTACATTTTTCATCTTTTGTTTTTTATTTGTATTTTTGTTTTTTAGAGCGTAAAGCGTTCATCTCTTTTGTTTACGGCTGGTTTTTCGCCGTGGGTTTTGTTTAGTCTTTTATGCCTTCAAGGTGCAATGGCACAATCTTGATGGGCAGTTATAGGATATTTTTTGCAAGGACAAGGAGAGGTTGGTATAAGTAGAAACGCTGCATTGTCAGTTTATTTAGAATTGTCATCCCATCCCTGGACCTCTAACAGTGTCTTTCACACTTTCTCCTCTGAATCTGTAATTAATTTTGGCTATACTAATCTACAAGCCTCTGCTCATCAAGCAGTTGGCCATAAGACTATAGGGAATGGCTATTCACATGTAGCTCTGGGGTCAAACACAGCTCACTATATAAAAAAAAAAAAACGAATGCAACAAACATTGTGATGTTTGCTTAGATTTCATAGCTTAGAATGTATAGCCGACTGTATTCTGTATTCTGTTGACTACTAGCGATAGCTCCTACGTTATGAGAAAGTTGTGCTTTGTTGGATTTGCTTTGTAGATTGTGTCTATGACCTTCAATATGCACTTATTGTACGTCACTTTGGATAAAAGCGTCTGCCAAATAACTGTAATGTAATAATGTGCAGTTCGACAACATCTTAGGGTCCGCATACACCGGCCTATTTAAAAAAATAATAATAAATGGTGACTTCCAGGAAGTAGATGGTTTCTTGCAATCCTAAAGCAAGCCACAGCATACTTGACAGACAGTACCCATAATTCTCAATTTCTCATCTTTGTAATCACAGCAAAAATGGTGGTGTGCATTTAACACCTTGGGATGTTTATATTAGACTGTGACCAGGAATACGCGGGTTTGATGATGGATGGATGGATGGATGGATGAATGAAAGTGATGACAAAATGCATCTTGCTGGAATGAGGGGAGAATCTAATCTTTTTTTTTCAGAATTTTTTTTTTAAACAAAATGTCTGCTGTGTTCTGAATGCAGTGATCGTGTCAATTCAGTTGCGAGTTCGGACAGGTCTGTATTGATGTGCAAAACAAAGGTTTGTAATATTCTGAGTAAACGCTCAGCTGGGAAACCAAACCATGGCTTGTGTTAACTTAAACTAAATACAAAATGCACACACTATGGTATCTCTAGCCACCCACAACAACACTGTCTGGCAGTGACGAGCTGATTTCAGGTTACAGTTTTCAGTTTTGACTGGGCATATGAACAAAACAAGCAAGTAAGGCTGATGCAAACTAAACGTTTAGTCAGCACCAGGGGAACGTGATCTGATGCAGGCACCATCTAGAGATTAACTTGCTATGTGCTTACAGAATAGCCTACTTAATAAGCTAACCAACGTGCAACTTATCTAACTATCCAAAATATAGGCTCCCACATCACTGGCATTGTGTTAATCTTATACTGTTAGTTACCTAATGCATGAACAAGGAAATGGGTGCTACTTTCGCCCATTCTGTAACTTTTCTAGCTAACATTTGATTTATGTCTTTTTCAAAGCTTCAAAGTTACGTGCTTCATTAGCTATAAAGATAAAAGGTAATGGTGAAAATATAGCTTTTTTTTATTGAGAAACTACCTAGGTTATTTTTTGTGCTGTGTGATACAAAACATTATAAAAGGCCCATTTACAGGTTACATCTATAATATGTAGGAGTAGGAGATATGCATTTATTGCATGGTCATCAAGCAATTAATTTAAATGTAGAAAATGTGTTGAACCAGCCTCTCCAACAACAAGACTGAGAAGGGGAACATGCAGCACTGAGCCTAATCGACATGCAGTCTATGGCACTGAACTGTATGCTCATTCCGAATTCCAGAACCATGAAGCAGATGCCTCAGGCATTTTTGCCTTGCTAATTTTCTTTATTTTGTAATTATGACTTTAAACAGTGATTGGAAATCTTAAGGGAAATGTTTATATATATAAATATATATACAGGTGCAACTCAAAAAATTTGAATATCGTGAAAAAGTTCAATATTTTTTGTCACTCATTTCAGAAAGTGAAACTCATATATTATATAGATTCATTACACATAGAGTGAAATATTTCAAGCCTTTATTTCTTGTAATTTTGATGATTATGGCTTACAGCTAATGAAACCCAAATTTCAGTGTCTCAGAAAATTAGAATATTTAGCTTTAACATATTTTTAAAGTATCATATTTAATATTTGGTCGCATATCCTTTGCATGCTGTTACTTCCTGAAGTCTGTGACCAATCAACATCAAAAGACTCAATATCTTATTTTCAGGTACTGTTACAAGCAATACTATAACCTCTCTGCATTTTAACTGATCTCTATGAGAATTGGGGGGTAAGACTTGATTCAGCTGTGAATTACGCTGGTACAGTATGGAACACATGACTGGCGAAATGGCTGTACGTCATCAAGGGTCTAAGGTATCAAACGAGCCCCAAACCATCACTCTGCGGCCAGATATGGAGTAGATGTGGATGGATCCCTTTAAGGGTTGTTTCTCCTGACTTTTTCCCCCATAGAGTTCTATAGGAAAATGAGTCAGGAGAAATAACCCTTGCAGTGATCCATCCGCATCTACTCCATATCTGGCAACAGAGTGATGGTTTGGGGCTCGTTCGATAGCTCAGACCCTTGATGACTTACAGCCATTTAGCCAGCCATGTGTTCCATACTGTACCAGTATAATTTACAGCTGAATCTAGTCTCACCCCCAAATTCCCATAGAGATCAGTTCAAATGCAGAGAGGTTATAGTATCGCTTGTAACAGTACCTGAAAATAAGATATCGAGAGTCTTTTGATGTTGATTGGTCACAGACTTCAGGAAGTAACAGCATGCAAAGGATATGCGACCAAATATTAAATATGATACTTTAAAAATATGTTAAAGCCAAATATTCTAATTTTCTGAGACACTGAATTTTGGGTTTCATTAGCTATAAGCCATATTCATCAAAATTACAAGAAATAAAGGCTTGAAATGTTTCACTATGTGTAATGAATCTATATAATATATGAGTTTCACTTTCTGAAATGAGTGACAAAAAATATTGAACTTTTTCACGATATTCAAATTTTTTGAGCTGCACCTGTATATATATATCGGCCTATATATTCCCCTCAAGTTTTCAGCAAGGTCATAATTACAAAATAAGGAAACTGGTGTTGTACATGGTGTTGTACATGGTGTTGTACATCGTGTTGTACAGTGTTTTGCCTCAAGCAGATGTAGTATTGTACATGGTGTTGTACATGGTGTTGTACATGGTGTTGTACATGGTGTTGTACATCGTGTTGATACTGATTTGCATCTTGGGCTACTGGTTTTCACTTCGGGCGTTTTCGTCTGGTATTATTAAATGCAGTTATTCTGCTCTGTCAGTCAATCTTGTGCGAGATCTGGACGAAATTGAAATGCAAGGTCTTGGTCTTCCAAAATAGCTGCTTTGCCAGGTAATGCACTGCATGCACTGTGAGGTGTGATGTGGAATGAGCTGGTCTGTGTAAATTGCCTTTTTGTTTTCTTTAAAATAAATGATTCCAAGAGGTGCTCAATTTGCCAGAATGTCGTTATTAGTGCTATGGTCTGTCCTTGAATATATATATAACGCATAAGCTGTTCCAAATTTCTCCAATTTGTTTTTGAATGCTGTCCAATTGGATATTCAATTGGGGTAAGTTGAGTTTTTTTCCATTTAAAATGGTTCCTTCCTATCAATAGGGCGTGGACTAATATTTGAGTTGCTCTAGCTGACTCTGTAATGAGTTTACAGTCTCGAGTTTTAATTAGAATTAATTTAGCTCTTTCTCTCTCTCTCTCGTTCTCCATTTAATCCGCTTCATCCGCATAGCATTAATACATTGACCGTTCTTATGGAATAATTACATTCCTATATAGGCCTATGTCTTGTTCCTCCAGCTTAGATTGAAATGGGAAATGATTAGTTGTTCTGATTTGCATGGACCATTTTTGTGACGGTGCAATAAGCGCACGCACGCACTCACACACGCGCGCACACACACACACACATACACGAGTCATTCCTTGTGGGAATAATTTACAAATTTGCAAGTGATGAATAGTTGAGGATATTGGACCTGCAAGACAAATGGCCAGGGTTGACCCAAATAAGAGGGTTTATTTTGTTTGTCGTGTTGCATGTTTTGGGGGGAAATGATTGAAGGTAAACACTAACAGATTCATATCCGACAGACCAAGAACAGGCAGAATTTGTCGTGCAAAATAATTAATTATCAGCTAAGATATGTTTTTTTGGAACCAGGTTTTGCCTATTCTTTCTATTTTGAATGCCCAATCATATTTGTTAGCCTGCCTTGGTCCTCCATTGACTTGGAAGAGTGCAGAGAAGCGCATGCACCCTCCTGAGGAGACGTTTACTTTCCGCTTGAAAGAGTGCATTCATTGCTTTGGAAGAGTGCACATTACACCCTGCTGTGTGGGGCTGCCAGCCAGACAATATAGTGTATGTCACTATACTGGAACAATGCTTTAGCCGTACAAGTTGATCTGTGCCCCATCAGGTATGATTTTTAATTGAATTGTTCTTGTTGAAGAGATAGTTCACCCATTTGGAAGAATTTGATGTTGTTTTACTTACCCCGAAATGGTATATATAAGGCTGTAGTGATGCTGTCCTGGAGCTATCCTGCTGAATTAGCGTCTTGCCATTGGATGCAATTTCCCCCCCCAGCTGACTTGCTTTACAAATAACTGCCGAAATCCACTAAAATAAGGTTTAACAGCTTTAGTAGTGTTGTTGTTGGAAACAAAAATGTACATATGATTACCGAGTGCACAAGGACAATATTTTCGCTGAAATGACTGAATATGATTATGTTGTTTGAGCCTCTGTTTAGATTTATGAACATCCGGTAAGAGCGTGGTTACTTTTAGTTAAAAAAAAATAATAATAATAAAAATAAATTACTTAAATGGTTTGGTGCAAATTAAAGTGACAACAGATGGACAGGAGAGGCAACAGCAAGACAACCCCCAAAAAGTAAATGGTCTTGCAGGTGGTGGCCACAGACCATTTCTCTCTCCTTATCTTTCCTGACTGATTTTTCTCTAGTTTTGCATTTTGCTAGTGCCCTTGTCACTACTGGTAGCATAAGGCAGTACCTGCAGCCCATTCAGGTTGCACAGGTAGTCCAGCTCATCCAGGATGGCACATCCATATGTGCTATCGCAAGAAAGTTTGCTGTGTCTCCCAGCACAGTCTCAAGAGCGTGGAGGAGATACCGGGAGACAGGCCATTACACGAGGAGAGCTGGACAGGGCCGTAGAAGGGCAACAACCCAGCAGACGGACCGGTATCTGCTCTTTTGTGCGATGACCTCCAGCGGGCTACTCGTGTGCATGTTTCTGACCAAACTGTCAGAAACCGACTCCATGACAGTGGCATGAGGGCCCGACGTCCTGTAGTGGGACCTGTGCTCACAGCCCAGCACCGTGCAGCTCCATTGGCATTTGCCAGAGAACACCAGAATTGGCAGGTTCGCAATTGGCGCCCCGTTCTCTTCACAGATGAGAGCAGGTTCACACTGAGCACATGTAACAGATGTGAAAGAGTCTGGAAACGCCGTGGCGAATGTTATGCTGCCTGCAACATTATCCAGCATGACCGGTTTGGTTTAATTGACTTGGTGTTATACTGTGATGATTACGTGTTCTCTTCATTTATTTGAGCAGCGTATATACAGTCAAGCCGGAAAGTCTGCACACCCTTTTCACCTTCTCCACATTTTATTATGTTACGGACATATTCTACAATAGATTGAGTTAATTTTTTGTCTCAAAATTTTACAGAAAATAGCCCATAATGACAAAGTGAAAACAGGTTTTTCGACATTTGTGCTAATTTATTAAAAATGTAAAATATCATATGTACACAAGTGTGCACACCCTTTGATATGACACCCAAAAGTGAGCTGAGGTGCATTTTGTTTCCACTGATACTGCTTGAGATGTTTCTACAACTTAATTGGAGTCCACCTGTGATAAATTCAATTGATTGGACATGATTGGGGATTGCCAACACCTGCCTATATAAGGTCCCACAGTTGACGGTGCATGTCAGAGCAAACTCCAAGCCATGGGGTCAAAGGAATTATCTGCAGACCTCAGAAACAGGATTGTGTCAAGGCATACATCTGGAGAAGGGTGCGAAAAAATCTCAGTGGCCACCATCATTTGAGTGGAGAAGTTTGGAACCACCAAGAATCTTCCTAGACCTGGCCGCCCGGCCAAACTGAGCAATCGGGGAAGACGGGCCTTGGCCAGGGAGGTGAGCAGGAACCCGAGGGTCACTCTGACTGAACTCCAGCGTATCCTTGTGGAGATGGGAGAACCTTTCAGAAGATCAACCATCCAGGCAGCACTCCACCAATCAGGCCTTTATGGAAGAGTGGCCAGACGGAAGCCCCTCCTTAGTAAAAGGCACATCACAGCCCGCTTGGAGTTTGCCAAAAGGCACCTAGAGGACTGTTAACCCATGAGAAACAAGATTCTCTGGTCTGATGAAACCAAAATTAAACTTTTTGGCCTGAATACCAAGCGTCACGTCTGGAGGAAACCAGGCACCGCTCATCACCTGCCTAATACCATCCCTACAGTGAAGCATGGCGGTGGCTGCATCATGATGTGGGGATGTTTTTCAGCAGCGGGAACGGGGTGACTAGTCCTGATAGAGGGAAAGATGAATGCAGCTAAGTACACCGAGATCCTTGAAGAAAACCTGCTCCAGAGCGCTCTGGACCTCCGACTGGGGCGAAAGTTTACCTTTCAACATGACAACGACCCGAAGCACACAGCCAAGAGAACAAAGGAGTGGCTTCGGAGAAAGTCTGTGCATGTCCTTGAGTGGCCCAGCCAGAGCCCAGACCTGAATCCAATCGAACATCTGTGGAAAGAGCTGAAAATGGCTCTGTATTGACGCTCCCTATCAAACCTGACGGAGCTTGCAAGGATATGCCTAGAGGAATGGGCAAAAATGTCCAGAAACAAGTGTGCCAAGCTCATAGCTTCTTTCCCAAGACGCCTTGAAGCTGTAATCGCTGCTAAAGGTGCTGCAACCAAGTATTAGGCTGAGGATGTGTACAGATATGTAACCCCTAAATAACCAATTTTTGTCAGTATAATAAAATTGCATGTTTTCTAAAAACCTGTTTTCACTTCGTCATTATTGGCTATTGTGTGTAGATGTTTTAGGCAAAAAATGAACTCAATCTATTGTAGTATAAGTCTGTAACGTAATAAAACGTGGAGAAGGTGAAAGGGGCGTGCAGACTTTCCTGTGTGTGTGTGTGTGTGTGTGTGTGTGTGTGTGTAATATATATATCGGCCTTGTGCACTCAGTAATCATATGTGCATTTTTGTTTCCAACAAAACACTGACACTGGTAAAGCTGTTAAACCTTATTTGCATGGATTTAGGATATCTTTAAAGCAAGTTAGCTAGGGGGAAATTGTATCCCATAGCAAGATGCCAATTGTTAGCATTGCTCCAATTCAGGAAAGCTACAACAATGAGACCAGGACAGCATCACTACAGCCTTAAATACCATTTTGGGGGTAAGTAAAACAATATAAAATTCTTCAAAATGGGTGATCTACCGCTTTAACAGCAGTTTCTATAATTAGCGCTTGTGCTAGTTGAATAACTATTGATTTGGTAAATGTATTATGATAAAAACTAATATCTCATCACTGCCATTTGAAGCCTGTCCCCAAATTATGAACAGTTATTTTATATTTGGCTGCACTTGTAAGGATATTAAACATTTGTAAGGTTTGCTTTTTAACTTCCATTCCAGTATGCATACTGCATTCTGAGTCACTGTATGCCAACATTTAAATATGTTTTTATTTATTTTTGTCTTAATTGCTTTTTGTTGTTATTGAATTACTCCACAGCAGGATTAACCCGGTCATCTGCATTCATCCAGTCCAATGGTAGTACTAGACACAACATGACCTTTTGAAGAAAAATATAAAGCTGGCTAGCACCGCCTCTCCTCCCCCAACATCTTGAAAAAGTTAGAGATTGAGGCCTAATGGGTCTGCATTTCAGCTTCTGTTTTCAGCTTCTCTGATTAGTACTTTGTGACGCCTCACATGGCAGGGGAAATGAACCCTTTCTTATAATGTTTGATAAGGTTGGAGAACAAAATCTGGAGGGATCTCAAACCTCCATGCAGAATCTTTCAGGATCCTTTCCTTGGGTTTGCGCTGATGGACTGCCCTCTTCGATTCATACCACAGGAGTTTAAGTAGCCAACTCACAGAACCATGTCTATAACATATAATATATAATTTATGTTATTCCATGTTTTTTATAGCACTGTTATCAAAGCAAAAAAAAAAAAAAAAAGTTTGACATTCTCTCTTTGATTTAAATATTGACCATGGCTACACAGCATACAGGCTGTCTTTATAAAACAGAAATGATTTAGGTCTATGCATTTGGATGAATATTAATAACCAGAGTAGTGAAGGTCAAGGGTCGGCTGGTCTAGATGAGGAACAGTATGGCAGGGGGATCGAACGGGAGTATGATTTATTGCTCCACTGACAGCCACTGCATGTGAAAGTGGGTGTGGCCTGTCTGTCCAACCATTGGTTATCCTCTGCACAGGCCTCTTGACACATCTTGATTGCAAATCATTGGGCTCAAAAATTATATCTGATTAGGCACAATTAATTACATTTTTGTAGTGACTTTGTGGAAAGTCAGAGGCTACAGTAAATCTCAATAATTCTTTTGCTTTCAGGGTCGCACATTTTGGGGTACGAAGCAGTGTGTTTGTGCAACTGGATTCTCTGGATGTACCTTTAAGACAGGCACTTAACTGCAATGGCTTTAAAAAAATACCTTAAAATGTATGAAGCTGGGGCCGCTGCGGTAGTACAACGGTAAAAGCGCTGACTTTCAGTCAGCGCAGTTGTACTCCGAGGATCGGGGTTCGCGCCCCGGTCCTGCCATTTTCCGAGCATGGCCAGCGCCCTGTGGGAGCAGCAATTGGCGGCTGCTTCCGGGTGGGGGGAGGGCTCGGATGAGAATCGCTACGCAAAATAAGGCCCCGGGCGAGTTGGAATCACGGTCAGGAGCTTGGGGAGTCGCGCCCTGTAGAGGACGTGGCGGCCTCTTTCCTACTACCGGCTGACGGGGTTGTATAGCGGTGGTTCTCTAGCGGTTGCTACATGGGGGGAATTGAAGTAGAATAGGGGTTCAATTGGCTACTAAATTGGGAGAAAAGGGGGAAAAATCAGAAACAAATTTAAAAAAATAAATGTATGAAGCTAAATAAACCAACCTGTGATCAGTCGACATAAAAAGAGGGAAACGGAGAGGGAGTAGCCTACTTCCTGCCAGGTTTATGGTCGCAATGTTCAAATGGTGCTCCTGTTCAAACGATAAATATCTTGTTTTTCTCAGTGACCTATCGCACAGCGGGAGTTGTGTCCAGCTGTAGTCCTAGCTCTTGGTTCAATGTTGCACCCCCATGACCCTGAGTGTGCCAATGGTGACTGTGCCCAGGACTGTTGGTGTAAGACTCCTAATTAGCCATAGCACCACTCAAGGGAGGTTTTAGGTTGGAACAGTGTCTCCCCCCCTCATTGTGCAGCTGTGCTGAGTAGAGCTCTTGCTGTCTGCCTTCTCCAGCTGCATGGCTCTCCAGCACAGTAACCATGCCGTCCACCTGATGCAGAGTGGAGAAGTAGCAGTGACTAGCTCCACACACTTGGGAGGATGCATCTGGCAGAGGCGTCCAGGCCACAGTTTAGGGGGAGGAGGACTGGAAAAAGGAAGAAAAATGTTGTTGTTGTTAATATTAATATAATGATGGATGGGTTAAGCTGTCCTTTAAGCTAATGAGTGAGGAGAATGGAGGCAGACGTAGGGAGTTGTACGGACCCCAGTAAGCCCAGCCGTGACATTTTCAGGCAGTAGTCCCAATTGCAACTGAGACTGAGGAGGAGGAGGAGGGGGGGGGGGGGGGAGAAGGGAGGATTGAAGTCTGTAGATAAAAAGGAGAAAAGAAGCTTCAACTTTTTTTTTTCAAGTTTTAAATTCTGACTTGTTTATTTGAATGAATTCAGCAGGGCATTTGAGGGGAAATTGGAGTCACATCAAAGATAAGGGTAATCACTCCTGCTCTTGTTTGGCATAATGTGCATTTCAAAAGGTTTTTAATGGCTGTGAGGATGGTGGGGGTGGCACCCTTTCCCTCTTGGGGCAGAGTTGAATCATCACGGCCTCCTCTGAAGGCGGAGTGGGACGGCGACACAGCCATAGAGTTTGTGGGTGGAAAATGGCTTTGCATAGTACACACAGTGAATTTGTGTTCACGCTCATATTTTGCTTAACTATCATATTATGTTTGGGGTCGATTTTTAACCCGATTAAATTATTGACGTCTTTTAAAAACCAGTTAAGCTTATTTTTTCATCTTCACACGATATGAATTTCCCTAATTTGTTGGTATTAAATGGTAACCGTGCAATAAACTTAACGTAAAACAGAAAAGTTCTGTACCAACTTTGTATACAAAGGTGTTGTGTGGGTTAGCTGTATAAGATGTAAGAAAATATGCAACTTATTTTTTATCTATGATTTTTTTTGGTGGTGATTCTGGTGGCACTTTCCGGTATGGATTTTAAATTTCATAAACTTTTACTTACCTCAGGCTCTAAATTGAGATGTTTCCTCGCATATTTTTTATATTTAGGGATGAAAGGGTAGTCAATTGGGACACACAAAAGGTGACACAAAGTGTAAAATAATTTTCCATTACAATACTTTTCTGTCCATTTAAAGTTTAAATCAGTTTGACCCCAAACATAAAAGGCATAATAAAATGTCAACATAATATGAGGGTTAATGGTTTCCCAACCTTCTGAGCTTATAAATGTTTTGGTTAAAAATTAGTCACTGACTTTAGACCATAGATGAATTAAATCTTACTTTTAAACAATTTCTAGTGATTGTGTCTTACCATCAATTTCCTGGATTGTTCAGTATAACGGGCGTTCTCAAAATATGAAGTTTTTCTGGACCAGCTTCGAGTATATTTAACGTTTTAGTATTTTTTTGTGAATATACCAGCGCTGGCACCGTTTAAAAACTCAACGTCCCATAATTTCCTCCGGACACGCAAGTGTTGTCTCCAAAAGTTGTCCTATAACTAGGGTGACCAGACGTCCTCTTTTTCCTGGACATTTCTTCTTTTTGGGACCGAAAATATCCGTCCAGGCGGGATTTCTAAATTCCTAAAATGTCTGTTTAGGATTTCTTTGTTCCGTAGACCATATATAAAAATAAAAAAATAGCCTAGTATTATGTTCATAACGCCCGTCTAACCCGGTCCCCTTTTTTTGAAATCCAAAATATGGTCACCCTACATATACCGTTAGCCAGCAGTTGCACACAGCTCTGTTTTTAAACACTTTTTTCTAACCTTAGCTAGCTAGCTTGAAGGACTAAAAGCTAGAATTGCTTTATGTGGTTAACTGTAGCGTAGTTTCTGACCTTGTTGGGCGGCCTACTCAACTTAGCAAGCTAACGTTAGCTCGTCTTCAGCGGCAGCTCTGCCAAAAATGTCCAGACAAGATGATGATATCTGATTGGTCGAGAACCACCCGTGGGTTGCAGTAATGGATATGTAGTCCATTAAAGTGGACTACAAACTGAACTACAATCATTAATCCATTACTTTAAAAAAATTGTAAAAAAATTGGAACATGCGATGTATGGTCTATATCCTTATACCACATAGGCTAATCCAGGAACGTTTCGGCTCATCCTATAAATCAAATTTCAAGAAATAGTCGATAGTCTCCGGAGCCCGTTCTATCTGTCAGAGGGAATTTACTTCTGAAACCAAACTCCGTCCATGTACTCACTTGAGTTCTCTATATGGCAATAATGTTTTGTCATGTTATTCCCATCCCCCCCTCAGTGGACCTGGGTTGTGACCGAATACGTCCCCTGTTCCCTGTCCACTCTGAGGAAGGTGTTCATAAAATTTGCACACCCTCATCACATCTGGATCATTTTGCAGCGATTAAGTGTGGCCCCCCCAACACATTCGTGCTCAAATTCTGCTGCATTTAACCTGACTGAAATCATAAGTGCCGCTTTGTAAGAATTCCATTCTGAACATTTTGCGGTTTTAAATTGTTTCAATGATCGATTTAATATAATTTGTCTTATTTAGTTACTTATTTGCTGTTGTCTTTAAATCACTTCAAATTATTGACGTTCTCACATTTTTCAACAATAATGGCTCTTTGTGACCTGTCATTTCTTTCATTCCATCTCTGCTTAATTATAATTTTCTGAAACCCTTTCAATTACTGGTGCAAAGCATTGTGGAATTTGCATTAAACAAAAAGTTTGAATCTTCTCTGTCATGGCAGTCAGTTAGCCCCCTTCTGGGACAGAAGGAGATGAGTGGAAAGGAAGGAATGATGGATTTTTAAGTAATCAATTGCAGCTAGTCTTACACTGAATTCCTTGCAGACTCGTGGACTCAAAGGTGTCATCGAGGTGGACTCATCAAGTCGATGAGTGCTCAGGGCTGGCCAATTGTGAAAACAGAGTTTTGGCAAGTGCTCTTATGTGGACTTTTCACACCCTCTACTTGCCCTTTTTGCAAGTTCACATCTGCAATTCCACAGTCCACGAGTCCAGAGGGTTCAGTTTGGTATTCAGCTTTGGTAATGTACATGAATGTACATTAACAGGAAGTCCATACATGCACCAATGGGAAGTATTGGTACCTTCACCTATAGAAAGTCTTTGTATATGCACAATTGCATATACAGGTTTCTTTTAAAGGGAAATTCCCACCAGTCTGACTTTTTCTTGGTGTCACCAGTCGGCTGAAATGAAACCCATCTGCCACAAGTAAAATTGACTACCGCGTGTTTTATGAATCGGCGCCGATCCATTTGTGTATACTGTGCGTTATTTGCACTTCATTCATTTTATCCATTCGTGGGCTTGTTTTGACTTCTTAATAAAACACGCGATGATATATGAGCAAACGGGCCCCTCTCTTCTCTCAGCGGTATGCGAAGACGGCTCTACGTAGATCTGAAGAAAATTAGAATTTTTCCTGTAGATAAATATCTGGGGTACGGGATGAAAGAAGCACCGTGGATTCAGTCGCTCGTGAAGCATACAAATAACCACTTTAGATAAGGCGGGGGGAGGAGAAATATGCAGCGTTTTACAGGAAATATTAATCGCAAAAGGACAAACGAAAGCAACAGTGTCCATTAGGTTGGCCAAATTCTATCTCATGGCACCGGCACGTTTGCTGCATTTAAAAAAAAAAAAAAAATCTTAAAACCATGCCGATATTGAACTTTGGCAAAGTATGTTGTGTAATAATGTCTTGCCTGAAAATGAATGCCTTAAATACAGTGGTCAAGTATACAATGGCATTATGAATTATGTTCAGTAATTTTAAAAGACACTTCAATAGATGTCTAGTCGATAAAGGTGAATTTGCATTACAAGCAAATGTATTAAAGTGTGGACTTTTGTCACCTAAAGTGGCCGGGGTTTTAGTTGTACTTATGGTTGATATTCAAGTAAACTGTCCAAGCAGTTGGTACAGTGAATACAGTGAATTAGTTGGCCTCATGAATCATTAGCCATTGCAGGTTGGATCCAGGGCTGAGTCATTGGTAGACTGCGACCGGGACACTCAAATGACCGCACTGCACCAGTGGTAGGGTCGACGTAAATCAACAGTAAGGTTTGCCCGCTTGCCTGATTGGTCAGCTGTAAAACCAGCTGTCGGACAAGTAAACCTCCTCTGCCACATTCCCGATGGGGCAAGTGATGATTTGGGACCAATTCGGTTTGTTTCGATCAACTGTCCGTTTGGTACCGCTATGCTAGCACAGAAGCCGAGTTGTGTTTAAGAAAAATTATATTGAAACTGCTGATCTTGTGGAACTGAATATTAGTACAGTAAACTCGACCACATCTCAAGTTGGCTCGTATGGCATCTCAAGGAGGAAGATAAACTAATAAAGTGTTGTGAACTGGGATACAATGTAGGCAACATTAATGCTTTTTATTTAAGTTCATGTTTATGTAAGTCAATTAACATTTGGCACACCTTTGACACACTCCCATTGGCTCCTCCCTTGGGTATGACTGGCACCCACATTTACCACTGTCATGTTGAGTCAATGTGCTTTGAACATAAAAAGCACACTACATTATTACAGAATGCATTAAATGTTGTCTCTGTATACTGTAGGCCATTATTAGTCATTCAGTACGGGATTTTGTTTTACAAACTATATGCACAAGAAATGGCACACTATGAGAATGAATATAAAAACAATTATCAAATTAAGACCTAATTAAGTGCATTATATTACTGTTAGGTCGATGTTAATTATGTCTTAATATTCTAGCCCTGATTAGGGTCCTGCATTTACACACTGTTCGTCATTGACCGCAACATTGTACCCGTTTTACGTCTTTAGTAGTGTTTGTTTAGTAATGTTATCGGTCATTTACAACGTATTTCTGAAGCATTTCCATAACTCCCTCTGTTTAAGCAACTGAAATCAACCTGTGAACAGAATTTCTGTTTTAGGAGGTCCTTTCTGTGAAAATGACTGTTCACAGCTTTTGACTGTGAGTCTCTCTGTTCCAAGTTGTTTACCTGCCCAATGTGATATTATTGATTGGGGCCTATGTAGCCTATATAACTCTAGACTCTGATGTACATTTGATTTAGCCAAACCACAGGGGATCTGTGAATGTGGCAATGTTGGAACCTCTTCGTCCAGTGCTATTTTCCGAGGGCTGTTGTCAACATAAAGCTGTGTTCAGCACATCAGGCAATCTTTCCATCTTCTGAATACATTTCACGGAATTCCCATTTGCAGGTAATTGGGTAATTAGCACTTGCTACTATATCAAATGGAGTCATGGTTTCTGACTGATGTGATTAAATGCATTGATCCATTTTGAATTCTCAAATGAGTTATGAACGAATAATGCATGCGCTTTTTTGTATGTCATAGACTATCCAGACCACACTTTAAATCATGGATACTCAAATCTGGCCCTCGATTCCAAACCTGGCCCTTGTTTTTTTTTTTTCTCCCAGGTAATTCACTGAATAATCAGTGCTAGCGTTTGCCTAGAGCTGTGTTTCTCATCCATGGTCCTGGAGGGCTGCAGGGTGTGCTGGTTTTTGTTGTTGTAACAGTTAATTCTCCACACCTGGTTTCTTGGGTCTGAATTAGTTGCCGATATTAAGGCAAAAACAAAAACCAGCATACCCTGCGGCCCTCCAGGACCAGGGTTGAGAAACACTGGGCAAGACCGTCTTTACTCCAGACTCCCAGGTAAAGGGAGGGTGGTAAATAAGCAGTTCTTGGCCCTCACGGACCTGTAATTTGAGTAACGGGGCTGTAAAGCCCTGGGTGCGTCCCAACGTTCTTCACTTCCCACCTCCACTCCCCCACTACCACTTCTCTCTTACCCAGAACTATGCAAAACTGTGAACGTTTCGAGTACAAGTATTTGCATGTATGGTATACAACGTACCTGACATTGCGGTTTGCGTCGAGACATGAATTAGTATGTAACCATTAATAAGTAACTAAGATGTAATCAGCGACATTAGATTAAAACCCAAAGATCGGTTTCCGGGGCAAGGAGTAGAGGAGGTGGTCATGGTGGAGGAAAGGTTGCGTTTTTCGACTATTGGGACGCACCCCCAATGTTCATGTCGAGCTGGGGTACACAACAAAGGGCTGAACCATTTTAGGATTTTGTGCCATCTTCTGCTCTTAATTTAATTAGCTCAATCATATCTTGATCTGACTTTTATATAAAAAACCTTCCTGGGGGGGAAAAAAAAAATGTCACCACTGTTATCTATTGGGTGTTGATAAGAGCCAATTAGCAGCAAGGCCTTGCGGCTTCCATGTGATTAACAAAAACGCATCACAGGGAAGTTGTATGACCTTGCTGCTGATTGGCTGTTTTATCAACAACCAATAGATATCAATGGTGATTTTTTTCTGGAAGCATTTCACACGGCCTCTGAAGTTTGGATTTACAAGCACATCAGGGGGGTATTTCACAAAGCAGGATTACTGAGTTAGCTGGATAACTGCACTGTGTAAAACCTGAAATAGCTCTTTACTTCAATCCCTGTTCCAGATTTGGGAGGGTTCCAGGTTTTAGTCAGTGCAGTTATCCAGCTAACTACTTAATCTTGCTTTGTGAAATACCCCCCAGGTATAATTACAGAAAAAAAACAACAAAGAAAGGCAATACCCCACGCGTTGGCGACGACCGTTATTGCATTCGATAATTAATAGTTCCAACCACAATTTCAATCCCAGAATTTTAACCAGCTATTAATTATTCTTAATTAGGTGCTTTTCGTGTATAGAGGGATTATTTACCCTCTTAAACCACATGTCAGAAATGGATATTGGTTTCTGGTTTTCATTCCAAATTCTTCCTTAATGAGTTAATTAGCCCGAACATTTATGCCATCTAACCTTTTAACTACATTTCCTGATAAGCATATGAATGACTGCCAAATACTTCTTGTGTCCCTATATGAAACATTTTACTGCAATCTAAACGACAAGTGAACCAGTGTTGGTGTATACAGCCAATTGGCTCATTTAGCCTGGGTAATTGGTGGAAACAAAAACCGGCATACACACCGACCCTCCAGGACCGGAATCGCCTACCCCTGCCATTAAGAATAGAAGTCCCATATTCACATTGTGCTGTATTGCAAATGGATACATAAATAAATCAATAGTGAATCAATAGGCTTCGAATTGGTGAAGGTCTGGACAACATGGCCACAAAATAACGAAGAACTAAATATAAATAAGCCAAACCTGCATTGTTACATTTACGTTAGAACATGAACGCGTGTTCAGCAACCCAAGTAGGAGACTATTGATTAACCTCAGTCTTTAATTTGATCAATAAAATTTTTTTTTATCCCTTTTTATAATTGTTTGTAATATAACACAACAATGTGAACATGGGGCTTTTATTCTCCAGGGCATGCATAGCTATTTCTGACATGATGTCATTATGTCGCTCAAGAGGGTAAATAATCCCTCTAAACATGAAAAGCACCTAATTAAGAAAAACAAGTTGTTAATATTCTGGGATTGCAATTGTGGTTGGAACAACAAACAAGCATACACAGTGGTACCCCAGGACCAAGATTGAGAACCCCTGATGTAGAGGCACACATTTTCTATCCTGAAATATGATTGAAGTTTCTGCATTAACGCTGCATGCTATGCTTTTCATCTGTGGCAGGGGCACGTTGCGGGGGGGGCGGGGTTGGCTGGTGGGGTGGGTGTTATTGTTCACCAGCCTCCACGCTTTTGGGTTAATTAATTTCTGTAATAAACTCCGGCCTTTGCGGCAGTTTAGCTGTGCGCATCCACAATTAGCCTGCCACTCAGTATGTCACGCATGAGGGACTTTTTCATTTCCAGGATTAACAGCTATTGGGTCTGCTTTTTTTTCCCTTTCCCTTTTTCTTCCTTTTTGTGACGGGACTGATTTGGTCGGTTGTGCTTTTAATCCTGGGGTACTGGTTGATTTGAGCTGTGGTGGTCTAGTGCTCAACTGAAGGCCTTCCATTTGCTTCAGACTCTTAGGACAGATGATGGTTCGATTGGTGTTTTTTGAGTAAACGATATATGCACTGGGATTCTGTCACACTAAAGGCTAATATAGCTATATATAAGAGTAAAATACAGTACAGAGAGAGAATCAGAACAATGCAAAGCATTAGGATTAATAATGCTGGCTAATGGACACTGTGAACATGGGACATTTATTCTACATGGCATGCATAGCCATTTTTCTACATAATTTGGCTTAAGGGTAAATAATCGATCTAAACATGAAAAGTGCAATTAAGAAAAATGAACAGCTTGTTAAAATTCTCAGATCGAAGTTGGAATGGAAACCGGCATACGCAGGGGGCCCCAGGACCATGTTTGAGAACCACTGGTCTAGATTGTGGAGAGCAACAACAGCAGTGAGTGCAAGAGACCTTGCATCGCAACACGCTCTGAGAAGTGGGTGCACATAAAACCGTTGGTAAATGTTTCCCGCCTCAAGGTGCCGACTCCAAACTTGTGAGAAATTTCTGAACTTCAGGGCAATTATCTTTGATAATAGTCTCGTTTAAAAAAAGAAAGAAAATCCTGTGAGAGCCAGATCAGATCAAATCGAATTCAGAGCTGACCACAAAACACATGACCAGCCCAGTGCTAATGGGAGCAGTCCCCTAGAGTAGGCTGAGCTGTCTAAGCTGCAATCGGCACCAATTTTCAGTAATATTTGTTTTTTGTGGGCGGGTAGGAGCCTGGTCTGAGGTCAGAGCTTTGATCTGATCATTTTGTTTGTGCTAAATTTGGTGTTCTGGACTGGAGTTTGAAATTCTGTTCAAGCAGCAACACCAGTTGAAATTAAGAAAATATCTGTTCAACAAATACTTTCTTTCATATGGAAAGTAAAAGTGTTTATAGGACTGAATGAGTCTGTATGATGCTCTTTGTGTGTGATGGGAAATAAAGTGAACCGTTTCAAAAATGAATACTTCACCAAGAGAGGGGGGGGGGGGTAGAAAACTCCATAATCAATAAAATAAAAAATCAACATGGCAGTTGATCCAAGATGCAAAGCACATAGCATGGGAGCGTAAGAGTTGAAGGCTTTATTTTGGTCTATTTATATGAAGACTTGTTTATTGCAACACGTGAGTCGTTTGCAGTACGTGTTTTTACCTGTATAAATTATTTAAACTCTTGTACTCCTGTTTTGAGTGCCATGCACCTTGAATCGTCAAAATCCAATTGATTATGCTGTCTTCAACCCCTTTTTGCAATTGTCATTTTAGTCGTTTTACAGATTAATTTTTTTCATTGGTGTTGGGAGGAAGGTATGGTAAAGGGTTATCTAAACTCTTCAAAAAAAGGTTTGGAAATTTGTGTTTGTTCAATGAATAAAGCATACAATTACGAATACGTCTTGTTTGGTTCTTGTTACCGATAGAGAGTTCAATCATCCAATCCCCCTAACGACTCAAAACAATAGAGTCAATACCAACAGGAGAATACACTGTTTGACATTGGCTGGGAAATTTGGCACATTTCACTTGGGACCCCACCCGCATAATCAGCTGTGCTGCTCATCCCACAAATGCATGATCCTTACAAATTGGACATCAATGTAAAGGGAAATGGACAGGCTTTCCAATGATATAAGATACAATGCTAATAATACAGTGACAACAGAGATATGATCAACCAAACACAAATTTCCAAACTTTTTTTGAGGAGTTTATTAGCCACACTATTGCAATGGGGGTCCTCAGCCATGGGATAATTATTTTAAAGGGTCTTGAGAATAGAAAGTTTGAGGACCTCTGTCAGAGGGAAAGAAATCTGGACTTCTGGCCTCCCTGTATGTGGCAGACTTTTGAAACCGAAGGGGGCATTAGTTTCTATGAGGGGATGTCACGGCAACAAGCTGAGAGTAAACATTGGACAAAATCATGTTGGATATCTCTGGGCCTGTTTAACCTGGCACGGTGAGCGCTGTTGGAGTTAGCCAGCTGGGCACCTAAGCTAGGGGTGATTGTACCAGGTGTTCTTAGTTGCACAATTTGGATCAGTGAACGAACATATACTGTTTGACCTGACACATTTTCCCGCAATGACCGCCGCAACAGACTCTTTTGTTTTACCTTCTATGTGCTTTGTCTGTTAATGCCTTTGTTAATTAATCTTTTTCATCCACCCCTCCCACAGAAAGCACTTGACTCCATATCGATAAGAGGGAGCTATAATTAGTCTGAAGGAGTAGGCCTTATTTGACACTGTAAAAACCCCAATTGCTGTGCGTTCCTTGTTATTCCAAGATTTTTTTTTTTAGGCGGGCTACAGATTGCAGAGAAAGCTCATTCAGTTTTCAGTTGCATCGCTACACTTTTCCATCTGCAATTACACCCCCCCCCCCTCTAGCTGGAGATATCTTCTCTCCGTGCCCACTAGAGAATACCGCGTCCGATACTGCATACTGATTGCATTCCAGCGCCAGCTAATTATAGTGTGTAACCCTGTGAAGAGCAAAAAAAAATAGTGAGGGGAAAAAAATAGTGAGAACTTAAAGTAGAAAAATGAATGTGCCGAATTGACAGAATCACATCAAGAAGACTGTTTTGCGGTGCGCAGTACCTGGTGTAATGGTACAACATGCCAGATAACACCGCAGTAAGATGCAACATAAAACTGCAATAACCAAACAAAATCAAACCGTTTTGAAATGTGACGAACGGCTGTTCAGTTCAGTTTTGTAAATCTGTCATTACTGTGTGGCGCTCATGAAAGTGTTCACGTACGGCTCAATTTACAATTATGATTATGGTCAGGCATGTGTGCAAATGGCTTAGCGGTAGCTCAGTTGAGTGTAGTGAGCGCGGTGTTACCCCAGGACCTGATGAGATGCAGAGTGCCCATTTTCACTGTGGGCGCACAGGAAGTGCGGGTGCACAAACAAGGGCCCATAAGCCTGGTTCTAGAGAACCACGTGGTCTGCTTGTTTTTGTGGTTACTTTAATTGCTAAGTTGATTTCTTGGGTCCTAATTGGTTGCTGATTTGAAGGCTCTCCAGGACCGGGGATGTATTTAGAGGTTTTCTGTAAAACGTCTTTGTGAAATTGTCCCTGCAAAAAGTGCTATGCAAACAAAATGTTATTGTTTGAACTGCATTGGCCACCTGTGTTTTACACATTTTGAATATTGTATTTACTGAAATCGTTGCAGGTAAACGCCTTTCTTAAAAGTTGGCTTCCCACAGGGTTTTGAACCGACACCTCACTTACCGTATGCTAATTGACAGCTTCCCTTTCAACGGGGAGGCACATTTCCTGCGATGTATAGAATGGACACCTACATGTGGGATTGTTTGGGTCTGATCCTGTGCACAGATGTGCTCGTATTTTTTGGCTGAAAATCAATACGACGTGAAGGTACACAAGGTCCTTTACAACGTGCAGATTGACAGCCTCAGTTTCCTCAAAGCAGTGTTGCAATAGCTCACAGAGCCTGTATTGATTGGTGCGCTGTTTGCCGAAGCCTCAGTCTTGATTTTGAATTTGTGCTCCTTCAGTCTGGAGAGTCGGTGCAAACAAAGCTCTTGCGGCTGTTTCTCATTTGGCATTGTTTCAGGACTGATGGCATTAAATGGTACTTGAATGCTGGAAGCACGCTCAACATGCAGTATACTGCAGCACTGTTGTATAGCAAGAAGTTTCACAGATCAGAAAGAAGAATGCCTTTGATTTAACATTTGTTTAATAAAAAAATATCATGTGTAGTCTAAATGTTTCATATTCTTGCAAACACTGCTTTATATTAAAGTTGGAGTTCGGAGTACCTTTGTGGTAATTTTGTGATTTACTGTCAGAGTAACTCTTGTGCATTTTAGAAATGTGATTACCGGTATGCAACACCAGATTGTGTAAAATTACAGTGTGTAAAGGCCTAACAGCAGACTTGTTGGGCAAAGTAGCATGTATTTAGCTCATGTTAGCAGTGATGTTTTAATCCTGGCATCTGCATGAATAATCCCTCCACGACACAGCTGAATGGAATGCAGTGTGAAGTTGGGTTATGGAAAGAGCTCTTTCTTTTGGAACAACTTCATGGTAGCTTGTCTTCATTTAATTGATTTATTATTGTAGTGGAATATATACTGTATCCATTTACAGTCAACAGATGATGCAAACATATTTTATTCAAATTTTTTTTTTCCCCAAAAACTGTAGACTTTCTCAAGGATTTTTCATTTACGAAGGCATTCACGCCCCAGAGTCAATACTTTGTCGATAGGCCTTTTGCAGCTATTTCAAGAGTCTTCTCCAGTATGTCTGAATGAGCACATTTATGTTTTTGGAATTTCTAAATGCAAATTTGCTCTTACTCTGCCAAGTTGAATGAAAAGTACCGGTGGAGAGCAATTTCCAGGTCATATCATGTATCTTCAATGGGATATACATTTTTACTTTGGCTGGGGCATTCTTGTTTTTAAGTGATTCCTCCATGTCCTGTTGGAACATGAATCTTTACCCTAAATGCAGATCTCTTGCGGACTGAAACGAAAGGATTTGTTTATTTCGCTCTATCCGCCTTGCCCTCAATGACAACCCCATAGATGGAATGATGTTACCATGCTTGACAGTATGGATGGCGTTACCTGGGTGATGCTTTACACCAGGCACGTCGCTTTGCTTTGAGGCTGAAGAGCTCCGCAGTAGTCGGAGCGTTTCATGGTCCGTCACATCATGGCTTCTTGCAAACTCTGGATGATTTAACGTTTGCCCTTCTCATAAGTGGCTTCTTGCAAAGCCATTCTCCAAAAGAGGCTAAATGTAAAAGTTCTGAAGAGATTGTTGATCTCCTATTGCAACCAATGAGCTCTGCAACTCTGGTCAGTGTTGTAGTTGGCCTCTTGGTCACTTGGCCAGTTGGGTGGGCTATGCCGCCTTGGTATTGGTACAAAAGGGCATTTGCCTGCCCAACCAGATGTACGCCAATCACATTTTTAAGTTGCTATAAAAAAGCAATATAAATAATCAGTCTAGAAAATTGTATCTGAGCAATTCATCAGAATTGAGCAGTAAGATCTGAAGTCTGACTGTGGCCTTGGCCTTCACTTTTTGCGGGTGATCAACAAATTATGTAAATGATTAAAATCACAATTTTATCTGATGATGGCTTTTATTTTGATAAAGGTTTAATTTGCTTTGTTATTCACTGTTTGTTGTAATAGACGTTGTAACCTATTGCTCGTTTGATTCAAATACTAGTTACTCTTGCATTCTGTAACACGATTTGTTTTCCGATTAAAAGCGTGTTTATTCTTACTGTTAAATAAATACCTGCTCTCTACATTATGGGCTTGTTACGTATCTTTGCTACAATGACGGCTGTCGTCTTTTTGATTGTATTTCTTTTCATTCCTGCTTCCGATTCGTACTAAAATGCACATTTTCGGGCCTAGTAAATCACATTGCATGTGCTAAAGTAATCTATTTACATGACATCCTCCCTCTATTTCGAGAAATATTGTTGGGACGCCCAATTTTGCATATTCATTCAGGCTAACCCGCTAAAATGAAAAATGCATGTACCTTTCAATTTTAACACACGCCGTCCTCTTTGCTCCTCATTAGTTCATCGCCTCTGACAATTTTTTGCAGGTGGTAAGCGGGATTTTGGACGCAAACCTTTAGTAAATCGACCCCTTAGTGCAGGGGTAGGCAACCCTGGTCCTTGAGAGCCGCAGGGTCTGCTGGTTTTTGTTTTCACCTTAACTATGACAATTACTCAGACCAGAGAAACCAGGTGAGGCGAGTTAACTGTGTAATCAACTGCTTTAATTGATCAATTAAGTGGCGAGTAACAACTAAAACCAGCAGACCCTGCGGCTCTCCAGGACCAGGGTTGCCTACCCCTGCCTTATTGTGATCTCGCAAGAAAATCAAATGCACCTCGCCCAGTTTGTTCGTGATACAAAGGGGTCATTTTTCAGATTTACATTTTGAATATGATTCTGAAGACATCTAAGTTTCATTTTGCCTTTATAGAGTTACTTGTATTGGAGTGGGAAAAATACATTTGAATATATTTAAAATTGACTGCAACAAAATAATTCAGTGGGGGGTGACAATGTGTTGTACATATAAGGCTGTGTATAGCTGTTCACTTGGAATGGTCCCTGAAAAGATGAAAGCATACTGAAAGCATACTCAGGCCTAATTACTGCTTGGCATAGGGCTGATATATAATTATGGCTTATGATTCTGTTGAAAGTGAATGTCCTTTGAACGTTCCATTGATTATTAAAACCTTTTAAATATTTTAATAGTCATCTGACTATATAGTACCATTTTATCTCTACAGTAGAGATACTGCTCAGTGCTGTCGCTTTCAGTTTATCATTTCTGGGCACCAAGAGATTCTTCTCATTGCATTAGTGTATAATTTCTCTGTAGGAAAAAAGTAATTGTAATTGTAAAAAAAAAAATTTAAAAAAGTAATTTTCTCAAATACATATTTTGAAATGGACTGCTTATAATGGCGCCAAGAGTTTGTTTCCCTACTCGTTATGCACTTGAAAAACATTATAAAGTGGCACTCATGCCCCCCCCCCCTGTCTTTTACATGAGGTCGATGAAAATTGTTGTATTATGTAAATAAGCACTAAACTGTTCCTCTCATGCAAGACCATGTGAGATTATTACAAGATAATCCCATTTGTAGTTTACACCCTGGTAGTATGAAAAATGTATAGCTACTACGCGCGATCAGACATGGTTTACAAAATGGAAATGTACACTATTGAAAATGGACAGTATGCGGAAATGTTGGGGTTGGGGTTGGGGTTGGGGTTGGGGTTGGGGTTGGGTTGTGCAGTGATCAGCGGAGGCACCTCTGTGTTACAGCTACAGTATACAGATAATGTATACTGAATGTCACTCGCTTGTCACCAGTGCAAGATATTTGAAATGGTTTTGACCCTTTATGCAGTGAATCCCGGGCAGGCCTCATTGTGATAATACTGCAAAAATAATGTTCAAAGGTTTTTGATAATGTCTGGCTAATTCTTCTAAGGCACTGTTCTTGGTGCACGGATGGGCTCCACGGTCTGGTGCCGAAGCTGGCCGGCGGTCCCGCTGCACATCGCTCAGGAATGGGAGCGTTTCGGTCCACTGGGGGTACAGCGTGTCGTTGCCCGCTAGCAACTGCTGCTGGTAAACCAGTCACCCGCATATGTGCCTGTTGAGCTGCACGCAAACTGTTTTCCTCCAACTCATGTCTGTGTGAGCCTGTCATGAATCGTGGTGTGATTCGAAGTTGTGGCAACTTCAAGCGCTTAGGGGGAGAGCACATGCGGGTCTGAGTTCTCCTGAATTGATTGCACAGTTTTCAGCAATGAATGCTGATGTATGTACGGTATATGACCAGGCATTCCAAATTAGGGGTGGAAGGTCATTTAAACAAAAAAAAATACAAATAAAATAAATAATGATACCATACATAAATATACGACAATTTTTTAAAATGTAATTTATTTTTGACAGCCTTGATACCAAGTGATGGTGGGCGTAACATTAAGATGCTTTTCATGTACCCATCGTCACAAGCAATGTTTATGGTTGGTAAATTTAATGTCAGTGTGCTGATGGAGAATCACAAGCTTATAAAAATAGTTGCTGGTGTGGTGACCACTTCAGTTTGTTGCTGAAAATATAAAAACCAATCAATCATTTCAAATAAAAGCACTTAAGTTATTAATGATGGGGGAAATTTTTTTTTATTAGATTTTAAAGCATTTCTATCATTGTAAAATGCTCTGCGGTTAATGTGCTATAATTGCTCCCGTGTGTATGTGTGTGTGTTTAATTTTAAGGCTAGTAAGTGTCTCATTTACTGTGCTCAGTTGTAAAACAACATTTTTTAAGAAAAAAAGGAATTTAAGAGTTTGCAGGCTTTCCAGTCTGGAAAAGAAAAAATTTGGATCAAGGATTGTGATGGTCAGCTAATATAAGATTTATATGGCCCTCTAAACATCGTTGCAGAAAGATATCCAAATTTCTGATCAGGGCTTAATCTTTTGAGCTCAGGTCCATGGAAGGCTTATCTGTCATAATCCACACATCTTGCAGATTAATCAAAATACCTGTATCGTGGTGAATGTTTTTACAGCCGATGAGCATTGCTCACAGAAATCCCTATTTATCTCCCCTCTTCAGAGCCATGGGGTGCTTAGTTGAATTTTGGCAATTCCCAAGGGGAAACGTGATCTCTGAACACAATCCATAGTGGTGGACCAAAGCTTCGAACACAGAAAAAAAAGTGACAGAAGGTCTAGAGTACAGCGCATGCCTTCACGCCTGTCATGGTGTGGATTTTGTCATTGTGTAATTAGGGCCAACAGTTTCCCTGATGGGGAATGTTGGACAGGCATCCTGAAATGCATTTGTGGCGTAAAATAAGTACACAAATTACCTTTACCTTCTAATTTGCCTTAACGTGGAGTTTGTTATATTCTCAAAGGGCAGATTTTGTTGAGTGTAACTCATTATTTTGAAATTCTGAGTCAACATTTCCTCAACTTTTTGGACCAACCTGTAATTGCTATGAGCTGTTTTCATTAAATGTTTGAATAGGCTTTCGTTTATGTCCAATGGGGAATTGTGTGGAGGATTCTAGAATATTGTAGATGGAATATTGTTTTGTGTAGGACATTGACATGGGCACTTTATTAACCTCTATTTCTGTCTGTGTGATTGTCCACTGACAAATATAAGCTTATCCTTCAATATTCTGCAGTTCAGGGTTAGCTGTTTGCTTTCAGTGAACTGTGATGCTCCAGCAAAACTATTTTGTGGCTTTTTATGGCCCTTGATCCATGTTACACCCTTGCGTTACAATAACTGTGAGTTAGAATGGCTGAACATATTGGCAAGCTATTAACACTTTGCCATAAAAGGCACCAAGAAACACAGAGTAGAGGATAGGTGTAACAATGATTTAATTCAATGTATAACTTTATACCGGTGAAAATGACAACCGCAGCGAAAATGAACAAATTGCAGGAAGACAATACAGCCCATAGGCAGACGGGGGGAATGGGGGGGAAAGGCTAACTAGTCTCCACTGAGGAATTGGCTTTCTAAATAACTCACCCGAAAATCAAAATGCCCAAAAGGCAAAATAAAGTCTTCCGCAGACTGCTGTTCTGCACTGCTCTGAAACATTGCTATCAAAACAAAATCAATAAGTTACACAAAGGTCGAAATGGTCCTGCTGTTCTGCTGCTTTGTTGCCCACGCCGAAATCGGATTCAAATGTGCACGCCTTGTCCCGCGATTGTTGCAGGTTTTATGCCTGCGGCCCGGAAACCCACTGCAAGATGCACCGGTCTGCATTCAGAGCCAGGAAGAACGTGAAGGGGGTAAAGAGAAACGACCACATTAGCGACACCGATGCGACACGTATGAACGTAACAATCGTTCTCCTGGTAGTGAATTGGGTGGCCTTGTTAAGGTCCTGGATCTCCCCCCCCCCCCCCTCTTTCTGATAGTGAGTTTTGTGCAGGGTGGGAAATTAACTTTCTGACCTACCAGCCACTGTAGCTCATGGATGCTAAATACCAGACACCTTTTAAAAATATATTACACAAATTACACTAAAATAACGTTTCAGATACATTATAGAAAATGCATACTCCTGTTTAATAACTCTAATAAAATATTATTTAGCCTATTATAAAATCTATTACAGGTAAAATAGTCAAACATTGTGTATAAATGTATTACATAGCCTACATTTCATATGTACCTAAGTACAAACTCCTAGTATGTAAAATGCACATAAAAGCAGAAATTAGTGATTTGTAAATTCTCTTTTACATATATTTCATTAAAAACGGTACAAAGAAAATATATTTTTCATTTTCCTATTGAACTCTATGGAAATACAGATACATAGTTATTAAATTATCTATTATTTAATACTAGATATAGCTACGTTAGCTAGTTTGCTGTTTTTCTGAACGGACAAATGCCAGCAACGTTAGAGCGAGCTGTCTGGAACACTTTTACCTCAGAGCGTATTGGTCAGTTTGTTTTACTGTGCGATGCTGGTCGTCTTGGTAGAATTGCTTTATGATAAATCGAACGCAAATGAGTTCTACTGTAAGACGGGCTCGCCTCGGGATATTCCAACAGGCACTTTTTACCGTCTCACATTTAGCCAATCAGGGAAAGAAATTGTTTTTTCTTGTATCCACTTTGCTACACGCCACTGTGGTGGGAAGGTTAAATACATTTACCCGACAATTCTGAAATCTACCCTCATTTGGCGGGTGGCGGGTGCTAATTGCCCACCCTGGTTGTGTGACTTTGTAGTTTCCACATCCTCTCAAAGGCTGCAGCTGAACAGATCTCACTATGGCAGTGCTACTGAACTCCAGTTCCTGCGGGCCGCAATGTCTGCAGGTATTTGCACCAACCATGCACTACACCACCTGATTTCACTAATTATTTTACCTCCTTGGTTCAGGAAGTAAAATGATTAGTGAAATCAGGTGGTGTAGTGCATGTTCGGAGCAAATGCATGCAGATACTGCAGCCCGCAGGACCTTGGCCGTGACCGAATACGATCCATTAACCCCCTTTGAGGGCGCATATTTGCTTCAACTTCACCAAAAAGCTTTTGAGTGTGCAACTTTTTCTCTCACAAATGGGGGGCACTTAAAATACTAGGATGAACCCCTTATTTCCGGGGTTTTGTTGAGGGGATTCAGGAGCGCACTCATCCACAGAACTGTGCACTCGTCCGACAACTTCAGGAAGTTAACCGGAAGTAAAAACTAAAACTTGGTACAAGAGCGGGACATATTACGAACTACGCTCTTTTTATTTTTGTAAATTATATCTTCATTCATAATCTAGACTTTGTAACCATTGTCATATGTAAACTGATTGATGTTCTCAATAAAACAATTATTATTTTATATATATTTTTTTAAAGAATTCAAACTCCTTCCTCACTAGTTTGGAAAGAGTTTTGCAGGATTTCTTTTACACACTGCTTGCAAAGTGAGGGGACAGGGATCATGTTCAGTCACGGCCCTGGAGTTGAGTAGCCCTACGCCATGGTGTCCACCATGAACACCAAATGCCACATCACTTATACAGCCTTTCATCATTCTGACAGAGCACAGGCAGTGTGTGGGCCGTGTCTTCATCACTTATACAAGTTGAAAATCCAGACAAGGAATTGGCCATTATATCATAATACGTTCAAGATATAAGGTACTGTAAGTACAGCAAGCCCCAAAGAAAGTATGTTGTAAAAAAATAAAAACATGCAACTTCATGGAAAAAATGTTAAATGTCAGCAGAATATACAACTCCTGATACCCCACTAGCAGTTTTTCCTCTAAATACAGCAACACTGATTAATTAAAAAAGTAAATGCAGGGCTCTTCTTTTTTTTAATGCTTTTATTTAAATATTGATATTATATATTTCACATGAACTGTTTGTTTCTCTCGCCCCCCACCCCCAGGGATGGCAGCTTCTATAAATGACTCTTTCTCCAGAATTTCTGGCAGGGGGAAAGTATTGGAAACATTTCAAAGACCACAAAGGCCAGTTGCCAAAAACAACGGGAGAGATCAAGCACCAAATCGAACCAGTATAAATAGGAAGCACTTAAGTCTTTATCGTCGAATGTCAATGGCGTGTTGCCAGCTGTGTGTGCGTGGGTGCATATGTGCATGTCCGAGATCATGAGTTAAACCAGGGGGTCTTTGGTAGACAAGCTAGTGCAGCTAGACTGGGACATGAGCCATTAGAATGGCCCTCCGACTGCAGTATTTGAGCCTCGCGTGTGAAGAGAATCACATATAGGACCCCCCTCCCTCTCAATGTAAATTCTTTGAATAGTTTTTTTAATTTATATATTTTTTAATCTACATGTTTGTGCAGCACTGTACACAAGGATGCATACATGTCATAAGGTCTGTGGTTTCGAGGCTGCTGTGTACAGTGTGTCATTCATCAGTTGCTTTCAATTAGTATGGCAGCTGTTGGTGAAATGGAAAAATCTGGCACAAAACATTTTTACTTATGAGCATATGGCAGTACAGAAATGTATTGCTGCTGTTTATATTTTGATTAAAAATGTTGATGCTGAAAGTTTAACTGAACAAATTCAATTTGCTAGTTGTCTGCAAACTGGCGTGTCATTTGGTTCGTAATTCGTTATATCCAGATTATCCAGCCTTTAATTCATAGCGGGGTGCTCATTGGTATTGTCGTTAACCCAAGTCAAGAATAAATGTTAACATGGTTAAAATTTGGGGCTCTACCTTGAGCAGACATTTCTCAGAGTCAGAGCAACCATGGGAAAGGTTAAAGTATTGGATATTGTACAGGGCTTTGGCAGTGTTTCAGTACTTTGAAGAATGATTCCATAAGCACGTTATATTTATGCATAATAAAGCTGAGGCTGATGAAGGCTAATCGGAATGTACTCTCCAGACACATTCCCAATCAGATATCGCCCATTTCAGTTCCACCAGCGCCTCTGTTCTCTGTCCACCGATGACGTGAGTGGATCGATGTCCCTCGCCCCCAGCTCCCACGGCCCTAGGCCTTATCTCCACGCTCACATGGGAGGCGATTAGAGCCGAGATGCTTTCTGTGGTTCGTTACAGGATGACCCCCCCCCCCCCCAACAAACGGTGTTTCTCCCCAGTACCTTCGGAGTGGCTGTATGTCAACAAAGATATTTGACCATTGAATATCCCTCACTCTGGTGCTCAAATATTGAGTGAGGGTTTCTGTTCCTGCTGTTGCAACCCTTCTGCGTTCATAAAATCTGCATATTTTATTTATACGACCTTTATTTAACCCGATAATGTGGCTGTCAAGGGGCTCTGCTATTAAAGGCAACCTCCACGACTGTTAGCTGGCCCCTACCGCTTACATATTGCCAGTCTGAGCCAGCGTTTCATTGGAAAATTATGATCAGTCCATATTATTATAATTATTATTATACATTTTATTTACATGCGCCTTTTAAGGAACTCAAGGACAGTCACAATGAAGAAGGGGGAAACTCTCCTCAACTGACACAAATGTGTAGCACCCACCTGGCTGATGCACAGCAGCCGTTTTGTGCCAGAAAGCCCACCACACATCAGTTGAGGTGGAGATGGAGAGAACAATGTTTAGCCAATTAAACCAAGTGATGATTAGGTGGCAGGTTGAGAGAGCCAAGAAATTTAGCGGGGAACCCCCTACTTTTTGCGATAAGTGTCATGGGATCCTTACTGACCACAGTGAGTCAGGACCTCGGTTTAACATCTCATTCGAAAGATGGCAGCTCCCCATCACTGTACTGGAGCATTGGGATTTATTTCACCAGAGGGAAGATCACCCCCTACTGGCCCACCAACACTACTTTCAGCAGCAACTTAGTTTTTTCAGGAGGTCTCCCATCCCAAGTACTAACTAAGCCCAAACCTGCTTAGCTTCAGCCATTCGGCAGGAGCAGAGTACATGGTGGTATGGCTGCTGGCATAGTGGTGGGACGCAGCTGGATCTGTCCTAATGGGCTAAAGTCAGAGAATCTCTTGGGAAACCACTGTTTTGGTTCCTCCCAGCAATATAGCAGGTAGTGCACAGGTTGGTTATCTTCAGTGAGGGAGAGTTGCCTCTCTCCCATTCAGCACTACCTTTCTCCAGTGTTGGTCTGTCGGGTGGAAATCAGCCACTAGCTCAGGGACCAGTGTACCAGATGAGTGTTTCAGCTGCAGTACTCTGTGTGGGTGTGAAAACATACCGGTGACTCGAGGCACAATTGGAGAGTTATGTTTAAAAAAATATATATATATAAAATATTAAATTAAAATGGTAGCTTTTCTAAGTGGCTGACAGTAATGCAGTCAGATTTTACAGTTGCATGAATGAGGCTTTTCTATGAATTATATGAGAATGGCAGGCTCCAGGGCTGCTTGCTTAATCAGATAAAACATAATGTTTGGCATGTTCAACAACTAACCATTTTAATCGGCACTCAGTCAGATGCATAGAAACAACTTCAAATATCTTTTATATGAGTAAAATAATTTTTTATATATTGCCATTGTCACAGCTCAATAGTGTAACTTTTAAAGACATGTATATATATCTTTTAATTGTAATGGAAACATAAACATTTTCTAGCTTGTTTTTTCATTTCAGTTCAAATTTTAGGCACAAAAAGCTGTAATTTTGAGCGAGTTTTTATTAATTAATTTAACCCCAAAGTGAACATGGGGGCAGCAGTGTAGCCCAGTGTTATTTACAGGGTACAAATGGCACGTTTCTTGTTTTATATATCATTCTTGTTTTATTTTCATTCTTTCATATAACATGAGGGATTGCTGTTATACTGTATATCAGCACAGCTGTGATTCGGTCATAGGCACGAGGCCGAAGATAATCACAGCCCTGCTGATGTACAGTATATTCGCACAGCCTTGAGTGTGATATTGCTTTTATATGATGGATATACTATATAAATTCTATAAATTATATATCAAGTAATTGAGATGGCCTATTTTGAATTTGTTCATTTGGCTCTGCCAAACAAATATAGTTGCTTCAGAATTACATTTTTAAAAAATTGTTTTTTTAGATTTTTTATTAGATTTTTTTCCTCAAACTATGTGTCAATTGGAATGTAAACAAAGCAGAGTGATCCTGGCCAGTGATGCGATCCGAGTGATGTTATACTGTATGGAGTCAGCACTCGTGAAATGCGTCTCGGCCAATCACAATGCGTGGTCGGAACTAACTGTTGTATAATATAGAAAATCCACTGCCACAGTATTATCCTTGGTCACACCCTTCAATGGATTTTCTTTAGATGCATCAAATTGAAATGCACATAACACTTAACACATTTTCGGTGTTAAGAATACACAGCTGGTAGTGGGTATCTGTTATAGTAGCTGGTCATGGTTCCATCCCATTATTGTCTCTTCAGAACATAAAGGTGTTTTATTTGTTTGTTTTGCATGTCTTAACAATGCTGAAAGCAGGGTATTTTTGAATTTTCTAATGGGATTTGAGTCTGGATTCAGTTGAAGCAGGCCTCATCTTTGAATCGTATTGAATATGTCTGTTTGTTCATTAGCAAATGCTGAAACTCATGGCATATGAGTCAACCAGTCTTGTTGGTAAATTGTATCTTAAAATAATCTTGCAGCACTGCTTGAATATCTTATCAGTGCTATAATAAATGCAGTGTTAAAATTGACTGTGGGGGGGTCACTTGTCACTCAAAGTATGATCAAAATAATTTATTGTATCATTTTAAAAAATGGATGAAAACGTTATATAGCTAAAACTAAAGGGAGAAAGTTGAGCTGCTGAACTTGAAACCTCTATATCCTGGTTAACCAAATTTAACTTAACTCTTTCTTTTCTCCTCCACCCCCCCCCCCCCCCCCTACGTTGTTCTTGTCCACTAAACTGGATGTACCCTTCACCCCTCAGGTAAGCATTTCTCCACGTCCTCTACACTTCGTGCTTAACTTTTCACTTTCCCAAACAAATTCTATTTCGTTTTCATTTCGGCAAATCAACAAAATAACTCGACACACTTCTATAGAGGAAAAAATGTATATTCACTTTTATGAGGAATTTTGATGGAGCCAAGGCAATGCTTTGGCTGCCTAAAGCCTAATTTATACTTTGTCACAAGACACTTTCGACAAAAATGAAGGTGTCGCACAACGTTTCGCATTTATACTTTGGCGAAGGCTTGCGGGTAGGTTTCTGTTGTCTCTATGGTAACGAGACGCCAAACCTCCTGACCAACGAGGTGCATTACATTAAGAGAGTGTTTGTGCGACACTTTGGTTCAGTTGAAAATACGTCATTTTTGTTGAGCGACACTTCTTGAAATGTCATGTGACTAAGTATAAATTGGGCTTTATGTAACTCGTAAAACAATTCATACAATATTTTGTTATCCAAAAGCCTTCTCTTAACCTACCTGACTCCACAGTTTGGGAACCAGTGTTATAGACTCTGAAACATCTTCTGTCTTCTGGCCCCCTTTCTTCAGGAAGGACAAGCTGCTGTGGTGCTCTCGGTGCAAGATTGCTCATTACTGCGATGCCAGTTGCCAGGTAACGATGTGTTCCAATGCCATCGGCCATTTCACATCCGTTCTTTTTCTATTTTATTTTTTATTTTTTATTTTGTGCGCGCGTGCGTGCGTGTGTGCACATTATGAATGAGAGTTTATCCTTTTTCTCAGTTTTCAGTTGTATTTCTCCATACTCATTGCAAAATACTTGACTTTCTTGGCCCCATCTCTTATCAGTGTTCAGACAGAGAAAAGGAGGGAGAGTACAGAACATGAACCGCCTACTCTGTCATTCATAAAATGCATAGCATAAAAACACTTGTCTCAATGGACGATGTGGTTTTCATCTTGAAACAAAAGGAGAGGAGGTGGTATAATTGCTAAATGTCTCATTACGAATTGCATGCTACCTGAACTATGATCTGACACTGACACTGCATGGGCAGTGGTTTATTTTCAAATGCTCATGTAGTTTCCCAGTGCATATGGCTGAATTATAATACTGGATAATTATCTGTCGCTACCTCAGTGGTATTAATTCTGCTTCATACTTGAATTGCTCTGTAATGGAAACCTGTGGTAAAAAACGCAGAACGCATACCGGGCAGAAACATGTAATTATGCGATCTCGCTGTAACCAGGTCAGGCACGACAGATGCTGCTTTTACGATGACGCGCGGTTCAAGGAGTGGCCTCCGGTTTCTTTTGTCCATAAAAAGAAGCGTCTCAGTGCATCGTGACGCTGGCCCATTTCAAAGACGTTTCCCCCGCATTTTCCTAAGTTGTTTCTGCTAAACAAACAATGCCGCAAAGCAAGAATGACTGCTGATTATTTTTATCCCTCAGTTGCTGGGGCGAAAGAGCCTGCTTCTAGATTCAAAACGGAAACAAACCTGGCCTCAGGGGAAGGAAAGCATAATGAACCATCAATGTCAAGATCAGCAAACACTCCTTTCGGGTTACTCTTTAGGCCACAAAAAGGGGTTGCCGTGACTCCATATTACGCATGCTTTGTATTCACATGAATGAGGTTTAGTAGTTACAGTGTACAAACAGCCAGTGGTTTCCACTCTTGCATTAAACTACAGCTGATTTAAAATAAATAAATAAATAAATAAATAAATAAAAATGGGTCAAACTGCTACACAATGATTCTTTCCTCTTATACAACGCGAAGCATCGGGGTTGAAACGTGTGTGCCTGCGCATCACTGCTTGAAAGGAGGAAGACATCTGTGATCGCACTTCAGTGGGAATATTTGACCAAGCCTTTCATTTTTCTGTTATTTGGGAACTTCCAATTGTGTTTGTAGGCCTGTCTCATCAGTGCAGCTCCTTGCAGCACGGATAAGCACACTCCACCAGCAACCGCTTCTTCCCACTCCGCAGTTCACCGAACAGCCCTCATTCTGACCAATTGTCCAGTCAGAAAGAGCATGGGGTCTGCCCTGCTCCCCTGCACTCACCAGCTCCACACACACACACTTTTTACTGTAATCCCTGTCCAAACCATCGTTCCTCTCATTCTTACTCAGTAACCCACATATCTTTGATAAAAGCAAAACTTGTGCTCTACCATTGTTGAACATCAGTGTGAGACTCACTCGTGTCTGTTTGTTTTGGCTATCCTGTTTATACTGTCACCATTCTTCGCCTCTGCGTGGCTGTGGTTCATCCATTCGATTAGACCTCAATGACTGGACATGGCACATTCCAGAAGGGGGAGACAGAGTCCGAGACCTTTTGTAAAATTTTTCTTTTGTTCCAAACAATTTTTTTTTTAAAAATTAGAAATTTGTCTGAGGACGGTTTTGATACATTCTTGGGCCCAACCCAACACTGCAACGTCCTCCTTCAGTCCGGGATAGACCTTTCTGAAGCGCCTATTAAATGTGCACCTACTGTATTTTCCTAACCCTACGTTCTCTGATGGGAGTGAGCCTAATCTAGGACTGCGAAAGGTGAAGTGTATTTGTAGGCGTGGAACATAAGAGAGTCTGTCTCTAAGCCTGTATCAGGAGGTTAATGACCGGCCCATTCCTGGAGTGTCCTCCTTGCACGTTGACGTAGCAGTCTTCTGCCACAGTGGCAAGGCTAGAGCCTGCATTGGCATCGCTTTTGTTTTAGACGGTTCAAGCGTACGGCCCCCTTGAGTGTGAAAAAAAAGTGTAGTTATGCCAATAAATAAATTAACAGTATGTCTGTTCAAATGGTGTCCTACTGGAAGTTGTGGTCCAACGGCAAGAAGTATAAAACAAAAATAAAAAAAGCAAAAGCAAATGACACCTTGCGCACTCGCCATCGATATCCACCTCAAAACCATCATCAGATGAACCATCATCCTCTTCCTGGGGTCAAGAGTTCACATTAAAAGACCCCTGGGAAGGGACTGCCTTAGCTAGCTCTGTCACTTGACTACCACAGTGTGCCAGAATAGAAGAATGAATGTGTTCATGTTTCTAAGCTTACAATATTTTTTTTTACTTGGTGGGGAGTTGTATTAGGAGCTGGCATATTTTCATATGCACACATACACACTATTTAAAAAATTATTATTTATTATTTATATTTAAAGTTACTCACAGTGTTGTGGAATAAAGTATAGCTTCTCTCAATTCTATGGTTTTGAATACGGCATAACTAACCCTCATCTAATACTCACTAAGTCCTAACAGTAATTAATATAACCTTATGTGACAGATACCGCATAACACATTTTACTTTGTCATTATTTATTCAACCAAAAATAAGCCAAGCTGCAAAAACCTTTTCTGAAAAGCGGGCTTATTTCTGGTTAAATAAATAATGACAAAGTAAAATGTGTGTGTTATGACTCTCATGAGGGGGGTTAGCTATGTCCTAATATGTAAAATAATATACTATAATATACATATTTACATGCAAAGTCGAGATGAATGGCCTGAAGCTTCCCCATGTCGTAAAGATGTTCAATGAACACAATGAAAAAGATGTTTTGATGAAAGTCTCGAACTCTTCTCTTGACCTATTCTTTCTGCCAGATCGACCATACAGCCACACACTAATGGTGTCTGTTTGATTGAAGCCACCCAAAATGGGTGTCTTTGGCTAGACTTTTATAATGCATTTAACAGGTGCTGATCTTTCTCCTTTCCAGAAACAGTCCTGGCCAGAGCACAGGGAGGAATGCCAGCGCCTCAAACGTCTCCATCCCACCGTCCCCACAGACTCCGTCCGGCTCGTGGCCAAAATCCTCTCTAAATTGGTACGCCATTCCCGGTGCTGACGAAACCTCAGAACTTAAACCTCAACCCCACCCACTAACGGCGATGCCAAATTTATTTCGAAATCCTGAAACCCGTTGACGTGATTCATTCGCTGTGGGTCCTGACAATCCGGCAAACGCCTTTTCCTCAGATGGTTTTCACGGTTGACCCCTCTTGCTCTTCCTCCCTCAGGTAAACCGTTCCCGCGGCCCAGCCGAGAAGCTGTACTCTTTGGAAGAACTTGAGTCGCGTAAGTAAAGGCCTTTGCTGATCTGTTGAGAATTAACCTGAAACTGGAGATGAGGCATTCTGCCTTTTATATTGAGCAAATTCAGAATATGCTTAAGAACCGCTTATTGCAGCATAGTACAACATTGTACAGATATAGTGCAGTGATTTGCCCGTGCCTTGCCTCTCCTTATTTTGCCCCGAGGTAGTAACACCTGACTGTCAAAAAGCGGACATGAAGGATGTGTCGTTTCGGGAGAGGGCAGCTGTTCCGTTGCAGGAGAGGACAACTGCTCTTAAGTTTAATTGTAAACGGCAATGGCATAATAAACAGGTTGTCGCACACAGTATATGAGCCGTAGTGAAATGGGGAAATAGGAGCACAAGTCCGTAGTAAAAGAGCTATAACATGAATTGCAAAGAGCGCCCGTTGTAAAGGAATTGCGGAAATCGGCACTGGGAGGGGTGAGGGGTCATTCTGCTTTCCTTTAAGGTCTTATTAATCCCGCGGTTTCTTTATCAGAGCGCGTCTGCACACAGCGGGTCGTCGTCGTTTGTCTTTCTCCAAATCTCCTCCGAACTCATTTGCCTTTCTCTTTAAACATGTTTATTTTCTTCCGATGCGAGTGTGGTTTCTCTGGCTGATTTACGCCCGGCTTTATGAGCGGCAGGCTCTCGGACAGACCGCATTACCAGAGCCGCATATTTCATCTTGACTAGTTCCAGCCCTCCGCTCAACCACATGCGGTTATTCACCCTAGCCAGCCGTGCTGGTGTAGCATGGCCGGCTCTTGTGCTGGCCTATGCTGGAACCCAGGGGTCTAGACACGCACGCACGCACACACCGCTTGAGGTATTCGTTTCCCCTAGCGTCACCTGACATTGAGGCAGATCGGAGGAATGTTATTGTCCCACGCAGATAATTATCTCTTTGAACCTTTGCGGCCCGTTTTCATTTGTGATGACACTCACAGGAGTGCGCCCGTCTGTGGTCTCTGCAGTTCGGTTTGTCCGCAGTCCTTATTGTCCTGGTGCGCTCCCTCGCACGGTGATAAAACGGAGGCCTCATCTGAATAGCAGGGAGATTTATTGCAGAATTGATTGTGTTTCATTGAGTTTGGGCCCGCTCGCTGACGACAGGGGTGCAGGGTCGGGCCCGGATGGCTGCGCTCATCGATTTTTGAAGCTGCGCAGTACAAGATGCACAGAAAGGGCTCTCCAGATTGGACAGGTTCTCTTGGTCTGTTTGGATGCAGCACTGCAGAGAAGGTGTGCTATTGTGCTATTGTGTATTGTGTGCGGGCGTGTGTGCACGTGGGTGCGTGCGCTTGAGTGTGTGGGTGGGCGCGCGGTGTGAGCTGAAATATGTTTTGAGCCCTAGCTTTCGCACATAAATGGCAAACGTTGAAAAAAATGTAAATAGGGCTGTCAAGATGAACGCGTTTAATGCACTTAACTGGCTAGCGTTCTCACTTTTCTTTATTTTTAGCTTGCTGCCAAATAAGAGTGACGATCAGTTCTGTTGGAAATAGACTGAATAAATAATAATAGACTCCCCCGAAAGACTCAGTCAGTGAACAGTGTCCCTCTGCCCCTGTCCAACAGACCTCTCAGAGATGAGTGAGGAAAAGAGAACCGAGCTGGAGGACCTGGGCGTGGCGCTAAGGATCTACCTGAATGAGGAGGCTGGCGATTTGTCTCCGCTCCCACCCGGCCTGGACCCCATCAGCATCATCGCCAAAGTGAGTCCCGTCCCGCCGTAGTGTCAAAGTATACCCCCCACCCCCCCCCACACACACACACACACCAGAGCGCCGGAGCAGTGGGCTGCGCCCTCCAGATGCAGTTACCATGGCAACACAAGCAAGATGCAGCAGGATGATTAACTTTTACCACCCTCCCAATGCACAGACGCATAGATCAGGGAAATGCCGTAGTACCGTACCTTAGTTATAACGATTCACTCGCACCATTCCTAGGTTCCCGGCCTAAGAGGCCTCAGTTCACCTCTGTTCAGCTCACGCAAGCTAGTTCGTTTCCGTCGTCCAGAAATGCCGCAGTTTTATTTGGGAGATCTATTAAGCATCGGAAGCGATGTGAACCATTTAAATTAATTGTTGAACATGTGTTTTTTTGTTTTTTTGTTTTTTTGTTTTTTGGTCTATTAAATTTGTTTGTTCGCAGTTTATTTGGTGTGAAGGGGCTTTTGATTTTCGCTCTTCCTCCAGGAAGGTACAGCCCATTTCAGGCGAATAACTATGCAGTAGAGACGTTGTTTATGGCTGGGTTGGTGTGTTTATGTGTCATGCTTATGGGTTTTCTTGGCTAGTTGTGTGTACGCGTATCTGCTGAATGGTAATTATTAGCATATTGTCCGAGGAGACTTGGGGCAAATGGGACATGGTTTGACTGAATGTGGCGTGTAAGCCCTCTGTTTTTGGTCGGGGTAGGAATGGGAATGGGTGGCCAGGTGCACATCTGTGTGGCAGAAGGAGAAATGTAGCACGCGTGCAAAAGGCAACACCTGTTTCCCATAAAACAGCCAGCAGCAAGCTTTTTCCGTGAACCGTCCAACACATTGTTTGCTTTAGGAGGAGCCAAAACTAATTGTGTAACAAAAAGTGGAGTGGTGGGTGGACCTGTCTGGCTCAATTTGGTGCTGCAGCCATCGTAATGCCCACCCAGCACCAGTATGTCTGTTGATGTGTATCTCTCAAAAACGACTGGCTTGAGGTTCTCTTGCTGTGAGCTCTGGTTTATATGGTTGCGGGTTTTCATATTCATAGTAGTGACTGTGTATGAAAGCTTTGTGTGGGATTATAGTTGACTGCTGATTCCAGGGCCAACATTACGTCTGAGTATCCTTCATCTGTATAAGATTTAAAAAATACATAAGGAGGGAGGACTGTATGCTCTTCTTAATAAATACATAAACAAACATTAGGCGTAGAGTGAGTAGCCTACTTGTGGAAAAGTGGTCCTCTAAGGCTAAAATGATGAAATACTGAATTTATTGCGTACTCAGGTCTTGAGCCTCTACAGATCCAAAATAGAGGGCCTACGTACTTACACAATTACTGTTCCATCTTGGACGTCTTTTGAAGTTATTGCGTTCCTGATATGGGCTAACCACCAGCAACAGGTTTATTATATCTTTAGTCTCCATATTAGTCAATACTACTCTTAGTAGGACTCTGTATTGCCAGCTGTGGGTACTTTTTCACAGCATACATTGAACCCTCCTCTGTTTGATGCCTTTGAAACACAGTGCATTGATTTGCTGCCCACGTGAGCGATAGATTGTGTCCGCTTAACATCTCTGTGGGTTTATTTTGTCCATCAGACGAGTTTGGGGGGGGGGAATTCCCTCACCCACTTTGTGTCCCACGCCAAGAAAAAGATCTTGTGGGCTGATGGGACAAATTCCATTGGTCTCGTGGCATGGTCAGAATGAAGCGCTATTGGGCATTACTGATAGAATCAAAAAGCTTGGTTTTAGTTCTTGGTTTAGACGGGCCCCAGACTAGGACAAACCCAGTTTTTGCTTTTAATTTCATAATCATTTTTTTGTTAGGTGTTGGTGGTGAGACTCTAATCTACAAATTCCTCCTAGCCATCAGCGTAGAAACTACTTTGGCTCTTTGAAATGCTCTGTCATGTGAAACTCGTACAGCCAAAGAGTGCGTACGTAAGTAAAGGAAGTGGAGGAGGACTAACTCATTGGCAGGACTTCAATTGAAGGCCAAGCCATCGTCAAGTGTTACGGCACTGAGGCGAAGTCATTTCTCCTGTAGGATTTGGGTGGACGCCACCGAAGCCTCAGGGCTTTTTTTCTTTTTTTTCTTTTAATTTATTTATTCTTTTTTTTTTGTTCAGCCAGTGGAAGTGATGCATGTTTATGGGTTTGCATTCTCTTTGATGTCACCCGTTCTGTCATTCTCCCAGTCAGATTGCATTGCTCACTGACAAATGATACATAGTGTATGTGCTTGTGCCCACTCATACGCAATTCATGACCTCAAATCTAAGGAAGAGGAGGAGGTGTGCTGGTTAAGTCCCTGAATGAATCAGTGGCTAAATGCTCTTTTTATTGCCTGTTTCTGAACGCTGCCTTCGGTTTGTCCGCGATGGCCGACTGATGCCGTCTTCCCGCACCACGCCCCGTCTGCTCGAAAGCCAGGAAAGGTCTTTCTCACACACACTAAAAGCCATTATCCCTTCTGCGCAAATTGTAATCAGTTCTCATCACTGGGTAGTGGATCTTGAGATAGTCTTTATCCAGATTTCACACAGCTTCAAGGATGCGGGAGGCCCGAGTCGGCTCCAGCGCAAAAAAAAAAAGTAAAAACCAACAACTCTCATGCTGTACTCTTGAGTCCATGTGATGTCTGTTGCTATGGCTGCATAACGGCCAGTTTTTCTTTCAGAGTAGATTCACAGGTGGAAGTTTTCGCCTAGCAAGTTTTTTTTTTTCTCAAAAAATTCACATGTACAGTATATTGTATATTAAGTGTTTTAATATCACATTCTTACAATATGGCTCGTAAAGAGCAGTTCTATATTTAATGCTCCTTAAAATATTCATAGTATGGTTAACTTTGTTCAAATGAGGACAGTTTTCTACTATATTAGAGACCTGCCTCTGTTATGCAGCCTATACTTGGCCTGTGTGGCAGTGTAATTTATGCAGTCGCAAGGCACTGAGGCTATTGACTGTGGTGAGATGTCCATAAATGCCAATGGTTATCATTAGCTCTGCTCCACAGCTTTAGGAGGGTAATGAAAGCCATCTTTCTCCCACTTCTCCCTGTTCTGTCAGTATTACCTCTACACTGGGGGGCAGACATCTTTTATGTCCCAATGTTATGTGCGCACGGACCATTATTGATGACAACCAATCAATAATCAATGAACAGTCTGAGCTTCGTCTCGTGTAGCGCCCTGAAACCCCGTCGTTGTAGTTTGGATTCTCTGTCAGCCATTGTAATCTTTGTAAATGGTCGGATCAGTGGATTCCTTCCAGATCACTTTTTTTAGCTGCCCGCTATGGAAGCATATCCGTGCCAAAATTCAAATGGAAATCCACATCCAAGCATTTTGTTTACATTCGATGTGCACAAAAACCATGACATAATTCAAATGAAAACGCAAAAGGCCATTTTGCGTTTTCATTTGCAAGTTAATGTACACACTTGCTGAACTGGACTTCGAAATAAAGTTCAAATCCCAGGTGGTGGGCATTACTCTTGAGCACAACTATAAAATTACAATATGTAGTGGGAAGAATGGAAGTTGTCTGCTTTTGCAAAGCAAATGAATATTAGTTTTGTGGTTGTGTCTTTAAGGTCTGATAGCCAACAGGGATTGCGTTACCCCAGCGTTAGAGCATTATTACCCGTCTTTTGGGGACCAGCTCGGCAGGCTTCCGGAAAACCGAGTGTGCAGCAATTTGTTGAAACTGACTGACTTTTGTAAATGTAGAGCGGTCTAGATCCCGTGATCCAATTAACATATATGCTGGTGTGGTTTGCTTGTTTAAATAAAATGTAAATTAAGGTACTTGAATGACGTTGCTTTATTTTAGTACTTAAACGTCATTTTTACATTTAGTTCTCTTAATTTACAGCCGCTTGCTGAAAAATCTGAAACACCGCTTCGGTCGATGTGAGCAGTCCTGTGATTCTAGTGTTCATTGGTATTGCATAAGTATAGGTATAGCGTATATAATATATGTGCTTTATCTAGTTAGCTTGGGGTAAATGTGATGGTAACTGTATAACATATAACTATATAATGGTTGCTTATCAAGCTAAATGACTAGCTTACTATACTAGCTCGCTAGCTTGCTGCAGGCATAATATATTGTCTGCTATTTGCCTTGCCTAACTAGCTAGATGGCAACGTTACTTAAGGTTTTAGAGTCACTTACTTAAAATTGACACGTAATGTATAGCCAAGCAACTTTTCTAATTCACCTCTGCAATGTTACCATGGACATCAATCCTGTTCAGTTTTAGTCACTTTGAATTGTTGACTAGAAGTAGGAATGGTATGTCACACAATTAATTTCTTACTGCAAGTTGTCCATTGTAATCCACTGAAGCAAGTGCTAGGAGGGATGATCAATATGGACGGAGAGGAGGAAAGGCCAGGCAGAAGCAGGGGTTGGGCGCAAAATCTCTGCTGGGTGCTTGAAACGATAAACCGGTGCAGCCAACAATATCAAGCAGTAGAGACGTTTGCTTCTTTGCCACTAAAGTTGACTAAGTTTTCCAGACACTCTGTCAGATTGAGCACCCGGAAATTTAAACTGCTTCTCATAATATCCTGATAATTATTGATAATAATTAAGAAATTTTTTAAAATAATAATAATTGTTCACTGATGATGGGTGGAGTTGGCCATTCCTAAGCATGTTCAAATCTGAACTGTGCTTCAGTCTCCCCAGCACACTGATGCGCTCGCTTTCAGAAAAACTAAACAAAGCTGTGTGGTTTGAAGGCTTAACCCCCTGAAGCACGAACATCAAAAGATTTTGTTTGCCGATTGTTGAGAACATGAGATCACCTGGCCTGCTGTGATTAGATGCTTGACCTACCTCTGCGGAGGTGGATGTGCACTCATCTGAGGACTGATTTGCTCCCCAACAGCACTATATCATGAGCAGTCAGCCTCACCAAGGATCTGTAAACGAGACGACGTTTATTTTTTGTGAAAGTGTGAAATATGTTGTCCGTGCAATAGGGTAATATGGACATATATGGGGGATTGAATACATGAATAAATGCCAATATTCCTAAGGACACCTCTGGGAGTCCTTCATAGGTACTTTGGGAGTCCCTGGACCCCAGGTTGGGAAATAATTCTGAACATAATTCTTCAATGTTTTTCTCTGACCTTCCAGTCAACCAGAGGTACAGGCTGTTAGAACTGCCTCAAATTTTCCCGGACAGTAGTTTAAGGATCTGTCCTTGTGACCTAAAGGTTACAGGTTGGATTCCCAGGTAGGACACTGCCATTGTACCTTTGGGCAAGGTACTTAACCATATGCATCCAGCTGTATAAGTGGATACTATGTAAAAACAAATGTGAAAAGCTATAAGAGAAAAATAAAATCCCCTGCTAAATGCCCATGGTCAGTTTATTCTTTTACCCCTGAACAGCAGCCAGGTCTCTCACCTCTCTTTGTGAGGAGTGCCCAAGGCGGGGCCTGTGAGATCATGACCGCAGAGGAGACGTAGACTTGGTTTGGGTGAGGGGTAGTTAGACCACACGCTCACCCCCCCCCCCCCCCCATCCCATCTCACGCTTGGGGAAGTCTCGGTCCCTTTCTGCAGTGTGAAGTCGTTTTCTCGGTTGGTGCTAGTAGGGCCGGTCATATTTTACTACCACCTCCCCTTTTCCAAGGACATCTTTATTATGCTGCGACGATACAAACGGCGCACGCATTTTCTTAAACAATTACTTAATTTGTATCCCCTATATCAGGCCTCCCTCCTCTGGCTGTGGGCTGTTGGAGTTGGATCACGGGACCCCCCCCCCCCCCCCCCAGTGATTCCCGGATATTCGGTTTGCTCAGCTCATCGTTGACCTCCAAATGCATTTCAAACGCCACATTTTTATGACATAGTGTGATACTTCCCTCGCATAAAAAAACTAATAAATATAATTCTTGTCTGCAATTATGTAGACTGCTCGGCTTGGGGTGAAATGACTATGGTGTGATCCATAGAGACTTTGCCTGAGAGGGAGCGCGGCAGAGAAGCGTGTGCGTGTGCGTTTATGTTTGCGTGCAGCGGATTGTAAAAGTGCAAAAGTATTCACCCCTCTCTGAGTTTTACATTTCACTATGCCACAAAAGCTTCTGTTTTTATTTAAGATGCATTCACAGTCCTCTATTCCATCAGAGTGGAATGAAAGTTTTACAAATTTGTGTGATTTTTATTTTATTAAATTTTTTAAATAAAATGTAGGTAACCAGAAAATGTGAATTGCTAAATTATTCACCCCTTTTGTTTCAAAAGGGATAACTACCTCAGGGGCATTACATGTTTACCTTTTCTTTTTTACGCATAATGCCCAGATCTCATTGAGGCTGATATGATGGATGTGGAGCGATATGTCTGGCCAAATGTTGCATATTTATTAACAAAGCTGACATCACATCAATTCCTGTCAGTAGGGTTTGGGGAACAGGATGGATAGTACCTCAGATATATACACACACTCACACACACACACACACACACACACACACACACACACACACACACACTCGTATACGTGTATCAATGACTAGACTTGCCTTCCTTTCCAGAGCTGTACGTCAGTGCGATTGAGTGAGCCGGCAATGAGCTTGATAATCCGAACAAGTCTACAACAGGGCACAGTTCTAATTTGCAATGGCAGTTCACATCCTCTCAGCCCGCCCCCTGCCCCTTGTTCACAGGCAGTCACTGCTCTCTACAGCATGTGACTCAGTGCTTCACATGGCATACAGGCTCCTGCTGTGTGTCTGTGCTGTGAGATGGATGTGTACATGCTGAGCTGATGCCAGTCTGGAAGAGAATGTAAGCGTTAGAAACGTGCACACCGTAGGATCTAAATGCTAGGAAACTGCACGCTTGCACATATGAATACTCGCACGTATGCATGCATGTATGCACACCATTCTTTATTGCCCATGTTGTGCCTTTATTAAAACATTGAATGGCTGGAAGTGAGCTCCTTTTCAAAGGCTTATTCAAGATGAGAACTAAATGTACTGTATTTTTGGGGTGCTTCCAGGGAATGTTGCAGGTGTGGTTTAATGTTTTTAACAGCGTGCATTCGGAAGATAAATCATTTTCTTGAGCTGCCCACAGGGGGCAGTGTTATCTGTCTAAAATAACTCAACTGGAATATTTCCTCCATGAGGTGCCATTTGATGACATTGATAGCAGATAGATTGTAAGATTGTAGGGAATTGAAAAACAATATAAAAACAAATGCACACACATATGCATGTATGTCTCTATAAAGATTTTTATATAGAGATGTACACGCACTATACACATTTCTTTTTACTCGTGTTCACTGTATTGCTTCAGTTTATAAGCACAAAATCACCATACCAAATGCAGATGCTATACTTGCATATATAGAACCAACCTCATTCAGCTTGGGGTGGGGGGGGAGGTGAGAGTGGGTCGGTGGGGTTGTAGTGGTGGGATACAGAGCACAGAGGGTTGAGCTGTAAAATGGCCCATTAGATTCAGTTCACTTCAGGTGGTTGAAAGTTATTTATGAGCAGGATCGAGCAGATGGGGAAATGACTGGAATGTAAAATGTTTTCTTGCTGTCAAAAAAATTAAAGCGACCGTAAAAATAACTGGCGAGGCTCTTGGAGTACTGCTTTAAATAAATATTTTCTGTTCTTAGTAATGACTTCAGGGAACTCACAAGGATTATAACAGCTTGAGAGGGTCAAAACTCTGCTGAAGATGTCATTGAGACAGCTGTGGTAGACTCGCAGTTCAATAATACTTCACCACTCAAGTTAGAAGAAATGCATTCAATCTGGTGTCCACCAACGTGGTTCATAATTTCGCTCAAAACTGCTCCGTTTGGACTGCTGCCACATTGGTAAATTCCATGGTATGAGCCTGTTGAGCAGTGTTTCGATGCAACAGTTGGGAGCGATGGCAGTGTTTGGTTAAATGCTTCTGCGGGCAATGTGCTTCTTCCATATTTCCCAGAATGCTTCATCTGACTCGTGGTTCACGGTGAAAGAATATGATGCAGTTCCAAAGGGCTCCGGTCAGACCAGGGAAGTATGAGTATGCCTTACCTATTAAAAAATAAATTAAAAAAATGTATTTTTATTTTTTTAATAATAAACTTTGCACCATTTGTGGGGCTGAGCATATCCAATTCCAACCCTTTTTTGATTGCATCTCTGCCTAAAGTTCAGGAACATGTCTGGTCAGCCATCATATGTTTCTCAGGTTGAAATAAGTACTGGAGTTACGACTGGAAATTGTCTGAACTGAGCATACCAGGAGTGAACATTGACAATGTTTTTATTCTGCTTTGGACCTTGCGTTGGTGAGCGGCACGGTCGTGCAGTGGATAACACTGTCGCCTCACAGCAAGGTACCGAGTTCAAATTCCGGCCGAGGGGCCTTTCTCTGTGGAGTTTGCATGTTCTCCCCATGTCCACGTGGGTTTCCTCCGAGTACTCCGGCTTCTTCCCCCAGTCCAAAGACATGACAGTTAGGTTAATTGAAGACTCTAAATTGCCCGTAGATATGAGTGTGTGAGTGAATGGTGTGTGTGTGTGCCCTGCGATGGATTGACGACCTGTCCAGGGGGTATTCCTGCCTCTCGCACAATGCGCTCTTGTGCAAGTGAATTTTCCTCTTCCCACACCACCTTCACTGCAGAGCTGGGATGCCATTTTACATAATCTGGCCTCAGTCGCTACCAGATTATTTTCTAACCAGACACTGAGTCTTGCGTGTACTGAAGGGTTTAGCATGAGTCTTTAATGCAGTGTAGAGGAGAAAGAAGACACGGCAGTATAAAGATTCACCCCACTGTCATGTATTGCTTTGAGAAGACCTCCAGAAGCCCTCGTTGATGCGAAAGCTGGGAACTTCGGGGCACAAGGATCTGACGGAGGCCTCGCTCGAATGCTGGGGTCTGTGTGTTCTAATGAGGCTGCTGAAATGAGCTGCATCCACGGAAAGGCTCTCTGCAGAGCAGGAGGCGAGTGGAGGAAGAAGGGAAGAGAACAGAGGGGAGAAGGGTAGATGTGCTGGGGGGTAAATGGCAAAGAAGGGTCATGCCCAGAAACATCCCGAACGCATCTTAGAATATTAAATACAGACAGAGGAGCAAGGATTTGGCAAATGTGCGCACAGACGGAGATTGCCAGCGCATCATAGATACGACCGAGCATGGTTATTTTATAACATTCTCAAGGTAAAAATCCTGCATAGTGCACCTTTTTAATATTAGTTCTTGTGCAAGTGAATTTTCCCCCTTGCTCTTGGTTCCGTAACATCACATGAAGAGTACTGCCCTTGCTGCCATGCTCTTTCTCACCACACGCTCTCTGTGCTGCGGCTTCTCACGCCTGCACGCTGGCAGCGTTGCATACCAATCAGGTAATTACTGATTTACAGTCGCCGCGGTTTGTTTACCGGAATTTAGCGCCCGTGGCTGAGGAGATGAGGAATTGGCAGCTGCACAGGTTTGTAATTTATCCCCCCCCCCCACATTTACTGTAACAGAGGTGGAAATGATGAACACCTAATGCAGAGCGGTTTTAGCGATTCCAGGCCTTACCGTGTGTTGGCTAGCGCGCCGCAAACGGCTTCCACTCAGCGCGCTAGCCTGAGAACCCCCTCAAAACTGCTCCGCATTGAACGAGTTATTTCCATCCCCGCTGTGGTCCTGGAATGTGCTCATCATCTGAGGTCGTCTGCTTCTCATTATGCCGTGTTTACAGAACTCTTCTGCAGCACCGCCGTACCCGTAAGCAGCGGAACGGTTGCGTTCGCACAGCGCTCTGTCTTGCTAGCGATGCGCTACCAGTCGTTCCCACCTCCCCGCAGTTTTGTGGAGTCTATTATCTGGTTTCAAAGTTGCTCACCTTGGTACGTTAACACGCCGACGTTATCGCCCACTTTTTATTGCATGAAGCCTAGGAGTGATCGACGTACATGTTCCTCTTCTTATCTGATGCCTTAAAAACAGACCGTGTCTAATTGCTGCTCAGGCTTGCTCTGATCACCCCCATTGGGCAAAATCCCTCCCACACCACCTTCACTGCAGAGCTGGGATGCCATTTTACATAATCTGGCCTCAGTCGCGACCAGATTATTTTCTAACCCGACGATGAGTCTCGCGTGTACTGAAGGGTTTAACATAAGTCTTTAATGCAGCGTACAGGAGAAAGAAGACACGGCAGTATAAAGCTTCACCCCACTGTCATGTATTGCTTTGAGAAGACTTCCAGAAGCCCTCGTTGATGTGAAAGCTGGGAACTTCGGGGCACTTGGCGTAAGGATCTGAACGCTGCGGTCTGTGTGTTTTAATGAGGCTGCTGAAATAAGCTGCATCCACCGAAAGGCTCTCTGCAGAGCAGGAGGCGAGTGGACGAAGAAGGGAAGAGAACAGAGGAGAAGAGGGGAGAAGGGTGGATGTGCTGGGGGGTAAATGGCGAGAGTACAAAGAGGAGAGAGGGTGAAGTGTGAAACGGGGGGGGTTTGGGAGAGGGAGCTGAGATGTTTTGCCTGGCTGTTTCTACTGTGCATCAGATGTGTCCTCACAGGTGTTTCCAATTTAATGAGCTGCCCATCTCTCTCTCACTTTCTGAGGAGCTCTGTCTCTCTCTCTCTCTCTGACAAATTCTCTCTCTCGCCTTCTCACTCTTTTTCCTCACTGATGCACTGAAGCACAAATCAATGGCTTCTCTTTTGAGTGACTTTGTATCGGCCTTCTTTCTCTCCCCCATTGAAGCACAAATCAATGCCTTCTCTCTTGAGTGACTTCATATCACTTTTTCTCCATATCTTTCTCTCTCTCCCTTTCTTTCGCACTCTTTCTCTGTCGGTCTGTCCGTCTCTCGCGCTCTCTCTCTCGCGCTCTCTCACTGATACACAAATCAATGAGTTAATGATAATAAAGTTCTTATCAGGGGTGGCTAAGTTGGCCATCTGGAAAACACAGAAAAAACTGCATCCAGCGGCTGGGGTCAGTAGAGCCTGTGAAAATTATGGCTGGACTGTTGGCTGCCCATCTCAGGGTAGAGCATGCCCTAGCTGATAGGAAATATGGATGTTTTCATACACACATTTTTTTTTGTAATGTTTATAAGTAAGTATGTAATGTTTGTCTTTGTTAAGTTGTTTGTGAAGGGGAGGGGAAGTATCTATCATTTGGTGCCTGCATACTGCCTAAACCTGTAACTAGCACTGTGGTAAATAAAGGGCATTTTAAAATTAAATTCTCCCTCTCTCTTTCTTTCACTGAAGTGCAAATGAATGAGTTTTCTTGAGTAACTTCATGTCAGATGTATTTATGTTTAGCATGGCTGCAAGAGATTTCTGTGACTTGGGAAAATAGGATTATTGTTGGGTGCATTTGCCTGTATCTGCCGGTAATGTCCACACGGAACTGTGAGGGAAAGGCATCGTCAGCAAAGGACAGCATTGACTGCAAGCGTGTAAATGTCTGTGCACTTGTTTAATAGTGCAAGACCAAAGAGGCAAGCGATCACCGGTCAGTTGACCACAAATTTTAACCTGGGGTTAGAGCAGCCAGTTCAATCAAAAACAGTAGTGGTTCAACACTATTAAATGACTTTTTATCGTTTCCTTTTATTTGTGCAGTTCAGGCTCTGGTGAAAGGAATGGATCATGGCGGAGAGGGTGGGGCTGATTCCTTAACCTTCTTGGTTTAATGACCCCTGGATACATGGACCGGAGAATGAAATGAAACACATTAAACTAACAACCTCGGAGAGGCAGTTACTATCCAGAAGCACGCAAACTACTCATCTCTTACCTGACTTTAATTTTCATTGTGTAGCCACAACCTCTTTGGTTACTTAATATATTGTTTAGACCTTATAATCCTATGAACAATTTTGCAGCCATAAAGCTTTATGCATGATTAGCATTCATTAACTGTGAGGTGTTGCTGTTGGTATCCTTGGCGTTGGGCTGATTACAAACCATATGATGCCGTGTAGCAGAGAAATGTGTTTATTCCACAGCAATGCAATGCAATGCACACCTGGTTAAGTTTTTGGTAAGGTACGTTAATCCTCTTTAGCCCATGCGACCATCTATGTAACGTTGTTTTCTGGTTGTTTGATTGTTTATCAGTCGTGACCAAAAATAACTGGTTTCCACATCTGAATCTTGACAATGTATGAACGTGAACAAAAAGACGTAGTTGCATTGTCACTTGGTAACGTTATCAGGACGATTGAGAAATTAACGCAAGACGTAGAACCCAGACATGATACTGCCATCATTAAAAATACGTGGTATGCAACATGTCCTTTGAGTTGTATTTGGATCATTGTGTAAAAGTAAAAAATGAGACTGTGGATCAATGTGTTTTACCTGACGTTGTGAATTTCTCTCAAAAGTGCCGACGCTTTAATGTTATTATTTGACCGGCTCATAAACGTCGGTACTAAAGATACAGCTCAACGTAGGAACGAGGACATATGTTAAATAACGTTATTATAAAATCTCATGCAAGTTGTATCAGGATAACTGCTTAATGGTTTAAAAAAAGCACTGCAACGCAGTCTTTTTTTCTTATTAAGAGAGAGAAGAAAAGCTTAGATGCATGAAATACGTGTTCCTGCCAATACCATATCAGCATGGCCGTTGTTGTTGTGATGTAGTCCTTTTTCCATGTAAGAAATAATTATAAGCGCTTTTTCAATTCTGGGAATTGAGTTCGCAATGACTCAATTTTGTACAGCTCTGCAAATGACAACGTCTTTATCTTTATATAAATCATAAACTATTTATTTATCATAATAAATTGTTATCTTTTATTCTAGCTATGGCCAGGTGGACTCGTTAAGCAATGGCTAGAAAACATTTTAATTTGTATAGTAGACCTAGTTACACTGTTGTTCAAATTCCAAAAGCATATTTTTGCTCGCACCGTGTTACCCTATAATCAAATCAATAAATTAAAGTTGCCTAGACCTATATAGAACTCCCACAGAAGATGCGTTACGCACATCAACAAGCATAGGCAGATATTTAGGTTCAGATATTCAAATCAAACTGTAGGCCTATTTTTTTAGCTAGTTGTGTGTGTGTTCTGTGGCACAACGTGATCATATGTGGCTCTGGAAACCTTTAGGCTACTTCCCGCTTTTAACGTTCGAATCCCACTCTGCAGCATCTGATTCTTTTTGTCTTTTATAAATTATTATTCTCGTGAAGAAGATAATGCTTTCCATCAGAAGATAATAAAAACCTAAACTGATCGGTGAACTGAGGGTGTTTTTATTAGAACTGCGGCAGGCACGGCAAAAAAGATTGAGATTCGAACTTGCATCATCACAAAAGGGAGAAGCAACTGCTTAAACCAATGCGCCACTAGAGAATTCTGAAAAAGAGCGTATCCTCAGGCTTTAAGAGGCAAGTTTTTGTGAGCACAATACGTTTTGTGCTCTATGTAAACTGTCACTCTAAGGCAAAGGGTTTGCGGGACTGTATGTGGTTGTGAGGGCATCGCCCTGGGTGCTCTTCTGAACTTTGTGACAGAACTTTTCCGACAGAAACTATGTGCACATGTTATGCTTTTCACATGTAAGAATGTTCTTTTCACATTAAATAACGTCTTTAAATTTCTTAAGGCAAAGAAATTTAACTATTTTTATATCAATAGGCCTATTTTTTATTGGCAGGCCTCGGTTTTGCTAGTTTTATTATAGATTGTGCTTTGTATGCGTAACCTGGCATTTTTATACGTTAATGTTTTATGTTATAGACTTCCAGCCCCACACAACTAAAAGCACTCATCAATCTTTAATCTCCCTGTCAACCCATGTATTATGAAGTTACATCAAAAATGTTATAACATTTCATATATATATATAATTGATATGCATGTGTCCAAGTGTTAGTTTTAGACTGTGTCAACGTTTTAAATCACATTCAGAACACTAGACATTAATGCAATATTCAAATTATTTAAGCTTTCAAACAACCAATGCACAGTTGTTTGTCAATTAAAACTATGAAAGTGAATGCTTTCCCATTGATGGAATTGGCTGAAACAGCTAGAAATTGTATTCCCGGGATGCACTTTTATTAGAAATGACCTGTTTGGTTTAGATGCAGCTGTCTTTATGCTCACATCGCCAACATATATTTTAATGCGATATTACGGCGCTTGCCAAAAATGACACGTCATCGGTGCAGCTATTACCAGATGATACTCAGGCCATAACTTTAAAGAAAGGGTATACTGCAGCCAACGTGTCTTTCCACGCAGTCATGGTGGTGCAGCAGTAATACTAGTGTTAATATAAAGCTAAAAGTTAGAATCTCGGCAAGCTCTTCAATAAAACAAAATAATGAAAATAAATAAAAGCAATACTCCATGTTTTTGTGTTTGCTACCATGCCAAGTTTATTTATTTATGACTTTCTAACGAGCACTGTTGGCTTTAAGTTGTATTATTAACCTCAGATGGGAGTATCACAGGAACATGGAAAATGGCTTAAATGAAGCAAGACGGTTGAGTAAAACCTAGATTTGTTTATTTTCATAATTTGGGTCAGAATAAAGTGCCGCATATGCAAGGAAATATTGGCAATTACAATTGTGCACTGCTGCAAATCATAAAATGATTTAACTGCAAATCAACTGTTTTGACTTACCAAACTCGCGTTTATATAATTTTCAAGTGGGAATTACATTTTCATCAGTGTAGGGGAATGGATATCTATGGGTCCAAAAACATATCCAAAACCTGTCATAGAATTAATAAAATACTTTTTGTCCATTATAAGGCATATACATGTGTCCCTTGGTTTAAGAAAAACATTGATATTACACTGGTCCAAATATGTAGCCTAATCATTCACTCTTGTATTTCAATAAAAAAATTTTTTTTTAAAAATAAAAAAACAACAACCCACTTTCTGTACAACTACAGTATGTAGCCTTTTGCAGCATGCCCTGGGATGACATTCCTCTGTAGTGTGTTTCACAAATGTTGCCATTCATAATCACTCAAAGGAAAATTTAACATTCATCTAGCACATATCAGAGAACAGCAAATTTGAATTAGCATTTTATATGTATATCTCCAGGGAGATACTAATACGCTATAGTGTACATCATGTACAATAAAATTACAATAAAATATTCCACTATCAGGAAAATGCTGGCAAATGTTCTTACTTCATGGCAAATCGGTACGTCAAACATAAAACATCACTGAGCCACCTATGAACGCTTACACTACAGTATGTGAAATGCACTCATTAGAGAATACCACTAATTTTCAAATCAAACATATGGCAAAAGTGGTGGAGTGGAAAAACTAACATACATAATTGAAATGTTACACGCGGTAATACTTGCATATCGAGGAGGAAATTGCCATCTTCAGAGGCATATTCTCCAATCGAAACAATGTATTCATTGCATAAACCTATAGCGACACAAATAAACTTTATTGCGCTCGGTCACATTTTATGAACAGCTGGTGGGGCTTTACACATAGACATTTCAGATGCTGTACTAGCGTTATAAAGGGGTGAGTGTTTTTCAAACTGATTGTCCAAGGCAATAAATGACCGCTGAATATTGAAATAGACATCTCTATGCGTAAAACCAATGGTAGTATTGTATGTTTATTGGTAGCAGATATTGGTAGTAGAATGACGTGGTATAATTACACAGGAATTTCACTTGTTTATTTCTGTCTTGAGTATGCATCGTTTTTTGCCACTGTATTGACATACATTTGGGCTTTATTGTTGGTATGACGGAATACAACTTTTTGGTTGTGAACGAATATTTTTATGAACTCCCAGATGGACTATATTGTTCATTGTGTCATGCTTGGGTCAGTATAGGTGCAGGTGAGACTGGGTGGGAGGTTGCTTGTTAAAGTAAAGCTTTAGAAGCACAACACTTTAGGTGTATGTTTGCAATAAGCATTCCTGTTTAGGGTTCATGCAGTCCGTCTCACCCTTTCTTTCACTTGGCCAAAATTACCGTGCAGTAGTGAGGAGCGAGCAGGTGTTTCTTAGAAAAGTCCACTCGCAGAATTTTTCCCTTTTGAATCCAAAACTTTGCCTTCCAGATTCAACCTTGTGGAGTCTGGGATTCTATGAAACATACGTTTTCCTTTTCATTTACAACCATAAAGAATTCCGAAGTCCATTCCGGCATTTGCGCTCATTTTTTTAGTCTTTATGGTGAAGCTTGCTGTTTGCTTCTGCTCTATTTTACCACAATAACCTGTCTGTTGCCCACATTATTCAACCATTGTAACAGCCCAAATAAATCCCCTCTAAATCAAGGACGCAAAACAAATATTTTACTTCCCAGTCTTTTTACCCCTTCCGTGTGCAGCTATGCACATGACCATTAAATCAATGCAAGTTTAGACGAGCCTGGTTTTGGTCATCAATCATAGGGCATTAAAAAGAACAGGTCACACAAGAACCAGACCCAGAACAAAGAAGACTTTTCAACACTAGCTTATTGTGCAGATGGGTCTTGGGTACAGAGAGAGGGAGTGGACGTGAGAGAAGGGAGTGTGAGAGGAAGTGTATTTGCTTGTCATTTTGCATTTAACATCTTATTAAAGGTAAATGTGGGCAGGGGGTCAGCCTCCCTCCCCCCTCCCAATGTAGCGTGGGTATTCAGGGGCACATTTGGCGGCCTCCTGGCGCTCTGACAGAAGCAGGCGGTGATGCCAGATGCAGGGAAACGCAGCAGCCTTTCACCCATCATCCCCGCTCAGCGTCCTGTCCAGAGCTACATTTAAAATGACTGTGTCTTTGCCAAAAAGGGAAGAAAATCAATGTAACCGGAATTGAGGGGAGCATTAATTCATTCAAAATTTCTGGTTTTTATAACACGTGTAGGGTCAACAGGAACTACAATTCCATACAGTCCACAGGAAGCTTCTTCTCAACATTGCAAATGATGCAGGACGTTGTATTTCCACACTGTAATGTGATACTGTGCAGTGGAAATGCATGACTGGCAATAAAGTTTATAAAAAGGGCAACATTCTTTTTATAAACCGCTCTTTCGGCCCAGTTCTCGCTGTTGTGTCCGTTCGCTCTCATCTCCCAGGGCCTTCACTGTCTCGTCTCACAGCGCCGTGCGGCCTACACGCCCGGGGAAGAGCCCTCACTCCACAAGGGAACATCAGCTGTCTGTGACGCCGACCCGACCCAACTGAGCGAGGCGGGCTCATCTACCCCTGGCTATCGGCCACGGAGGACCGAGACGAGACACAAGGAGGCGTCACGAGCACCCGGTGGTCAAGAAGAACCACTAAGCGGACCACGCACCCACTGATCCTGCAGCACAGCACCGTCGGTGAGTCCCCAAAGAGGCAAGCGGTCTGCACCAGGATCACGCTGCGTATTTCGGGAGAAATAATGCGACCGGTTCCATTATCCACCCCTACTTACTGCAACCCTGTCGACGAAAGAAACCAGTTCCAGGGACCCAAGATGAGGCGGCCGGTTCCCCCATCTGTTGCAACCCTGCGACTTGCAACCTCAGGATTGGGCGACCGGCTTTCCCCTTTTCATTGTGAATGTGCAATCCGACGGAGGAAGCTGTTCAAAGGACTTGATTTAAGTAAGGCTGTAACAGGGGCATAGCATTTCCGTTAGCAATCGCAACATGTTTGTGACTGGATTTATGTAACTGCTATTGAATGGTTAATGTAAAAGTTTTGTGTTATCATTTTACTTTGGATGGCTGTGCCATCCACCGTGCTGCGTTAGTTTTAATGCTTCATGGGCAGAAAATATCTTGCATGTGATCTGTCTTAAACACTAACCGGTCGTAATCTTAACACTGCACGCTGATCTTAACGCACACGCACTGATAACTTTACGGTTGTTCTTATGTGTTCGGTATGGCCCACACGCCATTGTTGACTAGCTCCAGCTAAAGCTTGGTTCAAGCCTCCCTCCATTTTCGTTTCTTTGTTCTCTCTGAACACGTGTCCGAGGCAACCCCCCACACGCAGGAGAACATATCCCGACATGCGCCCATAGCGCGCACACGCACAAACGCTCTCGCACATAGTTTGTTGTACATTGTAGTAGTGGATCGTGCTTTGCTCTGTTTGGTACTTGGTGTTCAATAAACTATTACATTTTCCAAGATTGTTTGTGTTAATGTTGCTCTTGTGTTGAACTGAGTCAGCCAATGCTAATCGCAAGGATTCTCCCAAATGCCTTCACCTTTTAACTGAATCATTTATATTAATTTGGTATCAACTGATTACATACATTACATTGTGATTACATTGTGAAGATAATTATTAATGTGTAAGTTTATTGGTAATGAAAAAAAGCTTTACCACCAGTTGTATAAGGATGGTCGTGGCGTATTCCAGTACATAAGTGACGCCCCGTGTATAGATTTAAATGTATTCTCTCCACATGGCACAACAAAAATGGTGGTGTACATTTAACACCCTAGGGTGTTTATATGAGTTTGTGATCTCATATAAACACCCTAGGGTGTTAAATGTGTGCCAGCAGTGTTAAATTTACGCTGACATCTTTGTGTCTGTAATCGCTTTTATTTATTGAAACCCCCCTCCTCTCCCGTATTATTTGTTTACAGCCATTGTTACTATCAGTTATGCATTAATATTCCATAATATAATTGGACCATGATTTATGTCCCATCTGTTCCACCCCATGCATATGCATCCATAATGACTGTGCCCAGTTCACATGCATGTGTTGCTGTCTCTTTTCTACCACTTGCAAAGTAATGCAACTTCCAAAAGGGTACTGCTAAATTACTGTAATTTAATAACTTTAACTGTACTTATCCCCAGAAGAAAAACGGAACAGTTTTTATGATTCCTGGAATAGGGATGAAATGGAATGGATTTGCTGCTGTGAAAAAAAAAAAAAAAAACTCTTCAATTTGTTTTTTGAAATTCTCATCCATATGCTGTTCCCCCCCCATCATTTTGTTTTGAATTAACAGTGTAAAATCACTATGCCACCTTAATTTACCACAGGACTAGTCCAGTGAGTACCTGGCCTCTGTGTGCGTCATCCAATATGTTGTATAAAAATGATAATTCCTCTTATAGGAAGCCATTTTGGGGGATGATGTCTGAGCGAAACGCACGCAAGCAGAAGCGGAAATGTGCGGATGATAATGAAAATGATAATGATGGAGGGAGACGTGGAGGTGTGTGTAGCGGGAAAGCTGAAGGAGCAGTGTTTATGGTGAAGACGGTGTGTGGGAGCTATAGGCTCTGGGGTCATAAATGCCCTTATTCAGTGCTTCTTAGTGAATATTAGTGCTATGCACTTTTTTTTCATCAATGTTTCTGCTCACTCTGATTTGTAAAGCCCAATTGTAATTTCAGAAGCGTCCCATTACTGCAACACCCTCTGTTCAGTTTGTGAAAGTGAATGTGCATCTTCCAGCCAGGCAGCTTCCCTGATACTCCCCTGATACTCCCCTGATACTCCCCTGAAAGGGGTATACATATTGAATTTGCATTGTTGATGTAAATGCTTGGCTATTTTCTGAAAGGAGAGTCTTACTTTATGTGTCAGCTTGCTTTAGCTTCAGGTTTGAGCTGTACCATAATTCAACCAGTTTCCAGAACCTGACCCCATGACTCTAGTTCTTAAGCCCAACCACAAAACACTGGATCCAGTACCCTGGTCGGGCTCCAAATCCAAATGTAATTTCAGGTCTGAATCCAAGAAAGATTTTGTATTGGAAATATGGTGTCAAGGAGCCTCTAATGCATGCCCGGGTGCTTTTGAGTTTAATAATGTGATGTATAAGGATCAATGATGGATAAGGATTTCTGAGGGAAAAAATTAGAAAAAGAAATCTTTAAAAAAATAAATAATAATAATTAAAGACTTTTTTCAGTCAAAAAAACTGTATTGTGTTTTAGAATTTAATATATTTGCTTACATGGTCAGTTACACCAAATTACTTGTGGTGTTTTTATATTTATATATATATATATATATATATATATATATATACACACACACATGCACACGTTTGTGGTTCTGTGTCCAATTTAATTTGACTACTTTTATGCCCATTGTGGAGGTCACACTAATATGCAATTCGATTAAATACACTGTTCATTTTCTATTGATAAAACTTAATGCAATTACATTAATAAGAGTTCTAGTCAGCATATCTAGGTGACAGTATTGAGTGGTACCCCCAGGAAGTGGAAAAGGGCATTTGTGTCAGTGACTTTAGAGTCGAAAGGTCAGGAAGCAGCAAGACACAGAGCTACCCATTCTGTAAAGGCTTTTATCAAAAGATGAATATAAACAATAATTGGTGAACCAAGCGACTTACTGATAAAAACAAATTTAAAAAAAGACACATGCCACCCTTTTCATCACTTTGTCCGACACAGTCTTGTATCCAGTAGACACGTATATAAATATGTATTTTATGTGCAAAAAGTAAAATGGAGAATACTTGCGTATATAGACTTATCAGTCTGTGTAACGTTGTCATACCAGTGTAGCTATATGGAATTTACACCAAATTACAAATTTAACAGTCCGTTGTTGTTATGACCTTGAACCTGAATGAGTACAATAAGAATGTACATAAAACGAAAGTTTTATAATGTTACATTTTTACAGATTTTGAGTTGCTTTGGAATGTGTAGAATTTTGTCAACACACTTGGGCTAAAAATTTTAAGAACTTTATATTTATCATATACACTGCTCAAAGAAATCAAGGGAACACTTAATCAACACAGTGTAACACCAAGTCAATTAAACATCTGGGGTATTGATCTGTCCAGTTAGGAAGCAGAATCTATTGTGAATCAATTTCACTTGTTTTGGTGCAAATGAAAGTGACAACAGATGGACAGGAGAGGCAATGGCAAGACAACCCCCAAAAAGTAAATGGTTTTGCAGATGGTGGCCACAGACCATTTCTCTTTCCTTATCCTTCCTGACTGATTTTTCTCTAGTTTTGCATTTTGCTAGTGCCCTTGTCACTACTGGTAGTATGAGGTGGTACCTGCAGCCCGTTCAGGTTGCACAGGTAGTCCAGCTCCTCCAGGATGGCACATCCATACGTGCCGTCACAAGAAGGTTTGCTGTGTCTCCCAGCACAGTCTCAAGAGCGTGGAGGAGATACCGGGAGACAGGCCATTGCACGAGGAGAGCTGGACAGGGCCATAGAAGGGCAACAGCCCAGCGGCAGGACCGGTACCTGCTCCTTTGTGCGAGGAGGAACAGGAGGAGCACTCTCAGAGCCCTACAAAATGACCTCCAGCGGGCTACTCGTGTGCATGTTTCTGACCAAACTGTCAGAAACAGACTCCATGAGGGTGGCATGAGGGCCCGACGTCCTGTAGTGGGACCGGTGCTCACAGCCCAGCACCGTGCAGCTCGATTGGTATTTGCCAGAGAACACCAGAATTGGCAGGTTCGCCATTGGCGCCCCGTTCTCTTCACAGATGAGAGCAGGTTCACACTGAGCACATGTGACAGACGTGAAAGAGTCTGGAGACGCCGTGGCGAATGTGATGCTGCCTGCAATTGGTTTAATTGACTTGGTGTTATACTGTGATGATTAAGTGTTCCCTTAATTTTTTGAGCAGTGTATTTAAGAAAGACTGACTAGGTTTTCTGCTTAGTCAGAAGGTTATTCACAGGTGGTCATTATTGTGTTATATCCTATACTCTTGTGAGTATTGTGATGTGGTATGGTCCAAAATGGTGATTCCTAATTTCTTAGCAGTTTTACAAAATTATATTAGTTTTTTTTTTAAATGAAGGCAAAATAGTTTCATGCAAAGAAATTTACTACAAGTTATATACCCTCACTTTTTTTTATTTGTATTGTTTTGTTTTAATTGGACTTTTGAAGTTTGATTTTACCTTTGCACAGTTACACCACGTGATATTTTTGCACTTTAAAATCTTAAATATCCCTGAATTTATCATGGGCCTCCATAAACATTTTGCGGTTCAGTAAAGGAGAAATACAACATAACAATGTTTTTGTATTTATTGGTTTTTTTTGGAACATATTGGATTTGGGCCCTAAACCTACACGTCATTGACCCTATAAATAAGAAATGATTATTATTATTATTATTGAATGAGAGTGTGGTTTTTGGCACTTTAGTATTTGCTGCTGGTGTTCTGCTGTACTGCAGTTGCAGGTTGACAGAGTAGCAGATGGATACTTAGGCCACAGTGTCTCTTTGTTAGCATGTGCGTTTCCCTCCTCGTTCAGCCATGGTATCGAAGCCACCACCTGATTCACACACACACACACACACACACACACACCAAACTTTTCAACTGTTTCCATGGAGACTCACCCCCCCCCCCCCCCCCACACACTCTTTAAAAATGGCAACTTGAGAAGAAGTAGCACCTACCTTTTTTGTAAATTTCTTTTTCACAGAGCTTTCGCCAACTTTTCCAGTGGCCAAGCAATATTACCTCAGCCCTTCACGCACTCCCCCGCTATTAGTCTTAATATAGCTCAGCATTTATCCACAGTACATTATTCTCAAATGTTAAAGGACTGGAAAACCAGAAAGCTTTTGTAGGATGTTATAGGCCCACTCCAGTTGTCACACAGAGGTTATGTCATCAGCTGACTGTGACCAGTAATTCAGTGAAGCCATATGATTGGCCTCGTCCTGCCAGAGGAAAGTTAGACTTCAGTAACTGCTTGGAGTAACTGTTTCCTCTCATTGAGTTCCTCTCAATGACACGTGAGGCAACTGTCCGCCGCGAGAAATATGCCTCACTGTAAGACTGTATGGCCATTGTGAAAAGTGGTCAACGCTTACAGTCAGTGGGTTTTCAACAAGGGGTCCACGGAAGGTGCTGTAGGGGTCAGACCTGGCCAGACCTGATATACAGTGACATATATAGATTTGAGAAAATGGTTCAAATTTGAAACCTTTTTTTAAAATATAACCCTTTTTAAAGTTTGATGGGGGTACCTTGGAGCCTGGGTGGGGGTCTTTGGATCAGAAAAGGTTGAAAACCTCTTTTTTACAGGGAAGTACACTGGAGGATTAGAAACGCCTTAACTGCATGGCTCCATGTCTTGTTGAGAACAAGAAAAAGAAGAATTTTTAAAAATTGTACGTGTACATTCGATTCAGTCGTCAACGGTTTCAAACTTGAGGCATTGCTGAAACCCAATAATCATTAACACTCATATTTTATTATGCATACAAATGAATACCGGCAGCATTAAATGTAAAACGTGTTAGCTCGACTATGACTTTGTGGGTCCTTCTAAATTAAGAGCCCGTCTTTCATTTTCCAGGAATTTCAGAAATGTGTAATTAACTGTATGTGTTGTGTCTTATGTGAGCATTTTTGAAAAGCTTGTATAATACTGTAAGTTGTATTCAATTCTGGATAAGAGATTATCTTTCTCTCAGCACACCCTGATCTTTTCTTTCACTGTTTATCTTCATCAAAGTCTTGATTCATGCTTTATATTCCATTTCCCTGAATTTAGGATATTCTTTCACACCGAAAACAAGATGATGTAGGTAGTGACATACCAATTCAGTGCAGGTGTGAGAGAGGAATGAGGGGCTTTTTTTAGAGGAAAAAAGGGGAACATTTTTCCAGATTATTTCCAGAGTGGTGATTGGAGAGAGAGAACATAGTTTTTGGAGGAAAGGAGAGCGATTTCAGGAGAGATGACAATTTAGAGAGGCGATGATTTTGAGAGAGCGATATGTGTTGATATGTGAGCGGTGGACGTTGGGGTTGGGGGTTGAGCTTTGGGGTCAGACACTGAACAGGAAAGAACACTATCGGCAGTACACAGACCAGAGTACAGAAGTGCGTTAATCCTTTTCACCGTTCAGTAGGCCCGGGGACTGCACTGGAAGGGAAACGGCATTGGTTTTACCGCAATTAGCCCAGCGAGGGATTAACTTAATGCCTTTCATACCATTGTGGAGCCGTTGTCGCGGAGGTTTTTAATAGATATGAATGTGTAATTTGTTTAATTAAGACTGTGTGGGGTGCGGGAGGAAATGGAAGCCACCGTTTGTCCTGCTATTCTTTCATCTCCCGTCATGCGGTTTTCTGTAAGGCTGGGAGGGAGGAACATTCGCATGGCAATTATGACAGCTGCCACAGCCAGTTAAATTTTTTTTGATTATGGCAATGGTAATTGCGATTTTTTAAATACAAAACGACCATGAAGTGAAGTGCATATTTTGCACACAAATCACCAACCTCTGGAACATAATGGAAAGAGGCCATGCAGAATAGGCAGAACCCCTTGACAACCCCCTACTCCCCAGGCCCACTCCTGTAACTACCAGGATTTTCACTAACATACCATTTCGCATCTGGCAGTGTACAGTAATTATTTAATTTTTTTACTAGCAATGTTTTTTTTTGTGCTTTTTTTGGAAAATTAAGCAAGATGAGCCAAATGCAAGCAAACTCTAATTCCACTTTGACCTACAGTAAAAAATAAAATAAAATAGACTTCAAGATTATCTATTTATGCATGTATGTATAGAATAGAATAACTTTTATTTTCCTGCTAGGGAACTTCAGTTGTAGCCCCAGCAACAACAAAAAAGACATAGACAGTGGGGCAGACCCACAACACACAAACATATCAGACAAAGACATCCAACTGAATTATTACATAAATTAAGTGAATTAAAGTGTTATACAGCCATGATTAAAAATAGCCCCCGCTGTCCTGAGATGTCCAGTGTCACCAAGCAGTCCAATACACAAACTCCGCCTCCATGACACTCCTCCATACACGCAGTGCCGCGGCCTCCGGTCTCCGGTCACCGCCGAAACGGAGCACCGAACTGCGTCAATCTTCCCAGTTGTCTCCTCACTCCTCCCCCGCATTATGTTCTCCTTCCCTGGTTGCCATTTGAAGATTGCCTGCACTCCCGGATCAGTCCCAAAATCTTAAACTCTGGTCCGGTGAAGAGCGACGGTAAGGTTTGTTGCTGCAGTCTGCGGATCCAACGGACATTCCCGAGCATATGTTGCGAATGCGTCTCCATGGTGACGACCAAACAAAATTATATCGACTAGACAATTCATCAGTATTATCAAAAAGAGCAGCAGGAGTGCCCTGAAAAATCTCCAGCCCGCTTCCCCGTCCCACTACAGACACACAGCACATGAAAAAAAACTAAGACAAAAGCCTGACACAACAAAACACATTCAAATTAACAAACATGAACACGAGAGACAGCTGGACTACATGTCGCCATTACAGCGTGCATTGTATATATGCACATGGTATGTATGTGATTGTGTGCACACACGTGGTGCATGCATGTGTGTGTATGTGTATGTGTGTATATATAATGCGTGTAAAACATGATTGCAAGTAGTTTTAAATCTTTCTGTGCATGTCAGGGATGGTTTGGAGCCAGAAGAAGCAGTTCCTCATGTTTTTTTAAGTTTTTTGTTGTTTGTTCCGCATTAGTGTAACATGCACTCCTGGGCTGACTGTGGCGCCTGGCCAGCCCCAGAGTGGCCGTTCGGTGGGCGCAACTCATTTGATATCCATCCACATTAAGCGGTCTCTGCTGAAGCTAATGAGGGCCGATTAGCAATGCAAAACAGATGGGCTGTTTAATCTCACCTTAAGTGTGGTGGGCTTGTGCGATACAGTTGATGGAGATGTAATTTTGTGCCAGCCCTGTGAAGTCCTCTCTTGTTTGCCTTGTTTGGTTGTGACCTGGCTCCTGGTCAAGCCTGTTCCAGACACTCCACTCCACAGGCCTTCTAGCCTTTTTACAGTGAAACCCAAAGTCCAAATTCCAAGAAACCCAGAGGTCCCCCAATTCCCCTGCTCACCCTACCCTGTTTGAGTCCTCTGTTATTTTAGCTTTAACTTCTGACTTGATCTTCTTCTTGTATGTCCATTGAAAACTCAAAAGGCCTATTGCCTTTATGTAAAAAAACATATTTGGAACATTTTGACACGTGTTTATTCTTATGCCTGGTATACACTACAGGAATAAGTGTAAGTGCGGAGATCGAAGAGTAGACTTTGTATCCACAATTTTAAATAATGTTGATAAAAGATGCGATGTAAATATAAAAATAAAATAAAAATGTATTACTCACCTAATAGTCTAATTGTGTACTATGTGAATATAATGGGTAATAATGGGCTTATATTCATTTAATAACATAACATCAACCTTTATTTATTTTTTTACTTTTATTTTTAAATAATTACAAAATACTGATATTTATGGTGTGGCGATAACCACACTGCTGTAGGATGGTCCACCGTGTGACCGACACCAGTTTAGCGGTAGAATGATGGCTTACATGGAAATAGCAGCGATTTTTTAAAGAAACGGTCATTAAATGTGAGATGCTCTCCTTTGTTAGGATTTTGAAAGCCGTGCAACATTGGTGTACATTTGGCTCTTCTATATGAATATTATGAAAGGAGAACATTTATATTTTATATAAATTATATTTATATCCCCCCCAAGCATTGATATATTGATCCAAACAATAAATCGGTGACCCTGAAATCTAATTTGTTCTGATCCATAGTTTTAATGGCGAATCATGTTTAGAGTCTCTCGTAATGGACAAATGCAACTGTTTTGTGTATTCTAAGGTATTCAAGATTTCCTGTTTGAATAATCTTACTCTCACTTTGTTCCTCCCCCTTTCAAGCACTGTAGTTTTTCTGTGTAAATAATGACTCAATGCAATGAGTCTGAAATCAATCACACATTCAAGTGTGAACATTTTGTACAGGTTCTTAGGAGATCCTGTAAGAATATTGAAAGGCTTCTGCAATATTGATTCAATAATCACTGTGGCTTTACTTCCTAGGTTAATTGATGTGTCCATGTACTGATCCCAGTAATCAACTAGTGTCCTTGTCATTAGTTTGTCTAATAACTTGTATAGTCGTGTCCTTAGATCACTTTCTGACCTATGGTCTGTTTACTTTGGTCTGGGTATTCTTACTGTTTAAAAACATTTGAGGACACTTTGCGATATGAGCAACTGTCGTGACTGTGAGCAATAAACAATGTATCGTTGTGATTAATGTGATTTAATATTTGTCCACAGTGACCCATCAATGTTCCAAAAATTTAATAAAAAATAAGGCGACGCTCTGGAAATATTAAGAACCAGTGCTCGTTACATTTTCAAAAGTGCATTGTGGACAGCTCGAGCACCGACTTGGTCAATTCTTAAAAATGCATTTTAAAGGACATGGTACAGTGGAGAGTTTTTTTTTCTCCAGCTCAAACATTGTTGCCCGCATTACACTTTATAGCATTAGACTTCATCTTAGTCTCTATCCCTTATGCAATAAATCTATCAGTCAGTGCTTTTTATTACGAGGGCTACAGAATAAGTGGGGGACCTCTTTTCTCCACATACTGCTCAGCAAGCTTTATTGGCACACACTGGTATGGGGGAAGACTGACTTACACACACTAAAGGCAATGGGGGTCCACAAACGGCAACCCAAACACATTGACAGTAGAGGCTACATACAGCAGACTGTATGAGGTCATAGGGAGACATTTGGGACTTGTGCATTAAGAACAACAGTAGTAACGCCAATGGCAACACCCATGGACTAGCTAGCCAGTTGGCCAACACTACACTTTAAACACTGCAAGTTTATCATTTTATGGTATATTTTAAAAGTATTGTCTTTCAGAGGGTTGTTTCTCCTGACTTATTTTTCCATAGAGTTCAATGAGAAAATGAGTGAGGAGAAACAACCCTTGAAACATCCATATCTACTGCATATCTTGGCAGCAGAGTGATGGTTTGAGGCTCGTTTGATACCTCAGACCCTGGATGACTTACAGCCTTTTAGCCAACCATGGGTTCCATACTGTTCCAGTGTAATTTACATTTTAATCTAGTCCCACCTCCCAATTCCCATAGAGATCCATTCAAATGCAGAGAGGTTATAGTGTCGCTTGTAAGATATCAAGATATCAAGAGTCTTTTCATATCCTTTTATACCCAGTCATGATGGCATCAACTGTTTACCTGTGGAATGTTCCAAACGGGTGTTTTTTGAACTTCCCAGTCTTTTTTTTTGCCCCAGCCCCAACTTTTTTGGAACGTGTTGCAGGCATCAAATTCGGAATTAGCGTATATTTACAAAAATCTAAAAAGGTTTATAAGGTAAAACATTAAATACATTTAATTGAAAACAGTACAAAAAAATATAAAAAGTTCTTTACAAATCACTGCTTTCTGCTTTTATGTTTGGAATTGGGGTTTGCAAAAATCATGAAGCTTTGAATATTTTTGGACTATGTCACAACATGGGTAGTATTAGGACTACATTAACCCCTGAAATATGCATGGGCCAGAATTGGTTTTGTTTATTTTCATTCATTGTGTTTTTTATGGTGAAATCAATCTGGTCACACAATATACCGTTTGAAAGTGTTAAAAGTCACAATTCTACCTCTAAGCTATTATATGATTCCAATGTTATATCAACAACGGTTCCTTATTCTGTTCCATTATAAAATACAGGCTCAATCAAAACGACTCCATACGTTCTTTGTGTTCTTGAAATCCCCAGACGATACAAGTCAGTATCCTTATCCTGGCAAAAAAATAAATAATAATAATATTTTAGGCAAGCAAAAGACTTCCGCCGTGTTTGAGCTTCTGTTACTTTGTTTCAGTAATACTTAATTCTGACTCTTAATTCTGATTTGGAAAACAAACTTCTAAGGGTTACCTTACAGAGGAGACCATAGATTATCCCTGTCGTCACAGGGGTTCAAGAACGGTAACCATTTTCTTTTCGAGCTTGTGTTCAAAAAAGTTGTGCTTGTAAAGGGGTTAATCCCAATATTTGATGACTGTTGATTATGTTTGATATAACTTTAGCTAAACAAAATAGCAAGTCAATTAAACATGCTATGAACTCCGTAAACATCACAAAATATTGTTAATGTTAGCAGCGCAGAATTTGCAAATGCGTGCGTTAATGTCAAGAGTATGTTTTTGATGCATATTTATTGATAATATTATCACAATACATTTTTTTAAAGTTTAATATTCAATGTATTCTAAATAATGATTAAACAAAATATATTGGATGCTTATGTGGGGTTTCACATACTATACCGTCTCTCACAACTTTCATAAATTAATGATATGGCTGTGCAGTCACATGGTTCAAGAGCTCACCAGTAGTGTGAGGGAGAACTATTTCAACATTAGAAGCCATGCTTGTACAAAAAAATAAAAAATAAAAAAATCCATCTATACCCATCAAAGATTGGAATCCGCCCGATTGATTGGCCATGCTGAAGTATCGGTCAACCTCCAACCAGTACACTACTGTGTTCTAACAACTCAGTCATTTATTGCGGCTACCTGCAATACAGTGTAATCCATGCCATGCGTGTGTGTGTGTTTACCATTCACTGGGGCCTGCTTTATTGGGAAAAGGTCGTCAGGGCATGAACTGAAGAAACCCAAGCTTCCGTTCAGTTGGCAGGCATTCTGGAAAATCCCCACTGAGCTAGGGCGAAACTAATGAGTCGATTGTGGAATTCATTTGTAATTAATACGCTGCGTAGCCGATTAAAGAATCAGAGAAATAGTGCGTCTCAAGGATTGGAAGCCATCCATTCCCCCCATTGTCTACTCCTTTAAATGGCTTGGTTATAATTGTTTTTAAAGTGTATTTCTAGATTTATTGTGCCATAAATATGATTAATGTAGGCTTAAATACCTCTCGGGCCTGCAGGATTGGAAAAGCAACAAAGTGCTTCCTTAGTTACCAACACTAGGGGGTTACTTTTTTATAATCAGTATGTGACCTTGTGGTTTTCTCCACAGAAGATCTCTTCATCAAATGTCATCATTTGCTTCATTTGGATGCAGAAGAACTGTTTTTCTTGACCAATTACCAGCGTGAGCGACTTGTTTTTGTGGAGTCTATTTAGTTTCCAATAACATAATGACTGAACTGGTGTCTCTGGAACATGTCTCTGGACGTGATTTTGTTTTTCTCCCCATCACCAATAAATCTCCTTTATTGCACGCTTCGGTCCTCAGCCATTGGCAAATTAAATACCAACAATATGTGCCTAACTTTCTCACAGAAACTTTACTGTCTCGTAATCCTCGCCGATACAATAAAATAATAAAATGTATAGGAAATAGATACAGTTAGAAAACACTGCTGCAGATCAAAAAAAAGTCATACGCAAGAATATTTTTTTTATTGTGAATATTGGTGAAAGTAGGTGCCGGTAATCTAAAAAATTTAATAAATGTTAATGTGCAGAAAAGTTGCTTGAGTCTAAAGAGTTAGTCAGATTGACTTCCCTGTTCTAAGTGCAGTCAAGTGATTCTTGCTTCATTCCAAATGAGTATCCAGAGTTTTATTGATCAGCGATGGATCTACGCATACTATGCAGGAACAATACATAATAATCATAAAACTATAATAATGTATTATATTTATATATAACATTTCACAATTTCAAAGTGCCTGACAAAGAAGATTGGAAAGCTCACCCCAACCACCACCTAATTAATCAATGGTCAGGATGAAATCACTAAAATGGTAGCAGTTCACCCCAGGTGATTCCCCACCAACACGCAGTGTTGCACGCTTTCCTCAGGAGTGCTTAGTTGACGTTCTTTATGCCCTGTTTTTGATCTCCAGCATTTTCTGTGCACTGTACTAGTCGGGGAGGAAAAGCGTGCTTAAATAATTCCACTGAGACGATTCAAAAGGACACTCTTGTTGAATGAAGAAGAACCATATCCACTGTATTGCTCAAATAGCCCTGAATAATACAAGATGAATGTCTTCGTTTTTTGGTGTTTTAAAATCTCATATTTCTTTCCTCTTTCAAAACCCTTGGGTTTGGAGAAATATTGGCCACCAAAGCTTCACGCAGGTAAATATTTAGTAGCCAATCTGATCGAGACAATGATAGAAACGGACAATGCTCTGGCAATTCCTTTTATTTGTAGATTTCCTTGGCATGTGCTGAGCTGAGATATATTGACTTATTTGAAATGTGCGCTGTTTGTAATGACGTATATTAATTTTCCCGCCAGTGCTGTTTGTTTGCCCGAGGGAACAGAGGGGAAATGCGAGTTCTGAAAAGCCTTTTCTATTTTTGTTTATAGAACATGTCATGATTGTGTGTGCATACATACTGCATGCTCTATGTATTGAGTGTGTGTGCGTGCGTTCGTTTGTTAGTGCGTGGGCGGGAGCACGTGTCTATGATGGATGGGTGCACGGATTGATGGTAGTGTGCATTCCCTCCTCACAGCAAGGGTTGCCATCTCTGGCCTGGAGACACAAGGTCTACTGTTTTTTTGTTTACCCAGCTTTTAATTAATCATGACCCACAGCAGACCCACCGTGCTTGAAACACTCTCTGGTTTCGAGAGATACACGGTGATACGAATAGAAAAAGTTATACATTTAGTAATATAATATAGACAGTAAATGAGCACATTCTTAACGTTTGTCTTAAATTGGTATGCTGAAAACCTTTCTAGAACAATACATCCACAACAGAAAAGGGATTTTTTTTCCTCACGCCAAATGCATTGTAGTGTGTGTGTGTGTGCGCGTGTGTGTCTACGTGCGTGCGCACCATAAGCATGTGGCGTGAGGCGAAAATCACAATCCTTTATAGTCTGTATATATACAGTATATACTGTATATGAGATTAAGTACAAATTAAACTTTGCAATAATACATGTCATGCAGTCCATACTGAGCTTACTACAATGGGTATTAGATGTAAGTTATGTCTCCGGTTTTTACGACGCACACTAATACTTCTCAGATGGTTGTCTTTTCATTATCCACACAGAAATACCAAGGCCCACTCATAATTGAGCCTTGCCGAATGAGATTCTCCTGTGAACGCTTGACAACACATTCCTTTCCAGAGAAGTAATGACAGAAATACATTTTAATGGGCTTGGCAGGAAATGCACGGGACGGCAACGTGGGCATCCATAATGAACAGAGTTTAACTGTACGAGACAGACCGCCTTGAAAAGAACAAAAGATGACAAAAAGACTGGATTGTTTTTTTTTGTTGTTTTGTTTTGTTTTGTTTTTTTTCCTCAAGGAAAAGGGCTTGGTCGGAGCTGATGTCTGGATATATGAATCTCTGACAGTGCGCGCATTTCTCCTCTCGGTGCGCAATCGTCCTCAGTATAGCTGTTTGTCATGAATCCGCCCCAGTACATCTGTTCATTTCCAGTACACCCGTTCAACACCATTGTCCCCGGTTCATTTGTTCTCTGGGAATCATCCCCGGTCTGCCGGTTCATTACGAATCTTCCCCCCCCCGTATGCGTGTTCCTCGTAAATCAACCCCAGTACAGCTCTTCATCACGAATCATGTCCAGTACCCCTATTCGTCCCCAGCATACCGGATTACCTCAGAATTCTTGCTTGCATTTTTTAAAATCCCCAGTATGTCTGTTCATTATGAATAATTCCCGGAATGCCTTTTTATCATAAATCATACTTGGCATGCCTCTTCATCAAAAATCATCCCCAATATGCCTACTCATCAAGAATCATCCTCCGCATGGCTGTTCATTAGGAAACCGTGCCCAAGATGCCTGTTCGCCACAAATCATTCCCGGGATGCTTCCTCCTTATGACTCATCCCCGGTATGTTTATTCTGTCATTTTCTGAGCAAATGAACAGGCTTCCCAAGGATGATTTGCAATTAATTTACATACTGGAGATTTGTACAGTCAGATTTGTAATGGACAGGTCTACTGAGGAGATTTGAGCTTTGCAGTCATACAGGGAAGTCCTCTCCCGTATGCGTATGTGTAAAACTCAAATTTCCTCCCCTCTTTGCCTGTGCATTACGGATCATCCCCACTATGCCTCTTCATCACTCACAAACTCATGTCACGCACCGAACATCATGCACAGGCGGAACTCTGTGTGTCCCAGAAGGAGACTCACAGGAGAAAGTAGAGATTCCGTTACAGGAAGCCTTTACAACACTGAAATCTGATCCTGTGTTAAAAGACCTGTCCATCTTCATTAGGGATACCATCACCTCAGTTAACTTTGTGGAATCCCCATGACCTTTATGTAACGAGCTCAGCACACGCACACACTCACGCACAAAAAGTATGGACAAACGCGTAAGCCCACATGCGCATGCAAAGGACCAGCTAGCTAATGCACGCCAAGCCATCGCACAACCCTGAATGTAATTACCTTATTCGTACACAGGAATGTCATTAATTTTCATTCGAATGTTTCCGTAATTGTTCAGGGCTGGTCCTGACTCAATCTGTGTCTGTCCTTAAGCACCGGTACTCACAGAGACTTGGACTTCAATAAATAACCAAATAAGCAGACATTTGCAGTCGTGCAGTGTTGCACCCAGAGCGACTTCGCAGACGTCTGGAGTCCATGTCCCTGAGGTATGAGTGATAAATGCAGGGGCTGAGGAAATTGAATTTTCAAGAGACACCATCCAAAACAAGCAGCTCAGGATTTTACTGATGAAGTACATCATGACAGACAGACGGACAGACAGACAGAAAAAAGTAGCTCCAACTGAACTAATATCTGCTTGTCAGTTTCTATACGATATGGATACCTATTATATGGCATCACATACAGTAAAGCACAAATCACACTGGTTTTTCTGCTCACTTCTCTGAACAGACGTTTTACTTCGTACGTGCAAAATAGATGTGGAACAGAGTATGAAAACGGGCAGAAGCTCATCTGTGTCTTTGAGTTGCTGAAATATTCTTTCATCTGAAAGTGACTTTGTAGGATTATCACGTTAAATTAAGACCGTGCAAGATTAGTCTGCAATTCACACCCACCCCCGCGTAGAGTGCACTGGCAGAAGTGTGCTGTTTAATGTGCACTGTGTAGCACGCAACGTGCAGTACGCAAAAAATATCCACAGTACTATTTTCCAACCTGTGGAAGTGTCGTAAGGCGTTCCACCCTCGCGCTGTCATGTCACGTGCCGTTTTTGTTGTATTTGAAAGAAAACGTCATCGAAGCTGCGCCTCATTTTTTAAAACGAAGCTTCACGTCTAATGCGACCACAATGTTCGCGTGCTACCGAATATACTCAGCGAAACCCCGGACGTAAGTGTATCATACAGGGGTTTAAAGTATACTATATTGAGAGAAAATTTTGCCCACTTAACTTTTCGTCCTGTCTACTCAGCAAGCCTACCTAATAGTATGGAAGGGTGCTGGTTCAGACACAGCCTATGTCTTAGTCCACACAGTACAGCAGGAGTGATCTCAGTCATGACATAAAAGTTACCATATGTATCTTTTTATTAGGGTATTAGAGCGCTCAGTTAATTAATGGCGTCATCAGCAGTCAGAGCTTCCTTCACAGGAGGGCCTTTACATCCTGTACGGACCGGCTTTATTGTGTTTGCGTGAGGCAGCACGCTGCTTAATGACAGGGCTTGTGAAACGGTACAGCCTGCCTTCAATGCCGAATGTGTAGGTCAGAACTTGCCCGAAGCTTGAAATTCTTGCGACGCTAGCCTAAATAAAGAACAGTTGAAAACGCATTGTTTCAAGGTACCTATGCTGTGTTTAAATAACATCCCCCCCCAAAGTCATCTATTAAGACTGAAAACAACAATTAAGTCACACACACAAACCTAAATCGCAAACATTAAACAATGTTACGGTGTGCTAGCATAACCAGGAGGCTAATGGCATAGCTCTGCATGTATTCAAATCTTTTGTTGTGGGCACTCTGCCATGTTCTATTTCCATAAGGAAGGCAAAACACGGAGTGACCCTCAGAATGCTGATATCAAATCGAGGGATACAATTTGGACCGTTTTTTAGGGAACAGCAGGGCCACCGTTTGGCCCTAGTGTATGGCCAGCAGCAGTACCGCCCTCTGCATTTCCTCTTGTCGAACTGAGAGGGCTGGGTTTGGTTAGTAATTGGATGGGAGCCAAACTGGGAAAAAGTTGCTGATGGAAGAGGTGTCGGCGAGCCAGTAGGGGGCACCTTTCCCTCTGGATCAAACAGTCACCCAAATGCCTCAGCACAGGTGATGGTGAAGTGCGGAAATTCCCAAACTGCCCGAGAACAATTGCTGAGCTAATTAATTTGCTTTACCCCACTCCTCATTAACAATCTAACATATGCTCATGTATTGAAGTATTTTCTTTTTATATATAGGTCAATATAGCGGTATGTACACTAACAATGCCGTGTTTATTTTGTACAGCTGTCTATGAAAGGGGTATAATCCGTGTTTTTACAGTACCAGAGACCCCTCACAGGCTATTATATTCTATGGATCTGTATTATAAAATAAGTATATTCAGTACAATATAATTGTTATAAATTTCAGGGCTCATGATATTACCTAGGATGTGTAAACAAATTTTTTTTTTAGATAACTTGCTTTTATGTCAAATACAGAAATCTTAACATTTCTAAAATTGTGTGTCTGTGTGTGTGCGCGCGTGGTGGTGGTGGTGGTGGGGCGGGGATTGACCTCCTGCGGTTCTGGTCTAGATGGGTGTTAATAGGACGCCAAGAGCCGCGTCCCTAACTCTTCAGAGGGGGCCCCTGTAACCCCGGAGCCTGTCTACTAGGAGCATGATCCCCTGTTTTAACGTGAGCCCCACCCTACGTCTAATTGGACCGCGAAGCTTCGCCGACGAGCAGATGTTTCTGGCAGTTTTGGGACCCGCCCCTCCTGATGCACGAGGTCGTTTGAGGACGGCGGGCAGATTGCCGGCAGATGTGAGGCACGAGTGAGCTCCTCCCTCACTTCGAGATGCCCTCTCTCTCCACGTTATGGCCGGAGTCATTCTGGGGGGGGGGGGGGGTGCCCAATAGTCTGTGAACTTGTGGTAAAGAGTATTGGCCCGCGGCCGGGAATATTATCATATAATTTTGGGAATTTCACCCGGCAGTCCTGTGTGCGCGCAGTGACAGTGTGATACGACCTAGCAGAGCAAGGCTGTCTCTCAAAGTTTTATAAAAAAACTAAAGGAATAATAAAAACATGCCACAGAGAGTATTCAGGCTGGGTGCAGGGTTGTGGGAGAGGAGATTAGATGGAGACTGTCCACACGGAACAGGCACTAACAGTAGACAGGAAGGTCTTTTTTCCATCGGCCACAGTCAGCGACTTTTAGAGACAGCCCTGCTCAGCTTTCTTTGCCATTGACTGCACATTCGGAAGTTGTCAAAGTCTGAATGGCCTCTTCTTATCATCAACTGTTCTTATCATCTAAGGTGTTATTCTTTTTACCAAGCTGCGTTGTGTTTCACGTAATTGGATCCCCCGCTTCTTTCTGCTTAATACCCATAATCCTCCTCTGTCCTTTGCTCATGCTGTAAAATTTAACTTGCTATGTAATAAAATGCAAATTCTGTTATATGACACAAGTGCAAGTTTTGAGCTCAGAATGACATGTCGACATTGATGTTGGCCAGATGGGCAATGAGCCACAAAAAAAAAAGCCTTGGCAAAAAAAACCAGCGAGCCTCATTGTCGAGTCTACTGTACATACCTCCCCATTCCCCCTGTGCGCTCTTGTGAAATCTGCACACGTCTGCACTTTTGCGCAACGTCGAACAATTTGTCATCCCGGGCAGCCCGCGTCTCTCTTCCTCATCTCCGGGATCGCCAAGGCAACGGAGCGTTTCTGCTGCTCCCGCACGAGCCTGTATGAAGTGTCGCCGATGCGAATGTAATGGCGGGATATCTCTCGGCTTTACATCGGCATGGTGGCTCTCTTTTGCTTATTAAATCACCATCCAACATATTGTCTGTTATCAGTCTCTTCCAATAAGAACTGTGCAGGGCTCTCATTGCGATGAGCGTATGTTAGCCAATACACATTCTGCCGAAATCATTCACTATACGTTAAATGAATGGCGGTTACACACACATACAAATCTGCACAATACACCGATTGTGGGTATGAAAATCGAAGACATTCTAAAGACGGCGATGAAAACACTGAGCTGGTTTTTTTTTCAAGGTTGTTGTTGCTTTCAAGCCGAATCGCAGGGCATCATTATAAACCCAACAGTCGCGAGGAATCCAGTATCAATCCCATTGTGTTCTCATTTAATGTTGTCAGATGGGATATTCGAAAGACGATAAATAATTCATGTGTAATTTCATAGGGCGTTCTTTCTTTGGCAGTTTTGGCAATTCTGTTGCCACGGGAATACTCGAGCAGCAGGGATACTATTTTCAGTTTTATAGCATTGTTTTGTTTTAAAATGCTCTTTTGAGGACGTATCAATAGCGGCATACTTTTTTTTTTGGTGGTACATTGGTGCAGAGGCACGGTTTCAAAACAAACTAAAAGGACTTGAATGAAGTCTAGCTTTCATATGCTGTTCATGGCAGCTTAATGTTTGAGAGTACTTGGATAATGACGGTTGCTGGTAAAGCTGGTTTGAAGAGATGAGGAATGATGGAGGGCTATTATTTAAAAATATTGTGTCCGTCCGATTCATTGCAGCTGATTGCTTTAAAAGGAGAATGTTTATTTTTGCATTACATCAAGTGCACAATTGTTGTGTTGCTCTATCCAGGCATGTGATGTAATTTTCCCATGATCTAAAGCCATTAACGAGTAATATTTTGTCAACTTTCATTTGGATTCCTGGTCTCTTGTACAAGTATATGACTGCATGTATTGGATGCAAGATGGCGCTTAATGCTTAAAATGTGAATTTATTATAATAATTTATCTTTTTTACAGCCATTGCATGTGGCAGTAGTATGCACTGTTAGAAAAAAAATTCTGTTTTTAATTACAGACTCATTGCTTGAATGGAAAGAAATGTGTTTGTTGCTCAATGTCAGTTTTATGGTGGTTCCCAGTCAAATCATCACCATGGCCAAGCCTTTTAAATGCATTGCAATCTGCCTGCCTTTCAGACAGAGCCTGGAGATAATGACCTGCTGTTGGCTTGGGGGCACGTTTGTGTGGCACGCTCCCCAGCACCTGTGGGTTTCTGAAACGCTGCATCCCTTTGAGACCTTGATTTTTTTCTGTGGATGACAGAGCACACAAAATGGAGATTTTCAATCAGAGGAAAATTCTTCTAACTATAGGTATGTCCTTCATGTAGGGTGAAGTCATATACTAACCTCAGGTCCTAACAGTTATGATGTTACATTTTAACTATACAATAGTTAGATGAATATTGAGCACACGCATACAGTACGTAAATGCTTTCTCTCCGTAACCTAGTACTGGGCAACACTGCTAGAATATATTTCAGTTTTGTCACTGAAATTTCAGGTGTAGTGTTTAATCAGACGACTCTCGGTTTTGGAACCCTTGTCCTGTCAGCCCACATCTCAGCCCTCGCTTATGCTAATCCCGGCAGTTGTATCAGGATCCGATAGATACGCATCCTTTAATGTTTGCCTTCTGCTTTGTTTCTGTTTGTGTTTGGACTTGGAGAAAGATCATTTTAAATCTCTTTGATAGTTGATGTTTTTTTTTCCCCCTGTTTGCCTGTCTGGAGTTCTTGATCAATTGGGGACGGGGACTGATAGAGTTCCTTAGCCGCGGGTCACACGTAATCAGATTCCACAACATCAGATCCATCAGTCTCCCTGTTGCTGGGAGGCAAGGTGCTTGATTGATTACCACCATGTCGCTGATGCTGGTTTTCATTTGTGATTATTTGGCTGTACTTCACATTGGGCTTTTTACATGAGCTTTTGAGAGTACTCCAAATTGCTTGAAGATATTGTGTGACTGTTGTCCAAGGGAGAGGGGGAAATGATCAATTGGCCTCAAATTGGATATTTCTCATCCAAAAATTAATTTATCAAGGACAATGTGCAATTCATTCATTCTAAGTAGCCAAAAGATGCTTTTTAACGGCAGTCCCAAAGCATGATGTCAAGGTGGAACACCGCTCTTGTACCCTTGAGCAATGTTATGTAACCTGAGGGAATTACCAGTTGTGTGAATAGATAATGCTAATAAGCTGCGCTAGATAAGGGCGTCTGCTAAGCGAATAAATAACGGAGATGGCAGATGTTTTTTCATGTTTGAGTAAAACGGAAGAGGCTCCAAATCTTATGTTCAAATCGGAGAGGGAGTGGGGAGTTAAAAAGGTGAGAGAGAGAGAACTCGCTTATTTGTGCTTTGGTGCTTCAAATTTTCTTTTTAAAATTTGGAGATGTAAATTAGCTGCTGTGCTGGAAGTAAAGGTCATATTCTACATTCAGGACCTGTAGCTACATCCCACCTGCCCGCTACAATCACCACCACATTATCTCTGGGAGAAAAGAAAAATCATGTTTTAAACCTCTTGAATGATTCAAGAAAATGAACTTGTTAACCATAGGGCTTGCTGCTATTTTTTTTCAAATTTGCTTGAATCAAGCCCTAATTAATTACTTTTCAATATTAAAAATATATCGTCACCTTCTTAAAATAATCGCCTAAGTAATTTTTTGAGGAACATGAGATTTTTGCTTAAATCAGCTCTTCATGATGCTGGCCACCTCTGGTAAAGTTGCCTAGATCCTTAATTGAAAGGATCATGCTGTTTTACCCCGGTAATGTAATCGCCTAAGTCAAGAGTGCTCTTAGGCTGTTTGTATGTTTGCCTAAGTCACAATAAATTTTGACTTAGGCATTTTTACAAGTTATTAATATGGCGGCTGCTTCAAGATGCACAAAGAAAATCAACATAAATGAAGTCATTTCCATGATTCTGGACTCGTCCCCGAATGGTAAGTGATAATGTTTACTACAATATTTGGCTAGGCTATAAATGTTGTGTAGTTATTTAGTCTTTAATCCTCTTATGTTACATAATTGACAGACAGCGTTATTTGTAAGTCAATAGTCATCTATTGATATACCCTTTTTGTGTGAAATGATTAACAAATATCATATATTCTGTATTTGGTTCAGTTTATTCTGTTTTCTGAAAAACTTGAAAATATGACTTAGGTGATTATTTTAAGAAGGTGACGATATTAAATTGTATTTTAAAGATAAACAAATTTCGGAAAACAAATATAATTCAAATGAATATTGCCCTATATTAAATCAAATTTCCGTAGCCAGTTTATGGGAATGTGCAATTCAATCAAACCAGACTTAATTTTTTGTACTTCCAATCAGACAAATGTTAAGGGTTATAAAGACTGAAAAAAGATTGAAGAAGCAGGAAAGGCCATGGCCTGAGGATTGTGGTGCCCAGACTGGAGGCAGGAGCTTTTTTTTAAAGCTCAAATGTGCTTGCTTGCTTCATCTTTACCATTCTCACTGTTTTATACAATTAATTAGAGTGAAGCATACATTTATTTTTACTTTTTAAATGTTTTCTTTTATTAGCTTAATTGAGGAATATCAATTTGGGTGTATGGTGTTTGTTTGGGTGTTTGTTTACATAGGCTGCAACTGTTTTAAGGGGTTAGCATTACAGTAACTGCTTTCTGAAGAAGGTAACAGTTAGCTGCGTAGGCTAGCATACTAGGCTGAATGCTAGTTGCTTCATTCTGGCAACAAGTTGCATTGAGCGAGTCTCCTCGTGTAGATTCATCTACAATAAGAAATGGTGGCAGCTACTGCAATAGGAAACCCCATATGTAAAATCCTTTGTGTCTTTAAGCCGCCGAAGATTCAAACATTAGGCTATATATGGATTTGAACACGCTGACCTTGTCCTGGTGGTTTTTTATGTAATCAAGTGAAACAAAATGAGTTCATTAACCTTTAGGTTTTCATTACATTACCTGGACAACATCTTGATGTTGCAACAGTATATCTTCCCATGGTTTGCTATCTTCCTATTTTACAGATAACTTTGAGAACATGCACACATGCATGCTTTGTTGAAATTGGAATAAGAAATTGGCATATTCACCATTTTAAATGAATGCATTAAATTAGCACGTTGACATTGACGGCCATAATTTATTTTATTAGCGTGCTAAAGACATTACAGTCTGGATTATATATGAGGGAGAAGAGCAAGAAGATATGAGAGAGAGAGAGAGAGAGACTCTCTTGTGAGCTGATACTCCACTTCCTCCTAATCAAGCTTTACTGTAAGAAGTTTTCTCGTCCTGAACATCCGATGGCATACGGCAACCTTGTTCCCTCATTATCAGGCCTGATGGAGGAGACTGAGATTTAATGATGGTCTTTATGAGCACAGCTTGTTTCCCTGCTCAAATCTTCCGTTTCAAGATTTCGATCTGTGCTCTTGAGCTTTGAGGAGATGTTTACTAAGGAGAGCGCACAAGCTCTTCCTGCCACACATGGGGGTGTGGGGGGCTGCTTGGAGTAGTTTCTACCTGAGCCTCACTGCAGGGGGGCGCCCAGTTCCTATTTCCTGTGGTGTGCCTGTCCTCTCAACTTGGAGGAAAAAGACCCTTGACCCAGCTCTCAGTGGTAGTCCAGAACCTACCTTCCTGCAAGACGGGAGCTAGTTTATTCATTAGTGGAGGAGTTTGTTCTCTTCCGGACATCACTGTGCAGAGACCAATTGGGTTACAAGTCCTGACCTCTTGAACCTAATGAATCTTCATCGTTTAAAAAAGGGGCAGTTATATCTCACAATCATGGCTTAACTTAATAGGGAGAATGTGTGTAGCCTCAAAAATGATTGGCACCATTGTGAAAGATGGCCAAAAACGGTTGTACAAAAAAATAAAAAAACTAGATAGGAGCTGTATTGTATATTCATGCTAGCGACGAATATAGCTCAAGATTTATCAATGGTGCCAGTCGTTTTTGGAGGTTGCTGTATATGCTAATAGAGGCCCGTAGGCTCAGATATAATTTACCTTTGACGAGGGGGAAAAGGTGAAGACCCTTTTTGGCTTTGGTAGAAGCCTCCTGTAACTCCTCAAACTACTACGTCTCAGGTAATAGGATCCATCACATTAAGAATGTCGTTTATTTTCATTCAAAGTGATTAATGAAGCTTTAGATTTATGTTGGACGCTTGGGAAATGTGGAAACACTTCAGACCAGCTTCAGACCATTCCAACTTCTGCATGGCTTTCTGATTTCTTGCACAGCCTACAGTCTTTGAGGTCCAGAAGAAAAAACAAAACTAAAGAAGCCTTCATTGCTGTATTTTTTCCCCCCACTTCCCCGTTTTTTTTCCCCACAAGGTAATAATAACCGATATAGATCTCCATACACAAACCCTTCTGTTGCAAGGAACTGGGTGTCCATCACTCACGCGCCGTGTCACAGGTTTAGTCATTTGGCTCATCGTGTTGCAGAGGAAAGCAGAGTTAAAATCGTATATTAAATAAACTTTAATGCTTTTTTTTTTTGGAGGGGGTTCTTTAGTATTAGTTCAGATTTGACCTTAGAATTCCAATGGTTTGTCCGAAATCCAGAAAAGGGGGTCTCCCCTTGGGATGTCTCCTGTTAAAGTGCTTTCTCTTAGTGTACTTTCCATACAGTGTCATGCTGGCTGTGGCCTTGAAACCCGTAGAGCACGATGCATGAATGGCCATATGCTCACATATGCATAGTCCTTGCAACTGTAAAATGACATGACAGCATTAACACGGCGAGATAAGAATTTGGCTTTGTTAATACTCTACTCTGATTTGAAATGTTTCATTCTTAATAATTTAACTGAGGAGTTCATCGTTTGTAATCTCGTTTACCCGTTGTACATTACTACAACCTGTCTTATTCATCTGTTTGTGTGTCTTGTCTTTGTGATAATTGTTTGTGTACGTAAGGTCCCTCTTGAAAAAGAGATGTCAGTCTCAGTTGGGTTTTACTGGTAAAACAAAGGATAAATAAATACATTTTAAAAGCTATATTTTAGTGATGGACCATTTCATGTTTAAGCCTAATTTTTACGTCAGTGTCATGTTTGTTGGGAAACGGAGAAGTAAATGGCTACCTTGTTTGCTGGAAGAGGGAGAATGAAATGGCTGCCTTGATTGTTTTAGAAGGGGAAGTGAAATTGCTCTCTTGCTTGCTGGAAAAGGGTGAATGAGATGACTACCTTGTTTGTTGGAAAAGGGAGAATGGAACTGCTATCTTGCACTTAAGGCCTGTTCATACTTTGACATGCAGTGACCACTGGGAGCACAATTGCAGTCTCAGTAACGGTCGAAGTGGCTGTCTGTTGTCTGATGCAATCGACCACATGAGCCTATGTTCTGTGGACATTTAGCAGCAGTGGCTTGGGATGGCGGTAAGGGATATGGACAAATGAAATGCACGTGCTGAGTTCAGATAGTCCACATATATCCGAATAAACTAGGACAGGGTCGACATTTTCAGATGGCTTGCACTTAAGGCCTGTTCATACTTTGACATGCGGTTTGCGAAACTCATTTTTGGGCCACCCCCAGGAATTCCTGCACGTCCTAAAAATTAATTGTGTATGCTTTAGAGAAGAACAAATACCTCTAAACAAAGACAATTGAACAGCAACATTACTGTGGGAACAGGATTGGGGCTCTTCGATGTATTTGTTTGGAAAGGCCTCTACTGTACAGAGGTGTGTTTCACCACACAACCTGAAACATTCACATTAAATTTTTTGGACATGCAGGATTCCTCTGGGTGGCCCAAAAACAAGTTTCGCACACTGCGGTTCAAAAACATGAGGATATTTGCCCTTATTTTGAACTGTGCCTGATGAAGATCTAATCTTCAAATTATAGTGCAATAATTAGAGTTAAATAGAGCTGATAATTAGAGAACGAATGGCATGGGATATTCTCATTCTTCTTTATATCTCACTGTAGGTTTTAACAAAGTTTGGAAGAGCTGGCATCACAGACCAGATGCACCAATTAATGGAGTGGGGATTTTCTCAGTGTCTTTATGAAAGAGCGGACACAGAGACCAGAGTGGGTTTTTTTATTTGAGCATGCCCAGGATTACACCGCGCTCTGACCTCAATGCGGTGAGGAATCCAATTCAGTTCACTCAGGTGTTAGGGTATCACCACTCACAAGAGTTCAGCATGTGCTCTTTTTTTTTTTTTTTTTTTAAAAATTTTTTTGTTTATTTTTTTTTTTGCAAATTTAAAATTAGTTTGCACTTTTTTTTTGGAAGTGTTTTTGTAGTCTTGTAATGCAGCTTTTATGAAATTTTTGCCACTTTGTAATTTGAGAAAACAATCTTAGAATGTTGTTTGTAAAGGAACAACACAAGCAGGAATTGTGTAGTACAGGTGGCAAAATGGCATTCAGCTAACATGGGAAGAGAATTGAAAGACACACGTTCATGTAATGAAAATATGCATGAGAGAGACGACATTTGTGAAAAAAACATTGTTTTTGAATTCGAATGCTTTTTTGCTTTACCAGCTTTTATGCAAACAATTTGTTTGTTTTTGATTACGTTTTATTTTTTTTGTAAACAGATTGTATTGGCCTGTATACAAATGAACAAAATGATTGTATAGTTAAGAACAATATGGCGTAATGCAAAGGTGGTATGTAGATGTGGCAGATTTGTGATGTGGTAACGTAAAGGTGTAAATAGAATGTGGCGTACTGTGTTAACAGATATTTTGTTACTGTAACTTGTAACGATTTAATGTTTTTTTTACGTTAATCATTTTAAGTAAAGTTAATAATAAAAGTGTTTGTTACTACTTTTTTTTTACGTTATTTACTAATAAATAAATAAATGGTAAATTAATGTGTTTAAGAGTGGAAAAATGGATAAATAAATAATAAAATTTAAATAAAATGTTTTTTTATAAAATTATAAAACAATCAAAACTCTTGATAGTTATCTTTATATTTCTGCATGAAATGCGTCTGCAGAGAAGGCTGAAACTGTGCGAGAACTGCGCGAGAGTGTGCAGGCATACGAAATCTTGACATAAAAAATGAAAGTGACAGATCGCAAAAAAATTAATTTCGACAGGTGAAATTCTTTTTAAAAAAATATTGTATCGAAGAAGAATAATATTAAGTGAATGCAAAGCTATCTAAGAAGGAAGAAGCACCTCTGGGATTCACAAAACTCACATACTCAAGCAAAAACCACAACCGGAAAACCCAAACGACCAAGTGACAAAAACTTACGAGAGATTGTCGTCCCGAGAGACCTGAAGGAGAGATGAGAGAATGCCACCGAAACAGGCCAGGAGGGGGAGGGTGCCAGGTAAGGCATAAGGTTAATAAGGCGGCATTAGGTAACGAGGAAACTAAAGAAATTGTAGTGATAAGGTTTTTTGAAAAGAATTGCTTAACTTTGGTGGTAATGGGGGCCTGGTGTAACACTACTTGCAACAACAACACAAGAGGCCTTGCTGACACACTATTGCATTTTAGTCGAAGCAATTGACAAATAGACGTGGCAAAGCATCCAATGCCACAAAGCAAGATTATCCACGATAATCTAAGTGCACCCGCTGGCTGGTGCTGGTGGTGCACGGTTAGCACGGTAAGGTTTGGCTAAGTTAAAATCATATCTGTGTTTGTTTTCTGTGGCCAACCTAACATCCGGCCCCATATCGTAACACATATGAGCCAAATCATTTTTAATTTTAATGATCATTTGTAAGAATCTGTTTGTTGTGTGCCTTCTGTGTGTAGACCTCCTTCTGTGTGCCTTCAATCCGTGACCTCACACCCTGGCAGAGCACAGACAATAAACAACTAGCGTACTTTAAATTAAGAACTCTACAACCGTTGTTTTACTATCTTTGTTGTTCTACTCTTTCTCTTGTTACAACCATACATTGATGGGATCATCTGGTCATTCAACAACTTATTTGTACATATTCTTAATTCTTGCTGACTGCATTTTGCTGAGCTGAGAAGTGAGCCCCAGACCAAACCCCCTGCAATAACACTGCCTCCACAGTGGGGTACAGGCACTATATGCATGGTATGCACTATGCATGACGTTTTTTTGGCCATTTTTTTTTTTTTTTTTGCAGGACCAGCCAAAAAAAAAAAAAATACCATCAAAAAAAAAAAAAGAAGAATTGCAAAAATATACCACAAATAGAATACCAGAGAATGTTTTTTGTTCCAGTTTTTTTTTTGGGGAGATTGGGGGGGGGGGGGGGGGGGGGGGGGGGGGGGGGGGGGTGACAGTTTTATAATATTTTTCACCAAGAGCTCTGCAAAATGTTCTCGATGGTTAATTAATACCCTTCACTCTAGTCCCTTCTTGCAACATTGTACTCTATGCCAGCAGGTTTATGAAACCAGCCAAAAATAACATGCCCATTAATCATTCCTCTTAGAATAGACAAGTATCATTACGTCCGAGTTATCCTGAATATGAAGGTGAATGTAGATGCACGTATAGGAACTGTGCTGGCGATTTGTTAGCGGGACGTTTATAATGGGCTCCTGTAATCATTTGTGCATATGAACATGCTGACGGTTATATCTGGACGTATCTGGGTGTCCTCAATACGCAAGGCGTACGAATGCTGATGCGATGCAGCATGCAAGAAACCCCTCTGGCCTGCTCTTTTCTTAAACTGGTCCGCTGTTTTTCAATGGGATTACTTTTCCCTCCAACAGGAACCTGGGCAGATTGTATCTCCTGAATTGCCAGCGGGAGAGCGTGCTGGCCGGGGGGTCCTTGGTGAACGGGAGAATAGGGGCACCTTGGGAGGAAGTCATGGACTATTTCTTTATAAGGAGGGGGGGGGGGGGTGGAATATATTGATTGGCTTTAAGCTTCAGGCAAAATGGGAAAGAATTGCTTTTTCTCCCTCTTCTGCCTTTAAGGGCTGTGCATTTTTTATGGACCTAATTACAGGTGAAACCCTCTCCTCCGGTCTCTATAGACGGGCTTTAGGGCGGTAATCTAATTTACAGTGGTAATAATGGGGAATTATGGATCGAGACGGCCATCGGTATGCATTTTTCCCCCCGCAGCACCGAGGCTTTTTGTCCTGCCATGGGAAAAGGCCACCTACACAGTATATAGAGATTGAACAACGGAAAATGTCTGTTGCGCTAGAGCATGCGTTGACAAATTAAGATAAAATTCCCGTTTCCTTTTTTCTTCCTCCCCCATTTGAATTGAAATTCCACCACAGTATGATTTTTTAAATAAAGAGATCCGCTCGTAATTGATATGGATATATAGTTCAGTTGGCTCCCCTTTGTGCTTAGTCTGAGAGCAAGTGCCCACGGCCTCTAAAATGACCGCCATACTGCCGAGGATCCCTGACCGTAATGAAATGCCGAACGATCGACGGGTCTAGTCGGTACTCTCTCCGGGCCGGGAAAACGGCGGCTATTTAACACGGCAGTATATGGAAGCGTGTGTAAATCCTGATTTCATTACGTTATGGATCTATGTACAGGGAAATATTTCCTCCATTCTGCCTTCACACAATCCCAGAGGTCTCCACAGCTCGGTTTCTGCAGTTCCACGTCGCCTACTGTTCCTAAGACACAGAGGTTGGCAGAGCCACATCCTCCACTTAAAAAAACCGCGCCATTCAGGATTATTGATTCAGGATTATTGGAAAATAATATCTGCGTTTACCATTTTTACCATCTGCTCGAGCATATAGTAAATTAAATGTTAGCAGTTTAAGCCTGATCATCCTGGAGGATTTGAAACCCCCATTATGTGCAGTGTGAAAATTCTTAATAGAATTTTTTGACTTGTCTGCTGACATCAGACTGATGGCTGATTTTGTATGTTAGCTGAGGATTTCTGCTGAAGACATGAGGTGCTGGTTTTATACATTTTGCTATTTTCTGATGGATTGATGTTTCAGGACATTACCTCTGCCTCTGCCTTTCCCACACCGGGGGAAATCCTTCTTTTTTCTCGTTTTTGAAAGTGATTTGTTTCCGTCTCGCCTTCCGAGTCCAAGACGGTTTTCTCCACAGTGCTATTCTTTCTATAAAGTCCTCTGTTTTTTTTTTCCTTTTGAAATTTTATTCTTTTTAAAGCCATCGCCATTTTTGAGCCTTTCAACGGTTCAGCTATGTTCTTAATGTTCTCAGCTATGCTAATAACGCTACTGTGAGCTCCCAAAATTAGCAGAGGGGATGTTGTTGGGAGATCCGTGACAGACATGCCACAGATTTAAGGAATTCAAAATTATGTCTGTTACATGAAATCCTTAAATCTGTACTCGTGCAGGTGCGGCTAAATGGAAATTTACAGCCACACAAGAATTTTTAGTCACACAGCAGAATCGGTCACACTGTAAAGGCCTGAAATGGAAAAGCCTGTCAGTGGAACGTGAATTGAATAGAAAATAGAAATAGAAAATGAAAAAATTAATAGAATAACCTGATGGAAATGGAAAGTTCAGGTGCCCATGGAAAATAAACTGTATGGAAAAAATGAACAATGGAACGTTGTTGAAAATAAACAATAGATAATGGAATTGCCCTTGGAAGAAATACAATGAAATTGAGATGCCCGTCAAAATTAAATGGCAGAAAATGACATTTCCATTGGAAAATGCTTTGTGCAGTTGACTGTCCTCATTTCACATATTCAAAATGAAATAAGCACGGCTGTAGGATTCTTTTAAAGCACACATTGTCAAGGGTTCTGCTTTGACCAGATAAAAGCTACATTCTAAATATTGCAAAGCTAATATGAGATATATTTAATTAAAACCCACAATTTCACACACGAACAAGCTCACACATACATGTGCGCACTATCATTGGCACAGCTGTAAGGCACAAAATCACAATCTATCTCTCACTCTCTCACACACAAACACATACACACACACACACACACACACACACACTCACACTCGCACACACACCATGCATTCAGTTAGCCCTGCACTTGGTTTTACTTGGACCTCCCCCTGTCGAGCCATGCCATCCCTACAGAGGCTTGCTGTTGAAAAATGTGTCAGCCCTCTGTTCAGCGGACCAGAGCATGTGACACATCTTTGTTCGTCCTGCGTTCACCTTGCACTCTTAAAGGCGAGCAGTGGCCGTGGCTTTTTCTTATTTGTCCATTGGAACGTGCCATGGAATAATGACATTTCAGTAAGTGTGTCCTATAGAAGAGTGCCTTGGTTTCATAAATGCAACCCCACACACAGATTCCATTTGTATTTGACGGTCTCTAAAATTTACATGTGGGGCACATTATTATGAGACTAATGTACTCGCCAAACTGGCAGGTTATTTGAGTTTCTGAATTTCAGCTGTTAAATTCCTCTTTTTTTAAATTTTTATTAATAAATAAAAAAATTTGTTTTGTTTGTTTGTTATTTGTGTCACTCAAGATATATACAATATTGCGATATAGCATGTGTTGCACAGTAATCTCACAGGTTCAGTAGCTTAACACGCCATATACAACTGCCTGCAATGGACTGTGAAGCTATCTTTGATTTTAGGTTCAGGAGCTAATATACAGCCACTTGAGATTTTTATTATTTAATTTTTTTTCCCCCCCTGCCTGACCTCGGGGGTCAAGGCAATTTTCCACTTCACACCTCTGCTGCAGTTCAGGCATGAAGCCCCCTTGGGAACCGTCAGATACTTCACACACCCCTCCCCCCTTCTCATTGAACTCATGGCAGATCTGATTAAGACTTGAATGCTTCAGCTGTACTGCGTTTTTACCAGCAGCGACCGGGGTAGCGACCGGGGTGGGCGTGGCAGGTTTTCCAATTAACGTGCTTAAGTGCTGACACAAAATGAGTCGCATTGCTGCCAAACCACAGGGAGTCAGAAAACCGTCGCCACTGGAGAGACTAGATTAATCTATGCGTTTTGTGATATTTAGGAGACCAAGCCTCTGCGAGATTTGAACGAGTCCTGTTTTGCATTATACGATTTTTGAGGGGGATTTTTTTTTCTTTGATGACTTCCTACTATACGAATGTTGATGCATCCATTGAAAATGATGCCTATGTTCTATTCATCACAAAGAAAACCTTTACAGTTAAGATATAGACGTGTTGGCTTTTTAAAAAAACTTTTAACTTATTTTACCTTCAGCATCCAAAGAACATTATGAAATGAGTCAGGAGAGCACACCAAAAATTTTTTAAAGAATTGTGTATTTTGAATGCTTGCAGCACTGTCAAACGTCAATAAGACAATTGTTTGTGTGCAAAAATCTGGGCAGCAGCAGTACTTTAATTTAGTTATTTGTATGCAGATGCAATACAGTGATTGCTTTTTTTTTTTTAAACATAAGGAAATTATGTGTTCATTCACTCAAAAAAGGACCGTGTGGCATAAGATCATCCTCTTTGCTTTGCTGGTTTTCCTCTCATTTTGAGCTTGTCATTTTGTCTTCCAGTCCAAAGAAAGATTGGATTAGGCTGTGGTCAAACCGGAAACAACCAGCTCACATTCCAAAGCTTTCCCGAGACCCGTTTTGTAAAACAGGTGACATTATTTTGTAAAGAAGGATTGGATGCATTGTTGTAGTTATGCCAGCCATACCACCATGCACTGTGCTCCTGCTGAATTGCTGAAGCTAAGCAGGTGTGGGCTTGGTTAGTACTTGGATGGGAGACCTCCTGGGGAAAAACTAAGTTGCTGCTGGAAGTGGTGTTGGTGGACCAGTAGGGGGCAATCTTTCCTCTGGTCAAATAAATAGTACTTGTTAAGATATAGGAATAAATCCCAATGCCCCAGTGCTGTGATGGGGGCACTGTGCTGTTGGAGATGCCGTCTTTCAGATGAGACATTAAACCAAGGTCCTGACTCACTGTGGTCATTAAAGATCCCATGACACTTATCACAGAGAGTATGGGTTTCCCCGGTGTCCTGGCTAAACTCCCAACCCCGGCTCTTTCAATCTGCCACCTAATCATCCCCCAGCTTAATTGGCTAAAATCATTCTTTCTCTCTCCACCTCAGCTGATGTGTGGTGAGCATTCTGGCACAAAATGGCTGCCGTTGCATCACTCAGGTGGGTGCTAAACATTGGTGGTGGTAGAGGCGAGTTTCCCCCTCATCATTGTACAGCGCTTTGAGTCACCAGTTGGTGAGAAAGGCGCTATATAAATGCAAGGCATTATTATTATTATTATTATTATTATTATTATTATTATTATTATTAGTTAAGAACATTATTCCCCTGTACAATGTACAATATCTGAGGGAGAATATAAAACATAAAATACAAAAGCAAGTACTTCCTGTCTGTTTTGGCGCAATCGTTTAATGTCTCCACTGAGTTTTGTTCCATATTGTAAATACAGTGGAACGGCCTGCGTGAGTCGGTGTGCGTGAGCTCTACTGACCATAGCAAGAATACAAAAAAAACTGCCTATTCCAGCGTACTGAACCTTCGTATGCAGAGAGACTAACACCCGCCTCCGCTCCTGTCATGCCAAGTACAAAAAGTCACATTCCAAAGCACAGGTTGCAATGCTGCTGGCCCCTTCTTTCTCTTGACCTGTCCATCTTCACAGTGACCGCGGGATCACACAACGTGCACGTGTCATCATTCGATTCGTGCTGAATCGCGTACATGCCAGGGAGCATGTGTGCCGACACGCAGAAGCGTGTGGGCTAAGTGTGCCTTCTGCATGCGGGCGCATTGTACCCGCACCTGCTCGGAGGTGGACGATTTGAGTGCGCTCAGCCAATCCCTGCTCAATGTTTAGGCGCTAGATCCAGGCCCTGCGGATGTTTTCTTTCACAAGAGGCGACGGCAGCCAGTACCAGAAACCAATCTGCATATTTTCCATTTCACTCTTTCACCCAAAAACAAAATGCAATGTACCACATTCCGTATTGCCTTTTTTTGTGCATTTTTCTTATCAGCACTGTCAGTCTTATCAGTCTAGTATAAGAGCAGCACTATTTCCGCATTGTTTAAATGGTTTTCCGGACCAGTATACAGTAAAGAAGGGTTACAAGGATTAACAAACAAAATACCTGGAAAATTAATGTCTAGTAGGCCATTTGCTACAAGTTGAGCTCACCTGAATTCCACAACGATAATTCAGCCCCACGTCAAGGATGAACCATTGCCTGTCCTGAAGTGAACTACTAGAATGGAAAAAGTTCAGTGAACCACAGAAACTCTTATTTATGTAGCTGGAGATGCAGCTAGATTCTCTCCCATAGGAGCTGTGAAACCTGGGAAACCTGGCAACCCCCTCTGCCTCACTGTTTCTTTGGGGAGTTCTCTCATTCACGGTGTGTGATGTACCGAAAACCAAAAGCAGGGCTGTGCTAATTTTTGGAGCGAACCAGTCATGTCCTGTGGGTAATATATTTAGGAAAGGTTTGCATCATTGGAGGGGCAAAATATTTAGGCTTTTCACCACAGCCTTTCGCTGCTGTGCATCTTTGATTATTATAGCAGTAGTGCGGGTTGTTGTTTTTTTGATTATTTTTGCTAAGAAAGTGTTCTGTAGTTGTGACTGTGTCCGTAGTTCTGAACTGAATGTGTAAATATCAATAAATTGGAATGGTGGCCGGATATTTCCTAATCTCTGGAGTGCCTTGTGAGTTCGTTAAATCGGAGATATCGCCTCCTCAATTCAACAGTTCAGTCCCACATGGAAGTTGCATTTTAAAAGCTGGACTTAATTTAATTGTCTTTGAAATGCCCATAGATACCTCAAGTCTGCCAATGTATTTTGCAGTCGTCCCTCACCCCTCTGGGTGATTCATTTTTTCTTAATTATATTATAAGTGTTTAATGGATTGCCATTTTACTGATCCGATTTCTAAAGTGAAGCTCATTTAGGCATAAATGTTGTTCGGCTGCATTCACACAATTTTTTCCAGTTGCCTCACGCTGTTCGGCGGTGCCTGTTTTCCTGTTACTCGATCAGCGGTTTTTTGGTCGCCTAGTTTCCTTCACTGTTTTTTATAGCAACCACTTCTGTGTTTTGTAGTCCCATTTGCACTCATTACAATTGCATCTTAGCCAACTTGAGTTTCATCGAGTGATTATAAATAACATAACCTTTGTGCAGTTATTTAACCCTTGTGAGCGAGTAGAAAAAATAAATTAAAAAAATAAACTTGTTTCTGTGTGCAATTGTTTCCAGAAACAAGGAGCTCTAAAATACCTTTATAGAGAAGTGAGTTTTCACAGAAAATTGAAGAATCATATAACAAACCCCAGAGGCAGACGCCTGTAAGATTTTAAGTGGAGAATTTCCTGGTTTCACTGGGATCTGGGGTGTTGGGTCCCTGGGGCTTATATGGGAAGGTCAGGGTCAGAGAGGCCAATGTGTGATCAACACGCAGGACTGCAGGCCATCTGATAAGACCCCATCAGCCTCTATCTCCACAAGGTGTGTGTGTGTGTGTGTGTGTGTGTGTGTGTGTATATGTCTATGTGCGTGTGTGCGCGCGTGTATGCCAGCCCGTGCCTGTGTGTATGCCTTTGCGTATATGTATTTAAAGTTTTTATGTGTGTGTGTTTATATGTGCATGCATGCATGCTGTTGCGTTCAAAGGTTTTAAGCCTAATTTATACTTCGTCGTACGCCCTTACGACAAGTGTCGAATGACGAAAATGACGTATTTCCAACTGAAAAAACTGTTTCTCCGTGTCGCGCACCTCTAGTATGTCGTTATGTCGCAGCCAACGTCATACTTTGTCGCACAGTCTGATTGGACAGTCAGATGGAATGCCTAAATTCATTGTCATGGATACGTTTTAAAAGTTCTTCCACCTCCGCAATTTCAATAATTTCACCGAGCGCTGCCAAGTAGCCTATTAGAAATGTAAACAAACGGTCAGAGGTTGTCGTCTCGTTACCATAGAGACAATCGAACCCTCTTGGGGGTTCGATAAATGCCAAACGTCGTGCGACGCCTTAATTTTCGTCATTCGACACTTGTCGTAAGGGCGTACAACGAAGTATAAATTAGGCTTTCTGAGAGGTGGAGTTTCTCATAGTTCCAGTTTCTCTGCAGCATAATCTTGCACATGACACATCTATAATCCTTATTATCTCAGGTCACTTGAGTAAATAATGTGAACTCGCCTTCTCTGGTCCTCGGAAATCTCCTCCTGCTTTAAAATCTTAAAGGAAAACTGCCGTGAAAATCTACACAGATTTGTAACTATGAAAGCTAAAAAAACTGCCTGCGGTTTATGAATACAGAAACTTTGAATGTCATGCCCTGGAATTGTGTGTATTAATTAATGCTAGTTGTGTGTGGAAAGTTTTATTTATTTTGATTTTATTTTTTTAAAGTGACGAATCCCCCACCATTGTTCCATTCCTGATTTAGAATCAGAAATTGTTATTTTCTAGTTACCACTACGCCACTTGTACCTGCACACAGGGGGGTATTTCACAAAGCGGGTTTAAGTAGTTAGCCGGCTAACTTTTGTGAATATTTTGAAGTAACTCAGGCTCTCAACCAATCAGATGTCATGAAATTAAACATATTTACAAAAGTTAGCCAGCTAGCTCCTTCATCACGCTTTGTGAAATACCCCCCTGGGGCACTACAGCTGAAGCCAGTGTGTGCCGCCAATACATCTGCATGCAAAGCAATGACTATTGTACAGCATACAGGCCGCTCGTTATTACAGAATAGCAAGCGCATATCGATGGAGAGGTGCCTGTCACGGATGACAACTGGTAACCTGCCGCAGCCAGGCATGCTATAAGGAGGAACTAATACGGCCGTAGCCGTGGGAACCCCGGCTGACTTAAACCCGCCCTACCCCTGGTAGATTGACACCAATTGTGTCCCGCTCCTGCAGATTCATGGTCATCGTCAAATGCTGGCACTTTCCGCGCTGAAGCCCTTTCTTTATATGTATTTCATATTTGAGAGGCGGTTGACTTTCAGAATTGGGTTTATATGTCAGACTTGACGCATCTGCCTGATATAATTGATTCACTGTTTTGCTTAGTGATGGATGGATGTATTTATTTTTGCAACGGCGGGGCTGCTCCACCGAGCCCGTGTAAAGTCCTCTCAATCCCTCCGTCCAACCTGTGACAGTAAAGCATGCTCAGACTGATGTTTTTTAATAAAACCCCAACTCCCCAAGGAGCACAAGGTGGGATTCACAGGAGAAAACCGGGATATACTCCAGGAGTTCAGCTCAATTGCTTTTAAAGGGGGTCACTTTTGCAGTTTTACCCACATTGGCTTGAATAATAAAATTTTAAAAATAAAAAAATAATTCTGTTTATTTTTCTTCCTTTTGGAAACTTCCACTGTGACACACTGCGAGATAATGTGACTGTAAATGGCACTACACAAAAGACTGATTGATTAAATAATTTCCCCAAATATACCAGGATTACCAGGACCCTGGGACGTTAATTATTTGTCACCTCTGTTCTCTAGCTGTCAAAATTAAGTATTGAAATTGAAAATTTAAATATTTTCATGTGAGGCACTTGCATAAGAGAGATGTTTTTCCACATTCCTCAGCTGGTTTCATTGGGAAAATGGACATAAGATGTAGAGCAGAAGTCAGGTGACAGAGGCGCATCCTCGTTTAATGACTGTTGCCAAGCAACGCGCCCTGTGCTGACAGCTTCGGTTTTGAATGAAAGCCAAGTGTTTGTACATGACATTTAGGCCATTTAAAAAAAAAAAAAATTATTAGGTAAATTGACTGTATGAAATATCCGTTAAGGCCAATAGTGGTTTTCAAGTGGTGTTTAATAACAGGTACATCCACCTGGGCATGTTCTCCTGGGTTTATTAGTTTAAGAATCATTCCAGCTGCCCTTGAGGCAATATGCAAAACAAACAGCCCTTTGGTACTTATTATTAGTGGGTGAAATGTCCCATCTACATTGAGGGGCATGACTAGCACTGCCAATGTAAAACGGTTTGAGCCATTCCAGGTTTTACTCGCTGCAGGTGAGAATCTTGCGTGGAACCTGCTACTCTTTGAAACTTAATTTTTCCAGGTGGTCTCCCATTCAAGTGCTGTCCAAGCCTAGACCTCTGCTTATATACAGCCATTTTGCAGGAGCCACCTCAGTAACTGAAATCCTTGAGCCAAAACTGCTTCATCACTGTTTTATTAAGCATCCTTGATTTATTAAAGCATTCTTACCATGCCCTAGCCCATATCGTGGGCTTATTTACATCCTCAAGAATATGGCTAATATATTATTCAGTGTTTACAAAGCTAAGTATGTTTTAACAGGGACAGCCTGAAACATACCCGGCAGGGGTTTTCTGTAGTCATTAAATTAGCCTCAGGATTCAGGCCTAATATGTATCCCCTGGTGTGGATCATATGTAAATCTAAGTATTACAATAAATGTGCTGTGGATATCACAGAAACACATGTAAGTAGCCGTGTTTATTTCACTGCATATGACCTTCGTAAGGTGGTATTTCCTCCCAAATCAATGTAACTATCAGTTTTAGTACATTTTGATACAATGTAATATGCGTCCAAATAAAATGTTTTTTTTTTGTTGCCGATTCACTGCCTGTATGAACCTACATCCACTGATAGTTAGCATTCTTGACAATCGATGTCCAAATTAATGCGAACAATGCTAGCCCTTGTTGGATGTAGGTTCATGTAGACAGTGAATGCACTAAAAACTCATTGAATGCACTATGCATTGCATTGAAAGGCAAACCATTATATGTGATCCGCTCGACAAAAATGTGGCAAAAAAAATAATTTAAATAATTTCTCCAAAAAAAATAACCCCACAACATTCAATCGCCCTGTACGTGTAAACATAATATGCCACATCCGACTCATTTTTGCAGAGCGGGTCACATATTTGCATGCGTATCACAAATGGATCAAATGTCCAGTCTTTCCCTCTCGGCTTTACCGGCTCACTCTCACTTTCCCTCTTTCCATCGCGCTGCTTTCCCCGTTCTCCGTCCGTATGCTGTCGTCTTTCCCTGCTCCCTTTTCCCTGTCTCACTGTGTGCTGTCAGTGCTGGACGTTGATTCAGTTGATTCAGAGTGCCAGGGTTTATTATTTGGGGGGACTGGCAGATGGTGACAAATTACATGCTCAGTAGTGTGTGTGTGTGTGTGTGTGTGTGTGTGTGGGTATTTGTGCATTACCATTTTCTGTGGTTGTGTGTAGGCATCCCCGAATTGTGCATGAGCGCGTTTGTCTGCACTTTCTTGGTTTGTGTGTGTGTGTGTGTGTGTGTACAGTATGTGTATGCTTGTTCTGTGTGTGTGTATGTATGCATTATTGTATCTGTCTTTTTGTTTGTGAATCTCCACTTTGGATGCCTTTAAAACAGTCTCAGTTGTTTGTTCTCTGACAGGTGTGCTGCCTAAACTACGATAAAGATCAACAAAGACAATAACCGACAACACTAGACCAATCAGAGAGAGACTGTCACAGTAACCAACAACAGTAATGGTCATAATATCCAATCGCAGGGTGCTCATTCTCTGAATTGTGGCAAAAAAAAGGTGGGGCTCTTTGCAGATGGCCGTGGCATGGCCATGTGTACGCACTGGTGCTTAACCTCACTATGTTATATGCTGTGTTAAGCTCTGTAGTCATTTACAATGCGTCCAATGCCAGCTTGAGGTGGGGCAAAAAAAAAAGATTCTGTATAGTCACTGACCAGATTTCCGATATGTCTTATTGCAGTTATAATGCAGTTGAAGGCCTGTCCCCCCACAAGGCCTCCTTCATTAATTAGTGAATACCGGTATTACCGACCTTTGCCACTAGGGGAATATAAATATATGGCTATTTATTTGGTAATGAATAGCCTACATTTTATTTTCTTGATACAGACCTAACAAAAACCGCCTAAATAAAGTGTCATCAGCGTTGCAAAAACTTAACATAAGTATAAAAATACACAAAACGCATCCGGTCAGCGGACGTTCTGTGGGCGAAAACACCTTGTTAATGAAAAAGGTCAGAGGCGAATGGGCAGACTCGTTCAAGAGAACGGCCGCAAATGCTCAAATAATAGCCATTTACAACAGTAGTGTGCAGAAGGGCATCTCTGAACCGTGTCGACCTTGAAGCAGATGGGGAAAACATCACCTGGCCACATGTATAAAAGAATGCATAAAGGAACGCTCAGGGTGAAAGTCAGAAATCTTCATAAAAAAGGTTTTGCATTTTCTTTCACTTTCGGTCACTATGTCGCCATATCACACTGACGCCAAACATTGCATACATATGGTGTCCAGTGTGTGCAGAGGTAAGCAGATTCTCACAGCACGTGTTATTTTATACATCTGAATTTCTGCGTGGAAACTCTCTTACTGGGGGCATTTTTCTGCTCAGCACTGTTTATACATGTGGCCCCCGGTCTGGCAAATGTTGATTTCTGCTGCGATATACGGATGGTAGAGTCAGAATTTGGCGTAAACGGCGTGAATCCATCCACCTGCTTTGTATGAACGGCTAGTGGTGGTGGTTTAATGGTGTGGGGAATGCTTTATTAGCACAGATCCGGCCTCTTAATACCAATTGAGCATCATTTGAATGCCGCAGCATACCTAAGCATTGTTGCTGACCGTACGCGTCCCTTTATGGCCGCAGTCTACCCTTTTTCAAATGGATACTTTCAGCAGGATAATGCGCCGTATGCATCATCTCAAGATAGTTCCATGAACATGACATTAACTTCAGTTTACTCCTGTGGCCTGCACGGTCCCCAGATCTCATTTCAATAAAGCACCTTTGGGACGAGGTGGAACGGGCGGTTTACAACATGAATGTGTGGCAAAATAATCTGCAGGAACTGCATGATTCTATCAAGTCTGCGTGGACCAGAATCCCAAAGGAATGTTTCCGGTACCTTCTTGAATCCATGGCATGAATAATTCAGTCTGTTCAAGAGGCAAAAAGGGGTCCTACCTAGTGCTAGATAGGTGTACCTAATAAAGTGGATTGTATTTTTTTAAACTTTTATTTTAAAACTGTAATTACAAAATACCGGTATTGATGTTGTGGAGATAACTACACTGGTGTAGGCTCGAGCACCGTACACCACGGTTAACACAAACACAGCGACAAGCCTACCTTGTTCCTTTACACTCTACAGTCAACCGGTAGTCACTACACTAGGGGACTGTGCAACTGGCACATGCTCAATACAAGCACTCAATTGACCAGTTGCTGATGGGAAGAGTACCATGCTGACTTGCACCTTCTTGGCAATCCTATGGCCAGTAGATACATTTTCGGTGTGTGTGGGGCTACTGTTGATTGGATGTGCTGTACACTTACTGCCGTTATGTCTCCGTAGCTCGCGCTGCCTACCGTAAAGGGGTCAAACGGGCAGAATTGCAGATGATGGTTTCGTTACCGCTGATGACAAAATAAAAAGAAACTGTCTCTCTCTCTCTTCCACCGCTTGATGCAGTAATTATGTACAATTTCATATTCCTCATTGCCGAGGCAGCAGCCGGTGTCATTCTGATCCTGAGACCATTACCTTGAATTATTTATGCCGGCGTAACACCCCAGATGCTGCGAGCTTACCCTCTGCTCGCGCGCCGTCACCGCTTAACAAAGCTCGCCTGCTATACCGGCCTTCCTTAGGGACCGCAGCGTAAGCAATGTAGCTTGAATGCGCACTAGACCCTCCTAAGGAAACCAAAAACAAACAAAAAAAGGCAATTGCCAATGCCCTCGTATCGTTTTTGAAAGGCAGTAAAAGGTTTGGCCACCCTGATAAAAATATATTGGCAACGTGCTTTACTCCGCCGTGCGTTCGATCCTCGATATCTCCTTTTTCTTCTTGTAGATGCGCGGAGGCGATTCGAACGAATCCTTCAGAATCACGGTTTAATTACCTTCGTCCATACTCGTTTGAGCGCTCATCTAACCTCGCGTTGTGTCCACAAGGCCCGTAATCTGCTCTTTAATTGTTTTGTCCAGGTCTGTGTTGTGGCGGGGCGTTCTTAAACTAACAACCCTGTCATGTTTCCTGTCTGTCAGGGCCCGGGTGTTAATTACTTGGGATTAAATGAAGAAGTGAATGGAATCTGTATGCGATATCAATACAGGGCAGGTCATTTTATGGAGCGGCGTTTTGCTGCAGCGTGATGCGGCGTTGGAGTGCGAGATGGATGAGGGTAATTTCCATGGCTCCAGGCAGCAGTTTATCACCGGGGGAACAAACAGAGGGCTTTAAATCACGGGGCATTATAACACATGTGCGTAAACCCACGGCGGTGCCGCGGGATCTAAAAGGGAGTCGTCATCAGCCCGATCTCGTGAGAGCGCGCGTGTCAGTGTGTGTGCTCGTGCACGCATGACCGTGTACATGTATAACCTATACACACACACACACACACACACACACACACACACACACATACAGTACATCTATACAGTCATGTGCACCCTCGTGTGAGTGTGTGTGTTCGTGCATGTGAGGGTACACATGACCATATACGTGTGTGTGTGTGTGTGTGTGTGGGTTATACAGTGCAGTTGAGCATTCTTTGCACATGGATGCATGCCTGCATGTGTGTGTACTGTATGTTTGTGCATGTGGTTGATGCCTCAGCGTGGTGATTCGCCTCTCCCGCCCTGGGCGACTTCTGTGGTTTGATGGACAAGCTGAAACTGGCCTAATTAGCCTTGTTCTTCAGAATGGCAGCAAAGGTCTTTGTGTATTATGGGCTGGGAGCAGTTAGTCTCAGTTTGCTCTTGCTGCAAACTCCTCAGAGCCACCAGACTGCAGTGCTCGGCCTTTTCTCACAGTATCACCATGCGTTTCCGCTCCGGAGGTTAAGGGGATTGTGGAAATGCTGTACAAATGAAGGTTGTACGTTTTACGTCTTCATGGAGCTTTCTCTCAAAGAGCCTTTTCAACAAAAATTTTCAGAAAAAACATCCATTGTTTTTGTATGGAAAAAAAATAAAATAGCATGCAATTCCCTCAAAATTGCAAGCAGGAATTTTCAAGCCACAGAAAAACTCAAGAAAACAAGAAGCTAATTGCAGCGTAGAACAATACTGGCCAAACTATGCAGAACAGGCCCAGTTATCTTGGCATCATAACACCGCAGATTCTATATTGTTACAAGATATTCAACTATTGATATTGAACTTTTGTTTGTGCATTTCCCCCATTTTCGTCCCAGTTTTTAATGCGCAATGGTATAGGCTACATCCATGCTCATGCTGCAGTCACTGCTGCCAATGTGGGTGAATGCAGACAAGCTCGCGCTCTCCTGCAAAGCACATGTCGCTAGTTGCTTTTTTCACACCATAGCCCACAAGGTCAAGTTCACGACGGTTCTTGTGCGGTTTTAAGGAGTGCATAAAGTGCGATCAATTGACCAATGGGAGTCGCTAGAGGGCTACGAGAACCGGATCCTGGCCAACCAAACCCCTCCGAACCTTGGGTGAAGCTACCGTCGATTATGTGTACCCCTTTGAGGCAACTAGCCACAGTCAGCACTGACACCCTCAGGATTCGTTCCTGAACCATGGGGTCTATCCATTCACTAGAACAGATCATTTGAGACACCAGCAGCACATACAAAGTTGTTGGCTGCTGGTGGCTCAGAAAGGAGCCAACAGCTGGTCCAGAGACAGAAGTTGAATATTCTGTTTCTGTACCACTGAAGCCGAAATCTTCCAATCTTCCACTTTTTGAATATTCATGAAAGGATGTGGCCAAAGATAAGACCACTGGCAGTTGCTGTTCTGTTTTTGGGCATGCCTCTGCAAGAATATGCATAAACTGTAACGGAGCACTGCAAACTCCTGTTACCAACAAGGAACCTCCTGTAGTTAGGAAGCAAAGAGGATGGAACATAAGAGCTGTTATAGAGAATCTGCGGAAGTAAAGTATGTGCTGTTCTGTATTTCTGATTAAATCGCTGAGCGAGTGCTCACTCTCACAGGTGACTTCAGGACGCATTCCCATGGGGACCATCCTAAATCTGTCAGAGCACATCACAAGAGATGTTCAGACTAACTTCTGCAGGAATTCTGTGCATTGTGTGCAAAAGCATTTTCTTCAGTGTGTGCTTTCATGACAAACAAAGAAACAGCCGACATTAAATCCTTTGCCTACAATTTTTCAGTTGTGTGTATACATAATTTCAAATCAAGCTAGCGCTATTTGCCAACAACCCCAATTTTTCCTGAAAGCTGACTAATGATGTACCGTCTAGACGTTTTTCTCCAAAACAAAAGTTAACAAAAGTTGCAGTACCTCCACACTATGTACAATATGTATGTAAAGAGGCTTAAAAAGAAGGCACAATGGGCCCCGCTTCAATGGCCTTTTCTTGGCTTTAAGCCTCGACTTATGTCCACCTAATTGTATGAGAACCGGAATGGCTTTTCTAACCTATGACATATAGAATAGAATAGAATAACTTTTATTTTCCTGTTAGGGAACTTCAGGTGTAGCCCCAGCAACAACAAAAAAGAAATAGACAGTGGGGCAGATCCACAACACACAAACAAACATATCAATAGAATCATTGCGTTAATCAAACTAATTAAGTGAATTAAAGTGAAATACATGATTAAAAATAGCCCCCGCTGTCCTGAGATGTCCAGTGTCATTAAGCAGACCAACACACAATCTCCGCCTCCAAGACTTTCTTCCATACACGCATTGTTGCGGTCTCTGTACACTCTGTATTCCTGGATTCTGTACTTGGCAACAGCCTTCCCAGTTGTCGCCTCACTCCTCCCCCGCATTATTTTCTCCTTCTCTTCCCTGGTTGCCTTTTGAAGAGTTGCCTGCAGTCCTGGATCAGTCCCGACATCTTCAACTCCGATGGTAAACTTTGTTGCTGCAGATCCAACGGATATTCCCGAGCATATGTTGCGAATGCGTTTCCGTGGTGACGACCACAAACAAAATTATATCGACTGACCATTTGAAAAATCTCCAGCCCGCTTCCCCATCCCACTACAGACACACAGTGCATTAAAAAAACAAAAGACAAAAGCCAGACACAACAAAACACATTCAAATTAACAAACGCGAGAGACAGCTGGACTACATGTCGCCATTACAGCGCCACGTGATGTGTTATGAACAGCCATTACAATTGCATTCCCTAAGTTCTACCGGTTCAGTCTAGTGGTCTACACGCAGTGTCGTAGTCTCTGTCCACTGTCGAAACGGAGCTCAGCCTTCCCAGTCGCCGCCTCACTCCTCTCCCGCATTATCTTCTCCTTCCCTGGTGGCCTTTTGAAGATTGCCTGTAGTCCTGGATCAGTCCCGACGTCTTCAACTCCGGTTGAAGTGATGGTAAACTTTGTGGCTGCAGATCTAACGGACATTCCCGAGCATAATGCAAATGCATCTCCATGGTGCCGACCACAAACAAAATTATAAAAACGAGCAGCAGGAGTGCCCTGAAAATTTCCAGCCCACTTCCCCGTCCCACAACAGACACACAGCGCAAGAAAAAAACAAAAGACAAAAGCCAGACACAACAAAACACATTCAAATTAACAAACACGAGCACGAGAGACAGCTGGACTACATGTCACCATTACAGCGCCATGTGGCCAAGAGGGTTAAACCCATAGATATAGAACCATATGTGACATATGTCATAGTTTAGTGGCACAATTTGTGAGACCATACCCAGGTAAGATGGTGGCCAGTAACTATGGTTTTATATCTATGAGCCAATCATGAGCTATCTGGCTTCTGAGACCCGATTATGATATCACAGTGGGTTAGAAAGTACATGACACTTTGTCATAGGTTTATATTATAGCTGTACCCAGGTAAGATGGCTGCCAAATTACATTACATGATATGTCATATCTATGATTCTATATCTATGGTTAAACCTATGCCAAGGTCACTGCAATTGACCAAGCAAAGATGATGTTTTTGGCATCCCATAGGCATCTCTCTGACCTTTCCTGTGAACCAAACAGTATATTCTCTTTCTCTTCTTCGTTTTTCCTGCCCCCTCCATACTGCACCCTTCGAATGCAACCCCTCTAAATCTAAACAATCACTCCAGCCATTTATAATGAATTCCCTCATACTCTTTATGTATTTATATGAAATATAGTCTCTAGACATGCACTGAACAATGCATTAAATTCTGAACACAACAGTAAATCCTGTCTACCAATCTAATCTATCAGTGTAATGGGGCACAGGCTCTTTAACATATCTCAAGATACTGAACACTTTTTAGTCAGTATATAAAAAAGTGAAGAAATCTTAAATTAGGCCAGTTCCTGTGAAGCTCAGCTGGCATTTGGCTTTGACAGCCTTTCATGGAATAATTAATGTCCTAATTAGTGATGTATTTTTACATATCAGCTTTCTGAGGTCATAGAATAAAATTGGCCTTCACTAATAAGGTTGTTGGACTGTCCAGATGGCCCGACTTGCTGAGACGTGTCTTGTTTCCTGAGTGCACAAACCATGCATTTTAGAAAATGAATTTGTTCAGTGTGGTTGATCATTTAAAATCTTAGATTTTCTCCTGAGACATGTTGTCGTGGGAGGTATAGCTTTGACTATACAAATGTTCAAATTGTTTTTTGTTTTTTTCTTTGCTTCCCAAAAATTGAACTGTCAAATAAATGACTTGCCATCTCCCCTTGAACAAAGGGCGTAATTTGCTTAATTAGCGTGGTGTGAAGAGATGTCACTTGCAGAATTAAGACCTTCAATTATTCCTCCCCAATAAATGATGGGAAGACAAAACTGCTCTATTCACTTGTTGTTTTTCAGTGTTTTTATTGTTGGTGGGTAAATATATTGTTTCATTGTTATTTGTCATAACATTCTGCTTGTGCTTTCAACCTTCTTTAAATGTTGGATAGTCTGGCAAATATCAATGTGTTAAAGGGACTCTGAGCATTCATTTGTTTATGAATTCTTCATTGAGTGTATTCTTGATCTAGCATTTTCTGCTTGTTTGACATTTTCCCCAGCAGTTAAAGGTATACCTTACGGGGTGTCTCGGTGGCGTAGCCTGTAACCTTTGTTGCGTGTCCCGCCCTCTCGCTCCCATTCTTCCCGTCTCTCCGCACTGTGCTGTCCAATAAAGCTGAAAAGCCGTAAAAATGCATTGGAGAAAAAAAAAGAAGATCTTAGTCATATTTTAGTCACTGAAATAAAAGCGTGAAATTTGTGTCCCCAAGTGTAGGTGTTGCATACCACTGAAGATTGCAATAACGGCGCTAAATGCGAGCCCTCCAGATATTCTTCCCTCTGAGCACACTCCAATATGCGCCTGTAAATGGAAATATTACGTGCTTTTGTTCATGCCCAGATAAAACCTCAAGGAATATTATAAGGCTCTTTAATGTGTATCCTCAGTCGGGCCTTTAAATTCCTTTAGAAAAATAATCTTTTAAATTCTGTGTAAAGTGAAGATATTACAGAAAAATCTATCTTTGGATTCATCTTTGTTCAACCTCATCAGTTAGCTGGTTTCAAATACTAGTTGGAGTCTAGCAGGTGGACCTCAGGCTGCACCCATATTGAAATGTCATAACACGATGAAATGGTGATTTCATTTTGGAAATCTTAAGGTACGCTCCAAGTTGGAAATTGGGGGGTGGGGGGGTGGTGGTTTGTGGCTGACTGAAAAGGAAATGTTTCACGGGTGGCATGAAATCATCCGTGCTCAGGCCCTCTGGCTATAGCTGCCCTCTGTTGATGTAAATCATCTGTTAGGTCACTGCAGAGGATGGATTGAGTGTGCGGGGGGTGGAGGAGGGGGAAAAGAGGGGGAGGAGGGGCAATAGAAACATGCCGTTCTTCGATTTTTTGCGACGGCTCGGGAGGGAGGTGGTGAAATGCCTGAGGCGCGTGATGCTGGTGCACGGCATGTGGGGCGGGAAAAACGTGCCTTTAACCCAAACCCCCAGTCACCAATCGAAGAGGCCACCCGTGGATTCCCACCCCATCAGCTCAACCCATTCTCTGGATTCAGTGGGCAGCTTCCAAATCTAAGCACAATTTTATAGGTGCTTTATGCAAACTTGTAATGAATGGGAGACTCACCAACACTGCCATTTCCATGACTGAAGAATATATTCCTGATTCACATTTGATTGAAAATGTTCTTATATTTTATATTAGAAGGGAAACACACACGTGCGCACACACACACACACACACACACACACACACACACACACACACACACACACACACACACACACACACACACACACACACACACACTTCTATTCATTAGAAGCCCCATAAAGAGGCTGGACTTTAACGTCTCTCAGCCCTCAGTGATTGGCACTCTCCGTATTGTATGCGAGTTCCCCCGGGGGGCTAACGGGATTAGCATTTCTCAGCTAGGTGTTATTAAATTGCATGCTTTCTGTGGTAATGCTAGCCATGCCTTGAGCCTGCCAATTTTTTTTTATTTGAATTTATTCTGATCTAATGGAAAACAACGTGTGTGTGTGTGTATGTGTGTGTGTGTGTGTGTGTGCCTGAGCTGAATCAGAATTGCAGGTTCAGAGATTAAACATGTGGATAAATTAGTGTAAACTCACAGAACCCTGACCTTGGACTCTGGCTCAGTCTGTACATTAAGTATGCCTGCACCTCCTCGAGTGGTAGACCTCCTTTCCCATTAGAAATGTAAATAAGGGGCAGAGGAGGTCCCATAGGAGTGTTTGCACAGTGTATCTGAGCTCCAGTAAGGCGGTTTTGTGTATGTGGCGGAATGCCATTATTCATTTTAGCCTAAAGGAGGCAGCAATCTGCTCAACATTGCTAAAGGAATCAAGTGGAATGCTTGTACACTGTTCTAAGTGGGCTGGTTGTCTACATTAGTGCTGTGCCTATTGGTGTTTTGAAACTGTAGTCGTTGGTACATTATATTATCCATCCATACAGAAATGTCATGGACAGCACTGTGGTGGCTGAGGAACTCAACTTCATTCATTCAGATGCTGTTGGTCCTTTGATCAAGGTATTTAATATGGCAAGTATCCAGCCATATAAACCCATACATTCATTTTAATTTCTGGATAAGTTTGTATACTTAACAAATAAACAACCTTATTCTGTTTGACATCAGGTCCACTGATTTTTCAGTGGTAAGTGTTGTGGATGCGTGCGTGTGTTTGTATCTGTCATTTGTTCCCGAGTAACAATCTCATTTTTAGAATTCTATTAGTTTATTGTTGTGAATGAACAGATATCTGCCATTGTCCTACCTTCCGGATTTATCAGACACGGTGCGTTAGTTTCTACATGAATAGAAACGGACAGCTCTGTAAGGGTGGCCATAGGACATTGATGTTTAAGTAATTGAATTCAAAAGCATTGTTGGAAAAAAAAGAAGAAAAAAAAAAAGAGATCACCACCCGCCTGTCACTGACAGTTGAGAGTGACAGGAGTGACATTTCTGATGCCAGTGACCTCCACGTGACCAGTAACCTTGACGCAAGGGAGTGGGAATAGAGCAGAAGGGAAGTTCAAGTGGAATTAAGGAAAATGGCAGGAACACAGCTCAGCGGCTCTGGGGCGGGGGTTGTGTTTAATCCGATCCAGTCAAGAACAAAGTGCAAAATTGTGTGAAATTTTAATGAAAGGGAGTAAAGGGAGCAGAGATGCACCTGGTCTGACCTTGTTCGCTTCAAAGCACATTTTTTCCATTTGAACATTTTTATGCTTGCAGTTGTGTTTTTGTACTACTATTTCTGTGTGTAAATGAATGAATGCCGGTGTGATGAGTACACACACACACACACACACACACACACACACACACAGATACACACATCTTGATGGAGCCCCTACAGGACCTAATAAAGAGTCTTCACTACAATCTGTAAGACACAGCATGTCACCCAAACCCTTCACATTCTGACGGTTTACAACCAGGCAACATCATTAACACCGTGTAACTTACATTTCATTTTAATGGTGTCATTTTCTTGGTTCAGGCTTGAACTAGTCAGCATTTAATCTCTCTCACATTGTGCTGTCCTTCCAAAGTAATAGAATTTTAAATTGTATTTCCGTGCTAACATATCCACGCTGGATACGTGCAGTAGTATTTGGTGTGTGTTTTCCTGTCAATGTGCTTACATGCTTACCATAATTTTGAGCAGCATTACAGTTGACCATTCTGAATACTGTACCGATCTCTTATTCAATTTTCCAGCCGAAGATCCTAGCCTGAATTGTCAACATTTGTCCTTAACTCTGACTCACAATAAAATCCAAAAGATGACCTGACTAAATGATATTCCGCTGTTGCTCAGAAAATGCACATACCTAGTTCAATGCACAAAAATAAAAGTAGGTATTTTAATATAAATGTTTTAAAAAAAGATGATCAAAGTAGAAACTCAGGTCAAAAGAACAGTGGTATGTTACTGAAATAATGGAGAGATATTCTCAATCGTAAAACTCTGGATACCTGGTCAAAGGGTAGTTAACCACCTTACAGTACTGTACATAAATAAATGCACTGAAAATAGTCGTTGTGTATTGTTTTCCCATTGAATCACCAGCCCCCTCAGAGAGGAATAAATTGAAAGGTGAGACTTGTGCTGTATTGGCGAGTATGTTCAGAGGCAGCATTTTTGCCATTTGAGACGCAGCCTAAATAACGCTGCAGTTCAATCCTCGCCACCTTGGTTCATTCCATGGAAGCAGCCGTCGTTGATTTCACATGTAGATCAATGTGCTCTGAAACCCACCATCCATTACAATTGATCAGGGGAAAGCATACCGCAGTCCTCAGAGTAGAGTTATTTGCATACGCTTGTCTCGGCCATTATTCCGGGAAATAAACAAGAGAGCAATTTTGCAAGCTACGCCCCTGCTAACGGCTTGAACTAGTTTCTCTCGTCAGTTTTAATGACGGTTACGACAGAATACATTTTTTTTATTATTATCATTATTCATTCATAGTCATGTAGTGGTGTGATCACCAGACGATGTTAGTAAGTAATAAAAGAGTAAATCATAAAGGTGGACACATCAGGGAAGATAAACAAATTTAAGCTGATTTGTTTTTCCCACGTACATATTTCCGCGGTTTCCGTTCAGGCCCTAATAGCTGCGGGCAGCAGACAGGATTTATCAGTTTGCTGCCGAGTTTAAGTTTATGTACTGTTGTGATCGTGCCTGTCAGGAACGTTGTTGTTGCTGGAAATAACTTATTAGCACGTCCTGCGTCCGAGTTTATGGTCATGTTGAAATATTGTGAGAGTGGGAGACCAGAGTTAGGTTCCAACGCCTGACAAGTACGGTACCAAATCAGGCACCCTGCTCACTAGAAGTGCTCCCTATGGCGGTTTTATAGTGATAGACAAGGAAGATCAATGTTATTGGCAGTCCAGATTCTAGAATTTCAACCATTATTAAAACATGGACATATTTACATTTCCCTTTGGAAATACAGATATTCTGAGAAGTGATATTTAAGAAAGTCATTATCAATTAAATAAACTGGTAATATGCCAAAGTAGAAGTATATTGATCACAACATATTTGTTTACAATTAATTTTTTAGCCTTAAGATTTATTTATTTATTTTTTTAAACAAAAATGAGAAGAAAATCATAGGTTAATACTGTATATCGTTAATTAGATTTTAGACAAGAAAAGTAATTTTAAAAATTCCTGTGGCTCTCCAGGACCTAGACTGGGGAGCAAGGGTGCTCAGGGAAATTTACTCGTTAAAAAAAGTTGCAGAATCAGCTCCCAGGCAAACTACTGGTATGCCCAGAATATTCAGTGGATATCCAGATGTATATCTGGACATTTGCTCAAATAAAAAAAAGGTTACTCTGGCCAAAGCTGCCTGTAATGTGATGTAATTGGGTAAAATAACAGTAAAGCATAAAATTGTTTCAAATGTTTATGGTATCCACAGTATACAGATAGTATCTACTCAGCTGTCACAAAAAGCAGAGAAGCACTTGTACAAAAACAGAAATGGCAAATGTAAACAAGCTTGTTTTATCCGATCAAGTTTGGCAAAATAACTACAGAAAAGGCTATCGACAAGAATAGAATGAGGAGGATACTTTATCAGGCTAAAAATGGGGTGTTGTGACTGTCCCTGTGGCCTTAGTCACATTAAAACAGAAGTGAGAATGCTTGGATGGCCGCAATGCTGGCAGACCCGATTAAATCGCGTTACGCGGTCTCTCTCATTTATCTTCCGGAAATGCATTTTGAAGACACAGGACACGAGGAGCCGTCCGTAAAGCCTACAGCATGTTTTCAAATCAAACCACTCACACAGACAAAGCTTTTTCTGTCTCGGTGGGAATCAAATAATGTTTGAATATTCCAGTATCCCGGGAACCGGGAGATCTCATTGAGCTGTTAATTAGTAAAATCAGGTGTGCCAAATTAGGGTGGAAATGAAAACCTACAGGACGGTAGATCTCGAGGAGCAGGGTTGGGGTCCACTTCTCTAGTGTTGAACTGTTGTTTGTTTAGGTTACTGTATTGTGCAACATCAACTTCGGTTTCTTATTTGCCGCGACTACCACTATGGACCATCGAACAGGTTTTGGACGTAAAGACACAAGGATGTGTGAAAGCGCAGAAGTATGTGTGCCCATGCGAGTGCGTGCGCGGTGGGATTGAGGGGGTTCGGGGCTGGCGTGGTGCATTCGATCTCGGTAATGATCCTTGAATGAATCTGAATGAAGTAACATGCGACTGAAAGACTGATAATCAATAGACCTGCGTACTGTAACACTCGGCAATTAACAGTATCCTCCTAGGATCCCACCCACGCCAAAGGGCAATGACTTGAGCCAATTACCCAAAGGGACGAGCCATGCTGAAATGCTATTGGAGTAATGTAGTGATTGACCTCGCCAAGCTAATCCGCACTAAACCTCACCAAAAAAAATCTAAGCCTTTGTGGTTGGGGAGAAATTCTACAGTACGGCTTGAGTGTGCAGTTTCAAATGACTTTACGTATCCGTTCTTCTGAATCCGAAAAATGATTGGATAATAGCAAATATTGGATAATAATGTTGAATAATAAATAATGATTAAATAAATATAGCTGCAAGTAAAATTTAAGGGGGCCAGGAACAAAGGAACAATAAGCATCTCCAAAGATGATTCACACATATAATTGTAATTACATTGAAATTTTAATTGTTTCATTCCACCGTTGGAAAAGAACTAGCTAGCACGAGCTGATCTCAAACTCTGAACCTCAGGATTGCAGGAACCAGAGGTAAGGAGTGTTGCGAAATAGATATCCAAGTATAAAGAGCAAGTACATTTTGAGCCACAACTGAGCAGAAAATAATTGGGACAGAAAAAACATTGCAGACGTGTATTATTACCCGAGGCCTAACGGTTGCGCGTCACCTTTGCACACTTAAGAACTATTTGCTGAGCTTGAGTGCATGAGCTCTTGCTGGACTTGAACAGCGAACCTCAGCGTTATGAGGTTGAGTGCATGAGCTCTTGCTGGACTTGAACAGCGAACCTCAGCGTTATGAGGTTGAGTGCATGAGCTCTTGCTGGACTTGAACAGCGAACCTCAGCGTTATGAGGTTGAGTGCATGAGCTCTTGCTGGACTTGAACAGCGAACCTCAGCATTATGAGGTTGGTGGCATTACGGCCTGAGCAGTGAGCAGTGAGCAGCAAAATAGTAGTAAAGAGTGTTAAGGAATACATGACAGAAAATAAATTATTTTCTGAAAGTATGATTATGAATGTATTTGAATGTTTAATGCTTTACATGTGTAGTTTTGTGCTGATATTCCCAGCAGTTACTTGTTGACCCAATTGCAGTGTTTCATGCAAATACTGTAAATTGATTGGCTTATATTATTCTTAGTGAACTTAGTGAAACATTTTTCCAAAGAACAAATTAGTGGAAGTTGCGCGCCAATATGTTAAACCGTGTCAGAGGAGTTTTTTTATGTGTTTTACAAAAAATAAAAATAAAGGCAGTAATCCAGTGTGGGGGACATAATAAATGTGAAAGCATAAACATTCTGCATGAGAAGATAAATGTGCCGACCAAGTTGTCCACTTATTATTATTAAATGTGATTTTTAAAATTAAAATTCAAAGTTGAAATTATGACTATTATAGCTCTAGCATGTGACCAAAAATTATACCAAAAACGGCAACATGGCAGGCAATCCAATATGGTGGATTTTATAGGTCTGTGAGGCAAATTATTTATTTGAGATCAACTTATGTATCAGTTTTGGTGACCATATGTCTAATTAATTTGTGTCCTATAGAGCCAATACTCCTAAAATTAGGGGTGTGGACTATTAGTAATACCCTCTAGAGTCCTGACCTTTCAAAAATGTATGTGGATGTTATACAAGTGGGAACCCAACCCCCTACTACCACAGCACTACAACCACACCTACTAGGCTACAACTACTATGACGGTAGGTAATCAGATTTTTTTGTGTTGTTAAGCTAAGCATAGAGGTTGAATTAGGAGTTAAGGGAGGGTACATCCAGAATAAAGACAATCGTGAAGACAGGCGGTATTCGCATATTGTTTCTCCTGAGTATGATGCTTTATTGTGCATTTCGACCACACAGGACTTTATCCACAATTCCTGCTAAAAGTAGTAGAGGTGTGATTCCTTATGTGGATAGCAGTGCGGATGTGATTTTTCATATGAACAGCAGTGCGGATGTGATTCGTCTTTTGAACATCAGTGCAGATGTGATTCCTCATATTAACAGTGGTGCAAATGTGATTCCTCATATGAACACATGGAGCGGTGCCTTCGGCTCTGTCATTCAGCACTGTGTAACCCACCGATAAAGTAAAAATAACATTTTATTTGTTTATTTATTTAAGTTTAAAGCTATTGAATGAGAAGGTTTTTTTAATCGGCGCTTTCATTATTGAATCTGGCCAAGGGTGTAATTAATCCCTGTCTCCCCCTTGTGTGTTCTAGTGCCCCGATACAAATTTCCAGTGCAGTTTGAATAATGGCACAATAGTGCAGCTATTGATTGAAATGTGATTTTCAAATCAATTCAAAATTACTGTGCAATTCATTAATTAGATTGTCTTTTGGCGCCATTAAGCTGTTGCATGTCCTTGTTTGCACCTTCTGTTTTATATTGCTTCTCAAATGTTCTTTATTCAGAAACAAACAAAAAAAAAAGAATAAAATAGAAGAGAGAAGAATTCAACAATTAACAATTATGCTAAATTTTTTTTTTTGTTTTTTGACATGTAAAAATATGACATATGAACCAAACAACTCTCGGATTTTTTTTTTTTTTCAAGAAAAAGGCATATATAATAAAAAATATGGAAAAATGCAAGCAACTCTCTAGCATGCACACACACACACACACTCACACACACACACACACACACACACATACACATACACTCACACTCTCACATATACATGCAGTGTCATACACACACATGAAAAGGCACAAAGAACTAACGTACGCTGCAGTCCAGAATGGCAATCAGAATGCCATGCACGCGAACACACACACACAGCTGATATGTGTTTGTGTCTGCCAGTGGAGCTGCACAGTAGATTTGATGAACTGAAACGTAGCTTTCCATCTGCGCCGGTGTCGGTCCAAGGACACCGCCTGTTAATGTAACCATACTGCCGTCCGACTGCAGCTGGACCCATTTCCTTTCATTCATCAGGGAACACAAAGATTATGATTATTGGCATAATGATATGGACGCGAAGCCTCCTCCCGTTTCTCTGAAGCCAGGCCTCTTAATGTACTTGTAATGTAAAGATAGAGTGCATTAATCTCAGCCCGATACAGCGATGATCTTTGAGGGGTTTTTAAAGCTCTTCCAGTTGTCCTTTTCTGTCCAGTTCAACCCTAATGAAAATATGAGCTGGTTTTTTTAATGTAAGAAATCTATTCCTCTGAGGTAATTAGAATTTGTCCAAATGGGGCGTAATGTCAGTACAGATACGTACGGCCCATATGCAGTGTAATGGATTTGCGTTGTAGCAGAAGTCACTCTTTGTTTGATGTTGGGGGGCTGGGGGGTGGGGGGGATTTGTGGTTCAGCTACATGGGGGGCATAATATTAGGAAGAAATTCACATATATTGTGATGAATGTGAACCCCCTCCTCCACGGTGATCCCCATTCCCCTCTTTCACATCTATTGTATATTTTCCAACCCCCCCCCCCCCCCCCCCAGGAAAAGCGCTCTTTTAAAAAAAAAAAAAAACTTCCCTTCCTTAATTTTATTAATAGGATTAGCTTTCTTTTCAGCAGGTTTTATGCATTGCCATGTATTCAACCTGTTTTTCTCCAGAAATTATTTTGTTAATACATGGATAAAATACTGTCTAAATCACTGTGGGGGTCACTTTACGCATTTATACACTTTCCCCGCTGAAACCTACAGTGGCTTGCAAGCATCCTGGAAGCTCACAAGCATACATACCACAGAAATAGTGTCTGGAGGGTCCTGAACTCATGCCCACAGCAGCCCACCTCCAGCCCATCTCCAGCTCATCTCAACCTCAATATCACCTCAAGGATTAATACCGGAGGTGTCCTTTATCAGCTGCTGTTGAGCTGCACTGCTAAATTAAAAGGTGACTTCAATCAATGACTAATTCAAACTTTTTTTTTTTGTTTTTGTTTTTTTTTTGTTTGTTTTATTTTCTCACCAAAGCTTCTGATGTTCAGTAAGTTGACCTCAATTACTCTCACCTTTGATTCAAGCTCTGTGTCAGCATGCTGAATATTAAAGACGCTGAGACGATTATCTGAGATAATTTGTTGACAGTTTTCTTTGCCTCATGATCAGACTGCAAGGTTGTGGAAATCACTGGCTCTTCTGAACCACCCGACTGCAAACGCTTGACTGTCATTTTATCTGTTTGTTTTGGACATGGGGGGGGGGGGGGTTGCTGTATGTGAAGAATGTCGCAGTTGTCTGTTCATAATGATTCTCATATGTCACTGCAGTTGAGATTTCATTGCGTTGCATTACGTTCATTTAGCCGGCGCTCTTACCCGGAGAACTACTTGAATGGTGGGAGAGAAGCAAGGACATTAGAAGAAAGGGAGCAGGTGATGGATTACGCAGGTTGCAGCAGAGTGCGACGGAGAGAGTCGCAGAGGAGGAGGGTGGCGGAGGAGGAAGAGAGAGGATATAAAGTAGTGTTCAGAGAGGCGGAGGGGACTAGCCCTGAGGTCGGAGGTAGAGCGGATTCTCAGGAAGACCTGGGCCAGCTGATTGCCTGCCTTGCGCGTGGGAGGCGACTGGGCTCAAGTGAAGTCATAGGAGTGGAGGAGGAGGAGGAGGAGGAGGAGGAGCAGGAGGATGAATCCAGATGACCGAGTGCCACACAGATGAATGTTGAAATCGCCCAGCAAGATCGCGCAGGTTCCGTCCTCCGGGAAGGAGCTGAGAAAGGATATCCAGCTCCTCTAGGAAGTCTCCCGTGGTCCGACGGGCCTATAAATTGCAACAACGTGCATTGTAGATGAGGTAGTGAAGAGAACGGCATGTAATTCAAATGAGGAGATAGATAGAGATGAGAGAGGGGGAGAGCTGATAGTTCCCAAGACTTTGAAATGAGTAAGGCTGTTCTGCCTGCCCAGCCAGAGGGGGCGGAGTGTGTGGGAGGATGCAGTGGAAAGGGCTGCAGGGGTTGCAGTGTTCTCTGGGGTGATACCATTTTCAGTCATGTTATGGAACTGGTGGGATAGATGGGAAGCACAGGCTTTGATGAAATCGGTTTTCCACATGGTGCACTGTGTTCCATAGGCCTCCTACAATGGATGGCTTGTCAGTGGGGATCACTGGAGCGAAGATCAGGTTTGAAATTGTGTGAGATTGAGAGGGACTCACCTAACAATGGGCGTCGCCTAACAGAGACACAAACAGGAATCGGAAGCGGACACTTGACGTCCCGTGGGTACGCCCTTGACGTCCTCCCTCAATGGACTCCCATAAATGGACTTTCTGGCCTATATGAAAACGAGCAGGGACTGTAAAATGCAGGTTAAAGAAAATAAGTGCGTAGAAGATTATAAGGAACAGATTAAAAAAAATTCTGTCTGTGTGCAGTTATTCGGCTAGACAATATTGGAAATGGGGCAATAGATTGGCTACACCTTCCCAAGCTCTCAATGCTGGATTACCACACACTAATACAGTTAAATTTAGTCTTATGTGACTTTGACATATGATCTTGCTCTATGGTTTTTCCCCTCTCTGAAGATAAGCCAAACAAGAGACTGTGAAGTCACACGGTGCGGGAGATTTCCACTGTCCCCTCAGGGGGTGAACTTGGCCTTTCCCTTTCGTCCTCTTCCTTCTGAAAGAAGGGAGTAGCAAAGAGATGGGAGAAATGTCACTCTTCAGCGTTGTTTCCAGTTTGTTCATTTTATTATTTGCTCGGGCCCTCGAGCAGCCCTCAGATTGGAAAAAGACATTTGCACTGGTGGGTGATGGGTATTTAATTGACAGGTCTCATTGACACGCCTCGTTGTCTCAGTTTTTTTTTTTCCTATTTTGCTCAAAATGAGACATATTTTGTTGTTGGGGAAAATGGCCGTACTTTAAGTTAAGTGGCCAGTAAGTGCACTTTAAACATAATGTGTTGATTTATATAAGGGCTTTACAAGAGAAGAAAGGGAATGCATTGTGAAACTACTGTGTTGTTGCCACAACCTAAATTATGTACATTTGGGTAATGATACTGTATATATGGTTTGGTTAATTATCATTTTATGGAGACCTCCCCAGATAGTGCCTCCTCTTTTGCTTCATTGAAAACAAAACCATACATCGTCTTTTTTTTGTTTGTTTGCACATGTTTTTAATTTCAAAGAACACTGCCAAACAAATCACGCTACTGTTTCATTGTTGTTGTGAGTGATGCACATCTGCAATGCTAATTTGAAAGCGGCCTTTAAAATCAATATATGTTGGAACTCAAAGTTGAATTCACTGTGCTAAAAATGTTAAGCTGTAGAAAAAGTGCTTTATGCTCATGTAAGAGAGACAAACTTCCTGCTTTTATTTCCTCTCTGCGTGGTGCACAGCAAGTGAGTAATGAGCGCAGCAAGGCTTCAGGTTCTGATTTGGCTTCAGAAACAGAGAATACTTTGCCCAACTGGTGCAGTTTGTGTAGAGCAGATGAGAAAACGCCCCATGGCTTGTGATTAAAGCCACTCTACTTCTGAAGGGGTACAAAAATGGCTAGCTTTGTTCCGCCCATTGGAAACTTTGAAGGCAAAAAAATATGATATTGAATGCACTTTTTAGACCAGTTTTGGCCATCAACTTGAGGGTTTTTGTTGATTCCTCTAAACCTCATCGCTAGGGAACAGCTGTTTCCCAGGCTTAAAATACCACTGGGTGTCATCACCTGCAACTGTGGTTTTTACGTTACAGCCCTGTTGCCTAGTGATGAGAGGGAGATTTCATGAAACCGAAATACAACATGGTGGTGCTGTCAAATGCCGTACGTTACACGCCGATTTGAGCCAGTCATTTTGCTTTGTGGCTTTGACAGGTCATTGTAGCAATTTACCTCCACGTCTCACATCCTCCTGAGTTTCTGGGTGATTATGAAATGTTGTATAGAAGTGTATTAAAAACACACTATCACACTGCATTTGTGTGTGTGTGTGTGTGTGTGTGTGTGTGTGTGTGTGTCCCACCTCTTCCCCCAACCATGGAAGATTAGTACACACTAATATGAACATGGCATACCTCCACAGGAGCTCCCCTGCCAATCCAAGAGCTGTAAGGGCGGAGACGTGGAGTGTGGAGAATGGAGAATAATGGCAGCCTCTGTCTCCATTATTCGAGAAATTATTCAGGGAAATATGTATAGAGTGTCTATTTTTAAACCTATGCACCACGGAAACTTGATTGCACATTGCAATTTGTGTATGCAACAACATCATGGCTCAGCAGGAAAGAACATTTTCTCTGCTATGTTTCTAAGCAACTTGATTAAAAATGATAAAACGCACTGTTATTAACCACATCCATCTGTACAAAAAAATAAAATTTTCACACTGATTCACGAAATGGCGGTAATATCCCTACTACCTTAGACCACATTGGAGATATGCTGATATTTGTACCAGTGCCATTTCATTTTAAAACACATTCTCAAGCGCCACCTTTTTGAGCACAAGCCCAAAAATAAAATGGTAATTCTTACTCTTGGAAAACAAACTTCTAAGAAGTATTACTGAAACAAAGCAACAGAAGCTCAAACACAGTGGAAGTTGGAAGTTTTTTTTCTTATTTGTTGCCCATAACATTTTTTGCCAGGATAAGGATACCGACTTTACCGTGATTTGTATTGTCGTTTTGATCAAGCCTGTTCTGTATCATGTTACAAAGTAAGGAACCGTTGTCGCTATTACATTCTGATTGTAAAATAGTTTGTCGAGATGGAATTGTGAGTTGTAACACTTAAAATGGTATATTGTGTGACCAGATTGATAGAAAATGTCACCGTAAAAAATACGAGCCGGTGCTAGTTAAGGGCTTAAGATTTACAGTACCTTAAAATGTCACACATTATTTTTTTGTTGTGGTTCTGATGGTACAGGAATACAGGTAATCAGATTAACATGGCAAATATATCCAACAACCAATGTCTATGAACTGGAGTATGTTCTAATGGGACAGTGTCAGCTCCTATCACCATGGAAACATTGAAATCTATCTATAAATAACCTTGAGTGTTAAAGAGGCAGAATTTATCTTCATTTCAACCAAAGTGAACAGAAATCTTATCTATTTCAAAGTAAATATTCCCTAGACTCATTAATTTGGTGATTTGCCTTCAGTTAATGGTATAATATTAAATAATGGCGGTTGGGCTTTAACAAAAACATTTGACTGAGATGTGCGAAATACCCTTGTGTTACAGTATGAGTGTAATAGTCTTTGCTTCCTCCTCCCTCAAGATAAGGGGAGCCGACCGCAGCCTTCTTAGATGAAACGAAGGTGTACTGTCAGTCCGGCTGACTAATTTTGCACACAGGGAGATGAGAAGATGGCCTTACTATGACAAGGCCCGAAACCGTAGCCTCATAAATCATGTTGCACCCGACAGCCAAGGGAAGACTCTCCGGCTTATCCCACGAGCTTGCTTGGTTTTTTCCTTGCAGGCAGCATACAGCATTTTATGGTCCTGGGATGTTATTATTGTTTAATCTTTTCACCGCAATATTATAGTTCATTCACGATGCTGTTTCTGATGTCGTAATTATGCAAAGTTCTATCAATTAGCTGGATGATTGAGTCACATTACATTGCAGATGTGTTTCTGTATTTTGTGTGGTGGACATCAGCAAGACATACATTTTAAGGCGACAATAAATGGAGAATGGTGCTTTTAAAGGTGCATTATGTGACGGTTTTCAATCAAATATTGCTAAATGACCTTGATAAATCTGCTACAGAGATTGAGATTCGGTGTGAGAAATTCAACAAGATGTAACATGTTTTTATGTCCTCTATTTTTATGTCTTGGGTACAATGTGTTTTTCCTCCCTGCGCAAGGTTGCCCAAAACTAGCCGGGGGGAGGGGGAGGGGGAGGGGGGGCGGCGGGGCGGCGGGGCGGCATACTCTTGTTTAAGTAAATGCAGGAAGATGGCGTCTGATCCAGCCCGAAGTTCTTCACCCTGCAGCCAGCTGTGCTGTGCCTAAAAATTCCCATCATGCTTCTCCTACCATAAGGTAAAAAGTGCACTTTCTTCGGACGCGTGGCATTGAGGATGAAAATTCATTACCCCGCTCCCAGCCAATCGATAATCCCAGCTCTTAAAAAAACAATTATTTGGGGACGGGCAGCTGTAACGCATGCCCGCTGTATGTGGGGTGAAGGTGCAGTTAACCCTGTCCAAAGAGGCCCAGTGGGGAACGTATTGATGCTATTATGGCCTCGTACATCAACTGCAGCCCAAACACAATCATCGTACCACATGACTAATAGAGTCGGTGTCTGCGTACGAGCGAATGTGCGTGAGCGCATGTCCACGCAGTGGTGCCCTATGTGCGCGCACGTGTATAATGTGCAAAAGTACGAGGGTTTACATTCGTGTGCCTGTCTGCCTGTATGTAAGTTTGTTTGTGTGTACACGTTAATGTGCGAGTGTGTTTACATTTGCGATTAGTCGTACTAACATTGTCGTTGAAACACCTTATGAGTTATAGATGTGTGCTTCCTGGATGATTAATGAAGTTTGTTGATGAGACTGAATGAGAAGAATTTGCATAAAACATTGCTGTGTCAAATCGATGCTTGAATGCTTTAATCATCAAGACGAAGATGTACAGTGCTTTTAAGTGAATACATTAAATGTACAGGATGGAAAGTGGTCTACTGTTGCCATGAGGTTAGGAAGTGGCTTCTATTTTTCAGTGTGGCACCCAGGCTATAAATTAACCTCTACATCTTCCATAATGTGGGTTGTCTAATTATGGCATCCAAACAACCACAAAGAGGACCAAAAATATGATATATTTTGAGCGAAGTAAGGAGAAATCTTGGCTGGTGATGTGAATTTCTTCCTGAATCTTTCTGCGCTGTAGCTCTTTTGGGTGTGATTTGTGGTGTGTGACATGTTCTTGAATAACTACCTGCTTTGTGCCTTTGTGCCATTCTTTTGCATGTCTGTGTGTCTGGCAAGAAATGCTGGATGGCTTTGTCCCAGACTAAGAAGTTTCATACCATAGTTTTCCTCCTCTGGATCCCTTCTCTGCATTACTAAAACCCGGCTGTTACCGGACGAGAATGGTTCATCCGTTTTGGAGTGAGTCATGCTGGACTGGTCCTTTTAGGCCCTTCCCTCTGACATTTACAGTTACATTACATTCATACTTGTATACAGGGCAACTTACACTGTAGGAGAACATTAAGTTAATTCACCTGATTTATGTGAGTAATCGTGGCAGACCTTGGAAAAGCGTTCTCAGACCAGCGAGTACGTGCATGACGTCACTGAATCCCTAACGCAAATGAACTATACTAAACAAGAATCAAAATGGTTCCTGAATGCATACAGATTACATTCATAACAAGCCACAAAACAAATACCATAACCCGGAGTCTGAAGAAGTCAGTTTTCAGTCTTCATCTGACAATGATTTTGACTATTCTTGCCACCGTGGGAAGTTTGTTCCACCATTCGGGAGCCAGTATCGTCAGGCATTGTGACTGGGAGGAGTGACTGGTAATTTGTCATGGCTAGCGGAAAGTCCCATCGACTTGTGAATAAGTTGTTCTGTTTATTCACCTTCTTAAAAAAAAAAAAAAAACTCACTCACCATCTACCGTTATTATTTTCCAGAACCTATACTCCAGACATTTAAACGCATGTAACATTCTTCCATTTAAGAAATATTGCCAAAGTCCGGCCGTTTTTAACCCAGCAGGATGTGAGAGTTAGTAGTTCCATGCATTTATTTCAGCTAGGACTACTGTATTGTAATGCTCTTTTTTAACTGTATTCCAAAAAGTCCATAGAGAAATTGCTGCTAAATTCAGAAAACAAAGCTGTAGACTTTTAACAAAAACAAGGAGAGAAGAGCATATTAGCACTCCTGTGCTGCAGCACTGTACTATTATTTTTTCCTTTTTTTTTTTTTTTTTTAAAGCTCTTTAGTTTTTTACAAAGCTGGTTTTTTTTTAACCCTACTTTTCAGACTTCCTTGTTTTTTTTTGAGACAACTCGAGTCAGTCCGCGCCAGCCGAACGCTATTATACATGGTAAAAAAAAAAAAAAAAAAAAAAAGCGGTGAGAGTGCTTTCTGCATTATGCCCCGAAACACGGAACTCCTCTCCCCGCAGGACCTTAGCACACTTTGCAGTTGGCACTTTTAAAAAAGCAGCAAAAAACATTTTTTTTTAAACTTTTTTTTGATTGATTTATTTGTCTTATTTAGTAGCTTTTAAACTTTTTTATTTTTTTTTTTTTTGTTTTATCTCCTTTTTTACTATTTTTATTTTTTTTTTTTTTTTTTTTTATGCTCCCTTAATATTTTATTACTACCTTATTTTTTTTATTGTCTTTTTTTTTTTTTACCTGTGTCTATTGAATTTTTAAACTCACATTTTTTTTTGTTTTAATTTTTCTTGCTGCTACTTTTTTATTTTTTTTTTTTTTTTTTGTTGTTTTTTGTGTGTGAAGCGCTTTGAGCTGCATTCTTTGTATGAAAGGTGCTATACAAATAAAGTTATTATTATTATTATTATTAACATTGAGAATGTAAATCTAGACAATTTTCAGGCATTAACGCAAGGAAAAGAGAAGCATTTTCGGTGCACTTTGCCCTGTTCTTTGAAACCCTGAAAGCGCTTTAATTTATAAGGGTCTATGCTGTGCTTTTGCACACAGCTGCTTTTAACCTGTAGTAATCAATGCTTGATTAGACACGGGAGGAGGCCTGTTAAAATAACCGGCGGTGGCTTGAATTGCACAGCTGCCCTATACACATATATGTGCGGGCACAAGCGCACACAAATGCGTACATGCTTCTGTGTGTCCGTCTGTTTGAGGGAGAAACATTAATCATCCTACCACATTCTTAAAAATATGTGTACGTTAGAGAAAACTATTTTAAACTATTTTAATAAAACTATATTATAATTATATAGTTATATTATAATGATAATTATACATTATAAATTATATTAATATTTTTATATAAAATAGTGTGTGCTAGAAAGAGAGAGTGTAAGTGTGCATAAATGCTTCAGATGAGGAGTTAGGCAGTGTGGTATTTGTCTGATTCAGGCCCATCACGTTAACCTACCTATGCTGCCATTCTTCCCCACTATCATCTGTCTGTGGCTTAGAGGACCACGACCGTACTGATGAGGTTTCAGGATTGAGAGTTAAGAATTCTTTCCCCAATAAATATATTTTATCCTCTAAAGTAGTGCCATAACGTATTTGCTTCCTTTGCTGAATTTAAAATGACTTGATTTAGGCTCTGCATAAAGTGAGAGAAATTTGATTATGCGCGCACATTGAGGCAAAAGCAGATATGATAGTAACGTGATAAAGCAGATGCGGTAGGAATTGGCTCGTAGGTCTCCCTGCATTACCTGAATTGGCCAGGGACATTACAGGGTCCGTTTTTGGGTCTGAGTTTTGAATCTGAATCGACACCATGCCAAAAGGTAATTGTGGTGCCAGACCTGGCAAAAAGACAGCACTGGCCTGGATTCAGTGGAAGTTAGGAATTGTATCGTACTGTCGTGTCATCAACTCAGCAGTCTGCTGCATCATTTTAATTAACCCTGTTTGTGGGTGCTGGTTTTTGTAGGTAGACCCTGCAGTTAATTGGACTCCTCATAAACAAGGATATGAATATATTAGTCTGAAAGATGGCTTCATTCATAGCCATACCAAGCGATGGTCCTTTGGCCTCAATTTTTTCTCTTCCTTCCTTCGTATTTGAAGGGAAACCCGCTACAGCGTTGGTGTATTCGTTTGATGATTTTTGTCTTCGTAAATTAGACTTTGCTTAATTTCAGCTGCAGGGCTGCTTGGGCCGGCTCAGGTGGCACCACGGTAAATCAACGGGCGCAACCGACGATTCCAAAACGAACGGGGGAAATTTGTGCAAAAAAAAAATCTTGCCTTTTCCTGTTTTTTTTGCCCCCGTATTGCAGAGAGCTGCTCTTTCATTCAGCGGCCGTGCCACGTAATCCATTTTCATCTTCATCCTTTTTAGACTCAATGTCACAGGGATGACTCATGAGTTTTCTACAGGCGCCGGTGACATCCATCCAGTTGACCTCACTGGATTAAACGCCACGTGAATCCGGAAGGCACTTTGTTTGCGTCCCCTCTGCTGTCTGCTTCAGTTTGAGGCCATATCCGTCCTCGTGGTCTTCTGTTGTTGGCAGTAATGGGCGCCATCGGAGGAAGGAAGAAGACATCGTGATAGGAGCAGTGTGGCAAGAGGGCTTTCGCCCTTTCACAAAAGGTTACAACACCGACAAACTTTTCTCTGCACGCGATTGGGAACCGACATCCAATCAAATTGTTCAGAGCAGAGTCTTTACTTACTTCAATTATTTAATATTAAAGTGACAGTCAAGGAAAATCTGTAATATGCTTATAACCACGTTATTTATGGCTATTAAGGTATGTATTGAGCACCAATAAAGCGTGAGGAATAAATTCCATTGCAAACTCATTAAATTTCAGTCTATCTATATCTCTTTATTCCTGTATGCTGAAAAAAAGTGTGGAGTCGAAATGGTCCATGGTGACGTAGACGTGAAAACTTAACCAATACATACTTTGATCTCATTACATAACTCCTCCCATAGTTTGGCGAATAAAACCGTCCTGTTCCACTAAGAAATTCTGTCTGAAGTCTGAACCAAACGCTCGTTTTGTTTGCCCTTGGGAATAGTTGTCTGGCGTTATCAGCATTTGGATTTGGAATAGTTAGTTAGCTAAAGTGTTTATTTTTTCCCCACTCTCTTTTTCCCTATACCAATTTTATCCCTCTCCCAATCTTTCACCTTTTTATCAATCCCTCCGTGGTGCTAGCTAGTAAAATTAGCTTGCTCCTTGCACAGCTCAGCATGGAAACAAACTAATCACTCATGTGTCGTTTTTACTTGGTGCACTGCTCATTCGTCAGATAATATATCGAAAATAATAGATAGTTAAGATTTTGCCAAATAAACCATGCCTTGGAAATGGTTTTGTTGTATTGTTCAGTGGCTGGTTACAGTAAAAAAATATGACGAGAACCATTATCCACCAAAGTACTTAGTTGCCATGCACGTCATTTCCGTTCGATTAGCAACCGAAATTAATGAATGGGGCTTTAAATACATTTTTTAAACTCAATGAAACCTACCATTATTTAATGATTTGTATGGAACATGCATTTGGTGAAACGTCGCTTTGCAATTTAGCTTGCTTTAAATAGACTAACGTTAGATCAAACGGTTGCAATACTCTTCTTAGCGTTTAAGTTAACTTAACTTTGATTGCGAGCTTGCGTGTGATATTTATCTCTTGATAGCAGCCGCACTGTATTTTACTTTGAATTGATTGCATTAATTCCTCGCCGGGTTCAAACCTATGGTTCAAACCACAGAACTGTAAAAGTACAGTTCTGTGGTTCAAACATGTAGGGCTGGATGACGTCGATGGCACTCTGGTTGAGGGCGTGGATTTAGACCACACCCCTACAATCCTGAGTTCTTTCAAGACTGAGTTTATTAGCTGAATTTGAGATGTATATTAATATACCTATTCACATTTTCTTGAAAAGATATTTGGTGGGTGTGTAGTGGATACATATCTCTGTGATATGTTGTGGTTATTTGAAGTTTTTAGAATCCCTTGACCATATACAAGTCCCTTGACTATAAATAAAAATAAATAAATAAATAAATAAAATAAATAAAAAAAAAATAAAAAGTTAAAAAAAAGTGTAAAAACCCAAATAAATCACCAAATAGCAACAAAAAAAACAAGTAAAAATCAGTTTTCCAAACACAGAAAGCAAATAGAAAGAAAGAAGAAAGAGAGGAGAGAGAGAGAGAGAGACCCCCCTCCACCTCAGAGATGAGAGAGAGAGAGAGAAGAGAGAGAGAGAGAGAGAGAGAGGAGAGAGAGAGAGAGAGAAGAGAAGAAGAGAGAGAGGAGAGAGAGAGAGAGAGAGAGAGAGGAGAGAGAGAGAGAGAGAGAGAGAAGAGGCTACAAAGTCAGTCAACATGTAATAATATATATGTGATGATGAAACACAATTACATTGTCGCTCTCTCGCTCTCTCAAAGGCCATAATTGAAATACTAGATATCCTACGAGCAGGGGCGTCATATTGGGGGTAATGGTAGAACTGACTACCCAGGGCCCCAAGGCAGGAAGAAAATAAAAATAAAAGAATCCCTTGACCATCACTTTAATAACGATAGTGAACATGTCAATCTTTAACATCTCAAAGGCGCAAAAGAACCATGAAGCCATCAAAAAGCCCTCGAGAGAAACATGAAAGCAGCTGTAAAGCTGGGAGTATTCTGCCGAAAGGTTGTTTTGTTCATTTATTAATTTAGTTTAATGTTTTATTTTCCAGTACCGGAATCCGTAAGGGTCGTAATAACTTTGCTTTTCCCTGCGTCTTGCTGTCTTCCCAGGGTTTTATTGTCGCTGCGTGTGACAGTGTTCTAGCCAATGTCAAATGTAGCGGTCAATATTCTTCAGACTGCATTCCGTTTAAAAAGGCCGCCCTTTTCCACCACATGCAACACCCCCCTAAACTCTGCACTGTATACACTGTTTTTCAAAATGCAAACCAATAAGTAAGAAATTCATAAAATTAAAACTTATGAAAGTTTCAAATTGTAATGCGTATTTTGCAAATATGTTTGAGCTTGTTTCAGTTGGGTTAACTTAGGACACAACGGGGACCATTTCATGCTGCATAAAATTTTGGGGCCTGCGAGTTATCTGATTTTGTACTCAGTACACAGTATGCTCTCTGCGTGCGTGTCCTTGTGTGTGTGAGCGCACGTGTGTGTGTGTGTGTGTGTGTGTGTGTGTTTCCCTCTCTTTCTGCACCAGCGGCACCCTTTGAAGGTCAATCTGTAGGCCGATGCCGTGTTCCTGCCCAACGACTTCAAGGAATAGCAGAGACACAATCTGCCCTTTAATCTCAGGGTGAAGTCCCCCCTGCACACCGCACATTCAGCCATCCATCAACGCATCAGATACGCTCAGAACCAAAACAGTGAGGTAATGGAAATGGGCACATTGTTTTATGTGCAAATAATAGTGAAGAGCCACATTTCTGACTCAAGCTATCATCGCCAAGGCAGATCAAGCAGCTGTGCATGCACAATTATACATTCAGCTATTTCCGTGCAGATTCTGTGGTTTTTCAATCTGTACGAGTTTTTTTGTTTAGATTTATATATTTTTTTCCCTTTTATTCAGACAGGGTGAAAGCAGAGAGGGTTACAGATAGAGATGGGATTACAGTGCACAAAGTGCCATGGTGCATTTGCCCGCCCTGCATACTGCTCCACACGGCCTTCTGAGAAAATGCCTTTTTAACCGTTTACTAAAACTACATTTTTTATAATTTACAAGTGCTCACAACGTCAGTTTTAAATTGTAAGTGCAGTTGTAATCCTGTTAACTCAAAAGGTGAATTTAATACAAAGACTAGACATAAAACATTTAATTACCCCCTAAGCACCGACCCACTAGTGGTCATGCCGCCGGCGCCTTGAGTTTGCTCAATGAAGGCATTCCTTGCTCCTGCAACCAAACTATAAGTGGAACAAAGTCCATGTTCTAGATTTATCAGTTCACGATTTGTGACAACTATACTGAATACGGAGTTTCTTAGTGCCACTATTGTCACGTAGCTAACAAGCAACCCTCCCACCCAGTCTCACCTACAACTATACCAACCCATGCATGACACAGTGGATAATCTGATAATGCATAATCACAGTGGAGTTCATAAAAAATGTTTTGTCACCACCAAAACTTTGTATTCCGTCATAGCAACAAGGTAAAGCCAATAATAGCCTGAATGTATGCTAATACAGCTGTGAAAAGCCCTGCTCACTCAATAGCAAAATAATTTTTTTTTGTGTAATTATACCACATCATTTTACTACATGATGTCTGTGACCGAACAATATCAAAAGACTCTTGATATCTTACTTTCTGGTACTTCTACAAGCGATACTATAACCTCTCTGCATTTGAATGGATCTCTATGGGAATTGAGAGGTGGGACTAGATTTAGCTGTAAATTACACAGTATGGAACACACGGTTGGCTAAATGGATGTTAGTCATCAAGGATCTGACGTATCAAACCAGCCTTAAACCATCACCCTGTTGTCAGATATGCAGTAGATATGGATGGATAACTTGACTTATTTCTTTATTCAGTTCAACAGGAAAAAAGCTTATACATAATAAAGCATTATTAGCCGCAATATAAGACATTAACAGATACATTACTGACATTATACTAACATTAGTGTTAGTGAATGTGCTATTAAGGAGGTGACCAGAAATGCACAAAAATTGTGCCCTGTTAACATGAACATGGCATCAGTACATATTCTGACCCTGTTTGTAATTGTCTTAATCTTGTTACCCTATCCTCCTCATTCAATAAAACATCACATTGTTTCTTTGGGGGAGTGGTGTATCTGTCCACTGTTTGTGGTGTATGCATAATCCTGAAGTCACTGTGTCGGAAGACCCGTTTAAAGCCCAAGCTTGCTCAGTTTTCTACACCGCTTCACACGCATGTACACATGCGCGCACACACACACACACACACACACACACACACACTGGGCTCTTTGTCTGAAAGAACGGCATCTGCATGCGGTCGCAGTTTTAGTCTCAACATCTGTGCCCTACTTTAAATCTTCCTCCAAACATTTATATATTTTTTTTAAATCAAGCGCACATGTACGGTCCATGTATAAACATACATGCCCTGACACTGTTGTGGTTTCCACCTGATGCCAAACTAGGTCAAGATAAGAGCCCCCCTCCCCCCTTCAGAACAGATAAGATAAATGACTTTCTCTGTCTTTTTTGGCACCCCAATGCCGTAGACTCTTTGGATCCGGCATAATCGGCTGTTGTAAGCACCACTGAACCACGGGCTATCTCGCCACCACTTCTAATGCGGCGGCGAGATATTCACAGCTCAGACAGTCAGGCGTGATGTTCAGACTCACTCCAAACCACAAGAACATTCTCCCTTGGCAGGCTTCCATTTTGGCTCGGTTTCCGTTCGCTGGGAGAGGAGATTGTTCACTGTTCCGCAAATTACTCTAAAATCTATTGTAAAATATAATGAAATCTCTAAATATATAGTAAAATTTCACCTGTGTCAGACCCATTTCCAAGTCTGTATATGGATGTTTACAAGGGTATTTTCTCATCGTAAAATCTATAAACTATAGACTGTATATATCTGTAGTATTGGTTGACGTGAGATAATCGTGTTTCCTTGATATGTTGCATAACTTTTCCATAAGCATGATATTAATAGCATGACGACTGACTGTTCTAGGTTTAGATTCTTTTAGATGGAATGGGGTAAAACTTGAACTTGCCAAAGTTCTGCATTTTAAGCACTGTATAACATTCAAAAGCAAAGTTTCAGTTGTTCACCCGCTAAATCTTCTTCATCTTCTGTCTGAGATGATTTGTCCCTAGCTCTTCACGACTTGCCATTCAGGGGACTGAGATTTATTAATGCTGCACTGTCAAGCTGAACGATAGTGCCTCTTCCCCAGCGCAAACGTACATTTTTTTTCTTTTGAATTTATTTATTTATTTTTTCTTTGTGGGAGTTGGAACAACGGGTGAGAAAAGTTGTAGCTTCGAGATGTTGGTGACCTCACCAGTCTTCATTTTCATGAGCGCTTTAAAGGGAATTGGATCTCTGACAGTTGACCGATTGTCATCCTACGGTAAGGCCCTGGAAAGATCAGTGAAGGCTGTGCCATGAGATTCCAAAGAAGAATTCATTGTAGGAGGTGGAGGCCTATATGGGTAACAGTGGGGTCGACAGCTGAATGATGTGGGCGTTATTGTTCTTTAACCAAAAACAGCCGTATTGTACAAACTGTTCTGTGCCAGTTGGTACTGTCACACCAGCCAGTGGAAAAAGATGACTCAACCAGGAAATTAAACCAAACTTAATTTAAGTATGCTTGATTGTCATTAAGGTGCAACCAATGAGGCATTGTGATGCTTCTCTCTGTGTGCTCTTTGTACGCATGGGTGATGGCAACAAGATCCTTTTCGAACAATAGGTGCCTCTGAAATGTTTGTGTGTTCACGCCAGCAGCGTTTGTCCATTAATACCACATGAATCTTTGTTCATTGTGAGTGTGTCCACATCTGCAGCACTCCAGTTGAGTCTGCTCAGCACACTGGAGTTGTTTCTGCAACTTCTCCAACACTGGACAATTCATCTCACGCATTACAGTATGCATGGTTCATTTACAAATTAAGTCTAAAAGCCTCTAGTAGGAGTGAAAGACTGTTTAAGTTCAAGTGCATCTCTGTGGCAATCTTGTCAACTGCTATGGGAGGTACATGTCACATGACCTGAAGTTGACCCTTACAGCTTAAATTTCAGCCATGTTCTTCAACCAAGAGTCAGCGGCCGGCTCCAAAGATGAGCTTTAATGCCAAAAACTCACATACTTGGAAAGACAACATTGTGACATTTTGGGTGCACATTGTATCATTGTTTTAATATTTTCAAATATTAAGTTATTATAACAAAAGCCTAGGGTAGGCTCATGTTATCACAGGATTGGTGATAAGCCAGATGATTCCGGTTGGAGACAGCTGACAAATGTAATAAGAATAACACACAATATGCAGTGCAGTTATAAATTCTATTAAATTATTAATAAATGTGCTATGTATTATTTAAGCAACACATTGTTAGTAATTGGTTGACACTAAGAAATGTTAGTAAATTGGTTTCTAAAGTGGAAAACTGGCTGACAATGTTTTGTTAGCTCAACAAAGGGTTACCACATACATTTAAGATGGGTGTAATACATATATGTGTTCATGCATATAATACATTTATGTGCATTTTCCAGTCTGTAAACCTCTGACTACTTCAAGTTCTGTAATTTAATGTAAAACAAAAACAACCATGTATTATGAAGAAAATATCATGACACGATTATTAATCATTTATGAAGTATTAATAATTTATCTGTGGCCAAAGTTTTACTGAAGTAATGTGCTTTTCAGAGCCATGTTTCAGAGAGAGAAAGGAGAGAATTACAGTCCAAAGTTTTCTTTCGCCACTTTATCAGCTCTAGTTATTTACAAGGACATTCAACTGGTTTTCAATTTTCCAAAGCCTTGTCACAAGTAGTTTACGTCCACCAGTTTATAGGCCTCTCCCCGCACAGGGAGGGATAAACACAGTGTCTGGCAGCCTCTCCCTTTTGCGCTGAAGTGCCCCCGTATATACTTCCTGACAGACAGATTAAACGAGGTACCTTTTAAAGAAGACTTGAGTTCCGTATGTTTCCTGTGTTACAGGGCTGTCCTGTACGAATGAACTATGGCTGTCCTCTTCTTAGCGTTGTTAAAAGCCAGAGGAGATTAGAGCTGCCAAGACCTGGGAGATTTAGCACTTGCGTCCTACAGGGTGTTTAGGCTTATTTTGTGAAGCCCAGGCCTGGTTTCCTGATGACCTGCCCTTTTTTACATTATAGATTCTGTCAGCAATGAGCTACTGATGTTAGCCTAGATGTTTTGAATAGGGTCATGCCTTCACTGTTTAGGATATAGCGTAAAGCGGGCATTTCCAAACTTGGGCATTTGTTCCAACAACAGTTACAATGCTTGCCTTGAAATAATACACATTGTTGTTGATTGTCTTTAATTGTAAACTTTTCATGTCTCTAGGGATGATATACCCTTGAAGGCTCAAATAGATGTGCGTCTAATATAAAAATGTTCTGTAATGTACTATATGGCTAATGGTTCCTTTACAATTGATTACATTTTAGACTCACAGTTGGGTCTTGATTATTGAAGGTGTACAAGTCATTGAAACTAAATTAAAGAGCCAAACTGTGTTGTGTTAATATAAGTTAATATTCTGAAAGAACTTAATCACCTGCTTTCAACTTTAATTGAATAAGAGATTGACAGTGACAAAGAACACACAGGGGTCTCTCAGGACAGTTTGAAAACCCCCTGGTGTAAATAATATGCAATAAAAAAAATGTAAAAAATTGTACGGTGTGCTATTGCTAATACAAAAACAGTGTATGCGGGTCTGACATTTCTATTGGCATCGGTGGCCTTTTAAAGATCAATCCAACCTTGGGTTTTTCAAACATTGTTTAAGTCGTTAGTACTGTAAAACGGTAATGAATATCTCAAATGATGATGATGATTTATTTTTATTTTTTTTCCTGTCATAATAGACAGGCAGTCAATTGTATCTGCCCTGTTGAATAACATGAAGCATGATTGGTGTTGAGCAGCAAGGAGGTAATTGTATTTCCCATCATGCCTCATTGACAGGAAAAGAAATAACCAATCTGAGACAAGCTAGTGGCTTACAGTATGTAGGTAAAATGTACTTGAGCAGCTCTCCTCTTGTCTCTGCTGTGGCAGACTCCCCAGTAAGCTTTTTCTTGGCAGTGATACCTGTCTCCTGATTGTCCGACCCGGGAAGAAGGACCGAAATTGGACCATCGCTCATAGCAAATTAAACCCAGACAGGAATGCAAATTTAAAAGGGAGGCAGCAAACTCTGGATTGTTGAGAAACACACTGATTGTGTGGACGTGTCTTTGACTCTGCAGCAGAAAATTGAACGATCGTTCGAACGGATATCCACAGTATCATTTCGCAGGAGCCCTCCCGTCTCCTTCGCGGCTTTTTCCGACCGCTACCATCAGGTCGCGGTTATAGAAAACAGTGTGAAGAGAGAGCTTATATCCCCTCTGAAATATCTTTTAAACACTTTAATGTGTTTTGAATACGACTGATACTGCCTTTAAAATCTTCCTCGGAATTCTCTTTATTTTAATGCATTTATCGTGAATTGTTTTAAAATTGCGTGAGCATGCCAAAGAAAAATGTACAGCTAAATGTGATTGAAAGTGTGATTGTCCATCACAGATGTAACATTTGTTTTGGCATCCCAGCTCTAAAATAAATTACCACTAAATTCATTACAATGAAACATTGTGTAGATTTGACGACAATTAAAACCCAACGAAAGTGACATTTTTAGCATTTTCATTTTCCGGCAAGTTCATGTTTATTGAAATTTAATACATCTTGCCTTGTGCATATTTTCAGGTGAATACGATTTTTTTTTTAATGTATTGTTAGACAGGTGTTTTTTTGTTGAAGAGTTTGCAAGACAACAGTCAGCGATCACTTTGCATTCTCATCTCATTGTTTATTGGCTCGGTGTAGCAGATGTTCTTTGTCAGCAGAGTCACGGAGGTTACATTCATTTTTACAAATGATCTCTTTAATACAGAACTGCGGCTAGCTTCATCTGTCTGGGACTCTAAAAACAATGGTGTCATGTGTTTAAACACGTTTAAATGTATGGCCTCAAAGTTTATGAAAAAGGGTGTTTTTGTTTCTGGAACAAATCAGATCCCCCTTTGCATATACACTTTGGCATCAGTATGATATAATATTAGCTAGACACCACGTACAGTATAATTTGGTCTCATCCCTCAGCGAATGGTACGGTTGTGCTGAACATACGTTGGCGGTAGATCACTGTGGAAGAAGTATGCAGCATTTTAACAGCCTATGTATCAGGGAGTAGCATTCTCAAGAGTATTTCTAGATAGGTGCACTTAGCACCTGTCCACACACACAAGGGCAGGCACTCACTTCACAAGCGCCTGCCTGGAGATACGCAAGATATCAGATCTGCACTCTCCTCATTTTATTTTTTTTAAAAATCTTCCCATCGTCACCCCGCTAATCCGCCATATCAAACTGTGATGGAACTCTGCTAGCCTTATCGTTTCACTTTCATACCCGTCTCCATTCTCACCTACCTCTTCGATTTAGTGCGCTCCCACCTGCAATTCCCCTCTTTGAACTCTCTGCCCCTCTGTACTCATTCCACTGGACGGTACTCACTTTTTTTTCACAATTTCGTCTTTTTAATTAACCCCTCTCCACCTTATTTTTGAATTTTTGAATTCCAATTTCTTTTGTACGCTAAATTCAGAATGTACAATGGCAGTTGAAGACCCATCCCGTGACTTCAGTGTCCTCCATAAATTGTGTCCTCTTGTTCTCACACAGCCAGTCGCAACTGTTTTACAACCGCACTGCTTCAGGCTGCAGGCCCCCCATTGACCAGGGGTGTCACTGTTGAGCAACAAGGCAGGGATTAACCTGCCAATCATATCCCTTCCTGAGTGATGCTCTGTTTCACCATGTCTTGATTATAATAAGCACATTATTTCAGTTTTTGGTAGCACAGCTTCAAACAGTTGCCAAGATCTGTGCTTATTAAACAACAACAGGCACTTGCATGAAACAATTGTTGTCCGTTTTGTTGCCCTTATATTGCCAAATTTAATTTAGCATTTTTCTAGCTTTTTAAGGTAATTCTTATTTTGGAATGTGTGTGAATGCTGCTTTTTGATACATTTGATACTAAAGTAGTCTACCCATTCAGAAGCAGACACCCTACTTGCCTTTCTTACCAGATCTGTGTTTGCAGTAGCTAAGTAGTATGTTAAAGTAAACTACATCCTGGAGCCTAAATGATGCACCAATTTTTCTATAAAACACAAAGCCACAGATTATGGGATTAAACCAAATATGCAAGGGCATAAAACAAATGACCAAATTTTTAATGACCAAACAAATTTTAATTTGGGAAGACCTGGGCACAGCTTTAAAGCACAACTGAACTTTGGTAGAACTTTGGGTTGTGTTGTTATCTGGCCATAATATGAGTCCAAATGGTGGCGAGATATGTTCGTTAGTTGCTCTGTGCTCCCCTGGGGTGATAATCCAGAATAGGGTATTTGTTGCTTTCCATTCACTTCTATGGGGCAGCTAAAACAGTCTCAAAATGACACTTCTAGCACGTAATACGTACGAGAAATGCTTATTGCTTGTATTGACAGAATCTGCATAGTTCGCGATCGTATATGTGCTAGAAGTGTCATTTTGAGATCGTTTTAGCTTCCCCATAGAAGTGAATGGAGAGCGACAAATACCCTATTCAGGATTATCACCCCATTGGAGCAGAGCAACTAATGAACATATTTCGCCACCATTTGGACTCATATCATGGCCAGGTAACGACACTACCCAAAGTACTACCAAACTTCAGTTGCTTTAAATTGAAAGGCACAATGGCTGATTCCAAAGTGGGCAGAGACATTTTTATTAATAATGATGAAATTGTTCAAGAAAGAATGAAAGGCAGAGTACGACCGCTCTTCATTTAAACTTGGTTAGCATTGTCCTAATATAGAAAGTTTTTGTTTTTTTTGCCTTGCAGTCAAACTCTCAACCATCAATTTGCAAACATACGTTTTGTCTCCGCTGGACAGAAAATCAATATGAAATAACAGCAACAAAGATAATCAGCTCAACATGGTAGGGAGAAGTTTGACAGCTATGAAATACAGAGGAACATAAATTGCATAATTATGTAACAATGGGGAAAAAATTGGAAACAGCCTTTCAGGAGAGCTTTTTCAACACACAATCAGCAACATGTACACTTTTAGCCTGTTTATTTCCCGTAACTCCGCTGTTGAAACTAGTGTGAATCGACCGTCTTAATACTGCAGTAACCAGTTTATTTCCTTTGTATTTTGAGAATGCAGGAAATCCATAGAAGCGCATGTGGTTCGCTTTGCTCCGCTTGAATTTCTACCACTCAGAAATAAAGGGAAAGATTGATTTTACTGCCGCCAATATGCATTCAATCCTTCTGGCCCTCAGTGCTTTTGACGTGTTTGTTGTTCCCTACATGAATGTACCCCTGCATCTGAATGTATTTTTCCCCCATTTGTCATCTTAGAAGTTTTGAAGATTGAACCAAAGGGAGGGAATCATTTTGTTCGCACACAGCGCTGTCGGTGCATGAAATGTGTTTAAGACTCGACACAGTGCTAAGGTTCGCCAGTGGATTCACTTAAAGGTGCAATTTGCACTGATATCAGGAAGCTTTTTTTCACGCTGTGAGTTTTCAATATACGCAATAGCTTACCCAGGAGATTCAAGATTAGACCCAGTATTCTGGCTCGAGCTGAGATGTTGTTCACGTCGTCGAACATTCATGAGACGTCTACACTTCTCTGTGCTATCGCCTGTCCACACCCATTTAGTGACGGTGCATCACCAGCACTTTCCACATTGCCCCCATGAATCACTGAGGCACAGCAACGTGCACGTGACTCTCCGCCAACTGTTGTCGTTATTAGCTCTCATTATTAGTTTGGGGGGGGGGGGGGGTTGGTCGAGCGATGATCGATCTGGGCCAAGGTTGCCATCGTTGCGAAGGAATGCCGCAGATCCCCGGTGATCTCGGAGCCCCCTCAGCCTTCCATCCGCCTCGCCGATGGGGGTTCACAGCAAGTTCAGCGGTCCGTCACAAAGACAGATAGGAGATTTCCCCCCCTGCTCCTCCCGGAGGGCGCAATCAGGGATTTCAGGCGGAACATTTTACAAGAACGACCCGCACTGGAGATGTTTCGGTCAGAGCCGAGGCTTGGAACATCGCAGCCAGCCTCAATCTGGAGGCGGCGACCGTCTGCTACAGCTGTGGCGGGGTTTGTGTGTGGGGGGGTGGTCCCTCTTCAATAATCTCACCAGCCAATGAAATTTCGAGCTAAGCACTTCCCCAGAGAAGAGAGACGTATGCATTGTAGATATTCGCTCGTCACTGAAACCACATCCAGATAACGGTGATGGACAATGGAGGCGATGGAATGACTCTGAGCCTGACATCACTCACTCTCTGTCAGAAGGGCTGCAGGTTTGGGATTCGTGTCAGGGGGGGGATACCCATCAAGTGAGAAGATTGTGCGGGCCTGCAGGGAGAAAAAAAAAAAAAGTCTTGGAACAAATTGTAAAGGAACAATGTTGTTAAATGGTTACCGTTGTCCTTTTTGAAATTCTCTGGTTTTAAAACACGCAATGTTTTGAACATAGAGACTTGCAACACATCCCCCAAGCCTGTGAAATTTCACAAGCACGTACCGGTCCCCCGCTAGTTTGCTTCTGTAAAAAATGGGGACCTTCATGGCAATGTAATGGACGGAGAAGGTAGCCTACTTTTATGATATTTTCGAATTGCTTAGTGAGTGGCGCAACCCGCTGAGTGCAATGACACAGCATGTGACTCATGTCAGATCAGAACGTAGTGTCCTGTGGTTAAGCGCATAAATGGCGTCTAATAATAATCGCACCTGCGACCCGCCGGCGCAGTTGCACAGTCCAATTTAGCAACTCCAATTTAGCAACCGCACACACCTGGCTGTTCTTATTTTGCGGGGACACACATGGGCTTATGTGTGAAGGCCGGCTCAATGACGGGACGGGCGAACTCTTATGAACGGAGCGTTCACAATGTGGGAAGAAAAGAGAAATGCGGAATTAGAACGACGGGTTGCTTTGCAGTGTGGATTTTTGGCATCAGGCTGGTCAGAGCACGTAGCAGCACGTGGAGCGTGCAGCAGGTGGCGCTAACACGGGCTTAGTGCTAACGGGTTTCCCTGGGGGGGGGGGGTCGCCGTGACACTGCTTCCAGCGGGCACGACGGCGGGGCGTAACGGCTCTTCCCCTCTGTAATGCAGTGAAACTGAGGGATTTGCTCATTCTCCTCAGCATGCCAGCTGTAATCTCATAGAGACGTTCCAGCAAAAGGGATTATTGTTTAACGGATATTACAGCGCATTTCCGCCGGCGATGGGGGCAGGCTTCCTCGACATCGCATTTATTTATTTTTTGCATGAGTGATCCTCCCATAATTTGTCATATGCAAAGCATTTTCCGTGCCGCGCCGGGCGCTTGTAAAACCAGGGAAGGTTCAGATTTCAATTATGTCGCTACACTGGTGGAATGACAATGAAATCAGAATCATATGGAAAAATGTGCTATATTTTACATGAAGGTGTATTGCTTTTGAAGCCCCCTATTTTTTTATTTGCAGTCACTAATTTGTTATTTGCACCCACACTTAAGTTTATTTGATATGGCACCTTGTGCCTTATACATATTTTTTGGGTTCTTCTACCAAAGGTTATAGTAACCATTACCAATGAATGTTGGTGTCCTGTTGCTTAGACTGATGGGTATGTGGTTAGAAAATGGCGCAGTACTTCGTGTCCTTGCAGAATTCCAGTGACGGATGGGAACGTGAGCATGAAACGGTCAGTTTTTCTCTGGTCTCTTTTCCAACACTCTGTCAGCTGATCTACACTCATGAGTCTCTTGCACCCGCTCTGCCTGCTCCCCCCCCCCCCCCATCATCTCGCCTGCCACGGGGTCATTTTCGCCGTCACCGCCAGCTTTTCAGTCTCGCCGCCCTGTCTCTCTGTCTCTTTCCTCTCTACTCTACTCTCTCAGTGGGGCTTCAGTGGCATTACAAACAAACCATGCTCTAAAGCGTCTCTCTCCCTGCCCTGCTCTACTCTCTCCCATACACCGTCACACACACGTACACTGCCATACACATACTAATGCACACACGCGCATCCACTCTCCTCTCTCTCGCTCTCTCTTTCTCTCACACACTCTGTCGCTCTCGCAGACGGGGCTTCAATGGCAAATTAAATCATGCTCTCAAAGCATCTTCCTGTCTCACTCCCTCTTTCTCATTCTCTCTCTCTTATTCCCTTTGTTCTCCTTCACTCTGCCTCTCTCTTCCTCTCTCTCTTGTCACACCTCTTCCTCCCCAGAGCTGTCCTGCCAGCGACTACTCAGGACAAAGTAAATTTTCCCACAAAACCTTCTCCCTGCACATTCCCAAGAGTGCGGCCTGCTGTGGGCCAAAACAAGAAAAACTGTTGACTTCAGCGCCCAGAAGCTCACCTGACTGGTCAGGTCTTTCCTGCATCTGTTTTACCGCTGCTGTGGTGGTGCTGTGCTCTCATTCAAAAACCCCTTGACGGCTCGCAGTCAGTAAGCCCCTCCACCGCTAACCTCTCGGTAGTCGCGCCACAATCAGCACTTACCTCTGCCGTGCCCTGCGGTGCCTCACTGACGTGAAGCAGGAACACGCACACGTGTAAAATATGGATCCTTTAAGATTGGCTTCTTGCAGGGATTTTTGGGACAGCCTTCTATGGATTATCGCTTGAGGCGTTCTTCTTTGTCAGTTTGATTGGGACCGCTGAGAATGCGGTCGATTGATCCCAGTCTTTTTGCATCTACGTGCTTTACGGCCTGCCAAAAGCAGCAGGAACCCAACTGCGACTGGGCGTGAAAAAGAGAGGGACAAACCGCATACAGTAGACATTGGTTGTGACGTATGTATTGTCTCGTAAACGTGCGCTTAGTAATCTTGCTTCAGGTGTTTTTTTTTTGTTTTTCATGCAGCCGCTATTTTCGACTGGGGCCTCTTGTGAAGGACATGTGTTTCTCAAAGGGACGTGGTTAAGTAACTGTAAGGTAAAAATCTAAATCTTTCATTAGGGCTGCTGGGAATGGGGTCGAGTGTGCGCTACAGCCGATTGGTCCTTCCCGCGAAACACGGCAAAAACTCATTACTGCTTTTCGCTGCTACTCAGCTGTGCTTCTGTGGCTTGTTATAGAGCAGAGAGGTGCAGACCATTGTGTAACAGTCAAAGAGCTGAGCAAGTACCTGAAGAGGCTCAAATCCCAGGTAGGGCCATGTCATTAGACCTCTGAGCCAAGTGTGAGGCCGGATTTGCTTCAGTGTAATACCTGGATGTACAGGCGGTTAGCATGTAAAACCATAGCCTATAAGAATAGTGTTATTGAAGAACGAATATAGAAAAGAGGTGTATAGAGCCTATATTGGAATGCTCATGGATTGCTGTGTATCTTGTAAGGCATATTAGCTGACGGCAAATGCCGAAATGGTGCTCAAAACATGCAGCCAAAGGAGCAAGCGGTCTGCGGCTCTGCCAAGTCATCCATAGGAGCTATGATCATGTTATCAGTGCGACGGATTTATACGTTCATGCCTTCCCCATTACGCAAGAGCAACTACGATGCAGGTTTTTACAAAGGCTAATGTGGTTATTAAAGGCAATGTCACTGACACCTTGAAAATGTATACACCCCCACACACATTTTTTTCGTAGAAAGCTGGCAACCCAGGGGGCAGGTACGAGAAACAGGTCATTAGAATATTATGCCCTGCACCACCCACATTTTGAGAAACGCACCCGCGTAGCGCGAGTTAGAATACGGCGTATTTCATCCCGTGTTAAATCTGCGCAGGACAGGCACTTAAGGGCGTGACTTAAGTTGGCCATCTCTGTATCCGGCCCATAGTGCTTTGTGCGTTGTATTCATGCATGTATTCTTCTTCTTTTGTTACAATCCAAATTGGTGTATGCTAGGTTCACATTATACTTATTGATTATACATGGGCCTTTGTGCCTACTTGGTGATACCGCACTGATGTTCTCCACTACTGTATATAGTTCTGGATAATGATCGTCATGCAATTTCACATACTGTAACTTAGTACCTGTGTCGCGGGAGGAGCGCTTTTCTTAGTGTAATGGCTCAGATGCAGATACATGTCCCTCCTGAAGGAGAAGTAGTCGGACATCGCTGCCAGAGAGAAGCAGAGCTGGCCGGCTGCTATGCTGTCCTCCCATCATGGCCAACACACACACACACACACACACACACACACACACACAGACAGTGTGCATTTCAGTCAGTCGGGCCTGTTGTTATTATATCAACGTCTAAGAATTGTAAGAAAACACTTGGCTACCCAAATGCGCATTTCTGTCACGAGTCTCCCTGAATCGAGGAAAGACTGGTGCGGGCCTGACAAAAGGGCAGGTGGCGATCGGCACGTTTTGTCACGGTTCTCCTTGAGCCGCGATCGTCGTCGCCATTGTCACCAGCATTGGCACAAAATCCCGCCATGCCGCAGATGGCGGGCGGTGGTAGGGCCGCACCGCAGAAGACCGTGCCAAGTGAAAGTGGCTCCCTCTGTTTCACTGCGAGTGATCTGTGTCATCTGCTTCACTCCCACCATTTTAAGACTCCTCAGTGCTGCTTCACCAACCGCTAATAAACTAGCAAATTAACTTGTGTAAATGTATATGTAGAGAGTACAGAGGTAATATTAGCACCACCATCATTAATTATTTGGGAAACGTTGTGTATTTTATTAGGTGAAGGCGGGGATAGGCTAAGGGCCAAGTTAATTCATTGATTGATTAATGAAGGAACCACTGATCGTTTCTGGAGGTATAGTTAACGCTGTCCAGACTTTGACCTTATGACATCTTGGTGGTTGTGCCCCGGTCTGATATTTCAGTTCAACAGATGCAGCTGACCAATCAGATCAGTTGTTATTTGGGGGCCGTCTCATTGGGAGGCTACCTGGCCTCGATCCCAAATGACGCTGAAGCAGGACCCTGCTCATAGCATTCAAGGGCATAAATGACCAGGCCAACAACAGAAGGGCTTCTGTTGTAGATAATTCCATCCCCCACCTCTTCTAGAATTCTTTGGCGAGATCTGTACCAAACGATTTGTTCAGGCAGTGTCTCTGTGCAGAAGGGGTTAAGGGTTAAAAATTTTCTCATGGCTGTTGCACCAGCTACAAGCCAGGAGCTGGACTCAGCCAGCAGAGCGTAGCTCAACTCGGGCATCGTACAGATAAGTCGTCCCCAGCAGGATTACCGTAAATGGAATAAACCAAGCAGAGGTCCTTATTCATAACAGTGGGCAAAGTTCCTCCTCGTCGGCTTGAATTAATTCCACTGGCTGCTTGCCCGTCCTGGGAAAACGAGCAAACTCAAAGCCCCCCCAAGTACATTTTTTATATTCCATAAATTTGCACTTAATCGGCTGTTTCCTCTAAGCCGGCCGGTTCTCTCATAATGAGCACGCAGCTCTCAGGCCTGTTGCTCTTGTTAGAGGAGGATCACAGGCAGCTCTTCTGTTCCCGAGGCTACACCTCCGTTCGGACCACAGATGTTGACGCCGCGTTCGAGCGGTTTTCCGCACGCCCCGGGGCTCCCCCCGCCGCATCCCAATGGGAAGCGGACGCGGGGGAGAGCGTTCGGCGCATCCACGCGGACCAACAATTAGCACCCCGCTGCTTGTTTTTTAATTGGGTACAATGGCTAAATGGCACAATTATTGCATTAATAAATTAATGACAGTGCGTTTAATCACCGCCGTTTCTGCTAGCGGGCCAAAATATATCTGCGGTTAACAGGAGACGCTTTACAACCTGGACCTCATACAACCTGCTCCTTGCGAAAGTGTGTCCAAAAAGCCCATTGATGCTCACAATGATGTAGAAATATGATTTTCCAGAGACATGAAGTCAGGGTTTGAGTGAGTTTGACTTCAACAGACAATAGAAAAAGACTTTCCAATATATCAGATTGTATAAAAGAAATGAAGTGAAACGGGGCCTCTCCAAAAAAAAACAAGTCACCTGGCCACTTTGATTAATTTTTGTCCACCTGCCCGCACAGAGCATCTGAAGGCGAGACATCCCCCTGTACCTTCAATCAAGAAACAATCCCAGTTCCCCATTCCAGGAGAGCTCTGTGAATAATAGCCAAATCCAGATACCCCCATGTATCTCCGGAGGTTACGTAAATAGTCAGCCCCCCCACCCACCCGTCCCTTGCTTGGCAGGCAACACAGGGAGACAGGAATTGATTAAAGGCATGCACCCGGAGTCCAGGAAACATCCGCTCGGCCAAAAAAGCAAAAACAATCACCCCTTCGCAGGGCGCTTCCATTCCACATTGGGACAGACGGCCAGACCGCGCGTTCTGAAGAAAAAAAAGCAATCTATTCTAATACACTTCCTTTTTTGAGTGGTGCGGTGTACAATGCATCTATCAAAAAGCCCGAGGTTTTTTACCTGCTCTGATCCCCGCAGAACGAAGGCGCGAGACGGATAAAAAACGTAAAATACATAGAGATAGAAAGCGAGAGAGTGAGTAGGAGAGGGATGCTTTTGTGCCTGGGGAATAGGCTATTTTCTCTTTTCATTGTGTCTTATGATAGACAGGGCCACATACTAATAAGTGACGGCTCAGAGGCTGCGCGGCTAGCGTTATTGTCTCGCACCCCCCTGGCACCTCGGCGCGTTGACGGGCCTTGATAGAGCTTTGGCACTGGCCGGAGAACAATGGCGGCCATGCCGGGAGATGAAAGGGAAGGATTCTCGGACACATTCGTCCAGTTATGGGCGTGGCTCAGAGCCAGGTCTAGCTACCTGCATTCCTCAGGGTAGACAATACTGCATAACAATCATATCACTCTTAGCCTTGGAGAGTTATACAGTCTACTGGGTTTCGTTGTTTCTCACCACCTAATTGATCAATTAAAGGACTTAATTACACAGCTAACCTCATTTGGTTCTGTTGGTTGTGATGAAAATAAATACTGCAGGCCATGAGAACATAAGGACACATAATGATAGCAGGTCATTCAGACTGTCTAGGCTTGCAATTTGCCTACAAACTAGAGAGTATCCAGCACTGCTTCAAGCCTGGACTTAACCAAAGGGTGACTACTACCACATGACCTAGCAAGCTGTTCCACACATTGACCACTTTCAGTGTCACAAAAATACTTCCGGAATTTACCTTTAGCTGACTTCCACCAATGCTTCCTTGTGCTTTTGACAGAACTCAGCTTGAGAAATCTTTTGTAGTTCATTTTGTTAATGCCTTTTATACATTTGAAAACCTCAATAAAATCCCTAGTTGTTTTTTTTTGCTAAGCCTGAAGAGATGAAGTGTGTTAAATGTGCTTTTGTAACTTTCAATGCCAGGAGCTAAATGAGTTGCCCTTCTTTTTAAGAGCTTCTACATCTATAGTGCAGTACCAAGAACTGAGCACAGTATTCTTAAGCATGCTCGAACAAAACCATTGTGTAACATCACTATAACCTCCTTTGATTTATACTCTGATTTTTATTGCCTATTAATCCCAGCATCCTATTGGCTTTTTTATTATTATTTTATTTACATTTTTTACTGCTACAGCACAATGCCAATATCCTAATAGACATTGATCAGCAGCAACTCCCAAGTCTTTTTTCCAGAGTTGGGGACCTCTAATTGAAATTACGTAGTTATGTATGTGCTATGCGCTTATGTGCCATAATTATGCCAGGGAGTAAATATTTTATTACTCAGGGAGCCCGTCAGATATGCACTGTCACAGCACAGCGCCATATAGAGGAGGCTTCTGTCACCTATGAGCATCGAGCTTGTGCCATATCCTTATAAGGTTTACTTGCACAAATCTTGTGTCCCAACGTTTTTGTGGGGAGACTGTTGCCCGGCTCGGGTTCCAGAGTTTACTGTTTAATTCCATGTTTTTGTTTTTTTTATTGAAAGTTAGCAGGTTTTTTTTTCTTTGTAGTTTGTTACTGAAAAGAGAGCATTGCAAATGCATTGGCTACAGTGGGGAGCACTGCGGGGATGGTTTTCTGTCAGATGTTTGTGCTGCGTTCTGCACTGAGCAGTTCCTGTTTGTTACTGGACGTCCACTTCAAATGTTATCCATCTGGACTGAACCATCTGTTATTTTGCTTCTAGCCTCGTTCATTTTTATTTTTTTCTCAAACTTTTGTCATAGTCTGGAATTTTTTATGTGAAATTTTCTCTAAAAAACACTGGGGGTTTAAAGCCGTAGTGTGAGAGGTGAGGAATTGAATAAATTGACATTGATAATGCAAGTCAGTACATTTAAATTCACCTTCCACATTGCAGATGTGTTTCCACTGTGCTATACTGTGAAATCTATGCCTTGTCGATACTCCAAAGACTCCCATCCACAATAATGCTGTTGTGTAATTCGTTTCAGCTTCATATGATAGGAGTAAAGAGCATATATTCAGCTTTAACACATACTAAGGGCCTGATTTACTAAGACCTTTAGTGGGTACAAAACTAATAACACAGCCAATGATTGGGGGGAAAAAATGCCATGACCAATCATTGGCCATGTTATTGGTTTTGCGTGTGCTAAAAGGTTTTGCACACGCTAAAAATCTTAGTAAAGGCTTATGTGTATTTTGTTGCAATGGGGACTTTCCTGATAAGCAAATTGAAGTTGTGTGTGTGTGTGTGTGTGTGTGTGTGTGAGTGATTGTAATACCCAGAAAAGGGGATTGTTTCTTGTAAAGCTGCGGGCAGATACTTTCTTTTGGAAAACAAAGATTACATTTTGTACGGTCTTTATTCCTAACAGACGGCTCATTCCCCAAGCTGTCACTGGAACAAAAAGGAAGTGAAAATCATCTTACGCTTTTCTCGGAGGGAAAGGGCTTTGTGATGCTTAAAGACATGAAAAACCACATTGAAATGAAGGGAATACTGCTGCTGATTGACTGCCGCTCTCTGAACCAGCCATTAATCACTAATTATATACAAATTACTCAGCTCTAAAGTTGTTTTTGAGCACTGGAGAAGATTTTATGTAAAAAAAAAAAAAAAAAACTTGACAAAAGTTAAAACTGAATTCTTTAGTATGTGGGTAAAAGTGTTCAGTTTTGGTTGGTTTTTATGAGGGGCCGTTTAGGCCATAATTCATACTCTCTCTCACATACATATATACTCTCTCTCACATACATATATACTCACTCTCATATACATATATACTCTCTCTCACATACATATATACTCTCTCTCACATACATATATACTCACTCTCACATACATATATACTCTCTCTCACATACATACATACTCTCTCTCACATACATACATACTCTCACACATACATACATACTCTCTCACACATGCATATATACTCTCTCTCACATACATATATACTCTCTCTCACATACATACATACTCTCTCTCACATACATATATACTCACTCTCATATACATATATACTCTCTCTCTCACATACATACATACTCTCTCACACATACATACATACTCTCTCACACATACATATACTCTCTCTCACATACATACATACTCTCTCACACATACATACATACTCTCTTACACATACATACATACTCTCTTACACATACATATATACTCTCACACATACATATTCTCACTCTCACATACATATATTACCACTTCCACATAAAAATATTTATGTATGTATGAAATAAAAAGTATAGTGGAAACGGAAGGCACTTACATGAAAAGGAAGTCACTTACATGAAATGGAAAGATTGTGATTGGCTCAGAAGCTGGCTGGTACCATAGATATAAACAACTACTAGATTCATAATTCGCCCTGTTAAGTTACGTCTGCACTGCTACCATAATGTGCCATACAGACTCTTGTCTAGTTCCCACGCACCATGGAGAGGGAAGACCAGAGACATGTATTACAACAGGAAATTGGAGTAGTGCATAATATACTATCGCTGCCTAAAACAGGCAGTGTATTGTCCTCATCTCTTGAGGCCAGGTCAGTGCTGTATCATTCTGCGCCGTCTCACAGCGAGATCAGAGCGCTAGCATTAACGCTAGTGTAGCTACCTCAAGAATCCTCAGCAGGCCAGCTTGGACATGCTCGGAGACAGTCTGCAGTCCCGATATAACGCTCCACAACACTTTGGCAACTGACTCTCGGTCGAGGAAAAGGTATCAACTAACGTTAGCTTGCTACCAAGTTTAATCACTGTGCAAACAGACAAATGAACCGTTATCATTTCGTAATCACGTAGTAATGCTAAAAGATAATCACACCACTTGCTAACGTTAGCTAACTAACCAACAAAAGCAAAACGGCCTTGGCTACTTAGATTTGCATTAAACAAGCTGACGTTAGAAAGTGATGTGATTATTTTTTTAGCATTAGCTAGTACATGATTACCAAATTATAACGGTTCACTTGTCTGTTTGCGCAGTGAATGAACTTAGTAGCAAGCTAACGTTAGTTGTTACCTTTTCCAGTAGGCTAAGATACAGGGCTGATGCTGGTCTCTCAAGAAGCACTGACTGTTTCAGGTGATGATAATATTTATGGATTGCCGGTTGGAGGCTAATAACTTTACTGGTCTGCCCCCTCCATGGTGCTCGGACGCTGGACAACAGCCTACCAGCCGTGGATATAAAAACGTAGATCTATGGCATCAGCCGCTGTGTAACGTTTCAGCGATACTAATATTGAAGAACTATGTAGGCTATGTAAAAAGAAACAATCATTCATTACTTTTTTTTAGTTGTGTGAAAGTGTCCACATTCTGGAATGAGTTAAATAGCCTGGCCACCGTCGGGCGGTCAAGATTCACGTAAACAAATGGTAGTGTATTGACGGATGCAGACTTCCTCCGATAAAATTGACTGTAACTTGCTTAATTCGCAACTAATTTGAAACATTTTATAAACATGATAAATGTCTGCATAACACATGTTAACCTGAATTCCAAATGTCTCACAACATATACTTATTTGTAAAACGCCCTTTGAACTATTATGCTAAAGTTGTCAAAATGTTGTCAGAGCTAAGGATGATTGTATTGTTTAAAGCTGCTAGAAAGCAGTAGAGGGTGGTTCTTCATTATTAGCTTGGTAGCTCTGATTATTATAACTGTATTAGGCCAGCTGCAAATCTTGGATGTAGTTTGAATCACAAATGGAGAGCGATTTTCCAGCTTGGAAGCAAAGTGGTGGAAGTCAGATCGCCCAGCTAACAAGGCGTCGTATGACATGGGTATCGGCTGGAAGACGTGCAAAATATTACATTTCCACGAAGGTGTGCTCACCGCATATACATAATATGACAATGAGCTTAGTAGATTCTAATGTAAAACCACAAGTGTGCTTAGAGTGTAATGCTGTGTAAAATGCAATAAACGATGTACAATTAATACAATTCTGAATGTCTTTATTTAGCAAAAAAGAAATTACTTGCATGAAATGTACAAATGGATAATATAATTTGTTTTGGGAAGTAGTACAATGAAGTTCACAGTGCAACTGGTAGTAGCCCAGATAGCAAGGAAACATTGAATCAATGTTGAATTGATTAAGAGCTGAAAACGCCCCAAAACAAATAAGTGCTTAAATAGGCACAACATAGAACATACGTGGTCAGTCTTTCTTTAAGGCTTCACTGTCGGTTACAGTTCTGTTCCACTGTTGTTTGCATTTGTGACAAAACCAGCGGCCATTTGCAGCAGGTGCATGAGTCCAACACAACCAAGGTGGTTACACTTTAACATAACATAACATAAGGTATCACCTTAACATAACAGCTAACGTTAACGTTACCGTTAATGTTTATAGTTTGCTTCTGCAAAAATGGCAGATAATACCCACAACACAAGGCTGTTAAAACGCAGATCGCGGCCGTGCAGATTTGCTTAGGGCAACTGAGGATCTGTTTGTAATACAATTATCTATGGTACCGGCCAGCTTCTGAGCCAATCACAATCTTTCCATTTCATGTAAGTGACTTCCTTTTCATGTAAGTGCCTTCCGTTTCCACTATACTTTTTATTTCATACATACATAAATATTTTTATGTGGAAGTGGTAATATATGTATGTTAGAGTGAGAATATGTGTGTGTGAGAGTATATATGTATGTGTAAGAGAGTATGTATGTATGTGTGAGAGAGTATATATGTATGTGTGAGAGAGTATATATGTATGTGTGAGAGAGTATGTATGTATGTGAGAGAGAGTATATGTATGTATGAGAGAGTATGTATGTATGTGTGAGAGAGTATGTATGTATGTGAGAGAGAGTATATATGTATGTGTGAGAGAGTATGTATGTATGTGTGAGAGTATATATGTATGTGAGAGAGTATATATATGTATGTGAGAGAGAGTATATATGTATGTGAGAGAGTATATATGTATGTATGTGTGAGAGAGTATATATGTATGTGAGAGAGAGTATGTATGTATGAGAGAGTATGTATGTATGTGTGAGAGAGTATGTATGTATGTGAGAGAGAGTATATATGTATGTGAGAGAGAGTATATATGTATGTGTGAGAGAGTATGTATGTATGTGTGAGAGAGTATGTATGTATGTGTGAGAGAGTATGTATGTATGTGAGAGAGAGTATATATGTATGTGAGAGAGAGTATGTATGTATGTGTGAGAGAGTATATATGTATGTGAGAGAGTATATATGTATGTGAGAGAGAATATATATGTATGTGAGAGAGTATATATGTATGTGAGAGAAAGTATATATGTATGTGAGAGAGAGTATATATGTATGTGAGAGAGAGTATGAATTATGGCCTAAACGGCCCCTCATAGGTTTTCTCCTCATTTATATGGAACTGTGAAAGTAACTACCACGGTGGCAGTTTGACCTGTTGAGTACCACTGTTGCAGGTCTGGTTGCACTAGATTTTGCAGCTTGGAATCAAAGGGGTAATGGTATGTTTGTAAAACATTGCTGTGTTTAATTACAGTTACCTAAACCTCCTCTTCTTATTACACTGAGTTTGTTGAAAAATTCTATTGTGGCAAATTCAACCAAAGGTCCTTACTGTCATCATCTTTAAATAACTATGGGAGTTACTATCTTGTTGTTTGTATAAGGAGGGGATGACAACGTTGATCACAAGATGAACTGCCTACCTCAATAGCGCTACTGGTGTAGTTTAGGTCCACATCTCGCCCGCCCGCCCCCAAATTCAGATTGTCAAATTCAGAAATGACCTTAATCAGTTCAGTAAAATGGTTGTGAATAAACTAAAAGAAAATTTTTGTTTAATTATGCGTGAAAGTTAAGAGCCATTGTTGATTTGCATCTTAGCTACACTGCCTGGCCAAAAAAAAAGTTGCACACTTTAATATTTCGTTGGACCGCCTTTAGTGGCATTGTTTCAACAACCTTATGCAACGTTACAACATTTATTTCCGTCCAGAGTTGCATTCATTTTTGGCCGAGATCTTGTATTGATGACGGGAGAGTCAAACCACTCCTTAAAGTCTTCTCCAGGGTTAAGGTCAGGACTCTGGTGGCCAATTCATGTGTGAAAATGATTTCTCATGCTCCCTCAACCACTCTTTCACAATTTAAGCCCGATGAATTTTGGCATTGTCGTCCTGGAATATGCCCATTGATGGGAAAATAACCTGGTCATTCAGTACATTCAGGTACTGAGCTGACTTCATTTTATTGCTGCATAACGTTGCTGAGCCTAAAACTGACTAATTGAAGCAATCATAACACTGCCTCCAGAGGCTTGTACAGTGGGCACTATGCATGACGGGTGCAACGGCGACTTTTCTTTTGGCCAGGCAGTGTATATGCCTTCTCTCTTATCATTGTAAAGAGTATGGAGTGTCACAGGGAAGGCATAGAGGGGGGCATAGGGTGGAGGTACACTGAGATGCCAGACAGAGATGCCTCTTTATTAACCGTGGAACGGGGGGGTGGGGGGTGTCTGTCATAACCAAGGTGGTTACACTTTAACATAACATAACATAAGGTATCACCTTAACATAACAGCTAACGTTAACGTTACCGTTAATGTTTATAGTTTGCTTCTGCAAAAATGGCAGATAATACCCACAACACAAGGCTGTTAAAACGCAGATCGCGGCCGTGCAGATTTGCTTAGGGCAACTGAGGATCTGTTTGTAATACAATTATCTATGGTACCGGCCAGCTTCTGAGCCAATCACAATCTTTCCATTTCATGTAAGTGACTTCCTTTTCATGTAAGTGCCTTCCGTTTCCACTATACTTTTTATTTCATACATACATAAATATTTTTATGTGGAAGTGGTAATATATGTATGTTAGAGTGAGAATATGTGTGTGTGAGAGTATATATGTATGTGTAAGAGAGTATGTATGTATGTGTGAGAGAGTATATATGTATGTGTGAGAGAGTATATATGTATGTGTGAGAGAGTATATATGTATGTGAGAGAGAGTATATATGTATGTATGAGAGAGTATGTATGTATGTGTGAGAGAGTATGTATGTATGTGAGAGAGAGTATATATGTATGTGTGAGAGAGTATGTATGTATGTGTGAGAGTATATATGTATGTGAGAGAGTATATATATGTATGTGAGAGAGAGTATATATGTATGTGAGAGAGTATATATGTATGTATGTGTGAGAGAGTATATATGTATGTGAGAGAGAGTATGTATGTATGAGAGAGTATGTATGTATGTGTGAGAGAGTATGTATGTATGTGAGAGAGAGTATATATGTATGTGAGAGAGAGTATATATGTATGTGTGAGAGAGTATGTATGTATGTGTGAGAGAGTATGTATGTATGTGTGAGAGAGTATGTATGTATGTGAGAGAGAGTATATATGTATGTGAGAGAGAGTATGTATGTATGTGTGAGAGAGTATATATGTATGTGAGAGAGTATATATGTATGTGAGAGAGAATATATATGTATGTGAGAGAGTATATATGTATGTGAGAGAAAGTATATATGTATGTGAGAGAGAGTATATATGTATGTGAGAGAGAGTATGAATTATGGCCTAAACGGCCCCTCATAGGTTTTCTCCTCATTTATATGGAACTGTGAAAGTAACTACCACGGTGGCAGTTTGACCTGTTGAGTACCACTGTTGCAGGTCTGGTTGCACTAGATTTTGCAGCTTGGAATCAAAGGGGTAATGGTATGTTTGTAAAACATTGCTGTGTTTAATTACAGTTACCTAAACCTCCTCTTCTTATTACACTGAGTTTGTTGAAAAATTCTATTGTGGCAAATTCAACCAAAGGTCCTTACTGTCATCATCTTTAAATAACTATGGGAGTTACTATCTTGTTGTTTGTATAAGGAGGGGATGACAACGTTGATCACAAGATGAACTGCCTACCTCAATAGCGCTACTGGTGTAGTTTAGGTCCACATCTCGCCCGCCCGCCCCCAAATTCAGATTGTCAAATTCAGAAATGACCTTAATCAGTTCAGTAAAATGGTTGTGAATAAACTAAAAGAAAATTTTTGTTTAATTATGCGTGAAAGTTAAGAGCCATTGTTGATTTGCATCTTAGCTACACTGCCTGGCCAAAAAAAAAGTTGCACACTTTAATATTTCGTTGGACCGCCTTTAGTGGCATTGTTTCAACAACCTTATGCAACGTTACAACATTTATTTCCGTCCAGAGTTGCATTCATTTTTGGCCGAGATCTTGTATTGATGACGGGAGAGTCAAACCACTCCTTAAAGTCTTCTCCAGCACATCCCAAAGACTTTCAATGGGGTTAAGGTCAGGACTCTGGTGGCCAATTCATGTGTGAAAATGATTTCTCATGCTCCCTCAACCACTCTTTCACAATTTAAGCCCGATGAATTTTGGCATTGTCGTCCTGGAATATGCCCATTGATGGGAAAATAACCTGGTCATTCAGTACATTCAGGTACTGAGCTGACTTCATTTTATTGCTGCATAACGTTGCTGAGCCTGAAACTGACTAATTGAAGCAATCATAACACTGCCTCCAGAGGCTTGTACAGTGGGCACTATGCATGACGGGTGCAACGGCGACTTTTCTTTTGGCCAGGCAGTGTATATGCCTTCTCTCTTATCATTGTAAAGAGTATGGAGTGTCACAGGGAAGGCATAGAGGGGGGCATAGGGTGGAGGTACACTGAGATGCCAGACAGAGATGCCTCTTTATTAACCGTGGAACGGGGGGGTGGGGGGTGTCTGTCATAACATTTTTTTTATCACTGAACGTGATCAAACCCCTCTCCTGACATTCAGCCTGGCTGCCCCAGCCCGCAATATATATATATAGAGTATGATATATATATATATATATATATCATACTCAACTTATTTTCCTTCCTACATTTTGTGTAAAGGTTTTTTTTTTTTCCCCCAGAATCATTTCGTAACCGTCCGTTGCTATGCGTGATTGGAACCGACGTTGTTGGACCCCGGACAGCGTGTCATTTAATATCCGTTCTTGGAAACGGCTGAGCAGGTGACTTTTCTGCGTGGAGTAAAGACAGGCGTGCCTGAGAGCGTTTGCCTCTTTTTGAAGGATTCTGTTCCAAATGCGTGCTGTTTCTGGGTGTGTTTCAGAAGGGACGTTTGTTGTAGAGGCGTGCACAAAATCTTACTGAGCTAAGCTGAGCTTCTCTGTCATCTGTTATATGGGGGCATTTACTGGGTCATCAGCCGTGACAACGTTTCTCCACAATTCTATGCATTTATCTCAAATCTCCTCCACGGCTGCTTGCCACACAGAACCTACAGTATGGATTTATTTTCTAAACACTCCCTATCCCTCCTTCAATACTCAAGGCATTGGACCCAATCTTGCCCCCTTGCATAGGACATGCATTCACATTCATACTCAGTGATGTAAGTATTGTTTGAGTCTTTCCAGCTCTTATTAGAAGCAAGTTAGTGCAGAGTGGAATTCACCAGCAGGCAGCCTCCACACAAGACGCTCACCTGCTTCTAGTAAAACCTGGAATCGCTCAAGTTTCACTTGGTAGTACGATTTGCACCTCTGATACTGCAGTGACTCGGTGTAGTCCACACTTAAAATATCTGTACTTTTCCGAATAGAAAAATTAAAGAAGAGAACTAGTTACAGATTCAGTAAAGCTTCGCTTTGGTTAAGCTTGGTATTTTGCGAAGAGCAAGCTAATGAACCCAGGCCTAATGTTTTAGTTCATTGAGAAGTTCTTTCCACAGAAAAACGGATGTGATCCAAAAGCTCACCTGCGTATTCGTGTGCGTCAAAAACCGTGAACTGCAGTTTTTGTGCAGGTTGTTCTTGTAGCTTCTTGAGAATTTGAAGGGTAATGGATTTGCAACCTATAAAGGTCATGTCATATTCAAAAGTACACAAATGCATTTATTCATTCACGAAAACCAGAGGTGTAAAATCCAGGGGTCCTTGCCATGTTTTTCTTCCACCCATGAACTCGGCCAGCTGATTTCACTCATTAGTTCTACCTCCTGGCTGAAGAATTGTGCTAATTAGCAAATCCAGGTGATTGGAACAAAATTCTGGGGAGGACCTTTACTTTCTGAACCTGGATTTTACACCTCTGATGAAAACTCATCCTATGACCAGTGTGTTTAATCAATATTAATGTTCTCACTACAGCTTAGCTTACTCGTTAAATGTTTGATGTTTTTTCTTTTTATATCGGATACTGCGCTGTTTCGGTTGTGTATAAAAATATGACTGTTCTCTTTTAATTGACCAAAGTGACTCAAGCATTCACTCATTCAATCTGTTAAATAGTGTTTAATATGTATGGCGACACTATGAACAGCATTCCTCTATCAGAATGTTGTCTATCCTCACACGAGCCCATTTTCTGAGTCCGCAACACATTGTTAATATTTACACTTAAATATTAATAGTAAAAGTTGAATAGTAAATTAAGATCTGGGTAAGTACCTTATTTATCTTCCAGTTGCATATTGACAGTCACAGTTAGAATTTTTACGCTCCGTTTAAAAACATAAATGCAGGCAGTTGATGGTAATTAAGCTGGCGGGTGAACAACCGCCTGAAGAACCGCTTGACATTTTTGTAACCGGATACCCGCTGTTTAGGATCTGAGGATCTGGTCTCTCAGTCTTCCTCGATGTAAGGTGTAGGGTGATGTTGCCTGGAGGGTTGGGGAGGGGTTATGGAAGGTCAATGGCAGGTAACATGGCTCCAGCGCCCAGACACTCCATTCGCCTGTCTCCAGCTCAGACCTCTCACCGAGCCAGCAAAGCAGATACCCGATAGCTTAATATTAGTTCTAATAGAACCAATTTGGCAGGCCTAACTGCGCCATTCGTAAAAATATATGAAACGAACCCTTTCGCGTGCTCCACTTGAAAGAGGCGCGAAGCTGGCGCGGCGTCAAGAGGCCGTCTCCATGACTGCACGGGCATAGATATTGGCCATTAATTTCACGGTCGGGCTCCAGAAATGGCGATTTAATTGAGGCGAGAGTGATATCGGCGTCATTTCATGAGCGTAGCCACCCCTCTGAGTTTCCTTTTTTCCTCTCGTGTTCGTACGCGTTGCTTTTATTGCTTGTTTACCCTCTCAGTTAAGCTTGAGGGAAGACGTGGTCTGGATCAGGCTGAAGTCGACAGAGTGCGTTGGCCTCATCTTCAGGCAGGCCTGATGCTCTCGGGGCAGGCATGTCGCAGAGATTATGGTTAAATATGCTTCTTGACTAGAGCGCATCGAAGGTGTTTTTATTGCCCTCGCCTAGAGCACAGTTGAGTCCACTACAGCCCACAATCAGCAGTAAGCATTAGGTTTAATGCATTCTGTCAGCATGTTTTTTATGGCCAAGAAAACCAGTTTTCCATGTATTTTACTAATTGATTAAAAATAAAAAAACGAAATGAAAGTAAATTTTATGGAATAAATTGTGTAGAATAAAATGTGTAAAATAATCTGACTCCCCCCAACACCCATTATTTGTTTCCCTGTTCTCATAACCCCAACCCATTCTGTCACTGTGAAGTGCACTGCTCCCATTGGGTGGGATTTTCTGTCACTGCGATGTGCACTGCTCCCATTGGGTGCAATTTTCTGTCACTGTGATGTGTTTCCTGTCAGCCCTTCCCTCTCTGGTGTGTAAGCTTGCCTTCTGTTTCTTAATCAGGTGACCTGCAACTGCTTCAGCATCAGTGACGGGGAGCTGCAGGAAGTGGGGGTGGGTCTCTACCCCAGGTGAGTTGATCTGTGGGAGGGGCGTCTGTGGTGGGGGGAAGTGCCGAGCTAATGTGCTGCACAGCTTTCCCAGTCCTCCTTGAAAATCCTCAGATTTAGGAAGTTATTTCAAGGCCTCTAAAATTATACAATTCTGACTAGATTTTTGTATTTACAATCATCTTGAAGAGCTTCTAGTCCAAGGTTTTATATAGCCTATTTCCTTGGAATCAGATCATGGGCCAGAATCGAACTTCTACTTAGAACTGGGATCGAAATGCGTGATATTAATAAAATGACAAATAAATTGGCTTAGACAACTTTTGAGGTTCACAATTGCAGTGACAGGGTTCACTGAATATGTTGAACCACCTCAGGTGTATCTGGAGGATATTTAGCACTCCCAATTGAAGTCAGCATTGATTCTCACCCTCATCTTGTGGTAGCCGGTAAAAATAAATACATTCGTTAAACCCTTGCAATTTGCCATATAGCGAAGCGGTGTTTTCTTTTCAGTAGAACTTAAGCACAAAAGTAAACTGCACACCATAAATCTAGATTCCATTTTGTGGCTAGCTTGCTAGCGGGTCCATGCGGACCTTACCCTCTGAAACAATAAAACCTAAAAAAGACACAGTATTCGCGTGAAATGCGCATTTCTCTATATTTTTCTAGATTTCATGTGACCGACATGCGTTTGCAGGTCGGGAGAGAAAATTAAAATATCGTCTAAGTATACAAAGACAAATTTTTCCAGCATCTCCCGCAGAACATCGTTCACCAATGCCTGAAACAAAGAGGGGGCACTAGTGAGCCCGAACGGCATGACCTGGTATTCGTAGTGGCCGCTATGTGTGTTGAAGGCGGTTTTCCATTCATCGCCCTCACGCATGTGCACCGCTCTGAGTGGACGAGTCAAGAGGAGGGGACCACTGAATCTCGGAATCGGAAAGCTCAACAGTAGAGAGCTCTCTCCAGTTAGAATATCCATCAGCCAAGGTGTCCCACTCCAAACTCTCGTCACCAGCCTCAGAACCTGAGACCGACTCATCCTGATTAGGCGTAAAAGCAACCTCCTCCAGCTCAGACTCGGAATCGGAAATATCAATTAGTTCCTCGGGAACCCTGGATGGAGTGAAATGACGCTGAACGGTACATAAAGGCCCCCATTGCTGAATCACTAACGTATCCCCTCCCCACCTAATATGGGGATTGTGTTTGACTAACCACGTGTGGCCCAAAACAAGAAGGTAAGCAGGGGAATCAACTAATAGGAACTGAATACTCTCAACGTGACTGTGTTGTAGAGTAGACATGGTGAGGATAGAAGTGATCTCCTTTATGGAGCCTGAACCCAACGGACGACCGTCGAGAGCGGTCATCAATCGAGACTGATCAAGGCGCTGGACCAGTATATTATAATTGTTTTGCCCACAGGGCATCAATAAAACACTCCACGGCCCCAGAATCTATAAAGGCCTCGACCAAAAGGGAGTGCTCTCCCCAAGAAAGCTCGACTGCTAATAAGGTTCGGGGTGTAGTACTCTGAAGTCCCACTAGAAGCCCCGATTCCTCTAGCGAGACCCCTCTTTTCCCTTAAGCTTAGTACACTGACTCAGAACGTGACCCTTCCTTTTGCAGTAACTACACCACTCGATTTTATAAGCGGTGTCACTGGAAGATGGGCACACTACCCCATCTACCTGCATAGGCTCGTCAGTACTATGCACAGGGTTTTTAACTACCGGGAGAGAGGACTCCGTGAACGGAGTAAGAGTGAACCTCGTCTGGCGATATTTTTCTTGTTCTCTCTGACTTAAACGGTCCCGGAGAAGATTGTCGAATAGCGGCAGATACTAACGCATCCAGTGAATTAGGCTGCTCTATAATGGTTAATGTATCCTGAATAGACTCGTCTAATGCATCCAAGAGAAACGTCATCAAGGGAGCCTCTGGCCAACCTGTCTGAGCAGCTAACGCTCTGAACTTGATGGTAAACTCAGCCACTGTGTCACTACCCTGGTGAAGGCGATTAAGCCCCGTCTAGCTGCGTCCCGACCAGAAATGTGGTCGAAGACCGACCGATTTCGTTCATAAGTGCTTCAGTGGTTGTTAATATCGGAGAACTGTCGTTGAGTAAAGGGGTAGCCCAGTCAAGTGTGTGTCCGGTGAGCAGTGAAAGTATGAATGCCACCTCGGACACTTGAGAAATAAACCGTGATGGTTGGGCTTTAAAAAAAATTGCACAATGGGCAAGAAACCCTCGGCACTTGCCAGAGCGACCGTCATAACAGAAGGGGAGCTGCAATTTGGGCTCCCTTTCAATCTGGGACAGGAGGGGCGATAGCCTGAACGGCAGGTATGGGTGCTTGGTGTACTACAAAGAGCTGGCGCCAACCCTCTTGTACTTGCATTTGAGTGTTCAACTGACCCACTTGTCCCGACAGTAACTGTTGTTGGGACTCAAGTCCCCTAATGCACTCTTCGGCGCTCCTTTCCCTTGGCTGACCCTCCTTAAGAGACCTCGCTGATCCATCCATGATAGGGCTTCTTTGTACTGTGATGGGTTTAGTAGCGGTGAATCAAACGCAGAGGTGAGGGAGATCAGACAAGTCACCCACACAGGTGAGGACTAATAAGGGAGATATAACACAAAAAGAAGAAAAGAAAAACAGGAACTAATTCCTGACAGCTAAAAAGCTAAATTAAATCTACCCAGGAAAATATGGCGAACTCGAATAGAATGAGTGAAACACAAATCTAAATCTCCCAAACTCAATACTAGAGCCCACACAGGAGACTAGAAAAGCAAAGAAAACACCTTTGGAACGTAACTGTAAAACGTCCGATAGAGGGTGAAACAAAACAAAACCACCAAAAGAAAATACTCGTAGAGACAGCACGGGAATAAATAGCGCAGAACGCTAACAGGAAGAAACGCAATCCTATACCTGAAGATCAGCTATAAGCAAGTCCCTCGTGAACATAAACATGTTAATATCACAAGTTCGCTTAAACCTGGCTATACAAATATACATGTACAAATTAATGACAAAGAAAGTGCAGAGGAAGCAGAAGTGAGGAACTTAATACCCCGCAGGTAGAAGCACGGGTGAAATGAATAACGAGCACGGGGAAGCAAAACCCCGGACCGGAACGTGGAAAAAATCTGATAGATTCTCAATTGGGGAAACAGGATGAGAAACACAGTGGAAAAGAAAAACAATAACCCACGAACCATGACACTCCGTTTGTATTCAGTAGAAGTGGAAACCTGTGACTGGCATTGTCTGACGCCCATAGACTGTAAAAGCCTGCCTCATTGTAGTCTATAGCAAAGCAGGTACCAGGAACAGGCACGGTACTTTGGCTATTTTTCTGCACTCATTACAGGTAGAGAGTTGGCTGAGAGCTCATTTTAATCAGGAGGACTCATCTACAAATAAAATAAAAATTTTCAGTGGAATTCTCCTTTAAGAACATATTTGGCACAAAAGAAGAATTCACTTAATCTAAATATAAGTACATTTTATAAGCTATGCTAATTAAACTGAAAGTCAATTATCAGTTTCTGCAGGTGAATGTCGCAGTGGGGACTGATATCACAGCACAGATTATGTTTAAACCACCATCTGTGGGACTGGTGAGATCACAGCTGAGTCACAGGGCTTGTGACTGCAAAACACATCCAAGAACACCAGAAAAAAATAACACCAGAAATAAGTACTCTGACAGTCATCAAGGTGGAAGCTCAGACTTGTGTGGAAAATTGGGACTTGCTTGTTTTCTCACCATTTTTTTATACACCGTCTAAAATTATCACTCGATCATGCTGACATCACCCTAAGGTGACGGAACAGAATGTTTTTATCATAGATTCAAATTTCTGAGTTTGGATATTGCGACAACTCCCGCTCGTTTCAGTTGTTGTATTCTTTCTATACTGTAGATATAAATGTTTTTAATATAATTATGTTGTATTGTGAGCATTATTATTGCTGCTGTTCAACATGTGTACTACTGAATTACTACCACATGTTGTGTACATGCCCAGTAAATGTTTGGATATTTCATAAGGGAGGGGTATATGAAACACCTTGATCAAGATTTCCCTGTCCCCTCGGGTGATGTAACACACACCCAGGGGAGACATATCCTTGTCACTGTCAAAACCCGAAAAATAAAAGCCCCACTTTTTATATGCAAGCAATTAGATGCGATCACTATTAGAGGTTTATTATTATGGAATTACTGCTTGCTTAGACTTGCTGCTCACTTGCAAATGAAGGGGGTTTCCTCACTAAATGTTATAGGGATCCTTTTTATCTTATTTTTAAAATGGATTCTGTTTTACGCCAAACCTGAATACATATTGTGGTTTTATGCATGTTTGTGTATGTCGTCTGCCATCAGGAATCTGTTGTTTAAGCTCACCTTGTAAACTGCATGGACCATCTTCCTGAGACACACTGGGGGAGCAAAACACTAAGCTCAGTCTTATGTTAGTTCAGTTGGGTACTCTTCTACGCCAGTGAAGCTGTGAGAGGCTTTGGAGCGTGGGAGGGTTTCCAGTCATGCTTTTCCTGGGAAATAAGTCAAGGGCTTTGGGATTTTTGGAGTATGACAACAAGACCTTGTGCCTCAAGTAAACAGTTATGAGGAATACTAAGAGCCCTTGTCAGTCATCAGCTTATCTTGCTTATATATATAGGTCTAATCCACCAGCCAACTATAGGGTAGGTTTAGGTCTGTCATGCTTTCTTTTGTTTCTGCTGTATTAAATCCTCCCAGTGACAATCCCAACAGGATACTATACCCACAGGATACGCGTCATCAGTGGGAGGTCTTGTGCCAATTCTCCTGTTGGACTTATTCCGCTCTATACCTTTAAACAGTTTATTGTTAGTTTCGCTGTGAACTAGAGCATAGCACTCATGCTGTACCAAATTGATGCTGTACTAAATTAATATTATTTTTTGAATCCATTACCAATTCCAATCCCCCAAGTACTTCAGATTTATTGGAGCCTTTCTCTGGCAAGGCAATTTTTTGTGGTTTTGTGGTTTTTAATTATCCTGAAAATGTGAATGTCAGGCCTGGATTCCATCAATGTTGACTTCCAAATAAATGGCAGTTATTGCCAGCTGTTTACAAATCCAGGCCTCAGTCACAGACCCTTACCTGAACCCTGAAGATTATGTAAAATAACTATTTATTCTTGTCTGTGTTGGTCTCTCATAATGAGCCTCCACGATGACCAACTGGAGCAGAAACTAAAGCCAGAGAAGGGATTCGGAGGGGCAGGGGGTAAGGGCCATTCAAGCGTTGTCTCTGTGGCAACTCTTACAGTGGGAGCAATAATTATTTGATCCCTTACTGATTTTGGAGGTTTGCCCACTTACAAAGAATGGAACTGTGTAGAATTTTAATCATAGGTACATTTTAACATTGAGAGACAGAATATCACAAAATAATCCACAATAACAACATCATATTATCGTATTTTCGCATGAAATAAGTATTTGATCCCCTACCAATCAGCAATAATTCTGGCTCCCACAGACCAGTTAGTTTTCCATTAAGAAGCACTCCTAATCTCAACTCATTACCCAAAACACCTGTGTCAACTCGTTACATCGTTATGTAGCTGTATAAAAGACACCTGTCCACACAATCAATCAGATTCCAACGTTTCCACCATGGGCAAGACAAAGGAGCTGTCTAAGGACATCAGGGATAAAATTGTAGACCTGCACAAGGCACAAGGCTGGGATGGGCTACAAGAAAATAAGCAAGCAGCTTCGTGAGAAGTTAACAACTGTTGGAGCAATTATTAGAAAATGGAAGAAACACAAAGTCACCGCCAATCTCCCTCGGTCTGGGACTCCACGCAAGATCTCGCCTCGTGGGATATCAATGATCATGAGAAAGGTCAGGGATCAGCCCAGTACTACACAGGAGGAGCTTGTTAATGACCTGAAGGCAGTTGGGACCACAGTCACAAAGATAACCATCAGTAACACACTACACCGTGAAGGATTAAAATCCTACTGCGCGCGCAAGGTTCCTCTGCTGAAGAAGGCACATGTACAGGCCCGTCTGAATTTTGCCAAAGAACACCTGGATGCTCAAGAGGAGGCTTGGGAGAAGGTGATGTGGTCAGATGAGACCAAAATAGAGCTATTTGGCATCAACTCGACTTGCCGTGTTTGGAGGAAGAGAAATGCTGAGTACAACCCAAAGAACACCATCCCCACTGTGAAGCATGGAGGTGGAAACCTTATGCTTTGGGGGTGTTTCTCAGCTAAGGGGACAGGACGACTTCACCGTATCGAGGGGAGGATGAATGGGGCCATGTACCGGGAAATTTTGGGCAACAACCTCCTTCCCTCAGTGAGAGCACTGAAAATGGGTCGTGGATGGGTCTTCCAACATGACAATGACCCAAAACATACAGCCAAGGCAACAAAGCAGTGGCTCAAAAAGAAGCATATTAAGGTCCTGGAGTGGCCTAGCCAGTCTCCAGACCTAAATCCCATCGAAAATCTGTGGAGGGAGCTGAAGCTTCGAGTTGCCAAGCGACAGCCTCGGAACCTTAAGGATTTGGAGAGGATCTGCAAAGATCCCTCCCAAGATCTGTGCAAACCTGGTGAAAAACTACAACAAATGTCTGACCTCTGTGCTTGCCAACAAAGGTTTCTCCACCAAGTATTAAGTCCTATTGTTCTATGGATCAAATACTTATTTCATGCAAAAATACGATAATAAATTAATAAAATTTATATGATGTTGTTATTGTGGATTATTTTGTGATATTCTGTCTCTCAATGTTAAAATGTACCTATGATTAAAATTCTACACAGTTCCATTCTTTGTAAGTGGGCAAACCTCCAAAATCAGTAAGGGATCAAATAATTATTGCTCCCACTGTAGGTGAAATAAAAAGCAGCTCATTACATTACATGTAGCCAATTTAGCAGACGGTCTTATCCAAAGCAACTTAGATAACTGTATACATCTAGACTTAGGCAACAAACAGTGCTAAAACCCATCGGAGTCATCAGGGCCACAACTCATAGTAGTAGACAATACATACGCTTACATCTACACTTCTCCAAAAAATGAAGGGAACACTTAATCATCACAGTATAACACCAAGTCAATTAAACCAAACCGGTCATGCTGGATGATGTTGCAGGCAGCATAACATTAGCCACGGCGTCTCCAGACTCTTTCACGTCTGTCACATGTGCTCAGTGTGAACCTGCTCTCATCTGTGAAGAGAACGGGGCGCCAATGGCGAACCTGCCAATTCTGGTGTTCTCTGGCAAATGCCAATCGAGCTGCACGGTGCTGGGCTGTGAGCACAGGTCCCACTACAGGACGTCGGGCCCTCAGGCCACCCTCATGGAGTCTGTTTCTGACAGTTTGGTCAGAAACATGCACACGAGTAGCCCGCTGGAGGTCATTTTGTAGGGCTCTGGCAGTGATTCTCCTGTTTCTTGCACAAAGGAGCAGATACCGGTCCTGCCGCTTGGTTGTTGCCCTTCTACGTCCCTATCCAGCTCTCCTCATGTAATGGCCCATCTCCCGGTATCTTGTCCACGCTCTTGAGACTGTGCTGAGACACAGCAAACCTTCTTCCGACAGCACGTATGGATGTGCCATCCTGGAGGAGCTGGACTACCTGTGCAACCTGAATGGGCTGCAGGTTCCGCCTCATGCTACCAGTAGTGATAAGGGCACTAGAAAATGCAAAACTAGAGAAAAATCAGTCAGGAAGGATAAGGAGAGCAAAATGGTCTGTGGCCACCACCTGCAAAACCATTTACTTTTTGGGGGTTGTCTTGCTGTTGCCTCTACCGTCCATCTGTTGTCACTTTCATTTGCACCAAAGCAGGTGAAATTGATTCACAATCGTTTGATTCACTACGCTTCCTAACTGGACCGATATCCCAGAAGTTTAATTGACTTGGTGTTATACTGTGTTGATTAAATGTTACCTTCAATTTTTTGAGCAGTTGGAGCAGTTTTTAGTAGTTGGATGCCATACTAGGTGCAATAGGGAGATGGGGAATGCAGCATTATTAAGAAGAAATTGGGTTGTGGATATAGTTTTACATTTAGAGTCATTTAAATTCACTGAAATATCTGTGTCAACAGTGCAGATACCACACTTCAGTGCTACTTTATTTTTACCAGCCATATACTGCATTTGAAAGAACCGGTGTGCCGGCTTGATGGTTTGGAAAGATCTGGGTTGCGAAGTCACAGTAATGCATTTATTCACTAAACTAAGCATGACATCAGCTTGCCCCATTGAAAAACAAACGTAGTACGAAATACATTTTGATGAGCCTGCCAAAAGTGTTAACAGTAAGATTTGCAGATTCGCAAAAGGCTGGCACTGCAAAATAACCCGCAAGCTCTGTTCAGCCACACATGTAATTCAGCCATGCAGAAAAGCCATTTCATCCAGCATTGGACAGGGGAAAGCAAATGTCAGTCACCGCCTACCTGGCACAGCCACTCGCTGATGCGAAACACCAGTGCGGTAATGCCGATGATTCTCAATGACGGTGAGGTTTGTTTTGAGGGTACAGGTTTATATCATGCTGTAAGGGTCAGTATCAATGACGGTGAGGTTTGTTCTGAGGGTACAGGTTTATATCATGCTGTAAGGGTCAGTATCAATGACGGTGAGGTTTGTTTTGAGGGTACAGGTTTATATCATGCTGTAAGGGTCAGTATCAAGAGACTACAGTTCTGCAGAAGGCATGTTATGTACCAATATGTTGTTGATAACTTTCCCCACGCCTTCAAATAACATTCCGTATCCTACTAGGCGTAAGTCTCTGCCACAGAAAGTCACCATTCCTCAACGACATTTAGCTTTTTTAAAGTGTTTTACTTATTTTGAATTTCATTAAACTATGAATATGTCAATGTTTAACAACAACTGGAATGCTGCTGCTAACTACAAACTATAATGTCTTAACATAGTCATTGTTGCTTGCAGGCTGTCTCTGTTGAGACCCCAGCCCATGTTAGGGTCTAGGACAGGGGTGTCCAAACTCGGTTCTGGAGGAACTTTGTGTACGCTATTTTAGGTAACAAAGGTAACAAAAATTTTTAGCTGATCAAATTAAAGACCAAGGTGAATCAATTGGTTCCTAATTGGTGAAAACGTGGACACATGGTCACAAAAACTAATCATTAGGTAGATAATGAAGACAAAGCAAATGACAGCAAGCCAAACCTGCATTGTGTTAATACGTTTAAGGAAAAAATTATGAAAGAACTTGTGTTCAGCAACCTAATTAGGAGATTATTGATTCACCTCAGTTTTTAATTTGATCAGTTAAATAATTTTCTTACCTCTTTTTATGTAAATGTTTGCAGTATAGCACATTTACTACAATGTGAAAATGGGACTTTAATTCTTCATGGCATGCACAGCTATTTCTGACATTATGTGGCTTAAGAGTGTAAATAATTATTCAAAACAAAGAGCCCAATTAAGAGAAATGAACAGCTTGTTAAAATTTTGGGATTGCACGAAAACCAGCATACATTAGGGTCCCCCAGGACCGAGTTTGGACACCCCTGGTCAAGGATGTCATTTTGATTGAGAAACAGAGGGAATTGGTTTTCCGGTTTAGCTCCAGTATTGAGCTTGGGAGACTTAGTTTGGTTTTCACTTGTGTATTCGAGTTCGCCCTATTTTCATGGGTTGATTTTCTTTTGGTTGTTTAGCTACAAGGAATTATTTTCCTGTCTTTTCTTTCTGGAGATTTTTTAGTTAATTCTCTCTTATTGGTCCTCACTTGCATGAGTGACTGATTCCCCTACCTTCGCGTTTGATTATCCGCTTCTGGAAACCATCACACCTTCATCATTTCAGTCTCTTTGTGCTATTTTCTATTTATATGTGAAACTACGTTACTGTAACTGGCTCATCATTTTCATTTATATTTTAGCCACTCCACTGACTAGCCAACAGGCAGCAGTAGGCTAGCTAACACACACACACACACGGGCGCCGCACACACAAATGCAGCCAGCTAGTGCAATGCTGCAGATGTTTCACAGAATCGCAGCCATAACAACTAGGCTAGATGCAACATGTAATCAATCTATTTAAAATCAAATCTCCCAGACGGAGATTCTCGCCACTATCCTCAACTCACTGAGTAAGCTTGGCTAGCAAATATTATATCCTAAGCAATGCGTGACAGTTACAGTTATCCAGAAGATCAAAAAAACTGACCTCTTTCTCTCTCGTTGCGTCCATGTTTTATATGGCCAAACCAACCAATCAGATATGAGAGAGATATATTATTTTTATGTGGCATTTTTATGATTGGCCGAATCGTCTGTAGCTCTAATAGCCTACTGACGGCGCTGGGTGCCAACTTCATATTGTCGGTTTTTATTTTTGGATTTGGCTTCATAATGGCCAATAGGAAAGCAGTGCATTTTTGATGACCAATGAAAAAATGACAGAAAACTGAACGCTCAAAAAAATAGCTATAACGGTGAGTTTTCATTGGCTGGGCAGACGATTCCTATGGGTGGGCAAGGCTTATCTCTGGTTGGGCAATGCCCACCCGTAGACACGCCCCTGTGGCCAGGTAACTGCACAACCCAAAGTTCTACCAAACTTCAGTTGTGCTTTAAGTGTCTCGAACCGTTGACGCATTATTCAGGCTAGAAAAACTAATTTACGAAAATATACGAAACATTGAACATTTAAACATGGAGCATTTAAAAGTCAGAATCTTCGCATGATAACACGTCATCATAAATGTTGATATGGAAAAATTTAACACAAGTTTATGATGCACAGAACAATAATGCTATCTCAAAATAACTTGGTAGCCTTATAATTAACTTATTTTTCTTGGTTATTGAGTGAATATTTTTTTTTATTGAGAATAATTGAGAATGATCATCCGTTGAAGGTAAGTTTACAGAAGGCCTAGTTCTACTCCCACGGTATGCCGCTGCATTGAACTATATTAAAATAATGCCATTCTGTACAAACCATATTAATACAGAGGATAATAAGATAATAACTGTCCAAATACTTTTGCACTTAACTATGGAGTATATATTCAGACTTATAGACAATATATAGACAAATCTATATATTGAAGAATCAACCTACACATACTTACACACACTGTTTAAAAATTTAGCATGAGCCGATTTTAACCGTGCGGCTTCATACTCGCATTACTGTGACTGAAACGGAAGTGCTTTGTGTTGTTTTTTTACATACATGGGTGGCAACAAATCTTTTCCCTCTCCTTATGTTTCTTATCATGCTCCACGAGGCGTCACCAACTGTCCCTGCAGCTTTTTGGACCGATCATGGATCAAATTTATTGTTCCCTGACGCCCGCTATCCCAGAGGAACACTTGTCCCCCTCTGGTTTGTACAAGCAAGGCGCTATCCTGGCTAATCCCTTTGGTTTAGGTCAGGTGAATGCAGGGGATTTGAGTTGTCATCGTCTCCTTGATTTTGCGGCTTCTGCAGTCCCAACCCCGCTCCGCCGAGCGTCTCCATCGCCGAGGTTTGCGAACGGGCGGACAGCCGCAAGATCCGCAACCCGCGGGGTAAGAAAGCGTGGCGTTTGCAGCACTCTAAGCTCCAATGAAGCCCGACGGGTGAACCGCACGCCAACTGACACACAATGCGCTGCCCAGAAATTTCATGAGGATTTGCAACCGTCCCGACGAGAGGAAGTCAAGGGAGTTCTCGTTCATTTGGTCTGTAAGACCAGACTCCTTTCACTTGTTTTTGGAAATTAGAGAAATTATTTGTATTTTTAACTTATGTACCGACACATGCATTTTTGGCATATTTACAGTACTGCAATCTAGGTCTCATTTTATAAGTGTGGGGAGAACTGTTGGAGGTTAATCTGGCATCTAAAGCCTATGTTGAGGGTGTTCATGATTTACCCAAAGAAGTTTAGGGGAGGATATGCCCCCCATGTATTGGCTGAAATGCAGGGCACATATGCGTTTAAGAATGATTTAAAATGAGAGGAGTAGGCTCCACTCTACAGGTAATCGCAGTGTAATGGGTCAATGGAGGTCGGGCGAATACTAAGACGGTATGCCAGAACTTGACATTTGCTAACTGGGTTGTTAACACCCTGTTCCCCGTCAGGCCAAAATCCAGGAGGATTGCTACAGCTTTTTGGAGGCATTAATTAAAGATGGGCCAGCACAGAGCGCTTCTCGCTCTGCCTATTGATATTTTAAGTTGCCTAGCAACAGCCGGTGTTCCCGCCACTGGTTTTCAGCAGACAGAAAAAGATGGGGGGAATTTTCCTGGCAAGTCTGTTCCCTTGTCGGTTTGTGCTTTTTCTTCTTCAGCTTCTTCTTATTCTCCTCACACACTCTCACTTCCCCCTTTGTGTAATTATTACTTTTCTTGTTGTCCCATTTACAATTCTTTTTTATTTCCATATACCTGTGCAGGCTTGCTTATTTTTGTTTATTTATTTTTGGACACGCTTGACATGAGGGCGAGACGGCTCACTCATGAAAGCTCAGAAGATGAGTTATTATATGCTGGGATGGGGAACCCATCAGCGACTGTCAGTCTTTGTACTATGTGGTGTCAGTTGTCACATGACACAGCCAAACAGATGAGCGCCTTGTGTGAAGCGAAAGTCTGATCACATTAAATATTAAACCCCTCCTGAAATCACAAACCCAGTGTAAATATGTCAGTCTGAATGAGCCATGGAGTGTACAAAAATGAATTTTGGCCATTTATAAAAGCTCTCAGTGAATGGGTTATGTAATAATTGCACTTATTTATTTAATTATTTATTATTTTAAGCACAATTATAAATTATAACTCCATTCAATGACCAACCAATGAAAATAAGCCTTTGCATTTAAGGGACAACGGAGCTTAATTGTGAGGGACACCAGAATTCTAATAATCTAATTGGTAAAATGTTTGATATTCAGCTGGGAAACGATGGATGATGGATTTATGTAGATCACATCAACTTATCCAAAGTACAAACTGCACACAACAGGCTAAGGTAATCAATCCAAAACATGAGGAGCAATGTTGAACAATGGTTAGTCATTGGTTGAAGTTGCACACTTTTCTTGACACCGTCATAATGGCACAAAGAAGAAAAGTTGTGATTGCATAAATTAGCATAACCACACCGCAGGCATGTCTTTAAACCAATCGGAGGCCTGATACACAAAGGGTTGGCCCAGAACGTCAGGAGGTGGAGAGGGCATTACCACATGAAGCATGGTGTATTAAAAAAGAAATGTTTTATTTGTTCTTTTTTTGAGAAAAGTGAAGTGGGGTGTCCTTAAACTATTAACCAAATTTGTATGAGAGTGACATGTGACCATTACATGTGCGAGTGAGCTGCAATTCTGAGGGTTGCTGCGGTACATGTGTTATATGTGTGTAGAGTTATGGGAATATGAGCTATCCCGTAGCTGGAATGAATTAGCATAGCATTGGCTTTCCTTTGTGAAGATGGCTCTCTGTTGCTGGGAGCAGGGTAGTCTCATGGATAGTCAGCCTGACTGTGGACAAAGGCAATCATTTGTTGGCTAAGCTGAGAATGCATTTTTAAGCTTTAAAATCAAAGGGATGGGACAACTACCCTCTTCTGTTAATTTACAGAAAACGTATGAAGCTGCCAGGAAGCAAAGACAATTGTAGTTGACCATTTTGCAGCAGAGCTTTAGTGTACAGTTACTGCAGTTCTTACAGACACAGTAACTGCGCAGCTCGGTTGATGATTGCAGAGAGAAAATACTCTCTGCAATACGGTCCAGGAGAGCCACTGTGTCAATCCGACATATCCGACCCCGGTCCAGGAGAGCCACTGTGTCTGCTGGTTTTTGTTCTTTGGGTTTTTGTTTTTGTTTGCCGGTTTCAACATAAAATCGGTAAACAATTCAGAACCAAGAAACCAGTTGAGGTGTAATCAGATGCTGAATGACCTTTTGAGCACTGAGTACCTCGTACCGTTCAAACTGCAGCCTACCAGGACCGGGTTTGGGACCCCCTGGTCTAAATTCGAGCTAATACAAGTCCAACCATGTCACCACAGCATCATAACGCTGTCACCTCATTGTGAAATTGTTCTTTCTGGTCACATGACTACCTTGCTCAGTGATGGGGCTTCACAGCCAAATGGGTGCTCTGGAGAACAAAACGCAGAGTTCTAGATGCAGTTGAATTATCCGTCGTGATCCATATTATGGATTCCTCATTGTTGAACTGTCGACTGACTGAGGAACTACAACGTGGCTAGAAGCTCATTGACGGTGTTTTCCCCAACAAGTTCATGGTTCACTACGGACAGTATTTTAGATCGTCTTGGTGTGGAGAAGACCAACAGAAAAATGTCATTAATTATTAATGACTATTAATTTTGATGATGTTAAGATGCTTTGAACATTTAAAAAAAATGAAAATTTAAAGAGCATTTACATTCTTTTTTTAGTGTAGTCATTAATGTTATGGCTGTGAATTCAGAGTGGAGATATGGTTCACAGCAAGTCTGTCGTATACATACAGTGGTCGTTTCACGCCTGTTTCTGAATCACACATTTTCAAAAACACGTTCCAGTCTAAGGCTCCTCAAAGCTGTGTTATTGGAGTTCACAGCCAACCTGCTGTGGTGTAAAAGAGCTTTTGCCAAGTGCGAACGTTGGAACTTGTGGATCATGTACATTCGCAAATGTGTATTTGAAAGCTCCTGAGTGGAATAGGATTCTAGTCCTGGCAGTAAACTTTGATTACTGTACTGTACATGCATATGAAAAGAGTGGCGATGTGGGTAGCTGAACAAACAATAGCTGCCTGAAGCAGACAATTTTTTATATGCATTGCTGGAAGCCATTGAGTGCAAGCAGCTATAGCAATTGATTACTTGTGCATTCTCTGCCTGCTCGGAGCACTACTCTGGCATTTAAATGTTTTGTCCAAACTGTTTATCGCCAATATCGTATTTAGATAAATACACGTAAACGTGAAGGAGTGTAGTCGTGATTGTTTCTTATATACAGGTATCAGTGATGTATCTTCTTTCAGTTTCTGGAGCTTAGGGAGGGTTAGCATTCATTGACAGTTGTGGGGGTTTACAAAGCCCTTGTCTTCCAGAGCCTTTGTCCTTTTTTGCAAATAAACTCTCAATTCACATAAAAAAGCTGCTGCCATGATGAAAGAAAGTTGATTCCTTTTTATAAATCAAATTAAATCGGTCATTATTAATGCATGCGCTCCTGTGTGGAGTGGTAATATTCTACTGATGTGAATTAAACCCAGTTATGCACAAGGCTTCATATGCAGTTTTCACAGCAAGGAATCTGCACATAAACACTGTCTAACACACCCAAACATTTACACACACATACACTGTCCTACACACTCTACCACACACACTATGCACCTAGCCTGAAAAATCACCCTTGTGTCCTCTCTCTCTCTCCCTCTCCCTACCTCCTTCTCCTCTTCTCTTCTCCTTCCTTTCTCTCTGATTTCCTCTTTTCCCCTCCCTATCTCCCTCTCTCTGTTTCTTTCCCTTTCCCTCCCTCTCTCTCTTTCTCTTTCGCTCACTCTCGGTCTCCCTCTTCCTCTTTCTGTTTCTCTGTCAGCGTGTCCTTGCTGAACCACGCCTGCAGGCCCAACTGCGTGATGGTGTTTGAGGGGAGGATACTCCGGCTGCGGGCGGTCCGGGACATCCGGCCCCTCGAGGAGGTAACGACCCCACAGGCTGTGGTTTCTCTGGCTTTCAGTGCATCAGCAACCCCCCTGCTCCACACCAGCTGTCATTAGTGAGAGACATGTTCTTCTCTGATTAGTGCCAGCTCTCTCCTGTAGTGTAGTGTGTAATCTGTAGTGTAACTGTCAATGTGTAGTTGGTTGGCATTTAATTAAATGTAAATGTAATACTACATTTTTCAATGCATTTCAATGGTTTTTTAAGGGAATTTCTAGGGAAATAATATTTGAAAGACATTTTTGGGGTCAATTTACAGCCCTAGCGGACGCACGCACGCACGCACACCGTGTACAACTACGAGAAATGTTCACCCCTCTGTTTGCTTCACACACTGCGTGAACACACACGCTCTCTATCTCTCTCTCTCCCTGCACATATTATATATAAACTATGCATTCCTAACTGTAAGCATATGTGAAATCATAACTTTGTAATTATGCTGCCAGAATGGCTGAATAGGATACAGAGTCCCTGGTAAAAATACTTCATGACCTTTGTTTCCCACACAGTTCTGATCCTGATCGTATCCTCACCCACCCTTATTTCGGTAGAAATGTCTAGAACTGCTGTAATCTGCCAGCTATAAAAGGCATGCACACACTGACAGTTCCAAGTCGAAATCTAAAGGGCAAATGTAACCACCCTGTGCTCAGCATGGTGCCAATTAGGTTTGAGCGAATAAGGGGGACGTGAACTTTCTGGCAGTTTCTCCATGACATTGGGGGTAAAAGAAGATGTTAACGTTGTTAACACAGCCTGCCGAGATGTTGAGGGAAATATGGTGTACAAATGCAAGATTTTCTGGTCATTTTGTCCAAATACAGCTGCTCTGCGGTGCGGACTAACCCTGCTATCTGTGGATCCCCCCCCCAAATCCATCCAACCCCACCTGCCCCTGCCTCACCCAACTCTACTTGACCCAATGCTACCAAACTCCACCTAACCCAATCCTACTCCATCCTATTCAACCCCACCTAACCAATCCTACTCCGTCCTACTCCACCCCACCTAACCCCACCCTACCCTACTCTACCCTACCCATCCTCACAGCTCACCATCAGCTACACGGACGTGATGATGCCCAGTCAGGATCGCAGAAAACGACTGCAGGAGCAGTACTATTTCCTGTGCGATTGTGAGCGCTGCACCACTGCAGATAAGGTAAGCGCATGTGATTTCTTATCCTTTTCTGCAAAATTGTTCTTTTTTTTCTCTTTTCTTTCCATGTTCACTGACCTCTTTTATCCATCTCTTCTCTCACTGCTTTCTCCCCTTCCTTCTCCCAAATTTTTTGCTCCATCTGTCTTTCTTATTTTCTCCTGTCACCCATCTCTTTGTCGGTTGGACTTGGGGATGGGACTCTTTTTGGGAAACTGTGTTTCTGCTGAAAATAGCATTGGTGGCCAGTAGGGAGGAGTCTTCCCTCTGGATCAAATGAAACCCAATACCCCAGTGCAGTGATGGGGAAACTGAGCTGTAGGAGGTGCCATCTTTCAGATTAAACTTTTCGAACCGTTGTCCTGACTCCCTCACTCTCCACCTATACTGGTTTGTGGGGAGCTTTCGGGCACAAAATGGCTGCCTTGCATCACCCAAGTGGGTGCTACTGCATACATTGGCTGTGGTTAAGTTATATAACCTCTCTTTGCTGTAGAGTGTGTTCATGAGATGAATGGCGCTTTATAAATGCAGCCGTGGTAACAGCGGTAAGGTTTCAACTGTAATGCAGCGGCAGTTTGAAGGCATCCCCTTATTTTTATGTATTGCACAATTAGTATCTTGCAACTGTTAGTCAGTAGTGTGGGTATGGTAAAAAAGCAGTGCTACATTATATTAATGTTACACAACTATGTCTCCATATTTTAAAGAGGCACTCCAGTTACATGATGCAGTTTGGTTTGTTGAATAATGTACATAACATAAGCTCCATGACTTGAGTAATCATGATTTCGGTGTGCAGCTTTCCTAAAGATGTGCAAGAGCCACAGTTGGATGTGTTGTATAATACGTACGAAGCATTAGCTTGCTGACTAAGAATCATGTTGTTAGCCTAGAGATGAAAGCGTCCCCCACAACTGCAGATGATGTAACTGGGCCTCAGGCAGTACTGAGCTGCTGGATGTGACAGAAACTTCGGGCCATAACACTTCTGTTGGGCGAGCAGCACTCCACAGTGTTATAGAACAGATTTATTCTGTTCCTTACGAAATGTATAAAAATGCAATAAAAGCCCCATTATCTCATGTTTGCATGAGTGATTCTTGTGCATTCAACTTGCTGCTTCAGCAACTGACACTATAGATTCTCACTCCAATAGTCAGGTTGTTGCAGAGGCCGATGCGTAGCTGGTTAAAAATGAGGTCTGACATCAAACTGTGAATCCTTTGCATCTACAAATTGACGTTAATTTAACTGTAAATTACATTTTATTGCATGCACAAATTACATGTTACCTTCAGCTGGGATATTAATCTTGCAATCTTGTGGTTTTCTGAAGTCTGAAGTAATTCTTCGAGATCAGCGAGACTGGTCCAACGTCTAGTTAATTGGTATGAACAGTTTTATGAGAAAAATATGAGAATTGCATGAAACATTTCTCTAAACTTGCAAATTCAATTAACAAGATATGGCATCATAGCCCAAAGGTCAGCAGCTGTTGGCAGTACTTTTATTTTCAATCAAAAGAAATTTTGTGTGTTTTAGTGTTCCTTACAGCTGCTTCCTCATTCATTCCTATAAATGTTTTCCATGAGTGAAAACCGTCAAATAATATTAATAAAAAAACAATAATATTCCTCTTGACCCTGGGTTTTCAACAGGGGGGTCCTTGAAGGTACTGTACTGTCTGTGGCCGGACTTGATATGAAATGACTACATGTATATTTGAGAAAATATTTCAAAATATAAAACCTTTTTTGAAAATACTACCCTTTTTTAACTGATTATGGGGTCCCCTGGATGCCTTTAATTTAATTTAAAAGGGTTGAAAACCCCTGCTCTTGACCATTGGCAGCATTAAAAAGAGAAAGTCAATCCATCATAGGAAATTTGAGGCTCGCCACAATAATTTGGGAAGTGCTCAATGTTGGGCAATGAATCAGTAGATTCAAGACCACTACAAACTAGCAAAGCGATTGGGATTCATTCTTGTAGGTAGCAAGCCATCCAGCCTGCAGTATTTGGACATACAGTTTAGCATTTCCCAAAGTGACGGGTCTCTACTACAGCAGAATTGAAAGACCAAAAGATTGAAATTGAAAGAGTCAAAGTAACATAAACCCAGAGCCGGCCCTATCGGGTTTTGGTGCCCCTAAACAAGGATATTATTGTGGCCCCAAAGTGCTCCAACATTTAAAAAAAATAATAATAAAACTTAAATTGTGTGGCCCAGGGTGGTTGTGGCCCTAAACGACTGCATGGAGCTTTTATGTCAGCGGCCGGCTCTGCATAAACCTTTTCCTATTCTGGAGTTTGATTGGTTAACAGGAGTTAACAGGTAGGGTATGTGCACAATTGCACCCAGAACACCGCAAGCTTGCTGGGTGACCTTCGTAGGAAAATGACTCTTGTGATTACCTTGTGGCCCAGGATGAGCTAAGCTATGAGCAGTGATGGATTTGACAGGCCCAGGCTCAAAGTGACAGGGGGAAAAAAACACTCCAGGGGTTCTGACCCAGCTTTCCCTCGTTTTACTGCCCAGTTTCAGTAACGCAGCCTCCTCTAAAGAAACACCCCGAGCTCTGATTTACCACATAACCATACTTAATTCATCCTCCGATCCCATGTTTAATGGCATGTTGTAATTGCCCATATCGTTTTAATGACATCGGAACATTACAAGAGACCTTCCTTCATGCTGACTGGTTAATAACTGTTCCAAGCGTGACGGCATTCACTCTGTACTACACGGGCTGGGTGTTGCAATGTATAACCGTAAATAACTTAAGCATTAATACCCATTTCACTGTGTTTAACAACTCTGTTTTTCTTACAACATAACAATTTACCTTTTTAATTTATTTCACTAATTTATTTCACTCTTGTACGGGCACATTTTATTTTAGAGGTCACTATACCTGTTCATAGCAGCCTAGGAGTTCATGTTTTACAGTTACAGCCTAGGAGTTTTACAGTTACAGCTGCAATAATAGCACTTATATACTTTTTTTGTTGTTGTATATTTATGTGTTCTTTATGTATATTTATGTGTTCTATCTTACTCTATCCCTCTACTTTTATATTCCTGGAAATGGGAGAATTTGTCATATTGATTAGTACTTAGAGCATTGTGTGAAGCGTTTGTGCACTTAATGCCTCATTTTGTTCACTTGTGTAGTGACCGAGTTCGATCAGATATGCAGTAAATATCCATAGTGTTGTCATCCATTTTGTTTAGGGATCTACACGGCAGGCTAAAATCATATTTTAATAAATTCTGCCTGTTAAAAATTTATATTTGAATGTTTGACTCCCCCTTCCCACTCCCAGAAAACATAAACATTCTTAAAACAAGTCTACTATTACAATAATATACAATATGTGTACTGACTTAAACATGATTTTTTCATAAACAGCTAGCTTAGAATCAGTCTCATTTCAAGCAAAGTACATCTACTGCAAAATAATAATGATAAAGCCAACTTTACCCTGGAATTCAGATTAACACCATTGATACCCTTTAAGAAGATCAGTAATCTCAGATTATGATAGCCTCTAATTAAATCATAAATTCTGGATTTGCAAAGAAATATTTACCTTGGAGCATGCTGTTTTTCCTATTTTTGATAAATACCATCCCCACATAGTCTACATACAGTTCATCCAGAATCAGTTTTCATGCTAATGTAGCGATTTCAAAAAAGGATTACTGTAGTTTACATAATTTATATACGCTTCCAGGGCATAGTTGTTTCCCAAATAAAAGTCACCACTTGCTCCGTAGTATCTTTGGAAGCATTTTACAAAACGGCGGTATCTTAAAAGGACATTTATTCAATTATTCACTTATTTAATAAGCTATTTAATAATCTGCACGTGCACAACTATTCAAATAGTCTCATCCTTAATTCTGGTGCTTGTAGTTAGTTACCCTTGTTGCGCTTAGTGTTTGCCATAAGGGCCTTGGAACTCGCTTCTTCTGTCATATAATTGCATTTAACTTGAAATAAGGTGGGAAAACATTGCGTGTCCACAGCAGGAAAATAATATGTCGGCACTGGGAAAAAAACAACGGAAAGTGTTGAACAGGCCTCACCTCGGCAAGTGCGCCTCGTTGACCCCGCTGCGCTTCCCAACAGTGCCCTCCTTTGTGTGGTTACCACAACGTCCTGTTCCCAGAACATGGGACAACAAAGGGATAATTACAGCCTGAATGCTTTAAGACCTGCAGCAAGAGAGAATCATAATGACGATGACAAACCTCAAGCTAATGACATACCCCGTACAGTGACTCATTACTGTGCATTCCCCGTGGTGCTGAAGGTATGCCACCTGGGCTTACCTGACCAGGTGAAGTTGACCCAGAGGTAGTGGTTAGTGTTGGATCACGGAATTCCCGGGATCATTTTCAGTCTGGTCTCCCGAGAAAATGAACACGAGAACCCAGGACTTTTATATTCCTGGAAATGGGAGAAATCGTAATATGCAGTGCATAGCTAACTAATAAACAGACACAATATAAACATTGAACAAAAAGTTCGGAAATTTGTGTTTGGTAGATTATTTCTCTGTTGTAACAATGCTTCTTGGCAATACATTTTATACCGTTGGAAAGCCTGTTTATTTCCCTTTTAAATGGTGCCCCATTTGTAAGGAACATGCATTTGTGGGATGAGCAGCACAGCTGAGTATGTGGGTTGCGCCCATGTAAAATTAGCCAAATCTTCTCTGCCAATGCCAAACAGCATACACCTGCACTGGAACCTGAACATGTGGAGGAACGTTATGTTCAGCGATGAGTCCAGATTCCAGATGCGTTTTATTTCTAACAATTGTTGCGGAGATGCTTACATGCATGTATTCAATCACAATGAGTTGATAAAGGATACTTTTGGTTTACACAGGAATCTCAGGATTCCCGGGAGTGCACGCAAAATTACCGGGAACTGAAAATAGTCCATATTTGGGAGAAATGTCCAACACTAATGGTGGTGGTGGTGGTGGATATGAGTGGGATTGGTCTTTGACGTGAAGAGGCAGTAGTTGATTGAGGGGGTTTGTATCCTGTCTGGCCATATTATTACTTGACCTTCTGGCCTGTATGCAAACATAAACATAAGCCCATGCTGGAAGTTGATCTCTTTTTTTTTTTACTTTATGCCTGCCTGGACAAATAAGTGTCTCAGCCATGCCTCACTTTATGTTTAAAGATCCCCTATAATTTGAAATGCTCTGTCAGGGAGGAAAAGGCATTTTGCGCACCTCTGAGATATAATATTACCTGTGTGCGCAAGAGTGTACAGTGTGCTTTAGTGCCTTCGTATATCAGTCTGGTTCTGTTAGCACTCCTTCTACCTCAGTTACCCCTGTTTAGTTCTGTTAGCGTTTTTATCACTCTGGCTGCTTCTGACAGCTCTGCTAGCTCTGTGTCTGGCTCTGTTACTGCCTGCTCTGTCACTTACATGCGCACCATATTCCAAATAACTATCCTTATTCTGGTTAGGGTCATATTCCGATTATGCCCATTTACATGAAAGGAATATCCCAATCTTATTTCTGTACACATGGTTAGCTGCATATTCTGTTGACGTCCTTTGGTCAGTGCTAAAGGACGGTGTCGTAGTAATTCTTCTATGTAGTGTTTAAAATTCGCTGGGTGTGAACCGCTGTTATTGTTTAGTTTTTTTGCCTTAAAATTAGAGAGTCAACGTTAATGCATTAACTCACGTGATAAATCTTTAATTGGTAAGGCGTAAAATTTTCAGCTCACACTTTAAACAAAGTGTTTCTCATAAAGGCTTTATTTAGCGTATAATGCCTTCATAAACATGACAAAATGGCTTCATAATTCATACAGAAGCAAATGTCATGCTTCATAAAGGGTGACATCAAGTGAGATCATGTCAGTTAGCCTAGCATAGCTATATAAGCATTTTTAATGTCACCTTTTATATTAGCCAGGTGACATTGTTGGTTATGTTATATTTGGAAAAACATGTTGCATAAGAAGGTGTTATGTGATTCAATAGTTTATTGCCATATCAATACAGTTGACAGAAATTTGCTTCACTGCAGCTCATTAAAAACACACATGCATCACAAGTAAATCACACGTTACCATTTATGACATTTGCTTATGTATGATTTATGAAGCCATTATGTCATTTTATGAAGGCATTATATGTGCTATATAAAAAGCCTATATAAGAAATACTTCAGTTAACGTGTGACCAACTCTTTTAACAAAATTAACGACATTTTCTTATTTTGGCTTAATCACATGAGTTAACATGTTAACATGAACAGCCCTATTTAAAATAGGTATAAATAGCTTTCAGGGTCTTCCACCTGTTTCTGATGTTTTATATGGTTCGACAGAACTCTGCATCTTTGTCTGCTTAAGCCTTAAACAAAACAATGGGTTTTTTTCGTCCCTGTAAATGTTTGATTCTTTTAAAACAGACATTAAGACTTCTGTCTCCTCATCGGTCCACAAGTGAGGGCTTTCTGCTTTCTGCAATATTTTTAGTGTACTAGCTGGCTGACTTCAACACCCGAGACACCTTGCAAATCTGTACAATCGCAGACTGCGTTTTGAGTTGTAAATGGAATGAGGTGTTTACATGCTTTAAACCCCCAGGTTATTAGAGACATCTTATTTGGATTTTGCATATTTGGAATAAGGGCTTAACTGGTTTTTGCTTTTCAAAATAAACAGTTTAAATGGGCTGTATTGTAACTGGAATACTTGGGCTTTTCCGAATACGGTGGTAATCATGATGCCTGTGTTACGTGGTCAGCACTGCTAGTACTAGCTCAGTTAGTGATATGCTTGGCTCTGTTCACACTGTGCCTAACTCTGTTAGCAGTGGTCTTGGCCCTTTTCGCACAGGGCCTGACTGTTAGCAATGTGCTGGGCATTGTTCACACTGTGTCTGACCCTGTTAGCATTGTTGGCGCTAACCGTGTTACTTCCATGCCTGTTGACCCTTACACCTTCTTGTAATGGCGCTGGGACAGAGGGCCCGGAACAGCTTCTGACAAAGTGTGTCTGACCGCCACCTGACAACAGTGCCACAAATCAGCGGACGCTCATGAGCGAGACAGCCAGGCTCATTTGAAGGCATTTGAAAAAGGAGGGGGAATTCCACATCCCTGAGTGGGCACAATGGCTATCTTCAGAAAGAGTTATCGTGGAGACGGGATGTTATTAGAGGGCAAAGCCGGGTCAGGTGTGTGCGTGCGTGCGTGCGTGCGTGCGTGCGTGCGTGCGTGCGTGCGTGCGTGCGTGCGTGCGTGCGTGCGTGCGTGCGTGCGTGCGTGCGTGCGTGCGTGCGTGCGTGCGTGCGTGCCATTCCAGTGCTTGGGAGTACTTCCACTTTAAGAAAGTCTGTGTTGTCTGGCTTGCGCAGGAGATGTCATATACAAGGGGCTTTACTGGGACGGTCTTGGTGACTGTGCAGGAGATGTCATATACAAGGGGCTTTACTGGGAAGGTCTTGGTGACTGTGCAGGAGATGTCATATACAAGGGCCTTTACTGGGAAGGTCTTGGTGACTGTGCAGGAGATGTCATATACAAGGGGCTTTACTGGGAAGGTCTTGGTGACTGCGGTCTCATGCTGAGATGATCAGCTCTCATTTGAGCTCTGAGGATAACTGTAAGCATTCGTCTTCTGCTCAGGATTCATAGGAGACACAGACAATAAACGGTTCCACAGAGGAGTGTATGACCCACCACTTTACTTCATCTCCTGACCAGACTGATTTAATCATTAGCTTTTTAATTTACTATTCTCAAAGCATGTCTTGACCTCTCTACGATTTTTATACCATTGCAGTTGGAAGATAAATGTAAATTACATTTTAGGAAGAAATGTACTGACAGGACAGAGGGCCATTCTTCAGCTTGCGGATGCAGCAGTTTCCTGAATACGTTCAGTGTCTCCTTCACATTTATGTTTCCGAATGTTGGTCTTATGATTCCGCACTCTCATTGCTCCCAGACGACAGCATGGCTTAATTCAGCATGTTTTCACGAGCACTTCAGATAAGCATAGCAAAACCAGTTTAATTTCCTGTTTGGATCAATTTAATGAATTATCGCATGATGTAGTCATTCGGGAGCTCCACCAACTACAGTGGAAACATAATGCGTTCATAGAGGAAGTCTGTATCTCAGAAGAAATATCTGTATCTCATTCCTCCGAGGAAGTCTGTATCTGTGTTCAAAGCCTAGAGTGATCTCTAGTCTCCGTGTGATGCACAGAGATGGTTGACCTGCTGAGGAAACAGACAGGAATGCGTAGTGCACATTACCACATGTGATAAAAGGCTAATGATACACTTGGTGCATTAACGTACACTGTCATCAGTTCAGTGAAATGCTTTCAAAGTAATGTAAGCAGTGTGCCTCTCAAGTATGCCACTCTGCCCATTTTCACATGTTTAAACACGCAGAAAACATTTCCTGCATCGCCATCAGGAAGCACAGCATGCACAGTGGTTCTGTTGTGCTTTAACGTGCAGTACGCCTTCGATCTACCTTGTTGGTTGTTTCTGGTCATCTGAAACCCTGCAACATGGTTTCTGAGGTAGACTGCGTGCGTGCGTGCGTGGGAATATCCATACATGATTATTCTCACAGGATATGCTAAATATTGTCAACAGTGTAATAAATGTATTATTATTTTCTACAGATCTCAAACACATTAATCTTGGGGTATGTTCATAGTTATATATATGGTATATATGGTATATATGGTGTATATGGTAGAATGGTTTTGCGCATGCAGAAATGGAGTGGTTTTCATTCTTTTGTGTACCTCAAACCTGTATAATCGCCCAAACATTTCTATTTTGTCACATACTTGAGGAACGGTCTCCTGATTGCGTATTGTTATCAATTGGACAAAAATCAAGAAAAATTTATGGCAGCATCTATACTGATGTAAGCATTGTGAAAAAAACTATCTTTTCCAACTCTGTACCTGTTGAAAGTTGCCGCTCATCCCAGATGAGCCGGCCCTCTGATCCTTACGTGTATCATTAAATCCAGAAAACCAGGTGAATTGACAAACAATTAATATGTGGTCAATTTAAAATAGGTTCAGTACCACCCCCCACCCCCCACCCTCCCCCCGCCCCCCCCATTAATTGAGCCATTTTACTTAGCAAGAGAACGGCGTTCTCATTTTAGTGGAACAACATACACAAAAGTGTGTTTCTCCTTCAGTACTCGCTGCAGTGGGGGGCAATTAGAAGACCAATTTCACGGTCCACATCCGTCTCGTGGCCACAGAGCCTGGCTGAAAATTTGAAACGAATTTGACATAAGAGGGAGAAATTAAAATGTCTGAATCGAGTGGGACAGGGAGGAAGCGGAAAACTACAGGAGATGAAAAGGCCGCCCACTGTTCTCTGGACCTAAGTGTTCTCTGAGTGAACGGAAAGGCCTGCTTCGCTTGGCTATGTCCCTAACAGATGCTTATGATGGGAAACACATTAATCAGCACGTTTGCTGACATGAGTGCACTCTTAGTGCACGTTAATTTGCTGAATGCACGAGGAACCGCGAAGAGACCATGGGTATGCCGTCCGTTGCGGACACTTTTTTTGGTGAACACTGACTATTCACCTTTAAACACAGTGCACATCTTTGAACACACTGAGCACTATGCACCTTTTAACACACTGAGCACTATGCACCTTTTAACACACTGAGCACTACGCACCTTTTAACACACTGAGTGTCACACGCTGTATTTTTCTGCGCTCTGAGCATCACACACCTTTTCACGCTTTGAACACCACACACCTTTCAACACACTGAACATTATGCCCTTTTTAGCACACTGAGCACTACACACCTTGTAACACAACTGAGCACTATGCGGCTTGTAACACAACTGAGCACTAGGCACCTTTTAACACACTACACACCACATATCTTTCAACACTAACAACTTTTATTAAACCTTTTTTTTTTTTTTTTTTGACTTTTATTTACAGGCTTGTTCAAGAATATTTGCTTTCAGTAACTTGGACTCTGCATTACAAATACTTTTATTTTATTGAGATAGAAATGCAATCCTCTACCTTTATAACCAGCATTTAATCCTCCCATTAATTAAAGCGCCTGGTGCAGACACCCTTAGAGTAGGAAAGGATGCAATGAACGGGTGCCTGTCTGACACAGGCTGGCTTTGATGTCTCTCTAGCGCTGATGTGTCTCGGGAACTGGATGGTTGACAGTAATCTGCCCAAATTAGGCCTCTCCGCAACTCAAACGCATATCTACTTTCTGTAAAAGAAAGCTCGGAAAGCAGCGCAATAGCTTTTTCACATAAAAAAAGGATTTAAGTCTCCAGTCTTCCAAGGGACTCGATAGTTAACTTTTTTTTGTTGTTGTTTCGACTTGTGTTGTGCACTTCTGAGATCCGTGTGACGTCTTTGATGGTTGCAGGTTTACAGGAAGGTAAAACAGCGGGCGTTTTGTGTTCACCTTTTCTTCGAGTAAATCAAAGTGATGACAGAACGCATAAAAGTCACAAAAGAATACTGGCTGAGTCATTTGGCATTAACCATAAAGCGACGGTTAAAAATAGTTTTTATACTAACTAGATATATACTGAAAAAAATATCTGAAGGATTTAGGACTTGAATTTCATCATTTTTAGGGCAAGGCCATATTGGCCTTGGCGAATACAAAATTTCATAGGGCCCTCAGGCCAAACCAGAAGTCTTTTCGGGTAAATCTAATTTGACATGGGGGCATCGAGGCCAAAAAGCACATATCCTATTCATACAAAAGTCACAAGAGATAGGAGCATACAACTGTAAAACAGTTTAAAACAAAAACTGTTTCTTTATACCATGAAGCAAAAATATGGCAGACACAGCAGTGTATAGCTGTGTATAGTTGTATGTGTATAGCTGTATATTTCTAGAGATATTATACATATACTAATGTGTCGCATTATATTTAAATACATATATTAATTTATACTGTAGTATACTATTTATACTACTTTACACTTTATTTATAATACTCTTGGATTATTTAAAGGTAAATGGGATAATAACTAAAAGTATCTTATATATTTGTTAAAATGTCTGTGCAACCTATATTATGTAGGAAAAACAAAGTGTGAGTTGAAAACTAAGAATTTTTAACACAAATGTTCATGATGAGAAATCAGCAGCAGCTAGACATTTTAATAGTCACAAGTTCTCAAAACCATGATGTGGGTGACTTAAGATACACGGTTATTGAATCCGTTTGGAATAGGGATAAAAATCCTTCTCCAGAGGGAGTCTTTTTGGATTCATTTTCCGGATACATTGATGCCAGCAGGATTGAACTGTCACTTGTTTATCCTTTGTAGTGTTGTGTTGTTGCTACCCGGACGGTTGAGACTCTTGTGCCAGTAGCATAATGGTTAAGAAACTGGGCTTTTAACCGAAAGGTTGCAGGTTCGATTCCCAGGTAGGACACTGCTGTTGTACTCTTGGGCAAGGTACTTCACCTGCATTGCTTCAGTATATATCCTGCTGTAGAAATGGATGCTATGTAAGTCGCTCTGGATAACAGCGTGTGCTAAATGCCTGTAATGTAAAATGTACATATGATTGATTTCACCTATGTTGATCATGTCTGACACTTTTGCCATATTGCTCACTAAGGAAGGGAGTCTTACCCGAAAAGACTGTGCGGCAAAATAAATAAATATAATGAGAGTTCTGTCCTGGATTTTTATTGATTCACATTGTTTGAGGATTCAGCTGAATTTCAACTGAATTTTGAGTAAGTTGTGTGCGTGTGCTTTTTTTTATTTTCCACTGATTTTGACAATTTATTTTTTTAAACAAAAGTTTAAATATGGCAGCCTAAGTTTAAAGTGAAAGTTTGATTATGTCCACTGTCACCAAGTCCCAGTATAGGATGGAATTACATCTTTAAAAGTTACACATTCTCTGAATGACCAGCGATGTGAATTGACTGTTGCTGGTGAAGCTATCTGAGCATACAACTGCAATGTAAATTATGTAATTATGAAGTTTTCGGTATTGTTAGTTGCTGCATCAACTTTGCCACACGCATTATTTTTAACCTTTTGCGATCTTGAAATGGCAAATTAAATGACCCTTTAAATTATTGACCAATGGAACTTTAAAGTTATAAGGTGGAATTAATCAAGTGTCCAGTAAAAATATAGACATGCCTGTCTTTCAGGATTTTAACACTTTGAACTTGAGCCACCTGCCAAAAATGAGTGTGTATTGTAATTTAAGAAGAGCCATTGCGAAGTTACACACAGACCGATCTTCCACAAACCTGACATGTCCTGACATGCGACCCTGACACAAAGGGTCTCAATCACCCTGAAGGGACTTATTTTGAATAAATTGACAAGCTCGCTGTACATTATCCTGCTGGACATTACTGGAGTTGCTTGCCAAATTAATTAATTACTTGCAACAAAATCTTGTTTATATTGAATTCATCACGCATATTTATATATATTTGTAGCTTCAGCCACAAACAAAAGTTCCAGCAAACAACAATAGCTTTTAATATCCTAGCGCCCAGAAACAAGCTAGCTCAGGATATTTTTCATTTAGCGCCGTTCATACTATTTACAAACATTAAGTTGGACATCTATCCATCTATTGTGCTAATTATTACACTTGTTAATTATTTATACGAAGTGGGGATGTGCAACTTTTTTGTCCTCCAGAGGGCAGCACTGGCTATGTAGATTATAAGGCACAAATGGCCATGTAGGTACGTATTTTTAAAAGGGCATTCAGGCCCACAGCAATGAACGTATGGCCGCCGTGTAATTCCAGCCCTGGGTATGCTTTAGAGATATTGTAATATTTTTGACCCTGCCTCATATAAGTCATGATCTTGAAAAGGAAAGCCATTATTCTTGGTATGTAACCACAGGTATGGACTGTGTGTGCAATATACATTAAGCATACCTTAATGTATTTTGCAGTGTATTATTCAGAGACATACCCAAGGGTGAGGTGTCTGAGGGAGGCTTGGAGATTGAAGCCCCCCTATTTTTGACATTACTAGATTTGCGCCCCCATGGGACGAAGGTTTTAAACTAGGTTCAGTTCAGAATTTCCCCCAAAATGACTTCCTGGCTATGCTTCTGCTCAATTGTGCAATGATCAGCAGCAATCACCATGGTGCCTCCTTTATAAGAGCTTCCTTCTGTTTTTTGATGTCAGCTGAGCATCAAATTTAGCTTTTTCCTTTGTTCTGGCCCAGCTCATTCCTGGAAGGCTGAGAAAGCAAGATAGCAAGCCCGCTGCACGCCTGAACTCCATAGAGGAGAACCGAAGGACTGCAGAACTGTTTCAACAGCTTTCCTCATCTTGGGAAATTGGTAGTGATGGGAGAATAAGGGTTTTTGAAACCCGTAGATGAGTTTGGCTACTGTGAACTGTCAGTCTTTAAGCCGTATGAACCAGTCAGAGGGCTTTGAGGTCTAGCAAGGAAAAACTGTGCTTGGTTCAAATCAGATTATAGTTGTCAGTACAGGACAGAGCTCTGTCTATTTTAGGATACTTGAAGCTTCATGAGGCATGAAGTAGAATTAAGTACTCTATCTAATACAAGGTAGTTGCATATTTCATTCTGTACAATAGCCAAAGAACATTATTTCTCCATGGCAAAAAATATAAAGTACCCAAATCAGATAAAACCAGTTTTTTTAGACAGAACCTGACTGGCCAGCACCCTTAGCTACATATGCAGCCTTTAAGCCTGGCACACACAACATGATTTCAGCCCAGATTTAGCTCTTTTAACTGCTCCGCAGATTTTTGCCATGATGTCTTGTGTAACTAGGCGCAAACACGCTGACCTCACCCTCCGGCTTAAAACCGTATCTCCTGTAATGTGCCATGCCCCTCAGGCCACTTCCGGACTAAAGAACTTCCCCGTCGCTTCAAGCTATCGCTAACGCTCATTGCCACACGGTCAGCTGGAACAACCTGAACATGACCCAGGATGCAATTCCCTGACATTCTGACCCGAAACAATGTGATTGTGCTCACTGCGCTCTTTAATCATTACCTTTTGCACGCAACCCCTCTGGCTCACACAACACAATGTGATAAGCAATATGCTAAGCAGACTAAAACAAATCAGGACGCATGCACACGCACGTGCACACATACACGCGCACGCACGTGCACACACGCACACACACACACACACACACCCACCCACACACATACACGTACTGTCCCTTGAAGATGAGTAATTGTCCAGATTGTTTTGTACCATTCCCTTCCACACAATTTTGGGAATTCGCACAAAGAGATACAAGCATCCCATTTGCATTGCTCTGTCTATTTATTTATTTATTTATTTATTTATTTATTTACTTATTTGCTTCTGGGATTCGTCCTTACAGAAAGAACTATTTACTCTCTTGTTTGCAATCTTTTTCAATGTGCCTTGTAAGCAGCTTTTGGACATTCAACTTTCACATTTCACATTCAAGTTTCTACAGATGCTACTCATGAATATTACAGCACTGACAAGCTCAGATGTCAGTATCAACACAAGCAGACAGATAATCAAATCTCAGCACAGAATGTTTTCTCTGACTGATTAGGCCTTGCTTAGGTAGTGAATCTGAATCTCGTGTTGTTATAGCGATGTCCACTTTCTCTACATCTGCGTAACTGGGCACTCATTTTCAAGCATTCTGAAACGAGCTAGCATTGCAAGGGTGGGCTGGTTGAAATATTGGCTGATTTTAAGATAAATAAATTTGTCTACTGCACTTAAATTGGTGCCAAGTGAAGCTTAAAGGGTAGTTCCAACGAAAAACAACATTAACCTTCTTTAACCGATCAAGGCACAACTAATTAAGTCTCTTTTTGTCGCTCGCCAAAACAATATGTAAATGGAAATATTGACAGCTAAAGTAACTAATTTGGTAGAGGTATACGTCAAAATGACGTACATTTCTACCACTTCCTCATTTTTGAAAGATTACAGTGGTGTCAAGTGGGTGTGTAAATTACATAGGCACGTAGGCGGAGCCAGCGAGGAGAGGAAACAGTGCTGTGTTTTTCACTGTTCTGAGTAGGGACACATCGTAGATCAAGCTAGCTATCATTGCTATTTTATTATAATGTCAGAAAATTGCATTGCTACGTTGTTTCCTAAAGATGTTTTGTCAAACTAAACCAAGCAGGACTTGAGTGCTGTCGGTTACAGGGTGGACAAATGATACAACTGGCTCCAAAAGGCTACAACTGCTTTATTGAATCGCCCGGTAAGCAACCATACCAACTACATTATGATCCATGACCATTAAAAGTAGACTAACATAGTCATTAACGAGCTGACCATAATCAAATGTTTTTTTGTTGTAGGTGGAAGGCTTCTGTTTTGAGCTCGAATAGGCTATCCTGCGCTGAATGCACTGCCAATTAAGACTGCTTCGGCATGAAACTGACCGGTAGCAAACATTTCCATTTCAGTTGGAATTGCGGTAGTTACCACATGTAGGCTAACGTTTACCTAGGTTAAACGTTAAAGGTTAACATTAGAGGACAGGGATGAGAAATGAATGAGTGTTGCAGACTTCTGGTTAGGCTAGCTAATATGATTCAGGATACCAAAAGTAAATAAATGAAGGGCTGTGTTTTCCTAAATTAATGGCTGTATTGCCCCCGTTTTTCTCCAGCTAATGCCTGGTGGTATTTTTCAGTAGAACTGTTACATTAGTGTCTAACTTTCCAGCGAGTAACATGGCCTCTGGTATGTGCAGGACTAGCAGTAAAATGCCCAGACCCTCCACTCAGTGTTGCCATGTCCGCGGTTTTACCGCCAAATTGGACTACTTTCCAAGTGCAGTCATGGGGGGAAATGAAAAGTCACAAAGCACACACTTTTTAAAGGTAAAAAATATACTTTTATTTCTACTTTTGGCTAGTTTTCAGTCACCATTTGGCTGGAAATGTCATGGTTTCTCTGCCTGCTCTTTGTTCATTGTCCACTTCCCTGGGGAGCGCTCATGTTGCGTCCCTTCTCTTTGTTTTCCTAGTCCGTTTCGTGTTTTGGTTTTCAGTTCAGTGTGTTCACCTGTTCAGGGTTTCCTGTCAGTATTTAAACCACACGTCATCGTTATTTGACGCTTCCATATTGCCTATCGTTTTACGAAGAAAGCCGGTATCCTAGGACATCATCCTTTTCCAGTCCCGCTCTCTTCGTTGTTGGAAATCGTAAGCGTTATTTTGTTTTCATTTCTTTCACCATTTATCGGGCGTTATAGTCACGTTCCGAGGGTGCCTTTGTTTTTCGTTGTTCTTCCTATAGCCATTATTGCTACTGCCCGTGTATTCGTGGCTGTCTCGTTTTGCAAAAGAGTTTTTGGTTTCGGCTCCTTCGTTGTGAGCTCTAGGGTTTTTTCGTTGTTGTTTCATTGAAAATATAGTTAAGAGTTTTTTCGCCCTATTAGGGTTGCTTTTAGTTGTAGCGGTATCTCTCCTGGATGGAGAGTTATTATTTGTTTGTTTATTGTTATTCCCTGTTTGCGGGGTTTCTCTCCCGCTTTGTGGTGTTCAGTGAGCATCCTCTGAACCCCTACTGTCGCGTCTGGTCCTTCGTTCCCACGCTACCCCTGACAGGAAACTTTTGCAAGATCTGGCAACCCTGCCTCCGCTCCAGTCGTAATCGTTATTCAGTGTGACTGCCATTGTCTGACACCACCCATAAACTGTAAGCGCTCTTGGCCATTGTAGTTCACAGTAAAGCAGGTACCATACATGCGCAGTAGTTTGGTGCTATATCTCTGCTCTCACTACAGGTAGAAAGTTGGTTGAAAGCTAATTTTAATCAAGAGGAGAGCTACTTTCCTACAAATCAAACATAATTTTTCAGTGGAACTTTAAGTGTAGGTATTAGTTGCTGGAATTGTGGACAGCATTGCCACGGTATACTGTTAGGAAAGCGCACCTCAATTTAACCTAATTTGTAATGTGGTCCCTGGTCATTGTGGGAAGCAGGGCCTTGTAGGCATAGGCAACATAGGGGTCTACAGCATCATACGAATTTGCCGGCTGTTTTTGCCCGTCTCAAGCAGCGCATTCTGACGAGGTGACACTAATTCACCGTGTCACTCGACGTCCTTTCTGTACCGCACACCCGCAGTTCAGATTTCTCAAGCTATTTATATACTGCTCAACTAATGAGTTGAGGCATCATTTGTTTGATGTACCTTTAGCACTTCCTGGATGATAATGGATGATATCATTTGTGTTAAAAAAAAAAAGTAAGTTGCCTTTAATTTAGGCCTTATTTAATTAGATAATATTTCACCCCCCCACTAATCATGGGTGAACATGATTCTTTAAGTACTGGTTTACTGGGGCTTGCTGTGTGGATCGTCCTGTTATTATGTAAGTCGATGTGCTCCAAGATGTGTTGTTGAATTCTGACCTTCCAAGGCACTTAATTATCTTAATATTAGTGTAGTTGTAGTGTCTGCATTCCCCTGAATTGATGACAGGAGTAGGAATAATGAGACAAATTTATAAATAATTCAATTGTACATTCCAAATTGGGAGGAAAAAGAAAAATCGGGGTTAAAAATGTCTTTAAAAAGTGATGTGTTGTTTGTTTTAATGACAAATTTGTTTCCCTGTGTCATGTCCAGGATTCAGACATGCTTTCTGGACCAGAAGAGGACTGGATGTCCCTCCGACACAATATTCCTCGACTTGAGCGCCTCCAATCAGAACAGAGTATCCTTCACACCAATCTTACTGTACACCAGTGCAGCTTCACCAGTGTGTCGACCTGCCTTCTGTGCCACAGTCACGTAATTATTCAAATACACCACACACACTCACACACACTCATCCTCATGTTTATACACACACACTCAAACACACTCATATGCGTACTCTCCACACACGCACACACACACACACGCACACACACACACACACGTAGACACACATGCACACACACACAAAAACACACACGCACACACCTGGCTTTGATTTCACCTGCACCCCCTCCTGGCCACACTTCGCCTTTTGATACACTTGAATATTTTCCTGTTCATCTCATCATGGTCTTCTGTTCCAAGCACAAGTCCTTAACTGCTCCTGATCACAGAGTGGGAGGAGGTCCTGTTGGAGAGCCAGGCCCTCATTAACGGCTGTGCAGACACCGTCCCAGACAGGAACGTCTACCTGGTGCGCATGCTGGACTTCGCCCTGGACTCCTGCATCAACCAGGCCCGGTGGGACCAGGCCTTGGAGTTCGGCACCAGAACCCTGCAGCCATACAGGTGAGTGCATCATATGGTCCCGGTCGCAAAGACTAAAATGTTCTATGCAAACAGAGCACCCTGCCCATGTCAGTGGTTTCCGGTTCATAGTTGTTGCTATCACTCTTTGGGCAATTCCATTATGGACGATAAAGAACGAACAAACATACAGCACAAACAATTAATCACGCTGCATTACTAAATTTAGTCAGGTATTCGATGTTGTGCGTGGGATTCATGGAAATATTTGGCCTGTGAAGAACATTCAAGTCTAAACACATTAAATGCTTAACAGAAAACGCCTGGCATCCGGGTATGTTTTTAATTACGTGCTAATTAGTCACAAATAAGAGCACGTTGTCTCAAGTGTCTTGTCTGTCCCTGTTGTGTCTCCAGTCTGCTTAAATCACTTTGCGAATCCTTCTTCAGTTCCTTCTTCCCACATTGGCTTCAAATAGTTTTTTTCGACATGACAGCCTGCTTGTAAACAAGTTTGGTGGATGGATTGATTAAACTTATTTACTGTTAGTTGAGCCTGCTTACTCATTTTACAGACTCTCCAGGTAAAATCTTAAACAGACTGTAAAGGTAAATTTGTAATTGGCTTCAGACTACATTATATGGGGTTATTATGGTATCTATTAAGCATCAGCAACAGTGTGAAAAAATCGATTATTACCAGGTTCTGACCTATTGGGCACAGGTCCTTCATGATGTCATGAAGGACCTGCCGTGATGGCAATACATGTTTTAATGTCATTGCATATCTCCTCCAATAGTTTGAGGCAAATGAATGTATTCTGTCCCGCTAAAACAGCCTTTTTAAATCTGAACTCATTTGCCATATGCGCTACTCAGCCTGGTCGTTACCTTTTAGACATTCACTTTTTTCGATGCTATTGTTTTTGCCGTTTATTGTTATTAATGTATTTTTATTAAGTATGCCCTAATTGAGCAACCGTAATCTAATTCCAGACTCGAACCTGCGGCAGCTAGCCAGTAGACTATGGTCGCTAGCCATCTAGCTCTCTAGCCTATGAAGCTTTATCCAACAAACATATTGTACGCTATTCATAGCATCGGGACAACTCTGAGTGTAGACTGTGTGAAAATGAAAGGGGCACTACGCTACTTGTATTTTGCATTATTTTAAATGAGAATAGGTAGTACAGGCTTATTCACTCCTAATAATTTTGCTTGCGAACTTGGGTTCACTTATCGTGGTTTGGCCAAAAAGCTTGAAGTTGTAGGCTATGTATTGTTTTGCTAACTTGCTAGCAGTATTTTTAGCTAAGTTTACTCAATGAAACCAACTATTCCGTAACACTTTGTGCAGAACGAGGATTTGGTACAGCCAGTAGAGGCTGCTCTTCGGGCTCATACATAAATCAATGTAGCTGTTGCCACGCTAGACAGGCATGTTTGTTTACTTGTGGGTGGTACGTTTTGATAGACGTTGAGGTGAGAGGTGGGATGGCGGAGGGTTTTTTCAATACAGATTTTATGTCTGACTGACGATGTGTGTTATTATAGTTTTTGACATTCATTCAAATAGCTATCTGCTGGATGTGGAGTGGATATATGTGATATAATACTTTTCAGCCCCTTTATAATCACTTTAAAATGGCCGTCATGGTGCTAGTTTAGAGCCAAGGACATTTGCGCCTAAACTAAAACTTTTTTGTTAGCTCTTGCCAACTTTTACAGACAGCCTGGCACACAACATTTGTTTAAGTTTTAGAAATGTCCAGTTTCTTGTGTGTCTCATCCTGTTAAGGCACTGTTCTTGGGCATGGGTTCGAATTCAGACTGTGCCAGTGTCAACTGTGGCTGACAGCCTCGCAGGGCGACACACAATTGGTGCTAAGCTGCTAGGACTGCGTGGGGATGGGGGGTATGAGTCAGCCAGGATGACAGTCTCACTAGCAACCCTCACTGGTCAATTTAGCACCCAAGGTTTGCCTGTCGAAGTTCCTCTGACTTATATCTGACTTGTGGTGAATTGTGTGGTGAGAAGTGGTCGCTGACATCTGTTCCCGGAGGAGACCATATGCTTCTCTGTGCTCAACTAAATCCAAGTTGGATAAAAGGCATTTAAAAAAGAAAGAAATGTTCAGTTTCCAGTCCAAGTTACAACAGAGCCAAACTTTCATGCTTGTAATTTAATGCTTCATGCTTGTAATTTTATTTTTATTTTTTTATTTTCACCACATCACTTTATTTGCATGTATTTTGACCCCAGAACCATGATTGTAGCTTGTGTTGTTCTGTTTATTTATTTATTTAATTATTTTAAAACATTTTTCTACATTTTTCAAGTTCAAGTACAACTGAGCTGTGCTAATGGAGCCTTGCTAGAACATTATTATTTATTCTGTTATTACACCTCTGGCCTTGTGAGATCAAGACTCTTCTACGCTTGTAGATTTAGCTAATGTCTATACACGTTTTGCAGGCAGGATTCAAATACTGTGATGAAAGAAACACCTGTGGGGGAAGGATTTAACCACAGTGGGTATGCATATGTTGAAGCAGTTGATCCATACAAAGGAGGCTTTGGTAATAATGCTCCATGTTGTAAGGGATCTGCTGTAATATTTGCAGACATTTGTATATTATTATTATTGTTATTATTATTGTTGTTGATGATGATAATAATAATAAGGAAGATTCATACAGATGTACTGTATCAGATGTACTGCTATAATATACAAACGTATTATAATTTAAGTATATCAGAAGAGAGAGAGTCCTCACATCTGTCAGCATATAATGCTTCTGGTTTTATATATTCTCTCTAATGTAAGCCCAGAACATTCCCACAGCATTCCCTCACCGTTACATTAGCAGTTAGGATCAGATAGCACTGCACAAACGGTCCTCACGTTTACAGAGGCCCTGCACTCTTTCGTCTTTGGACCGGATTCAATTTTCTGCCGTTTGGAAAGCAATTTCTTTAAAAAAGGACTGCTTTCCCCTATTGCTGCGCATACCCTCAGGCTAAATGTAAAAAAACGGTTGACTTCAAGCATTTGTGATTTCAGTATGCAGCTACAGCAGAGAATTAAATGTCTCCCTGTGAATTTTAGAAGTGGAAAGTGAGGAGGCGGCCTTTTCCCCAGTTTCAAACCCAAAGCCGACCGCCTCAAACAAATTTGTTGACTCGGTGTTGTCTGAAATGCAGAATACGTAACTGCAGTTGTCACTTGTATATGTGGAAGATGGTTCTGTAATCATAAATATGCTTTTTTGTTTTTATCTGCATTCTATCGGCTTTTGCGACAGATTTGAACAGCTTTGGAACACGTCGAGAGCTACAGACGCAAAGGAAGTTAAGGGAAGTGGGTTACTGCTGGAGTCTTCAAAACAGTTTTAATCCTTCTAGGAATGCTGTCATACAATTTCTGAATTGTGTGTAGTTGGATATTGGCCCATTGTTCAAGAAGGACAGTCTCCACTTCTTTGAGGGATGAAGGAGGTGGAAATTTAGTTTGCACTCTGCGCTCCACAACTTACTATAAAGGTTCAATTATGTTTAGATCTGGGGATTGTGCAGGCCATGGAAGGCATTTGACATCATCCTCGTGTTCTTGGAACCATTCTTTAATGTTTTTAGCAGTGTGTATGGGGGAGTTATCATGTTGGAATATGGGAACCTCATGAGGGAACAGTGTTTGCACCATAGGGTGCACCTGGTTACATAGTGTTTTCCCGTTACACATCCATGGAGAGCAATCATTGAACCCAATGAGTCCCATGAAATGGCTGCCCATACCATTACAGAACTGCCACACCAGTTGGCAACAGACATTGTGGATTGAATGCCTCCGAAGGCTTTCCCCAAGCATAAACCTGTCCAGATGTATTAAAAACAGTAAAATATGACTCGTCAGACCATATCACTTTTCTCCATTGCTCAGGGGTCCAGGTTTTGTGTTTCTTACACCATGTTATTCGTTTTTGTGCATTAGCCTTGGATACAAATGGTTATTTAGCAACAATCCTACCATCTGTCTCTGTCGGAGAGATTTGACTTGCAGCCACAGTTATTTTTTCCTGATGCTGTTCTTTGGTGTTGGGCATATGTTGGGCAACTATTTGGAACTCTGTTAGTATCCTCATCTTGCTTTGGAGACTTACCTTGCAAAATGCTGCTGGTTAGACCTCTTTTAAGCAGACACATGCTGCTAATTAGCATTCAAATGAATAGGAATCACTGGTGTAGATGCTTTTGTAATTGTGGTTTAGATGCTTCAAAATTAAAGCCATTTTTCATGTTTTCAATCATTTGTCCAACCGCTGTATAATATACATGCAAATATATATGTCAAGCCAAAGAATTCATGGTCAGATAGTGGAGTAATGTATTAAGATATATTCAAAATGCAGTCCTGCGTGATTTATTTTATTTTATTTTTTTGTCTTTACTGTTGATTGGATCATTGGAGTTTGTTAGTGCACATAGCATTGTCCTACATCATAGTTTTAGTGCACATTTAATAATATATACACTACCGTTCAAAAGTTTAGAATCACTGAGACATTTTTATGTTTTTGAAAGAAATTGTTACTTTTATTCACCAAGGTAGCATCAAATTGATCAAAAAATACAGTCAAGACATTGATAATGTTATAAACTACTTTTTCTATTTTAATGTATTTCTACTTCAGCAATTGTAGCCATTTTTATACAATTGTAGCCATTTGTGCAATAGACCCGGTGGTGGGGAAGCAAAGAGATTTCTAGATCAGGGCTCAAGTCTAAAGGCCCCATCTGGCCACTAGGTAGCACCGGCACGCACTCACCCGACTGTGGAAAAGCGGCTATGGTTGGCTAAATGGCTCTAAGTCCTCAAATTAAGGCTGACAGTCTGCACTTCAACCTCATTGTCATTGTATCCTTTCAAACTCAATGTGCTAGAGTACAGAAACAAAATAACAAAAAATGTGTCACTGTCCAATGATTTATGGCGCTCACTGTATGTCTACGGGAATTGGGGGGTGGGACTAGATTAAGCTGTAAATTACACGGGAATACTATGGAACACATGGTTGGCTAAATGGCTGTAAGTCATCAAGGGTCTGAGGTATCAATCAAGCCTCAAACCATCACTCTGCTGCCAGATATGCATTAGATATGGATGGATCACTTTAAGGGTTGTTTCTCCTGACTTATTTTTCCATAGAGTTCAATAGGAAAATTAGTCAGGAGAAACAACCCTTAAAGTGATTCATCCATATCTACTGCATATCTGGCAGAGTGATGGTTTGAGGCTTGTTTGATACCCCAGACCCTTGATGACTGACAGCCATTTAGCCAACCAATATTTCAGACTTCATTGATCCTAACGGCAAAGTTGTTGAATTTTGAAGATAGGCCAAACGATTCAAAAGTTATAGCCCAAAAGATTATAGAATTTTTATTTGGCCCTATAGCACCACCATCAGGTCAATTGGGTTGAAATTCGCTATACATGTGTCCCCTACAGTTTCTACGTGTGTGCAAAATTTCATCAAAAGTTACCAAGTGGTTTTGCTGCAATTGTAACAAATGTGGGAATAATAATAATAATAATAATAATAATAATAATAATAATAAAACCCGCAATAACAATAGGGTTCCAGCACTTTGTGCTTGGACCCCTAAATATATAATAACAATAGAAAAAATAAATATCATAACTGCATAAGTCTATGGCTTATTCCCATACTTTTGGGAGAGCATTTGCTCAAAATACCTCTGTTAAGCTGGTCCGTATAAAATCACTGCAGCCAAAAGGGCACTTTTACTGTCTCAGGGCAGGGGGCATATGTTTCGGCATATGTTGGTGTCTGTTTGTGCACGTGGCAGCTTAATCCTTATCACCCTAACTTTACAGGCCAGAGTTGTAGAGTGCTTGGGATAATGTTATCATATGCACACACTAATCATTCCTGGCCATGGCAGTCTATATCTCTTTAAAAGTTTCCATTAGTCTGTTGGTAGCCATTCTGAGCAGTGTCCTCCTTGCACGGTCATCCAGTTTGGATGGACGGCTGATCTAGGCAGAATCATGGTGGTGCTATACACCTTCCAACTTCTTAATAATTGCCTTGACCTTGCTTCAGAGGATAATGAGGGGCTTTTAATTTTTTATACTTATCCTCTGATCTGTGTCTTTCCACAGAGTAAAGCTGCTTGATGCTCATGGTTGAGTTTTAATTGGAAGAACATCAAACCAGCAAAAGGATTAATTTATGTTGAAAGCATGTGAATCATCATGTGATGTGACTGGCAAAAATATTCTTTGTCACCTTGAGTTGTTTGGCAGTTGCACAATCTTCTTTTAATTCAATTTATTTTTGTTAACAGCTGTTAAGAAAATATGGGTGGGGGGTGTATAGAAATATGGGTGGGGGGTGAATAGTCATCTGACAAAAAAGAATTCTGACAACATAGTGTATATAATGATAAAATGGGTTTTTCTCCTTTCTTTTTTATCTGATTGCACCAATTGAGTTAAAATGTCACCAGACATGACAGCTAATAGTTATGTTACCTTGGTGTCCTTTGGACTCTCTGTAAGATATGCTGGTATGGAGTTCTGTACCTGTCATCTCTGCTGTCAGATCTTCCCAGGCACATCGTATAGAGCTGTGAAGTGATTGGCCAGGTGCTCATATTAAAACACCAAGTCTGTGCTCCGCAGATTGGATTTTCTGCATCTCGCCCACCCCCCTCCACCGCACCTTAATTGTTCGAGCCAAGCCCCAGTGCTTAGTGACATTGTCATGGGAGCAATGGAGCCCTTTCAGCACTTCCTCGCCATGGAAACCTACGAGCGAGCTCCGTTCTCGCACCTCGAGTCGCCTGACTTGGCTTATTGCAACTTTGAGGCTTGCTCCTTTTGGGAGCTAGAATTGCTGTTTTTATTTCTTTTTTGGGTTTCCCGGTGGGTCTGTCGGTTTCTTGGCCTCCTAGCCGAGATGGATGAAGACAGATGATGATGTAATGAAAGAACACACAAAATCCTTTCACCAGTGGTTGCATTATCACACAAGCTTTACCTGAACCAGACTTAAATCAGAATATTGATCAGCTCATCTATTGGCTCAGAGCAAACATAACCATGTATGCTGGACATAAAAGGACCATTACCCTCCATACCCTTTCTCTATTAGCCTCCAAATCACAGAAATCCATGTCCAGATTCACGTTCTGCGCTTTGTTGCTTTTCTGGACCTTTTCTGCACGTAATCTACACAAAACATGAACGTGTACCTGGCATTCACGTATGCAGTTGTACAAGCTGTTGAATTGTATGTTACGTTTCTGTCATATTTATGTCACGTTTCATGTTTAGTGTTTGTCACAGTTTATGTTCTGTTTATGTTACGATGCAGTTCATTGTTTGCATACATATTTCCATGTTTTTCCGCAGCCTTGCATTCATGCTGTTTCTTCTCTTGCTGTCACTCACGCTTCCCTAATTGTTTCATTCTCCCTTGTCTAGTTACTAATATACTAACATTAGATCAGGATTGGGTAATACTAACTATCTAACCATGTGTTCATGTTTACCTTACGTTTCTCGTGCATGTTGATTACTAATTTACTAACGCTAGGTCAGGATAGGTTAACTACTAACGATTTACTAATTGCCTCGTTACGTGTCTCATTTTCTCAAGCTGTTGTGAATTTCCTGCTGCTCTTAAGCCAAATGTTTGCACCTGTCTACACCTGCATTTAAGCTCAGTGTTCATGTCTGTTCGTTGCGAAATTGTTGCCTTAGTTTACTATTGTCACTCTTGAGCGTTTTTCCATTGTTTTGACCACCGTTATTGATCTAGCCTGTTTATTGACCATCGTTACTGCCTGCCTATTGTTTCCACTGCCTGTTTTTGACCACGAGTTTTGCCTGCTGTCTGTTTGTACCTCTGCCCCGCGGATAGGACTTCGGTCTGACCCCTGCTACGCCCCACGACTACTAACTTTGCTTTTTCCCTGTTTTGTACTTCTGCTCCGCTGACAGCTACTCTGGTTAACGAACTCTTGCATGGATACCGACTTCGAGACTGCCTTCTCCCTCGGTACTGTATCTTTGGTCTGGCTGGATTTATTGGTTTTTGGACTTTGCTTGTGTGACTACGTTTTTGGATTTCCCCATAATAAAGCCCTTGCGGGCATTTATTACTACGTCAGTGTTCTGAGTCGTGCATTACGGGTCCAACCCGCACACACCCGTCTCATTGTACTTGGCATCCGGTCTCACAACAGCGCGTTCAATGATTTGTAGGGAAAAGAAGATTGTGTCATGTAATGTATTCAGACTATGCAAAAACTGTTAATATAGTATATATATATATATATATATATATACATCGTGAATGTTTTATGTTTTAAATTCTTTATAAAAAGATTTTTGTAAGCTTTTTTGCAAGCAGGGTGCCTGCTGGGGTGGATTCTGAGCACAATGCTGAGCATATTTTGGGTGATCTGGGAAGACCCAAATTATTATTATGTATTTATTTATTTATTTATTTAAAGATTTGCTCCCAGAAGCTGATCTTTTTCACCCCGATGACAGTCACTTACTCCCTGGGTAAGAACTTACATTCTCTCACTCCGCAGCCAGCTTTATGTTAGAAAATGTGGCTGTCCCACACTAAAAGCCACACAGTACTACAGGAGAGCTAGCAGACGAACCCCGGCTGACTTAAAGGGCTCTATGTTCCGGCTGGCGCATGTATTTTCAAGTGGGAGGAGAGTCTCTGGTGGAGGTGTGTCAGTCCAGAGCAAGCAGTGAAACTGCAAATTTTGGGCTCTATTTTCCGGCCGGTGGCGACATAGCAATTTTGCCTGAGCTCGTTTGGGTAATTTGGGGACTCGCCGTGCGCTGAAGTGGGAGGGAAGCCGCTGCTGGGGGAGGTGTGTCCATCAAGAGGGAGCAGCACAGTTAAATTTTACTTCAGCGGAATGCAATTTTGGGCTAAATTACACTGCGATTTGCGCTCGCGCTGCCCACCAGGTCAGATCACAACGGTGCAAATCGCACCACAGCGTACGGCGAGTTGCTAATTTCGGGGCTTTCCCCAATGCGTGCGTGATCATAACCTATTCAAAATCCAATCAACCGTTTTTGTGGATCATATGCAGTCCAATTTGACTTCGAAATAAATCCCCCAAGCAGGAAAAAATTATACATAATATATACTTTGCTCATTGTCTTTTTTATAATGTTAATCATTGTATTTCTTTCTGCTTTTAATTGTTTATGGCTGTTATTATACTGCACTGTGTTCTCAGGGGTACTGTTTTCTTTCTTACACCCATCTGTAATGAGAATAATGACAAACTTGGTGCATACATTCACTCTTATTGCACATATAGCACCTCTTAACTCAATTACATTCAATTAAATCAATGCAAAATAGATAGCCTATCATCTTCCAATGCAGAATCCTAAAGGTGACAAAAGTCGCTAATAAATATGGCGAGGGAATGGGATATGTTGCATAGATAAATGATTAAACGCATGCTTAGGACCTAGAAAATAGGAAAAGAGAGGAGTTGAAAAATAAAAAGAGCCAGTAAATTATTTTCAAATGTATTTTATTGACTGATTGGAGGCTAAGGAAATTATTAAAAGCTTTTTATTTTTCACAGTCCAGATAACCTATTAGTGACTTATCGCCTTTAGCGTTCTCATTCTGCAAGTGGGAGGCCTCCCGACCACGACCGAATGGGCGTGTTCTGCTGTCGTTTTTCACTAAACCGCGTGATGCGGGATAGCCCGACATGGTCAAAACGAGTCCAATGCACACGGCTCTTAAAATGACTGAAAAGAGTTAATTTCATTAGCTATGGTGCAGCTGAAGCACACCCACTGATAAAGATTCAGCATAACCCAGCCCATTTTCAACCTGCGCAGCGTGCTGTGAGCTGTGCGCTTATTGGTCAAACCTGTCTCCATGGCTCAAACACATGCTTCTGGTGAATACAGCCCCTCACTATGTCAGTCTGTACCCTTTTGCTCTTCGTAGATCTGTTCCGCAGGTGCAGAATTGTGGACCGTTCAAACGGGTCAGAGAGGGTATTGAGACGATCTTTGCAGGTCATGGGGGTTCATGAGCAAGGGGAAACAACCTGGATGGAATCGAGCGTGGTTTATATTTGAAACAAAGGAATGTAAAATCCTTGTATTAATCAGGGTTTCTATGACCCATGGCATGTTTCAGTGCAAAAGGACTCTAAACCATGGCTTTGTGGCATTCTCTTTTAATGTCATTCATTTTCCCCCTCGTGCCTTTTTTGTCCTTCGACTGCTTTTCTTCTGCACTGAAAGCTAATGGCTCGCCATGGACTTCTCGTTTCTGGAGGGTGGTTTGTATCGTGCTGCAGTGTGGCTGTGCGCCACAGAGAGAATTGCAAAATGTAATCTCTCTCTTTCTTTTTCTCTCTCTATCTCTCTCTCCCCCTCTCCCTATCTCTCTCACTCTCACTCTCTCTCTCTCTATCTCTCTCCCCCTCTCCCTATCTCTCTCACTCTCTCTGCCTCTGCCCTCTCCATCTCTCTCTCGTCTCCATCCTCTCATGCTCTTTATCTCCCTCCCTCCCTGCCTCCCTCCCTCCCTCACTGCTTTCTCAATCTCTCTCTTTTCCCCTCACTCTAATGTGCCAGTGTGTGAGAGCTTTTGAAAAAACAATACCAGCCGCGCTTACGACAAGCACCTGGCTAGTTCAAACTGCATGATAGATGCTTCATCTAACGACGAGAGCGGATGCCTGATATAGCGTCTGCTGTACAGGTTACATTTCACTTCCTGGCACATACGGCTTTGCGATAATGCACACTTGTGTTCCCATAAATTTGCATGGAAATTGAATGTTTTTTTTTCTTTTCATCATTTATTCTTTTTTTTTTTGAGTCGCCCACTGGCACAAGAAACTTGGATGCGTTTGTTTATTTTCAATTTACGAAAAGGAAAATAAATTATATGATATCTAGGAGAAAGTGTTAAGGAATTATTTCACTCCCATAATACTCAATTCATACAGCAAAAAAGATATATATTGGCATTCAGCGTGTTAAAATCCCAGCGCACGAGAGAGAGTATTAAATAATTAAATCGATATTGTAGAAGCTCATTATTCATGGATGGCCTTCTCTGGATTTTACACTTTGAACTTCTCTTTAATCTCATTATTAAAATTTTAACTAAATTAACTAATTGAATAATTGCAGCCATAAAATTAAGCGATGGGATGAAACATGTGAGCTCCCTAGATTAAAAACATTTGACTAAATATGTTTTAATTCATGGACTGCTCATTAACTGTGCATTACGTGAACAAATCTTATCTTTAGTGCCAAGTTTTTAAAAAAAATGTATTGTGAAATGACCGTGAATGATGTGTGCGCTGCCGTTTCTTAAAAACAATAAAACGTACTAATCAACTGCTAATTACGTTGGTTTCAAAGATACAGCATTACACATCAGTCTCTTGATTGCCAAAACTTATATAAAGGATGTCTTATGTAGCACATCCAGTTAAGACACCTATGCATTGTCTTCACTTTTCCAACTGCCTTGATTGTGAGAATTGTGAGAGAAATAGTTTGGCAGAGTACAGGGAAGAAATATATTAACTCTTCTGCTGTCTTCATATTATATATGTACCCTGTGTCCACGGGGTCTAAAATGACTCACCCTCACCAGACCCCTTGCAATAAAGCTTCTTCAGTTCATTTTAAACCCTAAATCTATTTTTCATCTAGAAACAACCTGTGATTCATCAATAAATTGGTGAATAACTTCACAGTCCAGACAGACTAGACTGTATTTCTTTAGTCAACATTTTTACATCAAAAACACATCATAATAGATGTTTTGTGTTGCTTTTATTGATGTGTGGTGCTTAATTTTGATTATGGCTTCTGATTTAAAAACTGCAGGATTAAAAAATTACTCATAATGCAATCTTTGTATCATGATGGTGTACTGGTTTTATAAAAATGTTAAAAAATTGCATGTTTAACTTTTTTTATAATGGTAGGGTCTCTCTAGGAAAAAATTATATTTAGGGGGTTTTCACTGCTGTTAAACTCAGAAAAGGGTCATTTTAACCCGAGGGCAACATCAGGGTTAAAAAACCTATCAACAAAGTCTTTCTATAAAATCTGGTGAAACGGTTTCCTGGGCTTGGTGCTGGCTGAAAAACAAAAATAGTTTTAGACTGACCCACTTAAATGCTAGCTCCTAGAGAGAACATTCCTTGTCAACAACCTGGTTTCTCTCTCAATCCATATGAAATTTTAAGTAAAGCAAGTAACCTACATTTCACAAAGGGACTTACATATGACTGAAAATGTATTTATTTATTTATTTATTTATCATAACCTGGTCTCATTATTAGTTCATATAAAATGAGACAAGGGTGTTGTCAGCCATCTGAGACGGTATACACTTATTTCCTTTGTGAATTCTTTCGAGACTTTGAGTGGCGGGCGGATTTATGCATTAACGGTTATCCTTGGTGAGATGTAGCCAGCCTCATTAGCGATACATTAATGAGAAATTTCACTCTGAGCATAACCTGTGAAAGCATATATATATCTTTCTGGTATGTTTCATCTTTGTTTGTTGTAGTTTTTACTTTTTCTTTGATGTGAGGAGGTTTATACAGTTTGAATTGGTCTGCATTGGAAGAGATACTTGGTGGATGGGAGTCTTTAAAACAAAAGCCTTCTTGACATTCAGATAATAGACCCAGTATTGTCATAATGAGTGATTCCTAGGGATTATTTAGTGTTTTATTCTATAATAGACAAGCTTAAGACACATTGGGCTGATGATTCCCAAGTCCACACAGTCTGTGCAGAGACTGCAGACTAATCATTATGGAAGGCATGGAGGCATCTTCTTTACTCTACTTTGTCCACAGCTACTTCTTGCTTTCTAAACATCTAATGTAATGGCAATAGCATGGTTGAGTAGTTGTAAGTGCGCAAAAATGGGGCCTAGGAATTCTTCTGACTAATTAATCTTTACGTTGCCGGTGAGTACAAAACAGGATAATCTACAATAACGGGATATAGCCCATAGCCAGAGGTGTAAAATCCAGGGGTCAGAAAGTAAAAGTCTTGCTTCCACCCATGAAGTCACTAATCAGTTCCACCTCCTGACTGAAGAATTGTGCTAATTAGCAAATTCAGTTGACTGGAACAAAATACTGGGGAGACTTTGAAAACTTTGAAAACACCAGCAAAAGCTAAAAATGACTAACTGATCCAACTAATGACATTATACCATGCTGTGGAGGGAAAATAATGATTGAAGCTCGTCCCATTATGGGACTCCTGAAAGCCCTCTTTCCCATCCCTAAGAGTGCTTCACCTGCTCCAAGGAACACCTGGCCGCCCCTCCCAACGACGCAAAAAATAACCCTTTAACGGCCCTGCAATCGCGGAGAGTGACGGGTGTCGTGGACCACTACTGTTGCTTTGAATCTAACCCGGAAAATGGCTGAACTTGCTAGTCGGCCCCATTTCATATAGGAGACATTGGGCCGGGCGGGGTTTGTGAAGTGAAGGTCACACCACCTGGATTTTCCCGCCCTGTCGGCACTTCCATTAACACTGAACACGGGAGCCGGCGCGTAATTATTATGTAAATGTGGGCTATTAAGCAGTTAATCCCGGGATGTGGAGGAAAAAGGAGCACGTTCCTGGGCACCAGCGGCCAAGCAGCTGAAGGCCCATTAACTTCTATCAGGGGCCATGCGCTCAGAAGCAGTCCCCCCTGTCACTGGCTCTACTTTATCACTGCCAGCAGGACAGCTGTGACCCAGTTCTACAACAGGAGCGCACAGGGTCCACATAACTCTGTGTGCTTGCTTGCGTATGTGTGAAAAAGAGAAGGATATTGAGAAATATAGTGGGAGATAGGATGTTGATGTTTAAATATATTGCTCTACACTTTAGCAATATTTTTGAATGTCCCTCAGATTCTAAAGCATCTTGAATTGGGGCGAGAGATTAAGCAAGAAGGCAAAACTGCTCAGAAAATAAACACTCTTCGAATCATTCCTCTTTACGTTACTGGAGACTTGAGCAAGGAGGATGAAGCTGAGTTCATCTCATCGCTAGTAAGCACCAACTCAGTAAACAAGTAGACCGCAAATACTATTAGTGTGACGACACTGAGGCCACACCTTTAGCACTGAGCGACAGACGGTGAGTGAGAAAGTTCAGTTCATGTGAAGGACGGCACAATAAAGCAGGAGTAACAGTGACATTTGTGTGAATGTGTGCAAAGTGCTTTTTTATATATATATATAAGATGGAGTCTTCCTCTCTTACACCGCTGTGATAGTAAATGTGAACCATCACTTCAAGTGACAGGCTTTAAAATAAAACCAGCAGGCCTGGCTTGTCTGGGAAAAAGGAGAGGCAGTGATGCCGCCGGGTGAAATGAAGTATGAACAATAAATCATTGAAATATCAGCAAAAGTCAGCAGAAGGTTAGCTGTTAGGGGAAAATAAATTACAACTGTGGCTGTGCTGCGCTGTGCTATTTTCTGTACATTTGGTAACACTTAAGAATGTAGCTTATAAATGCTGAATAAAGCCTTAATAACTGCACCGTAACTCATCAAACCAAGATTTTGGCGGTGCTTTTTATTCAAAAATTAATACACATCACAAAATGTGTGATTTAAAAGGACGTGGCGGTTGCCAGATTGAGATAATTCCACGCAATGGGCCCTGCCAAGGTTTGAATGTAGGGCCTATGTCCGACTTCAACCGCCTCTAAGTTTGCCACGTTCTAAATCGTCACCATATGTTTTACATTTGTTTCCTTTTTTCTCTTCAGCTTCACGTTTCCCTCAATATGCTTCTGTTTTTTTGACGCCATCCGATGTAAGCGATGGCAGAGCGAGGCTTCGCAAACCCCAAAGCTGTTGCCGAAACTGATGCCGTGTTTGACTCGTTGATTTGAATCAATCAAATCTTTTTACCACAGAATTATTTTGTCTAACTAAAACAAGTCTGTGATGGCTAGCAAATGGTAGTTCCACCCATTATTGGCTTCACAAAACCACAACCTGCACTTGGAAAATGGGCAGGCTGGAGTAACAAATACAAGTTTTGGGGGGGTACCAAATATGCAGGTGCAGTGGCCAGAAAGTCCAGCGCTGGTAGTGGTCCATATCGGTAGGTTTCATGTTTGGCGGGAACGGTGGCACCTACTCCAGAAAACAGCATATGTGTATACAGGGTTCAGCCTCAAGAGCAGATTCTTCAGACAGGTCGATTTCCTGTGAGAGGAAGTTACTGTGCACAGCTGCCACACACAAGGCAAGACTTCATAAGCTGTCATCAACTTTTTTTTTTTTTTTCTTCTGTCTCTTTGGTTTCTGGATCACATGTCCCTACACACTTGAGCCCAGTATGTTTTGTTACTGGTGTGTGAATAATAAATGCCTATGCAACGAGGTCAGTTTGTATTAGATGGAAAACGGTTTGTTTATTCAGTGATAATTTGATTATCAGTGTGGGTGGCCCGTAGACTGCTTTTGCTTTTTTTCCTCACACGAGATAGTCATTACTCTCTTCGTTTATTTGTTTATCGAACAGACACCCTCATCCCTGGACACTGCCTTTATGAAACTTTTTAATTAGTCAATGTAGTTACGTAATGTAGTGTACAGTATAACAAACGTAAAATTGTATCTCACGAATGTAAACCTGTTTAGTAATTTCAAGAAAAAAAATACAATAAGAATGATGGTTTGTATTTATAAAGTGCCTTTCATCTAAAGATCTAAAGGCAGCCTGCAGTGAAGAAATGCTTAATTCAGCTCAGCCACCGCTGATGTGTAGTCCCCCATCATGGAGATGCACAGTAACCATTTTGTGGCAGAACTCCCAGCACACATCAGCTGAGTGGGAGAGATGGCAAACATGAAGCAAATGACAAGCGCTGTTATGTTATCAAAGGATTATACATTATTTATTTGAGTAAATTTGGAATATGGCGCAATATGCAAAGTAAAACTTGCCAGTTGTATCTCTTTGCAAATTGGCCAGGTATCCCATGCAAAAGAGATTCCTTATCTCAACAGTACTTCCTAACAGTACTTTCAAATTGTTTTCACTGAGTTTGAAGCGTTCTCTACGCTGCTTTCGCGCCCCGGGCGCCTCACGTTTTGAAGCTTACAAAGCGCATCCTGTGTGATCACGGCCTAAGAGGGGAGTGCATTGACAAATTTCTACGTCAATAATAGCAGACATTATGATAAGAAATTGTTCTTTATTTCACACTAAATCAATGCTTGGAGAGAAAGTATTGTCTTATAAGGAAACAAACACAATTACAGTAGTCAGAAATACTTCCCTTAAGGCACATAACACCACAGGCTGGAGTCAGCAGTAGCCCTGGAGGTAGTATACTGCATCAAGAAGCATAACTAAACAAACCTGGTAAGCAACCCATGCTGGAACCAGAAAGCATACACTACAATTAATATCCTGGTTATACACGGAATACCAATGACTTCACCAAGATGGGAAAATAGCCAGGACCCCTAAAGAGGTGAGTTTTCCTGAGTTTTTCTATAGCTTACAGGTCCCAGTGGCTACATATAGATTGCAACTTCAAACAAATGTGTATCATGAAAGAAATTAAAGTAACGTTGATCTACAGACATCCAAACCAAGTAGCATTTTGAATCACCTAAAAATCTGAATCGCATGGTAGCCTCGGCCCAATTCTATGGTGTCGGGACACGGGAGCCCCTAGAGGGACCGTCGGCAGGCGGAGGGATTGTGGTTCTCTGCTCTGGGCTGTTGCCCTGATCCTGGTGTCCAGTGAGTGGTGGGACAGGCTGTTTGGCCGCCTGGCTCTTAGTGTAACTCAAAAGCAACGGCAGCGTGAGCGATCCGGTCCTTTACAGTGAGTGCATTTTAAAGTCTTGATATGTGGCATGATTACAGTCAGTCGTGCAAAGCTTTTCTGCCGCTTCTGCGCGGGCTTAAAGACATCCGACTAATAGACCGTTCAGGAAGATGAGCATCTGGATCAGCGGAGCGTCGTCATGTGAGCAATTTTTTATTTTTTTTTCCTCACGAATTGCGGGCGTGTGTGTGCGTGAGCGAGGGAGCTGGAAGGGATAAACGGGTTACTCTTTCATAAGGAATTTCCGTTGTTACCGCGCTGTCATGTGAAAGGGCCAAGTTCAGTCCAAGTTCACAGCTGAGGGCCTAGCTCTCGGAAGTCCTCTGTGCGGGGTCATGCAGGACCCAGTGGGGGCCGGCATTGCTCTTTGGGCCGTAAATGGGCCCTCACCCCCCACGCCCGACCCGGATTTGTGTTGTGACTCCCTCACCCCCCTCTCCAATCCTGATCAACTAGCCTAGTGTTCATGTATTCCTTCCATTCACCCCTGGATTACAGTGCACTTTCACATAATGGATGGATTGCATAAACATAGAATGTTATTATTGACAGCGCTGCATGTGGAAGCTAATTGTTTCATAAATGAGGATTAAAGATGAGTGACATTCATATTGTAATGATCATTCAGTAATGTTGTTTTACTATGTGCACGGAAGGGATTATCGTCTCATTGAGCTCATGTTTATTTCATTCTTAATTTGCTTATCACCATAAGCAGCAGTATTAAGTAGTAATACTTGAGTGTGTTATAGGTAATTTAATCAGGGGAACTGTGTAAAATGAAGTGTTAAAAAAGTTCAATTGTTTGTCCCGATTAACACATGAAATGGAGCCATTTTAGATTTTATCTGCAATGTTACACCTCACAAACAGTTCTCTGCGGTTCAAGGAATTGAGTGTTTACGTAGTCGCATTGTCAAAAATACACAACAACAAAGGCTTCCTTATCTTCACTTTGTCAGATAAATTTATGCAATGGCAGTGTTCATGAAGCTTTAAACCCCTTCCTGCCTTTGTGTGAAAAACATGCCCCCCCCCGCCACATTTTGTATATTAATGTTTTGTATTTAATGTGACAATTGAGATGCAGGGAGGCTGGAAGCTAGGTAAGAAGAAAGTAAAGCAAACATACCACAACAACACAAATCCTTTTGTTCCTCCGTCTCTCTGTGCAGCAGTAGAATGAAATCTCTGGGAGTCCTGCTCTCATGTTGTGTGCAAACAACAAAATAAAATCTTCATCAAAATTTCATATTATTTGTTATGAAAGTAACAGTGCTGTGGGGCTGCTGTATTATGAATCATTATAGATTGCTTGTGGCCTCATAACCAGCTGTTTGTAACATCTTCCAGTGCTGCACTGAGAGCACTGCTGTGTGAGGGAGTTCACAAGAATATTTGTAATTTTGATGGTGCTGTAAAAAGCTAATGCTACGTAGGTGTGCACAGCGTGTCTGTGAAATGGAGGAGCATCCGATTCATACCTACCCCAACCCCCAAAATATGTTTTGTTTTCATGAAATCTTGATGAAATGTAGTTTTTATCTATGTGTCCTCCAGTCCTCCAACTGAAGTCTGCAGGTTTTTGTGGTTCAACAGGCAATTTGAGCCTTTGATACGAGGTGTGTTAACCAATAAATTAGTTCAATTAAGCGCCTAGGACCTTAAACGCACCAAAAACCAGCAGGCAATGTGGCGTAGGCTGGAGTCCAACACACATGCCTGTGTGTGTTTGTGCGTGTGTGTGTGTGTTTTTATTTATGTGTTATGACTTGTATCATATGACACCCAGTCTGCATCGGTTAATAAGGCACACTCATCATTTCCATATTTACAAAAACATTCAATAAATACAGCACATACAGAGGTTTTTTTATTACAAGCACTGTGAACAAATACAGCAAGATCAAAAGCACCTTCCTCAAAAAATTTCTGAAGCTTTTTTGTCCTCTGGGCTGTTTGCGCAGCAGTTTAATCAAACAGTTTCTGAGTATTTTTAAAGTCTCAGACAGGGTGTTACTTCCTCTAACTCTTTAAATTCTCTCTACCCAGCACAGCATGTGCATAATGGCAGAGAGATTGTTGGAAAGTATTTTGGGAACGATCTCTCCGAATGCTTGTGTCGCTATTCCTCTCAGCATTGAGAGTATTCTAAGCAAGAGCTCGCATTGCAGCCGGTGATGCACAAATATCATTGCGAGGTACAATGCTAAGCTGCGATGGCATTATGTGAGTCAGCTCGGCTGCTTCTCGCCCTCCGACTGCTGTCAGAGCTTTATTTACACAAGCCTAACACACTGCAGTGGGTTTTTTCTTTTGCTTTTTTGTCTTGTTTTGACAGTGTCGATTGCATGCCTTTCGGCTCAAAACACAACTGGGCTTGAGCAGTCGGCTGTAGAAGCATCTTTTCATGCCCTATTTATTGTGTTCTCCGGATTCGGAATGCCCCGTCGCATTCAGGGGGCCCCTCCCCTCGATGTTTCTTCTCGGCTTCTTCTTCTTTGGCTTCTTCTTCTTCATGTCATCCTGGGTAAAGGGAGTCTGACGACGTAAAAATAGGCAATAAGAACATTTTACGACCAATGAGGAATCCAAACAGAACAAAGCGTGCACGTTTAATTGTGAAATGAACGCAGCTAATGTTCCATGATAAGCCATCAGACATACACTGTATATTGTTTCTCAGTGAAACTCAGAAAGCATTGAATATTATAGCGATTGTGTAAATATGTACTTATGACATGGTATTATTTAATGCTGTGCAGATTATACGTTAAAAGCTCAAACCGTGCAAAACACAGAGATTACAGAGAGATCGCTGTAAAGAGTCTTTGTTATTATGTGGAAGGCTCTTTCCCAATAACAGCATCCTCGATGATGAGGTATCATGAGAGGTTGGAGGAGGATAAAGGAATTACTCTATTTTAAAAGAAAATTTTAAAAGGAGCTTGATGAGATGAATTATGCTTTTGATGAACCATGGAAACTGCAATGTACAGTGCCCTCCACTATTATTGGCACCCCTGGTAAAGATGAGTAAAAAGGGTTATAAAAAATTCACCATTGGTGAATTAGCTTAATGTCACACTGAAAAAATTAGAAAAATCCAACCTTTCATTGAAGTAAATTATGAGAAATGAGAAATGAGAAGAAAAAAAAATCCCTCATCAAGAAATAAGTTTTTTTTACAAAACCACGTGTGCCACAATTATTGGCACCCCTGCATTTATATATAGAATAAAGTAATCATTTTTAATATTTGGTCGCATATCCTTTGCATGCTATGACTTCCTGATGTGACCCAACAACATCAAAAGACTGTTGATATCTTATTCTCTGGTACTCTTACAAGCGATACTATAACGTCTCTGCATTTGAATGGATCTCTATGGGAATTGGGGGGTGGGACTAGATTTAGCTGTAAATTATGCTGGAACAGTATGGAATACATGGTTGGTAAAATGGCTGTAAGTCATCAAGGGTCTGAGGTATCAAACGAGCCTCAAACCATCACTGCTGCCAGATATGCAGTAGATATGGATGGATCACTTTAGGGGTTGTTTGCAGGTGTGCCAATAATTGTGGCACACATGGTTTTGTTAAAAATAATTATTTCTATGATTATTTCTCATAATAAATTTACTTCAATTAAAGGTTGTATTTTTCTAATTTTTTCAGTGTGAGATTAAGCTAATTCACCAATGGTGAATTTTTTATAACCCTTTTTACTCATCTTTACCAGGGGTGCCAATAATAGTGGAGGGCACTGTACGCCAGTTCAGTGTAGAATAGGACATTATATGCTGAAAGGGCACAGGATTTATTTCTGTCAATGTTTTATTTTTTAATGAAAGGATCAAACCTTTTTTTCCTTTTTTGACATAACAAGAAAAAACTGAAATTTTAGAAGTGATGCTTCTAAAGGGGAAATGGGCATGAATGGCTCTTTAAACATTGGCGACTCAAAAAGGTCTTTGAAAGCGCACAGTGGCCATGTACAGAGGGAGTTCAGAGAGCCTGCAGAATCCACAGCAGAGATCAGACGGGACCGAACAGTGAACTGGATATTGCGGCAGCTTCTAGAAAACAGAACAGTCTTGTGTGGATGTGCGAGTGTGAACAGTAGAAGGCTAGAACAGGCAAGCACCGCACAAGCTCGAGGATGTGCGTTAATGGTCTCGGTGTTCTGGGAAATCAAACGAAATCCCCTGACCAAAAGGTGATGTGCGGGGGCGGCGGGAAGGGGCAGGGAGGCAGGCGCTGAGGAGGTGACCGGACGGTCAGGATGAGACAAGATTGTGACTCACTGAGTCTGCACAAAGCTTCAGAGTTACAGTGCTCGCTTCTTACGTCGTCAAGTTTAAAACCGGGGGCAAATAATGGCGGTGAGGACCGAGGTATAAAAGCTATATAAAAAACATTTAAGAGGTTTTTTGAGGCAATGCCATTCATACATTAAAGTGTTCCTGACTCAAATTGTGAATAAGCATCCTGTTTTGATATGTCCTGAATTTTGAAGTTAGTTTTCCTGCAACTGTTTTCTGGGCTTTCACTGATGGGTTCCTCATTTGATAACAGTGTGACAGAGGGAAAACCAGCTCCATATAACCGTGGCAGAACACAAACTGCAATCATGATCGATTACACGAAGCCAACAGGAGTGAACTGATTAAGGGCATTGTGTGAAGCCAAGCCTTCAGTTACAATGCAGAGCTTCTGTAAGCTGGTCGTCATCGTCTGGCAGGCAAATTTATGATGGGACATGGTCCTCAGCAAGCAGCCTGCCTCTGCAGAATCCCTGAGCAAGTTGCCGTGTGTCAAAGGTAGAATCATAAATTAATATTCCACTCCTATAGTGCAGGGAGTCGCACTTCTTATGATCTAGTGCTGCAGGATTAATAGAATGATGATACTCTCACTAATGAAAAGCAAATGGGGCTTTCCTCAGACACACACCTTTTCCTGTTGCCAAAGCAACAGACTCACCAGGGGCGTTGGCTGGACTTGTAACCATCAGGGGCCCAGACTGTTGTAGGGAGGGCCAGGGACATCCTCCCCCGGGAGAACATTTTGAAAGATTATCTTCTAAAATTGACCATTTTCATAAATTTTTCTGGTTTCTGGTTTTACAGGTGCCTCCGCTCCATCCCTCCTGCTCCATAATCCGTCTCACACTTGCTGTTGACCTGTTTGAGGTTTTTAACCTGTCTAACTGTGTCACCGTTCGGCAACTCTGGTCACTTACTGCCTCCTCAGGAGGTGGGGGAGGGGCGACTGCAGTTATTACTGGTAGGCGCTGAGGATGAGGCAGCAGCATTGCTCTGGGGGGAAAGGCTTTTAAGGTTTGGGGTTATAAAACAAAAATTGTCAGGACTTTAGCCCCGAACGCCCAGGCCAGGTGATGCCCTTGAGCCTCACCCTCAAGATCAGGTGATTGCCCCCTCACAATGCAGCCAATGCTATTGATATGATGTTTCTGTATGCACTTACTGTATGTCGCTTTGGATAAAAGCATCTGCTAAATGACTGTAATGTAATGTAATATAGATTAAATTGCTTGCTGTGCTGGGTTATGTGTTCAGATCCTCAAAGAAACGGTATTTTCAGTCTCCCGCGCAGACAATAATACAGTAACTGCATTCATTAATGTTCCGCGCTCAACATTTTTCAGTTAACGGAGCTAAAGTTTGAAATGTTTCTTCATGCTGCCTTCATCGGTGAAATGGATAGAAATGTATAAATAAGCTGTACATCCGGTTTAGAGTTGGGGTATAATCGATTTCCGTCTGAATACAGCACCATGTCACTGATGAGGAGAGAATGCGGAAACACTAATCTTTGGCCTCACCTTTACTGAACAGCTGTGAGTGCATATAGTCCATGAATGAGGTTGCTACGTTGTTTTTATCTACACACCTTTGTTTTAACCCAAATTAATAAAATATGAGCACATATTGCATATTGACTTTGGCATCTGGCTTCACGGCAAATGTGGAAGGATGATATTTTTCATTTTAAGTTATTAGCTTTTCGCTTTTAAGTCAAACCTCTTAGCAAAGGTGTCAATCAAGGTTAACGTCCTACAGAATGATGCAGATGATGGCCAACTTAGTGTTTTGATTAGTTTGGTAAAAACCTGCTGCATGTGGTAAAAATGGAGTAGAATTATTTTACAGTAGTTTGAGTCTTATCTTACACAGAGAAAAGTATTTGTTGCACTTGACCTAAATATTACTTGTGGTGTCCCACAGGGCCCTATTCTTGGATTTTTATTATTCCCACTTCATATGCTCCCACTTGGTGATATTATTCACAGTAATTGTGTGTCTTTCCATAGCTATGCACATTATGTATAGTTGTATGTAAGTGTTGAAAGCTCTTCAGTTGGGGTTCTTGCCAAATGCTTGTCTGATATAAAAAATGAGATGCAGCAAACTTTCTTTAACTGAACAAAAACTAAACGGGCACTTCTACTAGGTCAAAAGAGGCAAAGAGAATTTTTTTGCAGGGATCAAAATTCTAAAATGTTCAACTTTAAGTCTGAAGTTAGAAATCTTGAAGTAATCTTGGACTCGGAAGTATGAAATCACATGTTTAAAACATTACCAAAGTTTCTTTTCATCATCTTGGAAACAGCAAAGATATGATCTTTTCTATCATTTCCAGATGCTGAAAAAAATCACCCGTTTTTTATTTCAATTAGACTGGACTATTGTAACGGCCCTTTTTCTGGCCTCCCAACTGTGCCATTGGATAACTGCAGCTTAAAGAAAATGTAGCAGCCATGGTATTGATAAAAAGAGTGGTATTGCATTACCACAGTGCTCATATCCCTACATATCCCTACATCAGGACCATCCTCCTCTCATATGTTTTGCTTTATTCAGATAGGTAGAAAGCAGAGAGGTAACAAATAGAGAAGGGTTCATAGCTGAAAACGTACCATGGCGTGATTGAATTCCCACCCACACAGGGGGATATGGCTCAAGAGTCGGTCACCCTAAGGACTGCGCCACCCACCTCGCCCAGGCTCCCAGTTAGTTGTAGGATACCAACCAGATGTCACCTACTGCTTGATTACTCTTTGTCCATATGATCTTGGCCATATAGATTAACCAAGTGGATCAGGTTTAAGTAGCACACTACAACATCAACGCAGCAATTTGTCATACACTGCAACTCTATATAGGGCTGCCTTAAAACTTATCATACCTCCTCTTTACACTTATCCACTCCCCTCTTCTCTCCTCACTCTTCTCATTTAATTTTTTCTTCTTCTTTCCACACTCTCCTCTCTACACACTTTCCTCTGTACTTCTGTCCCACCTTTCCTCTTGCCCAACTTTTTTGTGTTTTCCACTGCTCCGCACTCTTTCTTTTCATCTTCTCCAATCCCTCCTCACTCTTCTCTGTGCTTCTCTCTACAACAATGTTACTTCCATTGTCTCTCTGCTACACTTACTCAAGACTTCAAGCACTGAATAAAATGGACAGAAAGGGGAACGGATGAAGTTCATTTACACGTGTAAATGCATGCCTGCTTCCTTAACGCATTTTTGTAATTTCAGTAATTGACTTATGGGCTTAATTAAATAGTAAGTAATTATCTTAACAAAGCAATTTTAGAGAAACATGTTCATCATTAGGCATGTAGTCATTTTCTTTCGTCATCTCCTCAAATGTGCGTATGAGACTAATTCCTTTTTTTAAATGCTTAGAATAGCTAGGCAGCCTACATTCTGATATGAATATACATTCTGATACTTCAAGCATGGCAAAATGGACATGCATCCACATGAGAACAATGTAGAAACGACCTTGTAGTGTAACAAGCATCTGACTCTGAAAAGTGTCCTTCCTTGCTGCATCCTCACCAGCTCCAGCGAGAGCGAACCTGAACACTATTAAATGTCTGATTCTCCGGTAGTTTCTATTTTCTAAACCAACTGATATAACATCAACTTTAATGGAAAGACTTCACTGTAGGCTTCACTGACTGTCACTGCGAAAACTTGCTGTAGTAGCTGTTACTATAGTAGGCCCTAGCTATATTGTATAGGCTACAGTAGTTTAGGTTGATTAACGTTAGTTCATTTATTCATATTATTTGGCTAGCTAACGTTAGCCATGACAGTTCCGTCTGCTATTCTTGAGCAGTTTTGGTCAAATGGGTTAGGGCAAATCTCTGCTCAATGCAGACAGCAAGGTCTGCAATATGCCATGGAGGGCTAATTACATACACGACGTGCGAGTTATCACCAACAACATTGAAGCAAAGTGTTACTGATCTCAGAGGAAGAGATAGAAGCTGCACCTTACATCTCGGTTTATAGTATGCTAGCTAACGTAGCTAATATTAGGTCTTAACAACTAGAATTGAATAGAATAACTTTTATTTCCCGCTAGGGAACTTCAGTTGTAGCCCCAGCAACAACAAAAAAGACGTCGACAGTGGGGCAGACCCACAACACACAAACAAACATATCAAACAAAGACATCCAACAAAATCATTGCATCAATCAAGTGAATTAAGTGAATTAACGTGCAATACAGCCATGATTTAAATAGCCCTCGCTGTCCCGAGATGTCCAGTGTCACCAACACAGAACTATATAATAACTAGAAAGGAAACGTGGTCACGTGGTTCCATTCAACCCTATTCAATTTGGTTCTTCCGCAATGCCACCGCCGCACGATGGCTGCCATGGCCCGGAAATAGTATTACCGATGAGCTATGCCATGTATTTCCAATGGAGCGTTGTGAAAGTGAGAGTCGACTTTCACATACCCAGCACAATCTAGGTACCAAAAGTTCACAATATGGTAATCCATTTTTCCTGGGTCCAAATTTTTTTTAGGCTACACAGAAAAAAGAGAGGCATGATTTTAAAAAACAAATCGGTGAGTGTTGAGTAGGCGCACTGAACTCTGATTGGTTAAGAACAAACCGATGAGATTTGGAACATGGTCACATGGTAATCCTAGTTACGTCACAGTACAATCACGTGAGCAGGCCTATTCGCATTTTCGCCTCAAATGAAACCTCATCTCCACTGGTTAGCTCGCAGGGAGCACACAGCGCGGTAGCTGACTGTAGCTGGTTAGCTAACAGTTATCTTGTGCATAATAATGTAATGGTTTACAAATGCTTTCATGTGAGTAATATTTCTAAGGACAGACTTCACATCTCAAGATATGTTACTACACTGCTCAAAGAAATTAAGGGAACACTTAATCAACACAGTATAACACCAAGTCAATTAAACTTCTGGGATATTGATCTGTCCAGTTAGGAAGCGTAAACGATTGTGAATCAATTTCACCTGCTTTGGTGCAAATGAGTGACAACAGATGGACAGGAGAGGAAACAGCAAGACAACCCCCAAAAAGTAAATGGTTTTGCAGGTGGTGGCCACAGACCATTTCTCTCTCCTTATCCTTCCTGACTGATTTTTCTCTAGTTTTGCATTTTGCTAATGCCCTTGTCACTACTGGTAGCATGAGGCGGTACCTGCAGCCCATTCAGGTTGCACAGGTAGTCCAGCTCCTCCAGGATGGCACATCCATGCGTGCCGTCGCAAGAAGGTTTGCTGTGTCTCCCAGCACAGTCTCAAGAGCGTGGAGGAGATACCGGGAGACAGGCTATTACACAAGGACAGCTGGACAGGGCCGTAGAAGGGCAACAACCCAGCGGCAGGACCGGTATCTGCTCCTTTGTGCGAGGAGGAACAGGACCCACCAGACAGCTCGCAGACCTACCCGCTGCTAACTCACCAGACGCAATCCTCCATCTTGACTAGCAATGCCCCGCTGACGCTGGATGTAGTCAGGCTATATCCGGGTAAAACTAGCTAAATTAGAGATTAATTTAATTAAATTGACATGTCTGTCAACCTAAATTTACACCCCTCTCGACGATGCATTTGACGGCCTACGAAGCCTACATCATTAATCTATCTAACGTAGACACAAGTTCACCATAGTTCATTATATCAGTGCAACATGGACATTCCAGGGAGATTATGCAAAATAGGCTAACGTACAATTTTCACAGTGGCCATTTCCATCACGATTTCTCATAAGTTAGACCTCACGTGAGCTAGCTGCACAAGGCTGGTTCACGGAAAGCTTGAGAGAGCGGTCAGGACTCGGGATCCACCGGTGTATCTTGCCTATATCACAGATGGCGGATTAAGCTAAATAAACAAGTGGACACAATAATCATTATTTAATTATGTGAATGTAATCAAACACATAACGTTAATGTATCTATGTATTTATTGTTGTGGTTTTAAGCTAGCGAACCGCTATATGTGATATTGTTTCGTGGATATTTGCTGTAGTAATTGTGGGCTATAGGCTAACAGATGGAGAAAGACGACACGTAGGCTAGCTACCGGGTCTGGCCAGGGGCAGCCACTGTGGTGGAGGGAGAGAAAGGGGGAGGAGGAGAAGGGCAGGGTAGAGTAGCCTATGTGAAATGTTTTAGCTGTCACACGGTTGTCTGTGTGCGTGGCAAATAAAGTCTATAAAGTTCCCCAAAAATCTTATTCCGACTCCTGTGTGGATTTCCTGATTACAGATAGCCAAGTTATATAAATAACGAGGAAAACAGACGAGGTCTGCATGTAGCGATCGTTTTGGAGAGAACTCTTCAGACTTCATGAGTTGCTACACTGTATAGACTACGACACATTTATTTTAAAGATGTTTGTTTGCTGAAATGACGTAATGTATTTTTATGTTGTGGTTAACCCTTTATATTAGTGGAAGAGATCAAGAGGCAGTGGAAAAATCTCAGGGACACGTATGTCCGTAAAAGGAGGGAAGAGAAGGGGAGCATGTTGTAGACAAAACAAACTTTACATCAGTAAAAACGGACACATAATAAGCCCGGTTCAATATTTTGGCAATGTAATTTAAGCATGCTCTGTTTTTGACGTTCTGGTAGAGGCAAAAAAAAATACACTTTCGTTCCGTGATGGACCGAATTTTTTATTTTCTTGAACGTTGTTGTGTTTAATGAATGACATCACAAACGAGAACGGATAACCAGGTCGTCATCGCTCGACGAAGAGTAATCCATTTTTATTCTCAGGGATTTTCAACCACAAATAAAAAATCGCATCGCATCGGTGTGACAGGTTTTCACGCGAAATATTCGCCGACGAATTTTACGCGTTTTCGCCCCGCTTATTTGTTATGTCCCCGATGTGTAACGGCCTTTAGTCCCTTTCTATTAGTTCTTATGTAGTTATGTGGTCACCAAGCAGTCCAACACACAAACTCCGCCTCCACGACTCTCCTCCATACACGCAGCGCCGCAGTCTCTGTATACCGCCAAAAGGGAGCACCGAACTGCGTCAATCTTCCCAGTCGTCTCCTAACTAACTAACGTTAACTAGCTAACGTTAGTCACTAAGTAATAATTAGTTAACTAGATAACTGATATAACGTTAAGTATGCCTATCGCAACTTTTGTGAATGAAACATGCCTTAATTAGGCTACCTTGGAGCAAACATGTGTCTGCCGATATTGTTGATATAGCATAAACGTTTAGCATAGCTAGTTAGCTAACGTTATATAGCTATCTATGTTGTTGACATTCAGCTGCCTGTGTGGTCATCCAAATAACCGAATCCACTGTTTGCATTTCTCCAATTGACTTTTAGGTTTAGGGAATGTAAAAAACACAATTGAGCTGTAGCGAGAATCACTGTTGTATGTGCCCCAGGCACACCTTTTATCCACCATGAAAGTTAGCTGACAGCATACGCTGCATTTATGTCAACAAACCGTGCGAAAAGTTAGTTGTCCGAGGAAGTGGAGGCTAGCAACAGTTGCTACGCATTAGAGCGCTGCAATTGGTTGTTTTCCCCTGTCAATTATTTCCCCAACATGCGGCTACAAAGGGTCAATGGAGGCCTGTCACCTACGTCACAATTTGGCCAGACACGCCCACTTTTTACGCAAACCGCCTTACTGGAAGACCAAATGCTGGTGTTCCATAACGTTATGCAAACCAAACTAATAGGCTATCACATTTAATCGGGAGGTTGCTTAATTTCCCTTTATTGCCATCATCGGAATTTGCTTTACGCAATGCTTACAGGTAGCTCAGCAATATACAAAATATACAGTGCACAACATAACGAAACAATTTCTCAGTTTGGCGGTGTACAGAGACCGCGGCACTGCATGTATGGAGGAAATTCGTGGATGTGGAGTTTGTGCGTTGGACTGCTTGGTGACACTGGACATCTCGGGACAGCGGGGGCCATTTTTAATCATGGCTGTATTGCACTTTCATTCACTTGATTGATGTAAAGATTCTGTTGGATATCTTTGTTTGATATGTTTGTTTGTGTGTTGTGGGTCCCACTGTCTGTCTTTTTTGTTGTTGCTGGGGCTACAACTGAAGTTCCCTGGCGGGAAATAAAAGTTATTATATTCTATTCTAATAATACCAACATAAACAAATATTATAAGGAGTATCGCGGGGGTATACGTACGAAGTAAGATTAATTACAGAGTAAACCCCGGAACCCTCCCAAATCTGGAACATGCATGGGCTGAAGTAGAAAGAGCTGTTCTGTGTTTTATTGAGTTATCCAGCTAGTACTAACTCAGTAATCCTGCTTTGTAGTATACCACCTTGTTAAGTAAAGTGCTTGTGCAGTTAATATGGGAGCAAAGCGATACGTTACATGTTAGGTAGGCTACAGTAGCCTACTTCAGTGATAAAACATTTTAGCTCGATGGATAGAATATAATAACTTTTTTTCCCGATAGGGAACTTCAGTTGTAGACACCATAAAAGGCAAATCAGTTCTACACATAAAGTACATTTACCGTTACTTTAATTATTACTTTCAAATACATTGTTATTTGGTGCTTACTATCGTAACGTTACATTTTATTTTCGCCCTCTTCTGGATTCTCTCATATTGCTCGCACCCTGCCTGGCCAGCACAGGTAATGTTTACAGTTTATCCAATCTATTTGTGAGACATCGTACAACGTAGCACCCCTAGCAATGTAATAATAGTTCAAATGAACACTGTTTTGATGTTCACAATATGCTTGACGTATCGCATTAGGTTAACATTAATGTTTCGCAGGCGTAGCAGTCGTTCACACAAATGATATAGCTACTAACGTTAGCTAAACCAAGCGATTAATTCACTTTTAACTTTCTAACATTAAGATAATGCACATAGATGTACATTAGGCCAGCTAGTTATGTATATGGGTGATTCTTCAATTAAGGGAGTTTTTCTGTCCCCAGGGTAGATTTTCAAGAAAAAATATTTTTTTATAAAAAACAATTATTGTATTTGTTAGGGTTAGGTTGTAGTAGCTATGAAAAAAATAATTGTGTCTCAATGATGACATTTTAATACTTTTTCGATGTGTTGAAAATTCAAATGTGCCAGAATTTCACTGTTTTGGGCTTGTCCCCAACCCAGACTTTTTGACATCCTCTCTATAATAAAGTAATAAAAAGTGTTAAATTCAGTAAAACTTTACTTTGCATTTCCTCATAACAACTTAAAATACATTTTTCAAATTCATGTAGTTTATATTTGTTCAATTTGCAATTTTTTTATAGTTAAATATTGCTGTCCCTTATACATCTGTCATTACCATCACGCCCAACATTTTAGAGAGCAATAAAGTTTTTACAAACAGTTACTTACATTGTTGCATGCAAATTAGATGTACCAGAGGAACATTCAGAGACATGAGGCAGAAGCCTGATTTTTTGATGCCCACATGTAAGTAATTTGAAGTTTTATACATCCTGATCTGAGAGTATGTTTATTAGGCGTCATTACCAAACAAGTTACTATTTGAGTATTTTAATTCAGTAATAGTAAATTTCACTTTATTTACATATATTCAGAGTACATTGTATGCTAGCTAACCAGTTAGCTCAGCAAGTCCAAAACCTAGCTAACTTTTCCCTCCAAAACTGAAAATTGTCATTACCATCACAAATCATTTTGTATTAAAATCAGTGTTTTGTTTTTGTGATGGTAATGACATTTTGCTGTGAGAACTTTGAAAAAAGCATCATAATATCAAAATTAATGAAGTACAATCAAAGCTATGCTAAGATCTTTGTTCCAGACCAATTAATAAACATTTTGAAATAGAAAAAACAGAGTTTAAAGAATATTATTTTTTTTAAATTCCAAAAGTCAAAAGTGCCCCGAATTGAAGAATCACCCATATATTAACTGGCTAACTTTATAATTTGTTCATAAAGCGTAATTTACCATTAATGATCCGAGCCTATGCTGTCTAAACCCTGCTCACTCCTCACTGCTTTCAACCACCAGTCTCTTCTTTCGGTCGTAAAATTTAGTTCGTTCACCCTGCCTGGTGGTTTAGCTACTATGGTGAGTCCTCAAATTATCATGTAAAAGGACATTTTCGCCTTTTCCCAGTTTTATTCGCACATCAGTACGCAGTGCAGAAGTTCGTCATTGTAGGACAGCAATCATAGTAGCGTTAGCATGAAACTCGTTTCATGGAGTAGCGAACACTACGTGTTCAGTGGTAACGTTAAGCGTCTCTGTTAGGGATGGACCTCCAACATGGCGGCGCGTCCCTGTAACCATTGGTAACGACAGTTCTAGTTCTATGTGACAGGCCTCCATTGCAATTCCAGAATTTTAACAAACCGTTAAATACTTTTTATTCTACTTTTTGTGTTTTGAGGTATGATTTACCCTTTTTAGCGACATTGTCAGAAATCGCTATGAATGCCATGAAGGAAAAAAGTCCCATATTCACATTGAGCTATATTGCAAACGATTAGAGAGGTTACATTTTTTTAACTGATCAAATTAAAGACTGAGGTGAATCAGCAGGCTCCTAATTGCTTTGAAAATGATAATGAGCCATTGTGTTAACTCAATGCAAGTTTGGCTTGTTATCATTTGCAATGGGATTTCCACACATGTATGTACTGTATGTATGTATATGTATATATAGACACACACACGCAGATGCACATACCCACACACAAACACAAAGGGCTCCAGTGCCACTGAGAGTGTTGACCCAGCAATCTTGTTCAGACGAAAGTGCTGACAGTGGCATATAGGGCCGAGAAGCTCTTCTTTCCTTTTATCTGCTTTCCCATGTGCCAGGCTCCAGTGGAAAACCGCTTAAGCCCTGTGAGTTGGAGCAGGGGCTTTGACCTAAAAGGTGTGCACGTCTCCCCTTTTATTGTGCCTGAACATACAGTGGCAATCTTGTTATTGTTGATAGCTCCTATTCAAACGCTGCTTTAGATGCAGGCGCTCTCATTGCTCAGATTCGACAAAGCGAGTTTTATCGCGGGGCATAACAAACGCACAGCCATGCTGATCAGTTACAGCTCTTGTCCTCTTCTAGACCTGCGGTAATACAGTGCAGTCAGCAGGTATTTCACTTGAGAAGGGTTTACACTCTAATGAGAGCCTGGGTTGCTCAATGGGAGAAGGCTGCAGTGTTACCTGGTCTCCTGTTAATATAAGTGTTGCAGCATTTCTGTCTTGGGTACAGCCTACAGTACATTGGCTTGTGTTGTAGTCTTTGTAATGTATGGCTCTTGCCACTTGTGCTAGATATTGTACGCAAAAGACTCTTGATATCTTATTTTCTGGTCTGCGACCCAACAACATCAAAAGATTCTTGATATCTTATTTTCTGGTACTCTTACAAGCAATACTATAACGTCTCTGCATTTGAATGGATCTCTATGGGAATTGGGGGGTGGCACTAAATTTAGCTGTAAATTGGTTGGCTAAATGGCTCTCAGTCATCAAGGGTCTGACTTATCAAACGAGCCTTAAACCATCACTCTGCTGCCAGAAATACAGTAGATATGGATGGATAACTTCAAGGGTGTCTTCTCCTGGCTTATTTTTCCATAAAGTTCAATAGAAAAATTTGTCAGGAATAACAACCCTTAAAGTGATCCATCCATATCTACTGCATATCTGGCAGCAGAGTGATGGTTTGAGGCTCATTTGATACTTCAGACCCTTGATGACTTACATCCATTTTACCAACCATGTATTCCACACTGTTCCAGCATAATGTACAGCTAAATCTAGTCCCACCCCCCAATTCCCATAGAGATCCATTCAAATGCAGAGATGTTATAGTATCGCTTGTAAGAGTACCAGAAAATAAGATATCAAGAATCTTTTGATGTTGTTGGGTCGCAGACATCAGGAAGTCATGGCATGCAAAGGATATGCGACCAAATATTTAAAATGATTACTTTATTCTATATATAAATGCAGGGGTGCCAATAATTGTGGCACGTGGTTTTGTTAAAAATAATAATTTTTTGATGAGGGATTTTTTTTTCTAATAATAAATTTACTTCAATTAAAGGTTGGATTTTTCTAATTTTTTCAGTGTGACATTAAGCTAATTCACCAAATGGTGATTTTTTTATAACCCTTTTTACTCATCTTTACCAGGGGTGCCAATAATAGTGGAGGGCACTGTACTGTGTGTGTGTGTGTGTGGTATGCACAGGTCTGTCAATCGTAGTTCTCTGACATTTACTTGGGTCCTTAAAGCCGATATCTCTTTCACAGGCTGTACTACCCCGACCCCCACCCTGCTCGGGCCGTCCAGCTGATGAGAGTGGGAAAGCTGCAGCACTTTCTGGGCAGGCTGCCTGAGGCCCGAGAGACCCTGGGACAGGTAGCGTACAGGGTTAATTAATGCTGGCCTCGCTGTTTGGTTTAAGGGAGAATTCCTGGTGTCACTAATTATGACACTTAAGCTGATGCCACAGATGGACTGGATAGTATGCAGATGATCAGCACTTGTGTTTTTTATCAAAAAGTTGTGTCACCTGATATTATTATTTTGAGTCTCAATGGTCTTGTGGATTGATAGGTCATTATGAATATTTTTTAAGGTGCAAGGTTAAGGACAGCGCATCCCTTGCTACTGTAGATTTGCAGAACTTAAAACCTGTTACTGACCAGAAGCTTCTTGGATAAGAATGTACAGAGGATAAGGGAATGTCTGGTTTGAACAGATAACATCCTTTCCTTGGCCCAGGCCCAAGATCATCTTGTCTGTGCATGTTGCTAACCTAAGTCATCACCTGTGTCCTACATCACTTTATAAGCTTGGTCTCCTTGATAAATTCCCAACCTACACCTCTTTTTCACTGCTGTTCCGAACTGGACTTGTTCGTAGCGTGCATCTGTGCCATTTTGTACAATAACCGAAAACCTAACATCCTGTTACTTGTATGGAGGTTGTAGACAGGTATTACACATACAGTGTGAAAGCACCGCTTTGAGACTCACCCCTCCCCCCCTAACATACCCCACTCTTTCTTCAGGCCTATGATGTCATGAAGGTGACCCACGGAGATGAGCATACCCTAACCAACGAGCTGAGGAGTAAGCTGGAGGAGATCCGGATGGAGGTGGACAGCAGCTAACTGTCCCTGGAGGTGCAGAACACTCCATTTTATCACATTACTCTCTCCCGATCAAAACAATAATAATAATAAACTATCAAAAACATAACATTATTCTGTGTCTCTCCGTTAATTTCTTGTGTCTCATATTCTCACCCAGTGAATTCTGGGACATAATGTCTACCAGCCACATTAGCTTTATATTGTGCTCGCTGAGGAGAGAGGTTTATGTATGGCGTCATAATTTGAAAAGCCTTATCTTTGACAACGCTCCTCCCCGGTCCATGCAGTTGTTACGTAGTGTCTCCATTCCGCAGTTCAAACACAGCGTTCTCCTCTGCTGAGGTCAGCTTTGGGGGCCGGCGTCGCTTCACCGAGCCCCATGCTGTCCCTGCCTTTTGTCCAGTGCAGGATGTGTTCCCAAAACCTGTTTTTCTTGTTAATTCTCCCTAACCCTCATCCACGGACCAGGGCAGGGGAATAGGGATTAACGTACTTTTGAACCTCCACACCCCCCCTCCCCCCCGCCCCCCGCCCCTTCCACCGCCAACTCACCCTGTCCTAGGAAACGAGGAAGTGCATCTCTGAGGCACAGATGACATTGCTGTGAGCCAGGCTTCCCATTGTAGGAGTCCTCACTACCCTACAGCTGGGAGGGATAGCGGAAATCGCTATCGTCCATTGCATCTTCTGCATGATGCTCATCCCTCTCACTCCCACACCCATGTTTTCATTGTTCAGCTACTCAAATTGATGACTCTCTTCCGACACAAGGTATGCAAATATGAATCGAGCAAGCCGAGTGAATTACTCAGCCCACGTGGGCCTAAGCTACGGATCTTTTTCTTGAGCTAAAGCGTGGGTTGAGATTTGGTTGGAATGGGATGTATGCAGTGCAACATGGAATGGCAACAGTAGCAGTAACATGGCAAAAGTAAATTCTAACTTTGTTTGTGTGGGATTCTCTCAGTTTTAGTTGTCTTTAATAACACGAGCACCACTATTGATTAATTGTTTGATAGTGATAGCGTTGTTTGATAGCATATTCCAAAGAGTCACCCAAGATTTTCTTCATTGTGTGTTATTTTTTTCATTTGCTTATTTTTACTTCCCAATTTTGTTATGTGCAGTCCTCTAGAGCACTTGCCTACAAGCCATTGACTACACAGTAGTTGAACATTTTATTAATTGTGTCTAGGATTTGACACATTTCCATCACAATATTTGGGGGGCTAATCAGGCAGTGTTCTTTCCTTTGCTTGAAGTGTGTCTGAAGGGAAGCCTGGTTTTGTGTGTAGCTATAGAATCGTCCCTTCTGTCAGACATTATTGGGGCAATGCTTTTTCTCTGTGCCTCTTTCAGCTTACTTTAGGTGATAGATCTGACTTGCATCTTCCGCTCGTTCTCAGTAACAACACTTCTCAGAATCTTCCCTCCCCCATCACCATGTACCGGTAAACTCTGCGTGCGTCCACAATCGTTTTTAATGAAAGATTTGGCAGAAGTTTCTGTGGGCAGGCACCAACATTAGACGCTGTTCGAAAAAAGGCATCACAGTGGTAATGCTGCATCCTACCATTTTCCAGTCTCACCGATCGGGAGGCCTTTCTTGAGAGGTTTTATATCTTCCCTTCCTTCTTCACAAATGGCCCTTTTATGCCTCCGCGCCTGGCGCCAGCCGTGACCGGAGGCATTATGTATTTTTTCTCAGGCATTTTTTTTTTTTGGCCTAAACGTCCACTTGGACCCAAGGATGAACTGATTAGATTTTGGTGGTCAAAGGTCAAGGTCACTGTGACCTCACGAAAGACGTTTTTGGCCATAACTCAAGAATTCCTACGCTAATTATGACAAAATTTCACACAAATGTCTAATAGGATAAAATGATGAAGTGATGACATTTTATATCCAGATCAGAGGCGGGGAAGAACATGAAAGACTGTGTTTCCAGCAGCAGGAGCACACACTTTCCCTCAACTTGACCAATTTTACACTTATGCTAAAAGATTTATTTTATTATTTAAAATAAAAAGGTCTGCTGCGCATAGTCTCTCCTCTACGCTTCAGGCCCTCATTAGCGTCCAAAGAAAAATGTTAACAACTGCACAGAGCATCGGCTAGTACGTATGAAGAAAAAGTGAAAAAACTGGCACCAGGAATTTTTGATATTTTTTTGGAAGAAACGTCCATTTTTTTTCATTTTGTTTTTCATATGCTTCTATTCATATATCCAGAACAAGCTAAATGCCCACTGTGACCGTGGGATTGTACGCACTTCATAAGGCCAATGGCAGATTCTGTGGGCGAGGCCATGGCCAGGGGTATGACGGGTCACACCGTTGTTCTCGTTTCTTGGCAACAGAAAAGTCTGCACTTCCCAAAATCTTTTGAATCTCTGGAATTAATGCCAGGATGTCTCAGTGTCCCCTAAAGGTGTTTACTTTGTAAAACATCATGATGGCATACAATAAATGTTTTTAATTTCTTTACTGAAATATAAACTTTAATATGAAATCATGTTTTACTGTACTGTACATTTTCTGAAGTCTTTACCAAATGATCCTTGGTTTATATTTGTTTCTTCATATTTTCTGGCTATGACTCGGTAATTATTAGATTATGTACTCTGCCAGGCGCTTCAGATGAAAGAAGTGCCCTAGGCAGAATTTAATTAAGCAAGTGATAAATTCACATTATTTATTATAGATAATGTACCATATTTTAAATGATGCAAAATCCAATTTCAGCATGGTCATTACATTTGCAAATATGCTTTATGTAGATTTATGTCAGGCTGCATAAAAGGCTGATTCTGTTATGTGCATGTATGTTTGTATATGTGTTCCAGGCGTAAAGGGAGAGATGAAAATTTTTTTTTTTTTGGCGTATCTCTTAATAGTGTCCGTCTTGCAGGATGGCATAGACAGGTGGATGGATGACCAGCTGGATAAGGAGTTCAGCTCAAGTGATTGCTGTTGTGGCAGTAAGATAAAGATTTCACGCGCGTCTTCTCTGTCACAAACACAGCAAGCTGCACAATAAGCAACGGGATAAAGAAACGCCAGTTAACCGTTTGCAGCCATGATTAACCCCTTTAATGACACGTAAAAGTCTAGAGTTGATTTGTGCAGATTTTACACGATTCACCCGATAAATAATCGCTTTGTCAAACAGTATTGAGCATGCGTGTGTGTGTGAAGTCTCAAATGAAAGGTAAGGCTTCATAAATCATGAAAGCTTAATTTATGATCATGCAGTACGGCCACCTCCCCCTCAGATTTAACTCGATGTTCCACTGCACTTAGAGAGGGGTTGATTTCAGTTTAAATATTACTTTCTTTTTTTATTTCACACACAGGAAGGTGCCAGTTATTTTAGCTTAAGATGTGACATCGGGTTTCCCTTTATCTCACACTGTAACAAACCGTCTTGAAGCGGTGATCAACAACCAACTTAATACCGGGGGTCTGTTTGTAATCTGTAGAAGTAACTATTTGTAACTCAAGCATTGAAATTAAACCTCAGGATTTATTATTGCGTTATGTAAAATGCATTGGAGAAAAAAAATTGTGCTCACTCTTCCGTAACATCATTAGAGGATGACACTTCCAGTGAGTCAGTTGCTCTAATGTCTCTGTTATTTTTCCTACAGTGCTAAGGCATTGTGAACAAGCATAGATCTGTATGTTAATATACCGCATGCTGAGAAGTGAGTCGTTCCATACAGCGTCATCACACATTTGCTTCATTGCCTGTCCAACTGTTGTGTGAATTGTTGGACCATGCAAGGCTGTCTTTGATCTCCAAATACATCCATCCATCCATACCGGGATCGATGTGCTACCATCACCCGGTGACAAAATTGGAGGCTGTTAGAACGGCTATTTTTAGCGTTGTTTCGCTAAATCTCAGAACAGGCTTTGGGCTCTCGTGTTCGTGGCGTATCTTCTGAAGACCAGGCCCAGCTGTGAGAGAAGCGCGGAACCCCAAGTGTCTCTCTTTGATGCTTTGAACCCCGGCTTTTTTGTACACCTCCTCACTCCCAGTTTGAGTCCTTAGCCCCCATCTCCATCTTCTAGTTGGAATTTTCATCACGCCGCATTCAATCACAGTTCCTACAGTATATCTAATGGAAAATTCAAAGACTTGTAAAAGGACCATTCATGGACCAGTTTTTAAGAATCATATTTGTAAATTAAATTGTCTTATAATCTTATATAGTCTTATATAAAATTTAAATTGCGATTGAAATGTTTTTATTTAATTATGAGCTTTTAATTCATTCGTTCATCAATTAATTCATTTAACCTTTTAAAAATGGCAATTCCTGCCCTCAGATTGTGACTTGATCATTTATCAGAGATTTATTTGGAAAACAGAACGTCACCATTGCCAAATTCACAACAGGTAGGATTTGTAGCCGCAGTCATGGCCACTGTAGAAAGTAGTTTCATAAAACGCATAATATACTCAATATAAAATTGAGCAACTTCAAGGTCAACCTTTACATAAGGTTTCACAACCCTGAATTCGCCCATCTTCAATTCGGGCATTTCCAAGATTCTCAAGGCCCCATGGGAACCCTGCTCGATCGAAGTCCTGCATTCCAGAAGCTTCTTTAATGCATTGATTTCTTTGGATGACACAACCCCCATGCCAATCTTCTTTAACCCCCAGCCACTCTTTGAAACTTTCTTGCTGGCAACATAATATAGCAGCCATAATAATCTCCACAAATGTATTTAACACCCACCTTTGACTCGTAATTGTGAAATTACATCAAAATTTTCATAAGTTCTTTACCCAAGAACTTGACCCAAGTTCTTCAGCAAGATCGGAGTGTGAAAACAAGAGGTGCGTCCTATCATGCTAAATTACAGAAACCTAACAACAAATAAGAGCTCTGGGATTTCTTGACCTAATGTTAATCATTTTTATTTAATAACTAGAAATCCGACTTCTTCCTAGAACACCGCCTATCGATAAATATTTAATATTTCTATTTCTTTGGACATTTTTGAAATTGAATAAATAAAACATGGAAAAACGTATCTGAACATCACAGTTCAGTTGAAGATTGACTCTGGACCACAGTGTAAGCAGAGCAAAGAAAGAAAAACCAGCAATGCCATTTCTTCCAACACTCCTTTATTTACACCAGTCCTCATGTCGCAGTCATATTCATTTTATTCTTATTTTATTTATTCTTATGGCAGTTGAACTCTTGTCCATCTCAGTTTTACTTTTATATTAAGGACAATGCCTCGTTCATTCAGGATCTCCTCTTAAGAGTTTAAGGAATTTCAATAGTTCTCTCAATACATATCATACCAAACAAAAACACGTTTGTGAATCCACACCAATGTCGAGAGTCACACTTCTGGCCTAGCCACTATTTGTGAACAGATGTGTAAAAAATAAAATGATTAAAAAAGGTAACACCCTTTCTGCTATACACTGCATACCACACTGTGTTACTTTTAAAAGCATGGCATAAAAGCAAAGATTCACAAGGTCATGAAAAGCAATCTTCATGGACAAACACAGAACTGCAAACCAACACAGCATTCCACTTTCAGATGAAAAGGCTCCTACCCACTCTCCCGCACAATTCAACACAAGCACATTTGCAGAAAAAGGAAAACATTTATAAAATATAAATCAAAGAATGTGTGTGTGCCTATATAGAGAGTGTGAGTGTGAAACACACACATGTATATATATGATATATATATTATACATATATATATATATGAATGGGCTTAGCTACTGGTCAAATGCATAGCACTTTGCAAATCATATTGTGTAAATAAGCTATACAATATAAGCAACTCTTGTCAAACAGGCCTCCTGAGTTTACAAATAAATAATTTCCTTCATTCATTACTGTGATAATGGGGTGGGGCATGATAGTCCAGCAGCCACTATTGCTGAAGCGGAGAGGGGACTCATGGGATTGGTGGAAGGTTGTGTTGGGGGTGGGGGCGGGGAGTTGTTCGAAGGTAAGGAAGTAGCTGGGGTTACAGTTAGTACAGGGAACAGACTTTATGTATATATGTATATATAAACACGTAGAGCTTAAACTATGAAGCACCAACATAGCCAAGGTGTGTGCACCACTGCAGTGAGACCACGTGGAGTGAATGGGTTTTTTGTTGTTGTCGTTTTTGTATAAGAGGCCTCTGAGAGGGGACTAACGTTTCAGACTCCACTGGGGCCTGTGATTTAGTTCAGGGGTGGACTCAGGGGATTTCTGGGGCACCGCCACTGTTAATGCCTAATGATTCAAATGTCTGAATTTGTCTACAAATTAATGCGATCTGAAATGTTTTTTTTCCCCCCACTTGTTAAAATATATAATGACTACTGGAGACTGTCTGTACCCTGTTCTGAAACATGTTACATGATATTATATACAAGTGAATCGGCATCGGAGTACAAGTCCGATTAGCCGCTACTAGCTGTAGCAAATTGCTGACACGATAACCAGCGGACACACAGCAGCCCCCCCCCACCGCCCAAGACCCAGGTCGCACAGCCCTTATTTAGTCATGATTTCGTTTTCGCCCAATGTCAAGGAAAAAACGTACATTGTCCAGCAAATTTGTTAAATTCATTCTTCTCAGCTTAATTCAATGGGCACCTTCTTTTTTTAAAGCCTGCACTGTACCTATCTGTTACAGCGAATACGTTTTAATTTCCAGCGATGAAATACGGACCGTTTCGAGAGGCTTTCCCTTTGGGCTCTTTTGGTGAAACAAAAATCTTTCCATATGTGGCCTCAGAAGCCAAAAAAACACAAAGGTCACTGAACCTCTTTAAGTGCGACGGTCGTTTTCTCGTTCTCCCTCACTTGGATTGACGGCTCCTGCAGGTCGGGTTTGTTTAAGCCCGCTCCGTCTCAATGCCGTGAGTAATGCTCACTTGTCATTTTCTGAAGCTGGTACATGGGAAGACCTGGTCTTGCTCCACGCATTGCCAAGAATGGTTAAAAAACAACAAAAAAAACAAAAAAATTGATGAGCCAAACCGACCTTTTGCCTTGTTTTTCGTTCCAACCCACACATTCCAAATGGTCTCAGAGATTTTATTTAGTATTTTTTTTTGAGGGGGATAAAAAATAATAGAAAACACATAACATTTTGTAACATGTTGGAATTTTTTGTCTATCATATAACAATACAAGTACAAAGGACCGATAAACAGCAAGTCAGGATAAAACACAGAGTAAAACAAGCTGCATTTTTTTGTGTTTTTTTTTTTTTTTTGTATGTTTTTTTAAATCTATTTCAGCTAGCACCAACTGTACACAAATAAACGATTTCAATACAGAAGTCTTCGCAAGGCACTTGTTGTCCTTTTTTTTATTTTTCAGTCTTGTTTTCTTTTGTATTTTTCTTCACTCGATGGTTTCCGCTGGCATGTCAGGTCTTCTTCGAAGCGAGCATGCAAGACTTATTTACAACCGTAGGACTCAGAAGTTACTCAAAGAAAGTGCTCTGCCAGTCTCACTGGAGATGGCGCATCATCAAACGCTGTCAGTCTCCACAGTCCGCCTGTTTTCTCCTTCCCCCGACTTTTAAAAAATATTATCCATTTTCGCATCGCTCCTTTAATACCAGGAAACCACACATAACCGCTACATCTCACCGCACCTTCTGCATCCCGCCACAACCGAGCTGCTCAACTTTCCGTGGGTAATTTGCTGTACAGAAGCAGAGAGCGCTGACGCCGTCTCCTTCTCTACCGCCGCCTGGAGGTGACATCAAAGCAGGTGATCATCATCAGGTGGGATTTGCAGAAGTTGACCCGGTTTTCCAGTCGCTCGGTGACAAATTCTAAGGCTTCCAGGTACTCCAGGGAGTCTACTTCAAACGTCTGCTGTAGGTCAACTGAAGAAAAGGAGGCAATAATAATTAGAGTACGATATTCCTACAGATTCAGTAGTCATTCATATTTAATTTTGTCTTCTAAATAAATGTCTTCTAATCACTACGGTGGATAACATTTCAATATTTTTCTGAAAAAAACTTTTATTTTGGTCATCACTGAACTTCTCAGTGTGAAGAAAAAAGTGAAATCCATAAAGTTTAACAAAAATATTTAATTAAATCCGGTTAAGTTTATGAGAGTAGACCAAACCATCCCGTGTATGTGTATGTGTACACACAATGGGCCTCATTCATGAAGCGTTCCTAAATATACGCGTACATTTATGTCCGAAGGGAGTTGGTATGAAAAATTTATGCCGGATTCATCAAACCGCGCAATTTTTTCGTATTCACGTACGATGCGGGTCCACGTTATTTTGTGATTAGCATAAATCCACGCCCATGAATTGCCTTATATGGAGGCTGTCACTTCCATTTGGTCCATAACTAGTCAGAAATAATTATTCTGACACTGAAATCAAAGTTTTATTAGCAGATGTTCAATCAAAGGAAAAAATAGTTTAATATTGTCAGTATCGGCGTCATTAACTGGTAAAGTAAAGGCCTAGCAGGAGATAACATGTACCATCAGTACAAGCGCATTGCTTTATCGCAGCCTGGAAATAAATTAAACATTATTCATTATGTAATTCTGTTGGGGTTCTGTGCATGTGAGTTGTGGTTTGAAATCGGGTAATCACATGGGCTACCTTATTTTAGAATCTCTCTGGCACGTTCTGACGGTCACATTGATGCGCATGTCCCACACAGCTCAGGTTTTACTGGGATATAGCCTGCTGGCTACATTCTAACCGGTTAAAAAGCTTTCACTTTTAAATAAAGTTTATTCGGTTTTCCCCCTGAATGCGAGATGGCGTTTCCCCGACTTATCAACAAAAACGTGCACTGGGGTGTGCAGTCTATGGCACCGATAACATTTCATAAAAACCCCGCTTTACCTCCACCTGGCTTTGCTTCTTGTAGAGGAACTGGATGTACGCTGGCATTAGCTGGATTAAGCTGTTGACCACAATTGCAACCCTGGCTATAGACATGTAAGCCACTTGAAATTGAACAAATTTTGTTAATTGGTTAAATGTGTGTTTTAATTAGCATAGCCTATGTAAGGTCATGTAGAATTCTAATTTTTAGCAATTTAGAAAAAATTGTAGGCTACTTGGAGTGTTCATTAGTCTACGTTATGGGTCTAATTAAACAGCTTCATAGCCTACAATTGATTAATAGGCGTAATCTAAAGTGTTTGCTTTTTACAATCATAATGTATTACGTTTCCAATGTGTATTTCAAAGGCTACATTTAGTTTTATGAATTTAACAGAAAATAAAAATAAATTCATATTCTAATTATCACTCAGAAGCTACATTTACCAGCATTCTGAATTTACGAACGAGGTACGTCTGCTCCGGAGCAGGTTTAAATTTTGTTCGGAGGTACTAACAAATCTCAGATACAAAAATGTTGATGAATACCAAAATACAGGCAAAATTTGTTCTGCTCACGTTTCATTAATGAGGCCCAATGTGCATGCATTAATAAATATGTAATGCGTCCACAGGGAATTCAGAATTTGAAAAGTTTTCATAAATTACAAATTTTAACTCAAAATATATTGACATTCGTTAATATATTTATGGGCCTCAGGAGACCGCAGCTAATTACAGCAACTGAAACGATAGTCTCCTGGCACGCGTGTGGTGGACGGGCCCACAGCTAATTAGCCCCTCCTCACTGACGCCACATAAACGCAAGCGTTACGTTAGCCGCTGCCGCTGCCGCTGGGACTCACATTCTCTGGTCCACTTTTCTGGTGCCAGCATCAGATGCTGTTTGGTCTGCTCCAGCTCCTTTTTCAGCCAGTCGTACTTGGCCCGCACCTCGGAGATCCTCTGCTGCCGATGCTCCAGGATCTTTAGCCTGGCGCTGAAGTACACCAGCTCCTACAGGGAGGGAGGGGGGGGGAACATGACGGCAAGCCAAGAAAATAAAAGCCTCAGAGACCAGTCAACTCCACTGCCATTATAAAGTATCTCTGAGGGCTACTAACTAATAAAAGACACAAAAGGGACGAAATACAAATTGCCTCTTGCTTATATCCACCATTATTTATTCAGTCGTTCATTTTTGCAGACGTTGTTGCCAAGGCCAAGAGTGAATTACAGGACCATCGTGGAGAGACACTGTGTTTATCAAACGAGCTGCAAAAACACGGCCATATGTACGGTACAGAACAACTAATAATATGTCATACAACATAACAATATGAGCATTTTACGTTAAGATGTCACTGCGAATAACCTCAAGCAGCTAATGGAATTCTGGGTGTACATAGTTGCCCAGGCAATCAAACTGGCAGTTATGTCTCAAACTGGCTCTGCACTTAGATGCCAATACCATACGTTAACACCAAGAACTTTGTGTATGTCCTTTTTGAATGGTAAACGTCCCCCAACCCCCTGGTTTTGCTTTGCGTGCAGTACACAACTTATTGCCGTGTGACATCTGCCAGCCCTCACCTTGTTGCCGGCACCCCTCCTCCTCTGCAGGCGCTCCACATCATCAATCTCGTACACCTTAATCTCAAAGGGCTCGGCTATTGTGCGCTGAGCAGGGCGGAGTGGGCCATCCACCCAGCGCACCCCGGGACTGATGATGGGCTTCCTAACCGGGGAAGAGGTCTCCAGGGAGAGTGTGGGGATCAGTCGCCTCCGCTGGGTACCTGGAGGCAGAGCAGGCAAACAGATCAGGTAAAACCAACCCAGCTTCACACGTTTAGTGATGAGGGCATTGTGACTATATGCTACCCTTGGGCACCCATTGCAGCCCATTAAAGTCTGCATCGGCCACACCCACAGAATTGAACTACAATGTAAATGCAGCCTACCTACCTTAATAGAGACATCAAGCTTCACATGAACTACAGTTAGCAACTGTATTTCATTGCTAAAAGGTGTAACATTTCATGGTGCTTTTAAAAACTGGAAATTTCTAGTGCTCCTGGAACACATCATTAGAATTTTTACTTTTTATACCGAAGGTATACCATTATTTCTCACAATATGATACAGCTTTAAAATGCATTTCTATTAATTAAAACAAACCTGCTTTTTAGGTTCAATAGTCTCTGTTAAAGGTCATAACTCCCATCTATCTAATGAATGGCTCATCAAAAAACACAGATAAATTGGCAATCGCTATCATTTCATAGATTATTGATTATTTTAGATGACTGACTTGAAACAAATTAAAACAAGGATATTGTATCAACATTTGAACATTTGGGTATGCTCAATCAGCTAAATATAAACCAAACTGACAAGATAGAAGTATTTATGCATTTGATTGTGCTTATAAAACTTTTATGTATTTTAACAGGAAGTTAACAGCACTAAAAACAATCAGAGAAAATGTCAAGATGTGTTAGGGTGAGAACTGAGATATTAAAAACAATGCAAAATGAAACCTGTTGGAATATTAACAAAGGAGTACTGAATAGGACTAATTTATAGTGGTAGTCTTTGTATAGTATTTGCGAATAGCAGCAAGGAGAAAGCCTGCAATAACGGGGTACAGAGATAACGCCAGCGGGTCACCCCTTATCTGGCCAGAGCACAGGAATGAGCCCCGCTCTGTGGAATTTGCCAGCGCTGCTTTCTATTTGCATAGAAATTGGCAGCTCCAACAATTCCTTATCAGATGGGAAGCGTCGGTCCACTGCACAGGTCCTTGCTCTTTTGTCTGGAACAGTTGAGAAAGGTCATATACATAGACATCTGTCGATTTGTGTGATGTATTTTATTTTCATATCACTGTTTCTGTGCCGCTTTATTTATTTATTTTAAATGAAAAAATCCAATTGAGTAATCCGAGTAACTCAATTCAAACCCATTAAAAAGGATTTTTTATGAAAACCTCCCCCCTTTCCTGTTCAAGCAAACGCAGACTCTGGCAGCTTGGCCCCGGTCCCACCACAGCCTCAAATCAAGCATTCATAACGTGATTACTATGCTCCTTTTCATTGCGTTTCTGCAGACATGAAATACCCCCTGCTTTGATGCCTGAGGAGAGAGTCAATGTCGATGTTGTTTTGGCGGGGGAAGGGGGTGGGTTTAGTACAGGAGGAACAAGTACCCGATGCAGAGGTCTACAAGGGAGAGAAATGGAGTAAAATATCTGCCTAAAGAGGAGGGGTTGGGGGCTGGCCTGGAGGGCAATGGATGAGTTTGAAATTGGGCCCACCCACAGTGCATTGTGACAGCAACAGCATGGCACATGACGGCTCATTTACACACATACACTGGGGTGTATGCGGGGATGGTGGTGGTTTACAGGGGGCAAATGGGTAAACTGTGTATCGTCATTTGTTTTTGTTAACTGCCTTTTTAATGCAACTTCTGTTGTTAACTAACTAATCATGAGGCAAACGTAAACATTTGTTTGTAACTTGAATTCACATTTATATGTAATTTTTTGTTTTTTCTTTAGTCCAACAATCGCAAAAAAATTTACTTGCCAAACTATTTGTGAATATAAAGATATTCTTAATTTATTTAGAAAACAAAGTTAAGTTAAAACATGTGTTTGCATCCAAACCATATACTAAACAAATTGGTATGTAACACTGAAGATTGATCTCCTTCACCCTCCTAGTGTGGGTAATTCCTTCTGCCTAAGTGTGCGATTCTCATATATTTTCTCTGATTTAATGAACCGATAATCAGCACCTTTCTTTCTTTTGGGTGTGCGTTCTTATATATTTTTTCTAATTCCTTCTGCCTGACATAGCAGGATCTTCATAATACAATCTGAAATATATGTTTAACCTCTGTACGCCAAGTAAAAACTTGGCTGTGTTGACTGTTCTTATTTTATTGGTGCTGTACCTGTGGAAACTAGTGTATTGCTGCCTAGTTAACCTTCACATAGTGACCAACCAGAGCAGGTTCTTGATAATGACACAGGATAATGGGAGCAAAAAGGCTATCTTACCTCCATTGTTCCTCTTCTTTGAGTTTTTGAGACTCCGGCGGCTGCTAACAGAGCTGCTATTCTCGCTCATGGAATCCTGGGCGGAGGAGGTGCTGCCTGTGGCCTCGCTGTCCCGCATCATGCTCTCGTATCCGCTGCTGCCACCGCTGTGGTAAAAGAGGGCGGTCTTGCCCATTGCAGGTGGCAGCTCTCCACTCAGCACACTGCTGTTGTCGCTGGCGTGCCCACTGCTGCAACGATGGGGCTTGCGGGGGGCAGTGATCTTGCTGTAGGGCGAGGGAAGGGTGTGGACTACCGCCGGTCTCTCCTCTCCTTGGACCCCGCCCCTCTCCTCTGAGTCAGACCCGGCCCGAGTGTGTCCGGCACGGGAACCCCCACTGCCCTGGAGGAGCTCAGAGATCCGCCCATTGACAGCCCGTAGGGGGAGCTTGGCAGCAAGACTCGAACCCCTGCTCCGGCTCAGGGACTGGGTGGACCAAGAGCTCTGATTCTGGGTTTGGTTCTGGTTTTGATTCTGATTCTGATTCTGGTTCTGGTTCTGGTTCTGGTTCTGGTTCTTCCCATTGGGGGGCATGCTGGAGCTCCTATTCACAGACTGTGGTAGGGACTTAGTGGAGAAGCTCAGGGTCTTGGTGCTTGAGGCTGACAGGCTGCGGGCCTTTGGGCTCACCATCAGGAGCTTGCTAACTGCCGATATCTTGGACTGGCTGGCCTTCGGTGACTGCGGCATGTTGCCATTTCCACCTGGACCGGTGGAGGCAGAGGACGACGCGCCACGGTTCAGGCTCCTGCCAGCCCGGGGCATAGTGCAGTCCCTCCCAATGCTGCACTTGGAGCCCACTGAGCCAAGGCTCTCAGCCCTCTCCAGAGACAAGCAGTCATAGTGCCCTGCATGGGATCGTCCCAGGGAGTTGGTCCTGCTGGCCAGCTGCTCGAGCTTCGCACTGAAAAGCCTGCTACTGCTCTCCACACCAGGGCCCTTTAGCTTTCCGTTACTGCTGGAATCCTCAGCCGAGCTGCCAAAGAACAATGTCTGGATGCTCCCCGAACCATGCTGCAGACCAGCCCTGTTCCTCTGGTCCAGGCTGGACTTTCTCACTGGAGGCAGAGGTGGCATCCCTTTTGGCCGGGCGAAGAGGCCCTGCTTTGAAGACGATCCCTTCCTTTCAAGCGTGGACCTGGGGCTGCAGGGTGTGGAGCTGGTGGCTCCAGGGCCCCTATGCTCCCCACTCGTGTAGCGCAGAGAGGCATCATCAAGACCATCATGCCTGTTCATACGGTGCCAACCACGTGGGAGGCTGGCTGTCCGCAGGACATCAGCTGAATGTGCGGGAGCAAGGTTTTCTGATGCATCCAGGACCATTTCACAACCATCCACTACCCGTTTGAGTGTGTCAGGGGAGCAGGCCACCTCCCCAATGCTTGAGCTGAGCCTGTCAGCCGGGCTCAAGCTCTTCACCGCATCCACCGCCTTCCTTTCTGGCTTCACCTCACATAGCAGCTCCCGTGGCTTGGGCTCCTCACCATCCCTCTTCAGCCAGGGGTCCTCAAAGCTGATGTCCCCGGAGATCAGGAAGGGTTTCACTCTGGTGGCTTTCAGCTGTAGGCTCTTGGTGAGTGAGGGCACCTGGGCCGCGTCCTGGAGGACCATCGGCTTCACGGTCATACAGGGATGGACTATGATGTTGGTCCTGATGGGGAAGAGGCCACCCTGGCCGCCCATGATCTGTGCATTGGAGATAGTGACTGTGGTTTTGCCCAACCTCTTCAGCTTCTCTTTGCTTAGTGCACTCTTTTCTGGATCCTTCCCCTCGGCAGGCACCTCCACATCCGTGGCCACATCCTCTGTATTCCCATTTTTGCTTGGGTCCTCAAATGGCCCTTCCTCCAGAAGGTCAAACAGGAGGGGCTCAGCCAGGGCCTCTCCTTGCCCATAGTCTTGCTGGGCAACAAAGCTGTAGCATGATTGCTCTCCATCACTGCCAGTGCTCATCTCACTGAGCCAGGAACTTATGGAGGAGCAGCGGCTGGGCACAGTCACCCCTACATCCCCCTCGGCCTTTGGGAGGGGCAGGGGCCGGGCGATGCTGACCTCCGAGATGGTGGCTGACGTGGAGGTGGTGCTGATGACAGCTCTTGGGAAGCACTCCAAGTCCTCACTGATGCTGCTGATGATGCTGACAGGGCGAGAGCCAGAAGCAAGAGCCTGCACGGAGCAGTCACTGTTGAAGCTGAGGATGCTTGTGGGCCGGCCGTTCTCCAAAACCCCACTGATTGTCAGCTCCTCCACCAGGGTAAACACCAGCTCGTCCTCCCCATTCAGCTCCAGTGGCTGCTGAACTGTCACTGTGGCAACTGCGGCAACCGCTGGTGTTGGGTCCTCATCCAGGGTCTCGGCAGAGGAGGTGCTTGCACTAACGGGAGACGTAGACCTTTTCGGGGCCTGAGGGCTCATGCCCACGGGGGAGGTCCTGGATTCAGACTGTAAAAGGGATTCGGTGGAGGACTTCCCACTATCCCGACTCAGGCTCTGCGGGGATGAGGGTGGGGCCACACCGGGCACCACACCCTTCTGGGTGTACACCTTACAGCGCTGGGATGGAGATGAGGGTGGCTTGTACTCTGAGGTTTTAGTTAGACTGGCCACTCCCAGCCTGGGAGAACCCATTGGGCGGGGCTTAGCCTCAGAGGATCCAGTAGCATCCTTGCTGTCATAGAAATTGGAGCTCCTGGCCCTCTGGAGAGGCATGGACATTGTGGCATTGCCACTGCTGCTCCCACCCGTCACACTCCTGCTGGTGGAGAGGGCACGGCTTCCCACCGCCGGCCTTGACAGGCTCTCAATCATAGACTGGGCAATCTCTGCCTCCTCCACTGCCTCTCGGATCTCTTCCAGCTGTGGATCATTAGAGATGCGCCTGGCCGCTGCGTGCGTCTGAGTTTCCACCCCGGTTTTAGCTGCCCCCTCCTCCATGGCCCCATACACGACCCCAGCTACACGGTTGGCGGACATCTCCTCAAAGGGGAAGCTGCTGACCTCCTCACTCCCGTCAATGCACCCCAGCCGTTCCTGGAGCTCAGCGAAGGTGTTGCACTTGAGGCAGTCCTTCTCCTGCTTGCCAGACTCCCCTCCCTCTTCCACCACCTCCTGCAGCTGTGCCGGTTGCTGCCCCGGGTGATGCAGCTGCGTGGGCTGATGCTGCTGCAGGAGGGGGCAGGCCTGCTCCAGCTCTGGGACAGCCTGCGGCGTGGCCTTACCCTGCTCCGCCTTGCTCTTATGCAGGGAGGGGATGATGGGCACAAACTCTGGGGGGCCCTCATTGTCTGTCAGCTCCTTGTCGGACAAGGCGGACCCATTGGGCCCCACATAGATGACAGTGTCACAGGACTGCTCGCTGCTGGAGTAGTCGTCGGGGTCACTGGAGAGGTGCAGCAGGGGCATTTCAGGGTCCACCACATTCCGGGAGTTCACCGTCCGCAGCTGGGTTGGTCGACGCATCCTGCCTTCCTCACAAGAGCTCTCGCCCCCAGAGGAGCTGGAGGTGTACTGCTGGAAGAGGGGAAAAAAACCAATGTCACTTTCCTTTTAGACTTGCCTCAGCAGTAACAACAAGAGACCTCACGTTTGAAGTAGTGGGATATTTGTAAAAAAAAAAACAGTCATACTGGAAGTAAAATATGTTCTAAGCAGCTGAAACACAAGCTGTATGTATAATCAACACTTTCTTGAACAGTAAATAAGCACCAAACCTTTTTACTCCAAAGTGTTACAAGTAAACAGTGAGCCTAGACTATGTCACTCTTAACTGACTGTGACCAGAAGTCCACAGCAGTGGGACCTTGTCTCATCAATACATTAGTTTCTCCGAACACTCTATGAGGCGCCCACAGGCTACCAGCTATCACCTGTGAGACACACTATGCCGGCTATGGACAGGGCTTGCTCTCGGAACTGTGGTTTGTTATATGTAAAATAGTCCCTAGCTCCCGTGCTGGTGACATAATGGTGACTGGAAAGGCATAACTGAGGTGATTGAAAATTAGGGGAAAAACACTGTGTATTTACTTTAGCTTTCTTCTTCTTCATCCTCAGAACCCGTGAAGAGATCTGGATGGTGGAGAGGGTCTCAGAGAAATTGCTAGGTGAGGCAGAGATGTGGGCGATCATGGTGGTGCGGCAGTTCATGTTGCCAAGAGATTCTCGAAGCAACATGGTCAGCTTACTGTCTCTGCCATGCACAAAAACAGAAACACAAAAAAACACCAGTTACATGTACAGATTTCTCTCTTCAGAAACAATAAAATTTCTGTGATTAATCCGAAATTTGTACAGAAATAAAATCAATATTATTTATACACCATCTTACACCAAATCACATCATTTAATATAGGTAGAGTTGTATAGAACTGAACAGAATTTTATTAATAGATCTAGAAGTATAGGGGTGTTTTTCTGTCTTTTCTAATGTTAGTTAATGTGTTCGTCCTCTCACTTGCTTCTGATTTCAGCTGTAATAATAGTTGAAAATGGTCTTGTGCCCATGGGGAAGGTAAGCAGTTCTCTTACAGCAACTGACACTGCAGTTTTCTTTCATCAAACACAGCCTCCAGGCACTACCAGCAGCCTTCACTCAACACACAGCACTCGCTTCTCTGACTTTTCATATTCCCCATGGCAACCACAGGGAGAGACTTTTTCCTTGCAAGCTTATTGGTGCAGTCCAGCATATTAGCTAACCAATCAGGGTCAGGCCGTGAGAAAATATTGTCCAATGACAAAAAAACAGCTACTGGAATGTCCCAATGAAGAGGCTGAGATTACAGACTTAAAGAAAGACTGAATTTCATGTAAACACAATGCTAACCCACACAACAACATCCTCAAATATTAAAATGTTCCATAGCATTGTAGCAAAGTGTAAGAACCTATTCTCTCTTTTAGTCAAAATGTCAACCATACAACTGTGAACTCAAGTGCTACTGGATGGATATAGAAGTAATCCAATTGCCTGTGGTGATTAGCTAGAGGATTCTGATCTTTAGTGTGATCCAGATGTCCATGAAATAGTTGTATGTGATCCACCTAGTTAATAAACTGGTCACATATGTTTTTCCTTATGTTTCACACTGGTATCTAAAAAGCGGTTATTAAAGATTACTGTACATCTTTACAGCTCAATGGGCCTCTCAATTAGAAAAGACTGGTAAGCTCTCCAGCTGTTCTGCATTAGCTTTAGAATTATTATTTTTTTTTTTCTTAATACTTCATACAGTAGACAGACGAGGCCATTGCTCAGGCTCCATTGACACATTTATTTCCCACTCATTTCAATCTGGCTCATTGCTTCAAAAATTAAAGAAAAATGTATAAAAAATAAAAAATTAACTTTTCCACAAAATAATCAGACAGCTCAAAATGTGTTTTACTGGAGCTAAATCAACAAGAACCTTGTGACCCACTGCATAATGGCAATGACGTTAGCAACAACAACTACAGCAAAAGCTGCAGCTATGTATTGATGAAGACCTCACCTAAGTAGCAACGCTATGATTTTGCAAGGTGATGAGAATGCCCACCAGACATAAGGCATCAGTCAAACCTGTTGCTCTGTGCCTGCCTAGACACAGGGATGCTTATTTTGATTATTTTTCTCTTGACGGAGCCTGAAAGCTCATCGCATAAATTACGTGAGTTTTCTTTTTCCCTTACTAAAATATTGGCAGTTTGTCTCTATAAAGGTCAAATATTTTTTGCTCTAGCACAAACAAAATCAAGAGGCGTCAAATGAACTCATTAAGGGGGATGAGAAAAAAAAAAAAAAGAGACAGACATGATGTGAGTATTTAACTAATTAAACTAAGCAGATCAGTGACTTTTTGCAGAGGTTTTACATTCAGTTGAAGTTATCTCCTGCAAAATGTTACACTCTCTCCAAATGGCCCCAAACTCTAATTACTTCCCACCTCTCCAGAGTGTTTGCTCTTCCATCTTAAACTGACGCGATGCTTTGCAATGTAAATTTCCCATGATTAAATTAGAATTGCAATGGCGCGAAATTGTATGTGCCCTGGAGGGAGTATTGAGTATATTTTCAAAGCTTGCTGAAATCTGCACACACTGTTAACCAGTATCATAGAGTGCCAATTTAAACAGCAACTGTTGTGTCTCTGTCATAAAAAAGACTATAAATATGAAAAGTGACCCCAACAATTTAATAACTGGGAATCAGACAGTAGCAACTAACTGATATTTGCACTCAAACAGTCAAAAGCAAGAGTTGATCTTACACTGACCATGTTGCTGTATAGGGGTTACATGTAGGATGGAAGACTATTTATGTGTGTAACTAACCGTTTGTATGAGCACATGACTCACATTTTCTGAACTTTTACGGTGTTTGTATGACTTACTTGTAGGGGATGTGCTTGCTGCCATTGACTAGAGCCAGGATGACATTTCCTAGGGCAGAGAGAGACAGGCAGAGGCCGGTGGAACTGTCCCGGATCTTACTTAGGACCTTCACACAGCTGCCCAGGTCTATCAGGTGCAGTCTGCTCCGCCCACCAGACACTGAGGGAGAGGGGGGGGGGGAGATGAGGGAGATGAAGACAACGTAAGAATGCAAACAGTAGAGTCTGGGTGGGGTGTGAAAGGCAATACAGTCCAGTCGGTAAGGTGGAGAGCGAAGGATAATAGAGTCAAAATGGAATGTTAAAGACAGTAGAGTAAGGATGGAATGTTAAACACAGTAGAGTCAGGATGGAATGTTAAACACAGTAGAGTCAGGATGGAATGTTAAACGCAGTAGATTCAGAGTGGAGTGCGTAAGGCAGCAGGGTCAGCTGTACTCACTGCCTCCCTTGCCGGTCTTCTCCATGCGGTACTGGTATATGTGCAGGGTAAAGAGCATGTGCGAGTTGCGCTGCTCCTCCTCCTCGCAGTCAGGCTTGCTGCTGCTCCGAGAGGCAATGGCAGCATCCAGGAAGAAGGCAGCCTTCTCCGCTGAGGGGGCACGGAGCTCACTCTGATTCTGGAGCTGAAGATGGGGGCAGGATTGTATTAGAGTAACAACTTGTTGGATGACTGAAAAGACAAACCAGCAGCCTAAATTAGTACAATGGAGATAACTGACTCATTGAGATAGGCAGACAGATAGCTAAGTGCCGTCAGACAAACAGAGAGCACTGTATTCAATTAATGAAGATGACTGGCTGATTGACTGAGGCAAAAATGTAATGAATATTTGAATGAGATCATTTAGATAATGGTGTTCAGCTGAGACGAGAACAAATCTGCAACTACAGGGCCCAGCTTGTGCGCATGGTGAACACGCTCACTGACTGAGTCACTCTACAGGGCCCAGCTTGTGCGCATGGTGAACACGCTCACTGACTGAGTCACTCTACAGGGCCCAGCTTGTGCGCATGGTGAACACGCTCACTGACTGAGTCACTCTACAGGGCCCAGCTTGTGCGCATGGTGAACACGCTCACTGACTGAGTCACTCTATAGGGCCCAGCTTGTGCGCATGTTGAACACGCTCACTGACTGAGTCACACTACAGGGCCCAGCTTGTGCGCATGGTGAACACGCTCACTGACTGAGTCACTCTATAGGGCCCAGCTTGTGCGCATGGTGAACATGCTCACTGACTGAGTCACTCTATAGGTCTCAGCCTACACCTGTGGTTAGCACCTTTACTTAGTGAGTCACTCTATAGGGCCCAATTGCCACCTGTACAGAGCACCTTTACTGACTGAATCACTCTATAGGGCCCAGTCTACACCAGCGGTGAGCGCCTTTACTGACTGAGCCACTCAAGAGCCCAAGGCACCTTTTTTAACTGAAGGCTAGTAGGTTTAGGAAACAACCTAATTGTATCAACTAAAATCAACACGTGAAATGAATAATATAATTCAGATAATGCATCAAGGTATCCTGGCTAATTAAATGAGGGGGAAATTCCCAATATCATAAATCATGTCGAGGAGAGTGGGGAGGAGAAAACACAAGGGAAGAACAGACTGAAGAAAGATGAACTGATCCTTATTATTATAAGAAAAGATTACCACAGATTTGAAGAGGATTAGATAGACACGCTTGTCTCGCATGACTAATCCATTCACCGTGGAAGAGCATTTCACTTAAAATTGCTCCAAAATGTTTATATAAATTTGATCTTTATTAAAAATGAGCCAAAAAGGTTACCCTTAATGACTGGAAAGGAATATGACCCAAAGCCATGAGATGACAGCTGCATGAATGCAGGAGATTTAAAGATTTAGAATTACACTGTTTAAATTAGGAGGTAAATTATGGCAAATCCACCCAGACACAAGTTGAAGGATTGTTGAAATCGCTTCTGCGCTATTTCTGCTGTGTCTGGATTTTTTGGATCGTGAGTTCATAGCCGCTCAATCATACTACACCTGCATAGCCAAGTCTAGTACGTAAATAACCCCTTCCTCTGTTTTAACAAGAAATGTTCAAGTTTATTGGAAATACCAGAGCAACATAATGCCTGCTAGCTTTTATAAATGTGCTAGCATTTTGTGATTGGATGAGATAGAAATATGGTATATATGGTGTGACATGCATAATTATGGTACAACAAATGGGGATTTGGCATAAACTTATGACTGTAAACAAGGCACATTGTAATGATGCCTAGAAAAAAAGCTCTATTAACAGAGTGCACTGGTGAACCATGTACACTGGCATGCATTGGTGAACCATGTACTTTGGCATACAAGAAGATCATGACCGTCAATACATACCTGCATGCCACAGATGGGGTCCTCGCAGAGGTAGACCCCAGGGGACTGGCCGTCCTGCAGGCTGCCCGTGGCCACCTCAGACAGTAGGTCTTTGAGGTTCTCGTCCTTGCCCCAGACCTCTACGGCGGAGACGCGCACCGAAAAGCGGGCACCCGTCTTCTCTTTGCGTTCATTGATGAGCTTGAAGAGCCAGGAGATGGCGCAGGGGATGATACCCAGGTTCTGCATGGAGTCATCTTTCCCAATCATGGTGTAGGACTTTCCTGTCAGTCAAAGAGAATAACAGCCTCTCAGTCAGAAGCACTCTCTCCTCCACACAGTGTTCCTTTCAATAGAAAATCAGCATTCTAAAGACATATGGAAATGGAAATAATGGAACGAATGGAAATGGGGCTATAATTGATATGAATCTCACAGAATCTATTATAAGCAATCTTTCGTCAGACTGAAGATTGTCTGCTGTTTTAATTTCATTTTAGTTTTCATCACTGCACAAGGCTTCACATTCTAACCTTCACTGCTCATTACTTCCCACTGCAATTTGCAATATTTTCAAAATGTGAAAATTATCAGCAGTAAGAATACATTGTGACCACTGCAGGTCAAATAGATCCTTGCCAACCTATCCAAAAGCCTTATCATGCAGCTACATTTTAGTAATTATCATTACTACAAAACCATTTCTATACCATTTCAGACAGGATCAAAGTAGACCTATGAGCCCATAATTCCTTTTGTTTGCCAGTCCAACAATCTCATATTGATTTATAATAAATAATAATAGTAATGATAATACAGTGCTTTTTATAGTGTGCTCATAAATTTGGTAATTTACTTGCAATGTAATTTTATAATTACTGTTTAATGGGTTACTACAATGTATCTCTGGTATATCCTGTCACAAAGCAGCTAATGCAGAATTTGGGCTTTGGGGTAAGTTATCTGAATAACTACAGTCAGGTCCATAGGTATTTGGACAGTGACACAATTTTTGTTGTTTTGGCTCTGTGCTCTAGCACATTGCATTTGAAATGGAACAGTGACTATGAGGTCTATGTAGATATGGATGGATCACTTTAAGGGTTGTTTCTCCTGAATCATTTTTCAGTTCAATAGGAAAATAAGTAAGGAAAAACAACCCTTAAAGTGATCCATCCATATCTACTGCATATCTGGCAGCAGAGTGATGGTTTGATACCTCAGACCCTTGATGACTTACAGACATTTAGCCAACCATGTGTTCCATACTATTCCCATGTAATTTACAGCTTAATCTAGTCCCACCCTCCAATTCCCATAGAGATTCATTCAAATGCAGAGAGATTATAGTATTGTTTGTAAGAGTACCTGAAAATAAGATATCAAAAGTCTTTTGATGTTGTTGGGTCACAGACATCAGGAAGTCATGACATGCAAAAAATATGCTAAATACTAACTAAATAGGAAATATGATACCTTTATTAAAGTAATGTTAATTTGTCCAAATACTTTTGGTCCCCTAATGGGGGGGCATGTATAAAAATGGTTACAATTGCTACACAGTTCACTTGATATGGACAAAAAAAAACCTCAAATTAAAGCTGAAAGTCTTCACTTTAACCTCGTAATCACTGTTCCATTTTAAATCCAATGTGCTGGAGTACAGAGCCAAAACAACACAAATTGTGTCACTGTCCAAATACTTATGGACCTGACTGTATATCCCTCTCCTGAACCATAATCCTAAATCAAACAAATGACAAACTCAGCCCAAGCCCAGTTCAGTTGCAAAATAATAATAGTAATAATAATAGTAATTACCCAAGCATTGTCTTTTTTATAGTGCTTGCTATTGCATAGTATCTACACGCAGTTATTATTCAGCTGTTAATTCTTTATTTTGTCTTAATGTGTCCAGTGGCAAAAAAAATTTCATAGTTTATCCTTGATAAGATTTTTTTTTTTAAACTCCACAGAACATACATTGTTTCAAAGAGCTTTGTGAGGCCTGATTACATGAGATTGTGGTTCATGTACTGTGGGATAGAACGCTGGCTGTGTTATCATTGCACCTTATTTCACTTCACACTGCTGTCCAGCTAACTCGGGAAGGTTCGGCAGGCACAAATGCCACTTTATCCGTGTTTAAAATATGCCCACAAACTTTCCTCATCCTAAATTATCCATATGTTCCACTCATGCTGCGCATTACGAACACAGGTCATGAAGCAAACTCAGTTTGTGCTGTCGACATGACCCCCAGTTTCCTGCAGTGACTTAACCTCAGCCTGCACTCACAGTGCATTTCACATTCTCATCAGTGCCGGTCCTAGCCTTTAAGAAGCCCTTAACAGGATTTGATTTGGGGACCCCCCCCTGCTGGTAGCAGAGCCCTTAGCAGTCGCTAATGTAGCTTATTGGATCAAGTTGGCTCTGATTCTCATACACCAGGGTTCGCTTCAGCAAATTTTTCATCGAGGCCAAATTTTTATTAATTATGCTCATGGCCTGGGTCAAACATATTCCACATACTATTTATAAAACAATATAGGAATGAATAGTATGTACAAGTGTAAAAAAAAATGTAGATGCACACTTAAAACATTCATAGCTATCATTTCCTATACTGTGGGAGGTACACTGACAATGTGCAGCTGCTGACCTGGGCCGAGTCATGGGCTGCATTCAGAATGGCTCCCTGTACGCTTTATAGTGCACTATTTAGGGAATCAGCCTTTTGTAGGATGTACTAATTATCAGTGTATTGAATTGAGAATTTGGAAACCATCAGAATGGCTAATCCCCTAATGAGTGCACTATAAAGTGTATAGGGAGCCATTCAGAACGCAGCCATGGTCTTTCATGCATCTGAATGCTTTTTTTCCCAATATCAGGAGTGCATTAGACGCATTTTTGTTAGTTGTATATTTTTTCTTCACAAAAATTGTTTTAAAAGAGTTTATTGATCATCAAAAATGTACATGTGTGGGGTTGAATTGTGTTTGCTTTTAAAAAAAAGTTATCTCTCGCATTTATTTGAATGTCAATCTTTGACTACGTGTTTAAAAATGTACTGTAGTTTAGTGGCTGGAACTGAACTGGGCTAGCAATCGAAAGGGCTTTCAGGTTCAAATCCCAGGTGGCATTACAGCCTTTGCACACGTGAGTAAGGTTCTTCAGACTATCAAGCTGTACTAATGGGTAATATGCAAAAGTTACGTTGTGTAAATTACTCTGTATTACAGAGTATGTTAAGCAAAGAAATACTGCAAAACTCACTCGCCACTTCCACATATGGCACGTAACATTACCCTTTACATACCCCTTATGGAAAAAGAATATACTTCAGTATATTGTAAATATATCAAAATTATCATCACAATATATTTAAAATATACTGCAGTATATTACATTTCCATAAGGGACATGCTTTCGATTTCCTTTATTTTCATTTGGAAACTCATATTTTATGTATCTGCTAACCTCTTTATATATTTTTTATAGTGCCTTGACATCTCTCATATGTCTCTGTGGTTGATATACATCTATATAGTGTAGAACATTAAAAATCTGTCATGTAAATCCACATGACACAATACCATGTCAACCACAAAACCACAGGCCTTGATTGCCAGGTCCTAGATTAGGCAACACAGTTAAACCTCAGGAAAATGCATTTGATGTTCACATTGCAGAAAGGATTAAACTTACTGTTAAACTGTATGCCCTATCCTACACAAAATGCCCAAGGCAAATTAACATCCAAAGAGGACTGCTATCAAAAGGCATTCTGACACACAGGGCCCTCTTACTTATTTCTTTAAAGATTGATGTCCTGTAATGTGCGGCATGTCCAAAAGCAAGTAATGCAATCAAGCTGTATTGAGCATGACGTAATGCGGAGAGATTCAATTACCCCCCACTTCTTCATTTACGTTGCGTCCAGACAGTCCATTACGGCTCCTTACTGTTTATTGATTTCTTTACTCCTTGTGGTCATACAGGAACTAAAGGGGCTGGTTTCATGGATCCATTGGTCTTGGGACCAAAGTTATTGCTCATACACTTTGCATGTTTTGTTTTGGGTTTTTTATTTTGTTTGCTTATGTTTTGTTTTATATGTGTGGGGGTTTTTTTCTCCAAGCCTTGGTATATCAAGGAGGTAGAGAGCCACTGCGATTAACAATATCCTGCGATCTATAATTCATCAGACAGCTTTTTGTCTATTTACTGTGATGGACAAGCTGAATAAATGATAAAAGCCTATCCAGCCACTCAAACCACTTGTCCCCACTATTAAGAACAGGGGGAGCACAGTGTATTTATTTAAAGTTCAAACAAAAATGTTCAAAGCTGATTGCTTCTAGCTTTAAGCATCAATATCCAAATTTGTTTGACTTTCTTAGCAGACGAGCTCTGAATAAAAAAAACACACAAAGGTAATTGCAACCAAAATGACTGGCAGCGAGTCATCTGGGCTCTTTATCCTTCTCGCAGGTTTAATTAACGAGGAAATGGCATCCAGTGAAATGGCTGCTGGCTAGGTCTTTGATGATACAAGGCTGCCGTCCGAGTGAAAGTTATGGAACAGACTGTAGCTGTGGTTCATTAGAGGCAAATAAGACACTGGTCTTTAAATATTTATGAGTTGCAATCTTAATTGTGTTTTTGAATTGTGGCCAGAGTAACTGACTCAAAAATTGATTACTGCTGGTAATTTTTCTTTACACAATAGGATATGACCATGTTTGCAGTATAGGTACATAATTATGTTATACAAATGTTTACAATTGTACTGCTGGAACACAATACAAGAAATATGTTCACAGGCAGAAAGTAAAACATTCGAGCATAGTTTATAGCTTCTGATACAATGAGGAGGCAAAGGCCATTTCAAAAGTTACCTTTTATATATAAAAATATGTATATAATTCAAGGTTGGTTGTAGGTAGAAAAGTATAAATGCTGTCATTTGCTGAGGATACCTGCTATACTAGAATGACTTTGAGTTCTAACACATTGGTCCAGCCCTGAGACTGAGTCACACACCTCATAGATGTGCTCTCCTGTTCCTGGTGCACTATCCCAATCCATAAAACACTCTGCCCCGACCACTTACCCAAATGAACTCAAAGCAGTGTGTTAAAAGGGCTAACCCCGCCACTTCTTCCTGTCCCGAGAGGACTGGAGTGATGCCGGGAGGGAGGGAAGCACTCACCCAGTTTCGAGTGCCCAAAGCAGAAAACGCAGCCATCGGCTCCGTTGACCACTGACTGGATGACCTCAGCGACAGTGCCCGCGCACACTTCCGCCTGGCAGGGGGAAGAGAGGAAAGAGAGAGGAGAGCGGATGAGGTCACCAGAGGGTCATTGAGGCCTGGATGTGCCATGAACGATGTCAGACCACCACTCAAGAACACAGTAATATTTAATCTCAGGTGAGGAGAAATGTTGGATGAGTACATCCATGCAAAAATAGATATTGAAAATACCAGGCTGGGCGAATAAACCAAGGTAATAAGAGACAGATAGAGAGAAGGAGGGATGAATGAAGATTTACGGGGGAACTGATATTGTGGAAAGAGCAGAAGAGGTAAGAGAGACATCAACAACTCCACATCTTTGGAAAGGATGTGATTACGGGAAGAACAGACCCCACCATCGAGCAGACCCTGACTGAATGTGCAGTGAAGGCGGTTCTCTTTTACCTGGGACGCGTCGTGGGGGAACGCGGCGTCGAAAGCAAACATCTTGGGCGGGACCTGACTGGCACCGCCCCGTTTCTGCTGGGAGTTCTGCGGGCCATTGGCGGTCGGGTCCATTATGGTGATCTGCTTCTTGCGCGGGTCCACCTTCAGGAAGGAGCTCGACCCGGAGGCGTCTCCCGGCTGAGCCGGGCAAACCCGCAGCATCACTTTGACCTGAAGGGGGACAAGGACGGAGGAGATTGCTGACTCAGTTGGGTGGAAACACACACACATGCGGCAAGGGGGTGCGGCAAGAGCCACTCTGGATCAAATTAAAAATTTTGCCTAACTGCCACATCTTAATGCACAACCACGACCCTTTTTTGACATTTTCTCACCTCAGTTACTGCCCACTTACCGTACCTAAATGTACACAGACGTGGTAAGAAATTTCAGCTTCAACTTCTTCCCTTTTTTTCTATAGTTGCCCGTAACATCATTCGCTGAGTTTAAGAGCTATGCATATTCTGAACACAAAGAGTGGGAGCATTTCTCTTTTGAAGATTCAATCATCACTTCTGCCTGCCTTTACAGTACCTAATTTATATTATTACAAATGACATTGCACAGAGAGCAGAGGATATCTTGTATTTCCTTGGGATGCCATATAGAGAGATTTAAAACCAGTTTTTTAAGTGAATAACATACAATAGATAATCCCTGTCAGAATTTCCATTAATTCATGCTTTAGGCTTGCACTACACCTCAGGTGAAAATTAATGCCACAGCTGGTACATTAAAACCTTCTAATTTCCCAATTTGACCAACATCGTTCAGTTGTAATATATATCAGGGTATATGCATAACTGCTTGGTATTTAGCTGTCTAAATTATTATTAGATGCCTCCTAAACAAACGTTTGACTGCAAAACTTTATTTACAGTGGCCATACTGTGTTCCTACACTAGAAGCATCCATTTCTGTAGCCAGCCCAGGTCACTGAATACAGTATTATTATCTTAAGTCTACAGTCAGTAACACAGGATGCATGCCTCTTTGCACCAAAAAATCAGCTCCTCTTCTCTCTACTTACTTAAGAAAGGACATGGCAAGTAATTTTCAAGTATAATGGTAACTGTGTTCTTTTAAGTATCCATTTAAATGACAGCAAAACAGGAAAAGGGCATTTTGGTCCTCTTCGTATATAATCTTACCCAAGAATAGGCATTAGCATTCACATTGACTTGGACAACCCCCTGACCTGTCTCATACACCTCTATTTAACTGGTATCAATCAATGCCTAATTAGACATAGATGAAGGTAATTTTAAATGCCTAAGGTTTGTAATACAACAGCTCAGACACAGACTAGAATTACAGGTCACTGCTCAGGTACAATTGATAATCAGAAAAAAATGTAAAGACAAATATACCCAGACAAATATACTCAGTCACAGGCTTGTGAGATTTACTTGACAATTTTCTCAACTTTAATACAAAAACCTGTTATAGTGATAGTGAAAATTAGCCAGGATACACTTTCTCTGCATTCAAAACAATGGTGTTTGCTACTCAATCGGATTTAGCATCATGATAAGCTTATAAATAAATCACATTGTGTCTTCAGTTGAGATGCATGGCGGGATTCAAATAAATCAAGCTTCTCCTTGAACTACAGATAACTGCTGGACTACAGAGAACATGTCTGCTTCTGAAAAAAGACTGAAGATGAAAGGGCTGTCAGTCAGGGACACAGGAAGTTACAGCATATCTGACGGGCATCAGTAATGGAAAATCCTACAGCATTGACATATGGACTTTTTCTTATGTAGGTGGTGGAATTTATAGATCCAAAGCAGACACGTATCTGATACAGCAGGGGCCACATGTATAAACAGTGCTGAGCAGAAAAATGCCCTCAGAAAGCCGCATAAGCGGGTTTCCACGCAGAAATTCAGATGGACACCATACGTACGCAATGTTTGGAGTTTGTGTGATATGGCAATACCGTCACAGAAAGGTAGAAAATTCAAAACCTTTTTTAAGCAGATTTCCAACTTTCACCCTCAGTGTTCTTCTACACCTTTTTTTACTCATCAGATCTTCATCAGAGACCAAGAGCACTGTGGGCTGGACTCATTCTTTGTCCTTAGCTTTGACTCATGAATTAATTGTTTTTATTTACAAAAACAGTATGGCAAGTTCATTACAGTGAGTGTTGGTCTCACCAAACTGTTTGTGAAGAATAAAATTTTTGAAATTGCAATAACAATTTAATTATGAGTCAAGCGCAGATGTTGATCATATCCTTGTGTCTTTGACAGAGAAACTACTGCACTGAACTCACTCCTGACATCCTTAATGTAACCACTCTACCACCCAGTTGTGAGACGTGTTAGTTGTTAACTGGGAAATGGTTAAGCTCTAGCCTCTGAGTTTATTCCAGGTATTCCCTACCTTGATACTTACCAGTAACTCGTGTGGTCACACACACACACACACACACACACACACACACACACACACACACACACACAGAGGCTCATCTTACTGTCTCCAACTGCACTTCCTGTATTTCACACAATCATCACGTCCAACTGCACTTCCTGTTGCACCCCACTGATAGCATTACTGACTGTTCTTCCAGTCTACTGTCTACAGTGCAGTCCAAAAGTATTTGGACAGTGACACATTTTTTGTTGTTATACCTCTGTACTCTGGATTTGAAATGGAACAGTGACTATGAGGTTAAAATGCAGACTCTGGCTGTGACCCAACAACATCAAAAAACTGTTGATATCTTATTTTCAAGTACTCTTACAAGTGATACTATAACCTCTCTGCATTTGAATGGATCTCTATGGGAATTGGTGAGGACTAGATTAAGCCGTAAATTACCCTGGAACAGTATGGAATACATGGTTAACTAAATGGCTTTAAGTCATCAAGGGTCTGAGGTATCAAATGAGCCTCCAACCATCACTCTGCTGCCAGATATGCTCATGACTTATTTTTCCATAGAGTTCAATCAGAAAATGAGTCAAGAGAAACAAGCCTAAAAGTGATCCATCCAGATCTACTGCATATCTGGCAGCAGAGTGATAGTTTGAGGCTCGTTTGATACCTCAAACCCTTGATGACTTGTAGCACTTTGTGCCAAAGTAGGGGAAACTGGCAACAATCCCCACCAATGTTTAGCACCCACTGGGTGATGCATGGCAGCCATTTTTTTGGACATAACGCTTGTCAAATGTGAGCTGATGCAGGGAGGCAAGGTGTAAATAAGCCCATTAAATTGGGGGAGGTATAATGTGGCCAAAAACCTGAGGTACTAAGGACACCGTGAGTAATTTGTAAAAGGTTGAGGATCTCGAGAGCTTTCCTCTTGTCTGAGCCTGTTAGCCTTATGACACTGGACAACTAACACTAAATCTCTGAAACCTAATGACATAAAATCAATGCAACAAACTACACACAGACCAAATCCAATCGTGCTTCCACTTATAAGAATCCCTCCTTGTTCTAGTGTTGACTCTAGCTAGACCAGCTCCCGTCGAAGGACATCGGCCGTCAATTTCTGTCTCACCGAATGGACAACATCTGTGTGAATAATGAATAATAAGAGGTGAGAGACTGGCCTAGATTCGGTCATCATTTCCCCATAACTTTTATTCATGATTGAACACATATCATTTGGTGAGTGAGGGCCTCCTAACAGCTTTACAGTTCCATTCACCATGCACCAGCATTTAATATTTCCAAAATGGCAGTACTGTTCTCTGGGAGAGAGCAGTACTGTTCTCTGTATGCTCAGAGTTCTTCACTGAGCATACAGTATCTTTCGCTCCAGAGCAGCGATGCAGTGACTTTTCATCTGGGGACGAGCATCTCGGCTTTGTGTCTTTATGATCTTAGAGAGGGGAGAACGCGTCTCTGTAGTGCATGACTGGCATCTCCCTCATTTCTCCAGAGGAGAAACGCAGGCAAAATTGGCCAATTTCACTCTCGTAATAGCATGTTTGAGCGTCTAACGGTATTGCACACTGACAGAACAGAGAGACCTTTCCTCTCACTGTGGCTCCGATTTATTTTTTCTTCATTTCTCATTATCTAGTACAAAAACAAGCGAGATTGAGCTAGATGAATTATTACAATACACACATATAGTATGTTTCTATTTCACATTTTAACAAACCACAAATTTTACAATCCTTTTCCATCAATTCATAACTGTTCATATCTGTTCGTCACCCAGTTCACAGCCATCTAACATACCATTCTGTGTCCCCAGTGTCTACCTTTAGCTACATACATACATGCATTGTTATAGACAAATATTCAGAGGATGTGGGCAGTTAGTTTCAATATTTTCTATGAGATTTAAACACACATACTGCAAGCTTACAGAGACAAAGGCCCCCAGCTGAATCACTTTGTGGTTAAAAGGGCCAGGGTTCATCTGAAAGCAGCGGTTTTAGACGGGGCAAAGCACGCATAAATCTCCGCTGTCTGCTAGCCCCACCTCTTATCATGTGCTGAGGAATAATGGGGTGTCTGGCACTTGGCATTGACCCCGTAAAAAGCCTCATCTCTGTGGCAAGTACTCCCAGAGAGGCCGTGATCCTAACGCATCGTTCATCGCAGATATCTGTATCATCTCTGTATCGTCTCAACGTATCATAAGTACGTCTGTAAGCCCAGTCCTCAGCCATTCCCGCACCTCCAGCTGTGTGCAAAACAATTAACACCCACCACAGCACCGTAATCTCATTGCTGTATTACCATGCGCAGCCACGCTGATTGGCAGCAAAACCGACTGAGGATGTCATCAATGCCGAGATAAAACGAATGGTGCTTTGGTCATGAGCGAGAATGAAAATAATTCAGTAGAGATTTCCAGCGTCCTCGCGCACTTCCAAGCTGAAACATACCCTGCAGGTGTAATGTTGGAATCTTTCACCAGAGGTAAATATAGCATATTCTGCAGTGAGGAGATATGCCTGCAGCATGACTGTCCTTTTTAAAAAGGTATGAATGCACCTGTGTATGTATTAAGTAAATGCCATAAATAAATTACAGCTAAAACTCTCTGCAACAGAATATAAAGTATAATGCCAAGTATACTTATCTTAGTTTATAGAAAAAGCAGGTTGAGTAAATTTGTTCTTTTATCATGCCGCAGGAGTGGCAGAAAGGCAAACATTTGCCTAGTGTAGCATTGAAACACTGTGATGGAGGAGGCAGCTTATGGACTCAATATTTGGTCTTCAAATTAATAGCCAAATAGTGGTGTGGCGGCGGATATGGAACTCAATTTTCCATATCGCAGGGAAGCAATGCACCAGGTTCACTTTAGCAACTTCAAATTCCGCAGCACTGGCAATATTACTGTTATGTGACACACAAACACTTAGAGGTCAGGGTATTGAGTAACTCTGAAATCAGTGTACTTTTATGATCTAAAATAGTGGAACAACCTTTTATCTCTATAAATAAATAAACACCTAAATACATGTAAAGTGAAGGCATAACAACAGTGTCAATGTCACTCAGTGGAAGTAAATATTTCATTTTGATGTCATTTGCAGCAGAAAGCATAGCAAAAAACAAACATCGGAGGGCATTAAGATACTCAGGTGAATAATTTACTGTGTTCCTTTCTGAGGACAGTAAAATAAAGATCTCTTCCCTGTCGTTTCCCTCAGCGGATACATGCTTCCACTCTTCCTCTCTAAACCATTTGTATTCTACAAAGTAGAGAAACTGGCAAAGTAATGGTGCCTGCTCACACAACACTTAAGAAGTTGAGTAACTTCACTACACTGAGATATAACATGTAGGGAGGGACATCAAATGCTTGCTTTTACTAGCTTTTGTGCAGGTAAAATGGTGAATGTTGGCAGCAACTGTATTTACTATTGGAATGGCAATGCTCTAGGAAAAATTTCAATTAAATTCAGTATGTATGTAGTGCTTTTAACAGAGACACTGTCACAAAGACCCTTTACAGTGGCAATAAAAAAGAAAATTGGCTAAAAATCCAAGCCTGAACCCCCAAAAAGCAAACAATTGAGATTTAAAAAAAAAAAAAAAAAAACGCCTTGAGAAGAAAAACCCCCCAATGGAAACAAATATCAGGAGGAACCCAGGTATAGAGGGGGAGCCCATCCTCCGCTGGCCAGCCCGGTGTAATAGTTAAGCTAGTATGAATGGTAAGAGATATGCAGAGCAAACAATAAAATTGGTTGGGCAGGTTACAGTCAGAGGTAGATAAATTAACGCATAAAATAAGCAGTCCAAGCAGAGAGATGTGTAGTAATATGCAATTAAGATGGGGTGATGCATCTAGGCCTCCACATTGCATCATGGCGTGGGCTTGAACCAGGGCCTTGAAATTTAATTTGTATGTGCAAGCATATGTTGCAATATATTAAATGTTTTTAAGCAATGTGTTTTTTTCTATTTTACTATAAGTACAAAGTAAAGATTGTGTTATAAAGGCAGTAATAATTTTATGGTGGGATTCACTGAGTATGTATTGTAGGGTCAAGGTCACCCGGACAGTAAACATAGTGCTGCAATAGTTTAGAAGGTAAGAAAAGGATTGGTTAAACCTTTATTTTATTTGAAGCGAGTACTCATTTTTATTTAGCGAGCTATGTGGCTGGTTTTCTTCTAAAATAACACATTTTTATTTATACACGGTTCATATTATTATTTTTAAGTCATGTGATAGGTTCAAACAAATGGGTGATGAGCACTATGTTGTAACTCCACCCATTATGCGATTCATGGCGCCTCAGCCTTCCATCTATATCTCCAGATGACATTGTCATGGTTCGTGGGTTTTTTTTTTTTTTCTGCTGTGATTCTCGTCCTGTTTTTCCCACGTTCCGGTCTGGGGTTTTGCTTTCCCGTGCTCGTTATTCTTTTCACCTGTGCTTCTACCTGCGGGATATTTAAGTTTCTTACTTCTGCTTCCCCGGTGCTTTTTTGTCATTAATTTGTACATTGAGCCAGGTATAGCCAGGTTTAAGCGACCTTGTGATAGTAACTTGCTTATGTTCACGAGGGACTTGCTTTTAGCTTCTTCAGGTATAGGATTGTGTTTCTGCCTGTTAGCGTTCTGCGCTATTTATTTCCGTGCTGTTCTCTACGAGACAGTGTTTTCTTTTGGTGGTTTTATTTTGTTTCACATTCCATCAGACGTTGTGGAGTTACAGTCCATTCCGAGGGTGTTTTCTTTGTGTTTTCTAGTCTCCTATTTTGGCTCTAGTATTGAGTTCGGGAGATTTAGATTTGTGTTTCACTCGTTGTATTCGAGTTCACCCTATTTTCGTGGGTAGATTTAGTTTGGCTGTTTAGCTGTCAGGAATTAGTTCCCGTTTTTCTTTTCGTCTGTTCGTGTTATATCTCCCTCATTGGTCCTCACCTATGTGGGTGTCTGATCTCCCTCACCTCTGCGTTTGAATATCCGCTACTAAATCCATCACAGTCATGTAATGCTGATGATTCTATTACAGCGATCCCCATAAATAAGTCACCACACTCCCTATGCGGAAGTCTGTTAGCACAATCTACTTTTTTCTCCACTGTACAAAGCCTGGGGCCTGCCACTGGCTACAGCTTCAAGGGGGCTCAGACCCAGGATGAATCTTTACATGAATCAAACAAATTAATCAATTTCTGCTCCAGCTGCAAATATGTGTAGGCGTAATGGGGGGAAAGGCTTTATTATTAATGACCAAATTATTAGTGAACCACAATGTATTTGAAATAAAAAATTATTTAACAAGTCATTCTTATCGCTATTAATGAATTATTAACATGTTATTACTACATGAATGAATGTAATAAAAAGTAATGTAATGAAAGGAACGCTGCCACAGCTGCCACCCCGTCACATCAGTGCTTGTATTCATTCGGTCGTTAGTGAAAGCGGTGCACACGAAAAAGGTGCCGTTATTGTAAAAGGTAGGACTTCAGCCTCCTGAGCCACGGCATTCTGTCATCTCCAGTCCATTACCGCGGTTCACTTAAATCTCTTACTTAGTCTCGATAGGGAGTTTCTTTTAATCTATAATATGTCACAAACTGATAACGTCTCTCTCTCCCCCCGATTTCAGGGAACTTTCCATGTAATTGCAGTGAAACCTAATTACGGAGGGCACTCCCTAGACAGAAGGAAAGGTTGTTTTTATAATGAACCATGGATGTTCAGGAATGGGTGGATGGCGGTCAGGAGAAGGTCGTCGCTGTACCTGAACGAAGACTAAGTACTCATCGCCAAAGACATAAAGACAAACAAAATTCCGTCTCTAAAAGCCCCTCCCCCGAAGCACTTTCGCTGACTGATCCGCTCACAAGCGCCCGTGTTCAAAACCCTGTCCTCCATCGATGACGCAACATTCGGTTCCTTTTAATTCAGTTTGGTGGGCTTCATTGTGTTTTTTCATGTCTACTGAACTGTCACATATTATATCTTCAGGAACATCATACATTTTTAGTATCATTGACTCATGTCTGAAACCCTAATTAAGCTGGATGCTTGGTGCCATTTTTTGCAGTGCCTTCGTTTTGCCCTAAGCTTGCTTTGTTCGGTGTGACAGGAGTTTTCATAAGGTTGTTTATTTTGTGTGTCAATTGTGTTTCATCATCGGGTTTCTACGGAAACATTTAAATTCTCTTCAAGTTCCTCCCAAAATTCTACTATGTCTTGATCCACATACAACAAAACATTCAAACAGGGCAATGTACATTTAACATTATGATGATGATGATATTGATGTTGATGGTGATCATGACAATAATGATGATGAAGATGATGAAGGTAATTATCATAAATCATCATCAACATAATAAATCATGTTTAATTCAAAAGTGAATAATCAAAGGGCTAACCTAAAATATTAAATTTAAAAATAAAAATTATGAAATGACATATCGCATGATCTACAAATCTCAAACAAAAAAACAAAAAAATAAAAAAAAAAGACAAAATGAGACAAAAAACAAAATGACCATTCACCATTTGCCGCAGCCAGCTTCTGCTCTCTTTTTTTATTTCCTTTTTTATACCTTTTTATACACCTTCATTATTTCTATCATTGTTATTATGTGTAAAATGTATAGTTGTACATGCTGTTGTGAGGTTGTTGTGAGGTTACAGCTGCAATCTACGTATATATATATATACCATGGGGGGTGGGCTGGGCTTATATAGAGATATATAGAGATATATAGAGCTTATAGATCGTCATGGATACAGATGCACTCTGAGCTGCGCACTGCTGGCACAATGCCACAAGTGCAGGGCAACACATTGGTCATGAACCCAATGGTAGTTGAGGGGTTCAAGCATACACTACAGGCATGACGTCCTCATCGATCTATATGAGACATGTAACTATTTAGTACAATCCAAATATTGAATACATGCGGTGTTCACAATATTACCAAAGATGAAAGGTGAAAATATTTTTCTCAATTTGCTGAGGAATCCCTGGGACTTTGCGGACTCCATTTTGGGAACCCCTGTCTAAAGTCAACAGTTGCTTTTGAGACAGGAACAAATGCCAAATGAATCCCCAGTTGCCCATTCACGAAACCTTGTAATCAAAGGCCATCGCTGTGCCCAAGTTGAAATGGTGTGTAGTGAAGAGGGAGGCTGCGATTGTGTATGGGCGAGGCGATTTGAAAGGTTAAGGTGTATCCTGGTTGCTATGCTGTGAAACAGACTGACACACACGTACAAATGTGTTCACTTGACAGCGGAGGTAAATGCAAACACTGTGAGAGGGCGAGACCTGTAATATCCTGTCACTCACCCCGTTGTAAGCAAACTGATTGGATCGGGGGGAGGGGTAGAGTTGGCAGCTTTTATGTCTGCTGTTGTTTCTACTGTCCATTTCCCATATTGTCGCGTAAACGAGAGCTGTTCAGTCGTTCAGCCCAGCCAATGAAAATGCTATTAATATTTGGTAAAGGGGTACAGTAGCAAAGCAAATATTGAATTCCAATATTTCAAGCTATCTTTTTTTGGACAATGAGCAGGGATTCCTCTCTGCCTTTTATTTTAGAAAGAGTTATTAAATATTGATTTGGCTCAGAGGACAATTTTTCAAGGTCACCGCCCATGTCGGCCAGGTGATTGATGTGGCTGTCAAGGACCCACAATTCCTCATTGTTGCATGCCTGAATCCTAAAGGACAAGCAAGACTGTCTAAGACTGACTGTTGTTGTTCTACATGTGCGAGTGTGGTAATGGCATTTTTAAAATGGCCGTATTGGACACATTGTAAAAAAATATATGAGAAAGCACGTGTGTTCTCATTTATTTTCTTTAAATACGTTAAGTTTTTTTATTCGGATTTGGAAGCCCAGTCATTTTCATTGTCACCTCCCTCCATCCCTGCAACTTTCTCTGGCAATTTGAGAGGGGGCATGCTAGCGCACACGTTCTCCGCCTCAATGCACGTGTTTCGATGCTAATTTTCACTCTGCAGACTGCCGGCCAAGCTGCTGCAGTTATTGGAAGGGAGTTTGCAGGCATAAGACTGACCAAAGGAGTTGCTGTTGAGTGTTCATTTGGGGTAATATCAGCAGACTAATAATCACCCTGCCTGGGAAACACTGTAGCCAATTAAGCATTGCCCGGTATAGGCCTCCGAGCCACATATGGCTCTGATATGACCCAGTTTGTGTCTATCAGTAGCATAAGGACAACTTCATCAGCTGGATACCCCCTTCAAGAGGCAAAACAATTTGGGCGAAAACATGTTGTGCAAAACTGGATTGAGCTGCTCCAAGTCTCATTAAAACAATCAGTTACATTTTTAACAGACGGAACAGGTTTTTCCCCTCATTTTAAATGCCAAAGGTGCAGATTTGTTGTGCTGTTTTCACACCAAAAGTGTTACTGTCTGAACTTATTTATGCGAAAAGCATCTTTGGAGAAATGTTGTCACTCTTGCTGTTTGTGCACCAAAAATGGTCTCCTATTTAATTAATAGGCCTACTCCATTTTTGACTGGAGGTCATTTGCTGATCATGAATCATTAACCAGCAAAAAAGTACTCACAATTATTTAAACCCTTTCTGGGAAAATACCCTACAACGCAGACTATTATTTTGTGATTGTGTTTTTAAAACCTCATCTAAGCAGGTGGTCATTTTCAGTAATTCTGAGTATCGCCTTCGTTTCTGGAATGACGTTAGCAATATGCAAATGAGGGGCGGAGCTGAATCTCACTCCTTTTCCGATTGCCATTCCAACCTGCCTTTAACCCTGCCTCTGCGAATCAGAGAAACCTAAAACTGACCAGAGTTCATGTCTCGCATCCCCTACAGAAATGTTTATGAAAAAGTATATCATGTCAGATGTGCCCCTTTTGCAAGAGTGCAGAGAGAGCGATTGAATGGAATGAGAGATATGCAGTTTTTTTCTGGCAAGGCTGTCGAAGATGAGTATCAGCTATCAACAGGCCGGGTCTTTTCCAAGCCCAAAGACAGTCCCAAAACAATTAACCTGGGAAATATGATAATGATTGCTTTTGTGTGTGTTTCTGAGGGGGGGGGGTTATCAGTATATACATTTACGATTTCAAAGAAGAGAAATCGGTAGCACAGAGCAGAGACAGTCCTGACATGAATCTGTCTGTATGTCTGTCTGTCTGTCTGCCTGCCTGCATGCCAGTTTGTCATTCCCTCATCTTTTCGCAGCTCAATCCCTGACACTGCCCTATTTGAATAATTGAGCCAGAACACCACACTCCCCCACTTAAGAAAATAAAAAAACCTACAATCAAGTCGAAATGGCTTCAGGTCACCAACAGAGTATAATGTTCAGTGTTACTCTAATTGTAACAGAGTTTGCATGTGTCCAAAAGGGATCAAATGTACTCTATCAGAGTTGATTTAACACTGAAAACTTTACTCTGAAGTGTCTAACATTGTTACTCTTTACTGTAATGTAACTGTCTAATATGCTGGTACAGAACAGGATGGCACATCATACAAGCACACTACGTCTGTCTGACCCATGTCACACCTGTTAATGCATGGTAAATCCCTGCCACCTCATTAGTGGGTATCAAATCAGTGCAGTAACAATGCCATTTTTCTAATGCTGTTGGAGAACAGATTGTGCTTATAGTAACATGCATGCATGTCAAGTCTTTTATTCTTTAAATGTTAATCCAGCATTAATACGCTGCCTTCCAATAACACGGGGAACAAGATCCCATCTCTGAGATATCTGTGGTCTCTCTTTCCCACCTTCCCCAGTCTATGGTGAGCTGCATTAATCTGTGCAAGATTTGTGTCGATATCGGGTTCCCAACCTTCTCCTGAGCAGGCCTAATCTGAAGCCAGCAGCATCTGCGCACGTTGTTATCAATCCATCGGTGCATTCGGCCCATCTGCGCACGTCCTGTGCCAATGCTGTCTGATCTTCTGCCAGAAAAATACCTTTGTTTTTTGTTTTTTTCTTCTCTTCATTACCTGCTACCGTCCTGCCGCCATGGAAAAATTACATTTCAAGTCCAAACATATGGGTGAAACGGTCGAGGGGAAGGGCTTAGACCGGCGGGGGTTACCACACCACCGAGAGAATGTAAAACTAGTGTTATGCAAAGGGCCTAGATCGGACCTGAGACATAAAGCAGTACACCGGGTTCGCTCATCGTCCAGTTATAACGCACCGCAGGTTAAACAAAGGACAGAGAAGAGCTGGGAGAGTGACAGAAAGGTGTTGGATTGTGGTCAGACACATCCTTGTCATCAGCATTGTCTATCATTGCCTGGTGGTTTTGTGGCAGGGAGTAGCTTTTAAAGAACCCCGTTCTGCACTATTTTATGTTTTCCCCTATAAAATTTAAGTTTCTAGAACTGAAAAGTAACCACACATATGAAGTTCCATACTTGGGGTTGTCGGTTGGTTCATCCTGCTTAGCACAGGTTTGGGGTATAGCGACTCGTCCCATTGCCCTGTACCGAATCCTGCCATTGCTAGCCATGGCCAGGAGAGCAGTGCATAATTAGCCGTAGCATCAGCAATTATTATTCTGTTCGCTTTCGTATGCTGCAGGGGCAGAAGCAAGGCTTTGTAGACATACGCTTGCATTCTAAGCAGGCTGGAAACAGCGGAATGGAGGATATAAGTTAAAAAAAAGAAAATTATCTCAGCCAAATCAAATTGGCGGTGGCACGGCTGCCTTTCTGCGCCATATTTCTTTTTGTTCCCTGTCGTTTATTTTCAGCCAACAAGCTCCCAGAAAAGGACTTTTCTTTAACAAAAAGTAATTATGTGGCCGATCAATAGAGGTATGCGTGCACACACGCACATACACACACGTACACGCAAGCAGACCTCGGGTTCTGGCACTGGTTGGTGAGTGCATTTCATCAAGTCCTGCCAGATAATGAAGAAGGTGACAAACGACAGTCCGTGGCGGCGGCGGTGGCGGTACGCTGGCCCTCTGGGTCCATCGCGGGGGCTGTTACTGATGCTTTAACTAGCCGAAGGACACGGCCGGGGCTCAGAGGCTTTTTTTTTTAACCCGCAAACTCTTCCCCACCAGTGCTCCTCATTAGGCACCTCTTTGCACCCACACTGACATGCCCCTGTTCCTCTTGATACCTCCAGGATCAACGGTTTGGAAACTGAGGGCAGGATCATGGGGCCAAAGTGTAATCACGGGGACTATACGCCAAGCAGAGGGACATAACCACATTTTTGATTCTGTACTTTAGCGTGAGATGAAAAACTCAAAAAGTCCAATTTTGATATGTATGATTCATGTATCTGAAGCATAGATCCGGTCACATATGCTTTATTCTGACTGAATTCCCTAAATAAATGAAAATGTTTGTCTATATTCTTTCTCCCTCAACATTTTTTATTATGCCAAAATATATACGTATGCTGTGGATGATTTACTTGTGCTATAGGCTACAACCTTGTTGTCTTCTTGCATTGCTGTTTCTTGTCTGGTTGGTATATTTTGGCAAAGCTTTTTGTTTGCACAGCGGCGAAGCAACAAAAGCATTTTCTGTGCTAGAGGCTGCTCAATTATGTAGCTGTCTTCTGGATTCAGGATGAGGAGATTTATATCCACGACTCTTCATCTGATCCAGAAAGCATTAATTCTATAGTTAAGTGTTGCCGTGTGTCCAAATGTGTGTGTGCGTGTGTGTTTTATGGTGTTGTACTGGTAGTAGTATAGCTAGCTAGCCACAGAAAGGCTAGCTAGGTTGTGTTATATTGTCACAGAGTTTTATAGTGTTCAAGATCTTAAGCTTAATTCATACATAGTTAGCTAGCTACCTATTAGGTATTAGCTTTTAGCTAATCTAAACCTGAAAAAGTATGGAGAGTCTCTGGAAAAAAGTCCCTGTCTGAGGTGACTTGGATTTTTATACCATAAGTAATGACAATGGTGGTGAGCGATCTTCCGCGGCTGAAGACCACCGTAACATTACTCGGAATTTATACTAGACTGTAGTAGAAGCCTCCATGTGTGGCCTAGCCATTCATTATGTTGGGTGCACCAGCATAGCTAATGAAACATAAACAAATGACATGGCAGCTAGTTGTCCCATATAGTAATCCATGGCCTGGTGTATGTTTATGTCGTAGATAGTTGTAGTAATTCATAAATAAAAAGTTTGCATGTTCTTACACATTGTTAGTCTAACTAGTTGGTAATAAATTACCTTTTATGACCAGAACGGGGCTGTGGTGGACATTTTTGGCACTGGAGACTGAACTGAGACAAAGACATTGATTATCTCAGGGTCATTCCCCTCTAATTGCCTTCTCATAAGAAGGAACTTCTTCAATTACTGGGGATTGTGTATTCACTGTCCATAATTTACATATGAATTATGAAAATAAATTCATGTAACTACTTAGTGCAGATAGTCTATTTTTTCTCGCCTGCGAGACAGTTTTACGCAACTGAGACACGCGTTGCTCCTGCAGCCAAACTATTAGTGGAAAACCCAAACGCGGTATTTTAACTTTATTGGTAGACGATTCGCGACGATTTCTGGCCAATGCGTAGTTTCTAAGTGTCACTATCTTTCCGTAGCAAGTCCATTTAACAAGCACTCCCCACCCAGCCTATACCTACCCATGCGTGACATAGTGGGCAATAGCGTCTATGTTGGGAGTTCATAAATATATGTATTCATCATATAATATCAGAATTCCGTCCAGCAACCAGATAAACCCACCAATAGCCCGACCGTATGCAAATACAGCGGTGCAAATCGCTGCTCAATCAATACCGACATAAACAAGTGAAATCATACAATGCCATTCTACTATCAATATCTGCTATTAAATATGGAATTCGTGTGCAATCCTCCCGTGGATTTAAGCGTAGATATGTCCCTTTCAAGATTCCGTGGTCATTTATTGTCTTGGACAATCCGTTTGAAAAATACACAGCGCATTGGAACACTATTAGACAAACGAAACTATCTCTGCGTAACCCCCCCTCCCTGATAGCACTGCTGTGACGCTTTCAATTTTATTCTGGTTTGATCGACAATTGTTTTATCCAATAGAAGGCACGACAAGCTTCCCAAAAGTTATTTACATGTGTAATTGAAAGCTTGGATTAACTATTTAAGGGCGAGCGTAACTGCAATACTTGTTATATCACGACAACTTTACGCGGGCATGCGCTGATGACGCATTTGGTTTGACGCGTTTGGTATGACGCAGTTGGTCTTACGCAATAAAACGGCGCGCAACTTTGAAGAGACTTTTTAGTACTTTTCCCCCGAAGTCGGTCAGAAGAGGACAACAACAGAGATTCTTCTAATCCCTGTAGCATAGATTCTGTGGAAGAGGTGCCTATCAATATGGGGAAGATATCCTCCTCGACATGTAAGTATTACTGCTTGTAATATTTTGAGTATATACATTCGTTTTTCCACTGCGTGCTATATTTTTGTATTTGCATCGGTCGTAATAGACCACTGTTAGCCTGCTAATAATGCTGAACATATTTGCAAACACACTTTTTCAGACTCCACCTTGAATAACTACATGTATACGGCAAATTATATAGTACGTTCTTTCCGTTTATTTGTTATTTTCTATTTGGTTTAGCTATCTCATAGCTTAGAATGTATAGCTGACTGTATTCGGTTGATGACTAGCGATAGCTTCTATGTTGTGAGAAAGTAGCGCTTTCGTGACTTAGCTTCGTAGATTGTGTCTATGACCTTCAATATGCACTTATTGTACGTCGCTTTGGATAAACGCGTCTGCCAAATAACTGTAATGTATTGATACTATTGTGTTCGTGACGTTCCCGTAGTGGCTTGTGGTGGCCTGCTTTGTTAGAATTCATAGCATTCACAATGAAATTGCGTATTTTAGCGCTGTTCTGTTTGGTTGCTCAGTCGTAAGTTATAAACTCCTCAAAAAAAGTTCGGAAACGTTATTTCGGTCGATTATTCCTCCCCTTTAATAATACCAATTGGTATTGTATTTTATATCGTTGGAAAGCCTGATTAGTCACCTTTACAACGAGGTACAACTTGTAAGGATCATGCATTCGTGGAATGAGCAACACAGCTAACCGTGTGGGTAGCGGCCCAACAAAATGTGCCAAAATCCCCTGCAATATTCTTCTGTTGGTATTCACTCTCGTTTTGAGTTGCTTGGTGGACTGGATGATTGCACTCTCCCACAGTAATAAGGAAAAAACAACACATATTGGCCATTTTTACACTTTATTCATTTTACACTGTCAGGGACCTCAGTAGCGTGTGGAAGATCCATACGCAGCCACAACAGCTTGGCACCTCCTCCTCATGCTGGTCACCAGCCTGGTCACACACTGCTGTGGGATGGCATCCCATTCCATCCCACTGGCATACACCTGCCAGCACTTGAAGCTCAAAACGAGAGTGAATACCAACAGAAGAATATTGCAGGGCATTTAGGCACATTTTTTTGGCCCGCTACCCACACGGTTAGCTGTGTTGCTCATTCCACGAATGCATGATCCTTACAAGTTGTACCTCGTTGTAAAGGTGACTAATCAGGCTTTCCAACGATATAAAATACAATACCAATTGGTATTATTAAAGGGGAGGAATAATCGACCGAAATAACGTTTCCAAACTTTTTTTGAGGAGTTTATTTTATGCCTCGATTTGCCGTGAAGCTAGAACATTGGTAGTGTTTTCCGATATTATTGTATTGTATTGTAATTTCTTTGTGCATAATGTACTCTATGGGGTATTAGTATATCCATGGGTGATGCTTTTCACTTAGGGAATGGAAAATATGTATTCAAATGTACTGTGTCCAGATGTGTGCAAGATGAATGTAAAATAAATAAATAAAATCAATAAGCAACAGTTGTGAAACACACTACAGAGTAATGCCATCCTAGAGCACGCAACAAAATATAACATAATGTAGCATACAGAAGAAAGTGTTTACTGAAGTACAAGAGTGAATGATTTCATATTTAGCTGTGTGTACCACAGTGTTATAATGCTTCTGCATTATGTAATTTGTTCCTATAACATGCTTGACCCTCCACCTCTGCCACTCCAGCAGTGCCCTCTACTGTTCAGAGTGAAGCCACTGCAGGACCAGATCCTTCCAGCATACTGAAGACCGTGCCATTGATGAGTGCATGTTGCCCACGAAGGCACCGCACAGGATGAAGCAGTATATGAAGGATAATGGTGAAAAAATGGCACACTTGGCATCAAACACTGAACTGAAACTGTGCAATATCAATGTTTTCATCCATTAAGTGATCGTAAGGTAAAATGTATATGCTTTATAAAGGACAAAAGGCTTTTAAATAATTTCTCGGAGAGGTTTTGGGTAGGTTATTGGACACCTAGATATCCACCCCCCTGTACTGATCCAAAATAATTCCCACATGAAAATGATAAAAAGGTGAGTTAAATGAGTCAAAACGGTTGATTTGCACTGAAATGTATGATTAGTTTAAGATTTACAGCTATTCACATTTTAGCCAATTTGGATAGGTTTGGAGACCCTGGGTACATCAGGCTACACTGCTTACATTTCGTGTCATAGATCTTTAGTAGTTCTGTATATCACCCTGCGATTATTGAATGCTTGTGGACAAGGAGTTTATGATCCAGGAAATGTGTAGTTTTACCTGTTTCACTTATGTACCTCTCAGTATTTTGAAGAAATATATATTTTGTAGCATTTTTAGCAAAGTTTTGCTTGCATTTCCGGCACTTTATTTTGACCTTAAATTATGAAAATAAACAAATCTAAGTTTGTACAAAAAATGGTACACCGGTTTTGTTTCATTTAAGCCATTTACCAAGTTTATGTGATGCTCACACCTGGAGTTATAAAGCCTTAAACAGAGTACCCCCATGATTTACCAAATATGCCATCTGCACTAAGGGGTTACAGCATCATAATAAATGGTACACATGTTCTATATCTATGGGTACACAGTCTTCTTTCATTTAAGCCATTATTGGCCATTATTGGTGTTATAAAACTTTTAACAAAACGGTACAAAACAGATGAAAATGGGCAAAATTAAGCCTCTGCACAAAAGCGTTAAAAACAGACATTACAACGGGATTCGTTAAGCAACACTCTTCAGCATATTATGAAACACGTAATGAGTAACAAGTTAGACTATGTCAGCTTCACGGTCCTTCAGGGGATCAGTTGGTCAAAGGAGATGAATTCGGAAGAACTCTACCTTGCCCAGTCCGGGGGTGTCTTTGACTTTGTTCACAGCGCGGAGCAGGCAGGGTGGGGCCGGGGGGGGCGAGGTCTGCAGAATCCCGCTGAAGTTGGTGGGGAAGAGGGGTGGGTCACATGCCAGGGGGGGAGCAGGGCGCTGCTTCTTCTTCTTGGAGGACAGGTTCAGTTTCTGGGCAGCTCTGTTGGAGGGCACAGACCAAACAAGACGTGATTGAGTCAGTCAGTTGAGATGGGGATAGCGGCACAACCAATTACTGTGCAAAGAGCAGCCAAGCTGGCTGCCTCATCTTATTAACCCTACCTTTTCAATGTTGACCTTTTCGTACAATTTCTGTGCAAAAATTTGACTGAATTCGATCAACATTTGTCCGTAACTACGTATGACTGACAAATGAATGCAAGCATTCATTTTTCTTCAAAAACACATTTTGACAAGTTTTGATGATAGCTGAACTCCAAAATGTGTTTGTGAAGAAAGAATTAATGCTTGCATTCATTTGTCATTTGTTACGGAAAAATGTTGATTGAATCCAGGCCAATGTTCGCACAGTTAATGCTTGCATTTATTTTTCAGTCAAATTTAAGACGCGTGTAAATTGAATCAAGGCCACTGGGATTCCAGTTATCATTTCATAACAATTCCAGTAAATCTGTCAAGAACATTCCAGGTTAGATTGACATTTGGCTGCGTGATAATGTTGTGACTAAGGTATTCCCCAAACATTTCAAGTTCAAATGAACAGCCATTTCTTTTAGATTTATTCCAAGCTTTCGATAAAACATGACATATTACTTGATAAACTATCCAAATATGGTTTTCATGAACTTACATACAAATGCTTACTAAATTATATATATGACAGAGAACAGTATGTTTATGTCAATGGCTGGGCTTCACTAAGATCTAGAATGACTTGCGGTGTTCCCCAAGGATCCATACTTGGACCTTTGTTGTTTCTGGTTTACATCAATGACCTTGCTGCTGCATCTTCTAATGTACTTCCTTTACTTTTTGCTGATGATACCAATCTGATTCTATCACACAATAACTTTAATTATCTTATATCAGAAGCAAACAAGGGCATGGAAAAGATTGCAAAATGGTTTCAGTTTAATAAATTGTCCGTAAATATACAAAAAATATAACTTCTTGATATTCACTGGAAAGAACAAGAAATATTGTAGTAATAGTGCCAAACTTTTAATCAATGGGAATTAACTCCTTCAGGTCTCATCTACCAAATATCTGTTGAGTTCTGATTGATGAAAAAATGTATTGGAAAAATCACATTCATCTTGTCTGTAATAAAATAATGAAATCAATTGGTATCATCAAAAAAATATCTAGGCTGGTTAATCAATCATGTCTCTTTACACTTTATTACAGTTTATTTTACCCATATCTTCTTTATGGACATATTGTATGGGCAAGTACATAATGTCTCCAGTCTTAACAGCATTCACATTATACAAAATAAATTGTTAGGTTGGTTACATTTTCGAACAGATTTGAACCATTTGCTCCTTTATTTAATAAGCTTAAAATACTCTCAATATTTGACATTAACACACTTCAAATATGCACTTTTATCTATAAATACATATACATCCCAAACTCTCTCCCCACACCCTGTAAGATATACTTTCAGTTAAATTTCAATATACACACATATACTACAAGACATTCAGATTACCTTCACCCTCTATATTGTCGCACTACTAATAATCAGTTTTCAGTTAGATACATACTGGATCTATACTGTGGAACACCTATACCACTATTGCCAAACAATCATCATCTCTTAACATCTAAGCTTGGGATCTCCCTGCTGAATCAAATATAGACATAGCCCACATAACCTGTTCTGACATAGCAAGTATTTGCTATATTACATATACACACACACCCCACGCAGACATACTCAAATCATACATATATTTAATCATTTACACCGTTCTTCCTATGCTATGTTTTAATATGTCTATTGCCTTTATTATTATCACTATCACTATTCATTTCATTATTATTATTATTATTATTATTATTTTTATGTTTTGCTTTATGTTTTATCTTTGTTTGTTTTGTTTTGTGTTTCTTATTTAATTGTAGGTTTTGTTGTAATTGTTGTAAATATTAGTGTAATTTCATAGGTAGGAGACCTCGTATAAGCCGCCTAGGGTTTCTTGTCTCTACCTGCTAATTTCCTTTCATTTGTTCATTTGAAATTTTTGCAAATAAAGAAAAAGAAAACAATTCTTATTTTTGGAATTGCCACCTCTTCATACAAGTCCTATCCTTGCCTTTTTTACCCTAAAGCAGGACTAGAATTACTTACTCTTGAAATCTGAATGATGACTGGATTTTCCAAACACATATGATTCCCCACTGATCAATGGTCTCTGATTTAAACTTTATTTTAGGGGTAAGATTGTACATTAGTAGTGCATTAGATAATAAACCACTTGTAGGAGGCTAAATGGTGACTCCAGCTGTTTTAAACACTGCCTTTAATTACACTCACTGAACACTGACGCACTCCCTTGAATGCATAGACATAATATCCTAGGTCTAGATAATGGAAGAATCTTTGACTGTGCATTTTACGACAAAATCCAGCTGGTTTCCAGAAGATCCGGGCGTGCTATTGCTTTTCATTCGCATTCCCAGCTCCACAAAGCGCTGAACTGTCATCGAAAATCTGTGAGTTGCTTTTTTAAGTCATTAATTGAAATGGAATCGGATGCCAAATGTCCTGAGGACATTGGACATATGGAGTGTCTGAGTAGGATCGCTGTTCTTGTTGTGCGGTTGTAAAGCTTCTTATTGATGGAACCTTCAGCTTGGGGCTGTGTACACAAACATGAAGAGGAGGAGGTGCATAATAGCTCTGCGCAGGCTGACACACCACTGTAACAAAGTATACAACGACAAAGATGTATCCCACTCTGATCGGCAGCCATTTTTTAAATGTATTTTATCAACACAGTGTGAAATTTAAATTTACTCTCCCCAAGTTAGCAAACTGAAAGGAAACAAGATGGGTGAATTAAATGACTGTACTCATAAATAGGGATCTACTGTACAAGGGGGAGCACTGCAAATCCCGCAAATGCCTGCGCACCATGTAGCAAAATATTATTATTCAAATGGGTTTAATAAGAGCAACTGGATAAAGGATAAATGAGTGTGACTGTTTACATTGGGGGTTCTTAAACTAGAGATATTCAAGACAGTGCTGTTTTGCTCACACTTTTTCAAATTGGAAACAAATAAATACATCTACACACAAATTGGCTGCACACTTCTGTTAAAAGGTGATTGGTTTATATTCAGCAATTATATCTTAGATTCATCAGATCTATTCTTCCTCTTACATATGTAATTAAATGAGTAAAAGAGTAAATAATCAACCAATAACCCAAGTCTGGCCTTCCACAGTGACATCAACAGCTAATGGAACCAGAGTGGAAAACAGAAGGTTCTATATTTTAATACCAGCTTAAAATAGTCCCGTCCTAACGAAAGGGCGTGGTAATGTTTCTGAAAGCTATAGAAATAGAAGTGTCAACTGCAGCATTGTACACTGTAACATCGCTGAGCCTTATCACTCTGATGTAAGAGGTAGTGTGTGTGAGTGTGAGTGTGAGTGTGCGTGCGCGTGCGTGTGTGTGTGTGTGTGTGCATGCATGCGTGTGTGTGTGTGCACACAACTGCACAGTATGCTATATAATTATACGGATACTAATTTATTTTGAATGTGGTTTTTTTCAGAAACCTAATTATTGAAGGTTTTGGCATTGTGAATATGCTGTGTGGGCAGTAGGAACAGGAAATGGGCATTTTACTTGCTAAAACAGAAATGCAGTCACCTTATCCAGCAACCTTACAATGTCCTCCTTTGTCAGCAGCTACAGCGATAAAACATGTTAATGCATACTTGGAAGAAAGTTATGGGAAGAATGGATTGATTACCGTTTGTAATCAAAATACACAAATGCACAAGAGCATTTGCAAGAGTATAACAGAAATTAAGACTTTTCCACTGGCAGTAAAGGACATCTGTTACTTGCTAGTTTGCTTGTTACTGCCTTTATCCTCTGACATGAGCTTTTCCCACAGGACTTGCCATTTTTTATGTGCCATTTCAGCTAATTTACTAACTACTATGTAAATTACTAAGTAGAGGTTATTTTGTTTTATGGATGCAGCTCGCTAGCAAGCTTAGAGCGCATGCCAAAATCTGACATCAGCACTTGTAACAGAGGTTTAGCTAAGCATGTTCAGTGGTGCATGTGTCAGGGCTGCTTGCTTAACTCACGAGCTTGCTAGGCTCTTAGCTAATATGAATTGGTAGGACATATTTAAACATTGGCTCATACTAACAGTAATTAATTTAAGTCTACCTAAAAGGAGGGTCTGTGTAATGCAGGTTTTTAATGTGTGCATCTTTATTCACATGGCAAGTAGGTATGATATGGTGTAAGCAGAATAAATCGCTCATCCTGAGCTGTGATGTTGTATGAAAATGAACCACTTCTGGGTAGTTAACCGGCTGTGCCTCGGATGCTGAATCGCCCCTTTCGTACTTTATTTTCATATGATGCCAAGGTTATTCCAAAGACTTTTACGAACCTGGTTACAAAAATTCACCACTCCTGCCTCACCAATCACTCTTTTTTTCTTTACACTGCCAATCTTTTCCAGAGTCTAAGTCTAGAAAAACACCCCTTGGATCTTGTTTCATGTAGTAATTAAAGTAGTTTTTTTTTAAAGTGCACCTTTTACTTGACGCTGACTGAACGGAGCTATATATAGATACACAAGCGTGTGGGTACATGACAAAGAAGGGATGTCTTACACTGACATGTTAGTCCTCTGAGACATTTTGACATTGACCAAAATCTGGATTCTTCTCTAACAATCAAACAGAAGAAATCACAGATTGCTCTAAAATGCCTTAACTTAATTGGTTTCACACATGGATATCCCTGAAACCATCTGCATGTACAAAAATGTAAAAACAGGAATAATTCACATTAAAATACATGTATTATATATAAAAATATAGGTACATATTACAGGAAGCAGGTGTTACTTTGCAGAGGAATTAATGAGATTTCTCAACAAAATCTTATAAAAGGAAATGAGGATTCTCAGACCAAAACAATAATTCTGCTCTTTTTGTCTCTTTCTCTTTTTGTCTCACAATCTAGGCATACAGAAACTCACACACATTTATAGAGACAGAGACACACAGGAAGGGGGGGGGGGTCTATAAGATACCTTTATTTTCAAGACAAACACATTTTTTTAGACAGAAACAAACATACACACAAAGCCAAAAGTACAAGTATTAATACACATCCACAAAATATTGCATGTATGTGCTTAAGTATGTACAGTATGTCCAGACATACCTATAAATACATGCAAACACACGTACAAATGTATACAAACAAAGCAACACAAGTGGAAGCATTATGTTCTGTAAGATGTTCCCAATAATCCTGCAGGGAGCATACTGTCTCAGTGAGAGTAAAATTGCTGATAGGTCTCACCTGTCCATCTGCTTGTGAAGGCCTGTTGAGAGTAATGACCGATGCTTCACCCACCCTGCCCAGGCTCTACTTCCGCATGCTTACCCCTCTACAGGTCATCTTATGATGGAGAGGGTGAAGACGAAAGAGGAAGGGAAAGAGAGGAAGAGACTGAAAGACCGACCGTAGGAGGGTCAAGGTGAGGTGAGTAAGAGGAGATTTGAGGGAGCAGGGGAAAGGGGCTGAGATGTTGGGTGAAATAAATGAGAGTGAGAGAGGAGATACAGAAAAGGAGAGCACGAGTGTGAGAAAGGTGGACAGAGAAATAGTGATGGACCGCGAGAGAGCCAGTGAGAGAGAGTGCCAGCTTCTTCCTAGCCTTGTAAACTCAGCAGATATTGTCTGCTCTACAAAGGGACCGCAACACTGCACCTCCCTCATTTTCTCCCACTCTCTATATCCCTCCCTCTCAGCATTTTCGTGCTCACCTCAGACATCTTGCAGGAGCTTTATTAACCCATTCCTTCGCCATCAACACAAGCAAAAGCACTTGCGCGGACGCACAACAGATTGTCACAGACCGCAAGTCCACTGACAAGGAAACGGCGTCTCGGTGACACAGAGTGTGTGTCCAGAGGACTGCCTCCAACCTGTCAACAACAAGCAGCATCTGACTGCAGCAGCACAGGGGGAAGCTTCACTTGATGCCTTTTCTTGAAGCTCTGCCAAACAGACTCTGGCAAGTTTAGGGGAGACTGAAACATATGTCAGGAGAAGGCATTTCTCTTAAGGCCATGTGGGATATCTTTAGCTCTTCACCAGGCAAAGAAAAGCAGAGGGAGGAAAAAAAGAAAAAAGAAAAAAAAAAGAAAGAAAGAAGTTGGCACAAGAACCCTGGCCTCTAGCCAGAAAGTACAGAAAAAGACAGGAGAGGGAACACAAGAGTTGGATTTAATATATTTCTCTCCCAAAGGATACGAAACACCATCACCACAGGAAGAAATCTGACACGTCTGACAAATGTATCTACTCAGCCAAAAGAAATCATTTATTTCAGAAGATGTTATGTTCATATTATTTCAGTTTGTGGAACGGTAGCGATAATCACGAAAGGCAAATAAAAAAAGAGATGGTTCTGAGGCTCTTGGTCTGATAAAAATAGCACATTTAGTGGAAAAATCTGAAAAGAGTGAAGTTTGCAGTTCTCTGCGTAGGGTTCTATGGTTATTCTGGGATTCCGTTTGGACTATATGGTGTACCCTGCAACAAAGAGGAGACCTGAACATATTGAAATGAATAAATATGAGTGGAAACTATGTTAAAAAACCATACTAATGTGCCAGTAAACTGAATTTATTATCTCACCTTTCTTGTATGACAGGTCATGCTAGCATGATGGCCAGTAATGCTTTGCGAAGCTCAGCATTCACCCAAATCATGCCCAACCCTAGTGATGCAAAGATGTTTATGTTGTACACAGTCAAACTACATAATTACTGTAAGCCTTTATATAATAAATACATTTTTATTTAAATAATTTCATAACATACATTTTTAAATCACCAGCTAGACACAATCTCAGAAAGAGAGCCTCAAGTGTTCTCCTGTGATTTACATCCCATAGTTCATGGCTTGTTGTGCGCGGGTGGGTGGAGACAGGGGAGTAGTAATCGCACCATGGAATGCACGGAGGAAATGACAGGATGAATACTTGCAGTAAAAAGGCTGGTACTGTTAATGCATTGAAGCTTAGAGTCAGAGATGGAGGAGCCTAATTCCGGTGTCACTTTTCATGCGTTTCCTACACTGCGGGACTCTAGGGGCTCCATTAAAGAAGAGGCGTTGCCCATCACTGAATATAAAAAGAGCAAGAGCTAACCTCTCTCTGCTAACCACTCTCTGCTCTCTACCGTGCTTGCTTAGTGCTGTGACCAGTGTTCACAGTTAGCATGTATAGTACCTGTATTTTTTCCATGTGTGTGGCTGTATTCTAGTGCTAAATATACTATAGTACTGAATATAAACTTTACAACATTACGAACACACACAAAGCCAATGGTAGGATTTAGCTGGAGTTATTTTAAAACCAGAATTTTCTACTTCATATTCATATTTCAGCTACACAATTTCCCTTCGTATTTTTTATTAATATTTCCCTTCGTATTAATGTACCATTTATAATTTATGCCCTCATGCCCAACACTGCCCAATACTACAAAAATGTTAATAATGACTCATTTCATCTTTATTTAAATGGGGTTAATGATTGGGGCCATAATAATTTATTTTTGTCTTTTTTTCTCATTCATCTAATCACTTGCTCAATTTACCATTCTAAATTTTGCACTGCATCTATTTGGTGACACGTCATACTTCCATTTTGGAACTTTGAGCAAAGTCGTAGTCACTCCAGAGTAAAATCAGTAGATTTCATTGTTGCAACTTAAGTGTAGCAACTTGCATTCTATCTGGCAGATGCCGAGATATCGCCACTTTTGAAGCTGCAGCTACTAATAGAAACCTCTTTTGGTTTCAGTGCTGGTGCTGAAAATGCTTAATGATCCATTAACACATAAAAGGCTGAGGGATAAAATGTTTTTTGGGTCTGCAGTAAGTTCATAAAGATTTAATGAAAGGTTAATGAGCTTCTAAATTTCATAGATTCCCACGTTCGGTGGTTGTGACTGGTAAGGCTCATCTTTGATGGTCTCCCATCACAAAGTTCAAAGACGGATTTCTTTGAATATCAGAAGAAAAAAAAAAAAATTGTTGTGGTACCAAACCATAATGCGTGGAGCTGTAAAGCGTAAAATGGAGGGGAGCAATTCTCCCCGGTGCAGCGAAGGGGACTTCAATGTATTTCACTTTGAGCTGTCTTCTGAAGGAAGCATCTCACACAGCTATCTCACACAGCTTCTGATAACACCCTCCTAACCCTTTTCATGTCGAATTAAATTTACAATGGACTTATTGCCCTGAAAACATAATATAAAATGATCCCGTTTTTTTTTTTTTACCGGGTCCGTGATTCTGAGGGGGCGGGATACCTAAGTTCTCAGCCTCAAGACAGGAGAACAGAGAGACCAATTAGGCGCAGTCACCGCAGATCCATTTGTTAGGAGCCGTGGAAATTTCTCGCTTCGGCTCAGCTCGTTATGAGGAAACTCTTGTTGAGTCTCGCGCCGGCGTTGCCCTGGCACGAGCCGGGGGTTTAAAAAAACGAGGGATAATTGAAACGATTCCGTGATAAATGTGCACAAGCTCACAAAAACAGGGTGCCAGAATGATCAATGCCCTCTGAGAAAGCTCCATCCACGGGGGTGAGCAGTGGGTGAAGCAGCCTTCCTGGCCCAGCAGGTTAGCCGGTTGGGCGCCCGCGGTTTTGAGCTACGCAGAGCCGGCCCGGCCCTAGGATTTTTGTGACCCTAAACAAGAATGTTGTTGTGGCCCCAACAGTGTTCCAACATAAAAAACTAAACTTGAATTGTGCGGCCCTGGGATGGTTGTGGCCCTAAATGACTAAATGCATAGTGTTTATGCCAGTGGCCGGCTCTGGAGCTACATTACAAAGTGCAAATTCCCATTGTGATGACATCCGGTTTTTCTGCAGATGGGACAGGAAAAGGTCTACGGACCCGTGTCTGGAAAGAAAATAAAAGCCTGCAGCCTCTACTGCCTTGGATCAGAATTCCCTTTCCATTATTATATATTATGTGCCCTATACGAAGCTGCAAGCCGCCATTTACTAAAACTGGGCCTTTAGGGCCTGCACTGAGATTGATATTATAACCCACCAATAGGCACAATTCAGGTCAATGGTACCTTATTTGGTTTGTTTGGTCTTTCTCTTTCCTGTTCCTGTTTTAATTTTTCTGTTTGATCAAATTTTACACCACAGTCAGTGTTTGGGCAGCGAAAGCCACCCGATACCCCAACAGAAGATATCTGAGCTTCTGTCCTGTCAGTATAAAAAATAAGATATAGGTGGATATTAGTAGTAGTTTCATTTTTCACTGAGCCTCAGTGAACTCACTGAGCCCCAGATCAGTGATAAAAGTAATGTTTTTTCCCCCCCACACACAATTACTACTGCCTATGACAGCTTCCAACGATTCCCAATAGAAACATAGATCCGCGGTCAGGTTTGACACATTGCAGTAAAATCATGAGTCTGGATTGGCTGAATGGCCTGTTCTCATAATTAAACTGCCTTGTGTACTTTGGTATGAACAACTGCTGGATCTATGTTCCTATTTTGATACATATCACAGAGGCCATTTATATTACTTAATCTGTAATTTACAAGGACCAAGATTTCTGAAATTTCTGTCAGGACGTTGTGTGAGCAACCTGTTTTCTATGGTCCTTTAAGATATATGCCATTAATTTGCTACTGCTGATTAGTGCTGTAACCATTTTACTCTCATCACACTGAATTATGTTTTTTTGTTCAAACTATATATAAAAGCATTGTTTCTGCCACTGCACTTGGGGTCCCCTCCGCATCTGGTTTTCGATGGCTAACTCAAATGAGTAGGTTTTATTTGGTTCTTATCCCATTACTAATTCAACTTTCATCGACAGTTACCTGGTTATATATTCTATCTGAGAGGAATGAGCAGTTGAGAGCAACTGTGAGTGTAGGGCAGCTGTCCCAATTAATTAAGCCTAATTAGTTGTTTAATTGTTCAATGCTCGATAACGGTGAAAGAATTGCATGACTAATTACACTTAATTACCCTGAGAATAATCTGAATAATCTGTCTAATTAAGAGTCACAAATGTGCAAAAATGCACTGAGGAACTTGAAACTTTCCATCAGAAACAATCTTGCTCTCTTCCAAAAAAGCTTTAGAAAAGATGGTGTAAGATGGTGTCAATTTCTGATCAATATTTATCTTAATTCCCAATCAAACATTACAGATCAATATTAAGCCAAAACCTAATTCTCACATAACCCATCACTGCTCAGCTAAAATGTCAATAAATCTAGAAGATCAATGATCAGTTAAAATGTCAGTCAACTGTAATTTATTGACTCCAGCAGGCACTAGGCAATGTTCCACCAGTACAAGAAATAGGAATGAGTGTCAGTGCATTTCCTCGTATAATAAACAAGACAAGCATTTCAGAAAATGGGAACATCCTTCCATCCTTCCTATATCTGTCCCAAAATGTAATAAATGGATCGAGGCTGTATCCTCCTCGTCTCTGGGGATGAGAACTACTTTGTACCGATCCATCACATATGGGGATGGATGTTTGTCACCGCATTGCCGCTGCCGTCTGTCACTAAAATCCCACATTTCTCAGATTTGCTAAATGGATGGAATCAGAAGCTTTATTGCCCTGAATTTAAAGCGGCCCCTTGCCTGTCACAGGCCAGGGGGGAAGGGAGACCGCTTCATTGGTTCGATCTAAGGATAGCCGCCTTCCTTTGAGAGCATTGATTCCCTATTTTCCAAGTGCTATTTGATGGTATTTGATGGTCTTTGAAGCGTCGCACAGTCAGGCCGCGACCGCCGGATCGTGCCACAGGCGAAGGCCCATTTCTGTTTTTCCGTGTTCGCCGGACCACCTCGCTGACCCCGGTCGGGGGCCGGGGGTCTATAAGGCGTGAAGCAAGATTGAGCATGCTCTCTCACTGCAGCCTCCCGTATCCCTGCATAAACGTGACCTAAGTGGCTGAGGTTAGCTCCTCAGCTTACCACCGGTAGTTTTCTCCCTGCTCTGAAATTCCGCCAGTGGAGCAGCAACCATCAACTGCCCCCACCCCCCGACTCCTTCTTCCCCTGGGGGGAAACATTTGTGGAATAAATCAGGCTCGCTCTTTCAGCGGTGACATATTCCGAGTGAGAACACTGCTAATGAAGGCTCTCGCTCCCCGCACAAGCGAGTCCCCACTGTTTGGTGGCGCGATCGATCATGTAGAGGGAGGTGTGTGTGCGTGTGCGTGTGTGTGTGTGTGTAGTGGGAGGGGGGGAGAGGAAAAAGGTCAGCTGTGTTGTGAGAAGGATGGGGAACTACGCTCAACCTTTCTCAAAGGGAGGGGCAGCAAGCAGAGTAGATGGAGTTTTCGCTTCAGTTTGCACCTGATTAAGGAAAATTAGGTTTGCTTCAAACGAATGAGACTCTATGCATCATGTGTCCAATGAGGCTGCAGAAATGCCGGCATTATATGACTGCTCCCGCCACCAACGCAACACGCGCGTTCGCACGCAGATACAAATGCTGTACGGACGCTCATACGCAGGCATGTGCGCACATACGCATACACATGCGCACGCAAATGCTCACGCGTACAAATGCACACACAGAGCCCTCTCCGATCCTATTTTTTGAGGTAAGTACGGAAGGAAGGAGGGAAGGAGGGAGGGAGGGAGAAAGAAGGATGGAGACATCTGGGGCTGATAAAGACCCCCCCATGCCTGCCCTTTGTCAGAAAGGCAGTAAAATAATTGCGGTGTCAAGTAAGCCAGAAACATACCAGCATACATTTAAGTAATCCGGAAATGTGAAAACATTGTTTTGTTTTTTTTTATCGTGGGGAGTAAAGGCACCATGGTCAAAAAGTAGAGGAACAGACCATACTGAATCCCATTAGAAGGAGCACCCCTTTGCTACTGTAATTAGCAATGGTGGATTTCACCTCCAAATCCCCCACCAGCTATCCCCACATATTCCTTATTCCTGTTTGTGTCCCCCTCACACTAATGATCTCGGGGAGTGGATACCGGGGGTGTAATGGGAGAGGATAGACCAGCAGCCCTCTAAGAGGTTAGCCTCTGCATGGTTGACCCTGCCATTGTGCTTACCTAACCAACCAGCCATTATTATAACCCAGGATGTGTGCTGGCAGGGAAAAATGGAGAGGGAGGGGTAGCGGTGGGTGGGAGGGGGATAGGGGGGGCTGAGTGTGGCAGAGGGAAAGGGGGTGGTGGTTGTAATTGAGCCATGGGCAGGTTGTCTTGTGGACCGCTGTGCTGGAGCACACCGTCACCATGCCAACACACCTGGGACAGACCGTCAGGCCAAGCTGTCGCTAAAACCTCGTTTTATTTGAGCCTCGGCAGGAAAACAGAAAAGCGCTTAAATTCATGGGAATCTTATTGATTTCCATAAACGCAAACACATGTAGATTTAGATTGCCAGATTCTCAGACATAAAGCAATATCGTATAGCAACCGCATAAGAATTCACTGAGCTGGTTTTTGTACTCACTGATCCAATTGCCAAAAAAACACAATGTGCTGCAATTTCACAGTATTCTGCAAAAAAAAAATGAGCCACGACATTTATCTTTCACGTGACATGTTTTTAGCATCTGCTCAATAAATGTAAACCAACAACAACAAAACAATGGATTAGTGAAGAGCATTTTTACAGCGGGGGGTGTATATATATATATCTCTGTCATGGATCTCACCTTTTCTCCCTTATCTCCGCGTCGCTTTATTTTTTACCGTTTTTATCGTTTACCGGTAATCTATCGGATTTTCCTGTGTTCCGCCACGGGTTTTGCTTTCGCCTCGTCATTAGTGAGTTCACCTGGCAATTATTTCCACTCATTATTTATACCCCGCTTCCGGCCTCTCTCGTTGCTTCCATGTTATTTCACATGACATTCGAGCCGGTAAAAAAGGGTATAGGAAGTTGTATTGCTATCGATCGCTTTGATTAGCAACGCGGGACTTGTTAGCAGTACAACCTTAGAAAGAAAGCAGTTCTTGTTTATACGCTCTTATTTCAGAGCAGAGGTTTTCGTTTTCTTTTGTTTTCTCTACTCTAACCTACGAGTGTCTCACCCAAAGTTTTTGGGGTCTTTTCAGTTCTCTGTTTTTGTTGTTTCACTCCACAAACGGGAGTTAGATAAGCGTTATTGCTTATTTCTTTGTTTTGCTCGATTATCGAGTTCCTCGTTTTTATTGCGAGGTTTGTGTTCTTTTATTTTTATTTGTTTCCTCACTACGGATCATTGTCCGTTTCTAGTGGTGTTCTTAGGAACACTTTAAGATTGCCCAGCTATTGCATTTGGATCTCCAACATTCCCATCTCTGTCTCTGACAGAGATCCCTTACAATCTCACCATATAACAAAACCTGACTGGGATAAAGAAACAATAAAAAAAAATAAAAAGTGGCTTTGACAGGAGAAATAAACAAGATACATAAATCACTTTTATTTTTTTCCGACAATCAGGAAGCGCTGAGGAAACCCTGCATGAACCGAACTGTGTTTAGCCCTACCGTGCATCAGTGCCACACCCGACTGGTGATTGACCGAGTGAGTGTGCATGTGACATGTATGTAAAAGGTAGTGGTTTGGGCATAGCACGGTTGTGGTGTGTTGTAGGCATGGTTCAATGTGGCGACGCGGAAAGGCGTGGTTGTTGTGTATCGTAGGTTTGAACAGGCGTGAACGTGGCACAGTGCGGGCATAGTAGGGTGGCCGGGCCTGACTCGCTGAGCTGGGCTGCTTGCTGGACCCTGATAAGGCCACCACCTACAGAGCATTATACATGAATGAGTCATCAGTGGAGCGATATACCTGGCACAATCTCAGAAATTATTGTAGTATGTGCAGTCATAGAAATAGTAAACATCTTGCATTCTTGTGTTAATTATTGTGAGATAATTCTCGTATTGAAAACCTGTACGCGTATGTGAAATCAAAATTTCGGGTAACTTTGTGAGGGTGACGTATTTAGTCTTTCTGCTTCTGCTCTCTCCATTAATATTCCCCTGGCTGATCACAGAGAGAGGAAGAAAAAAGAGATAGACTCACTTCATTGCTCGAGCTAACTGCACAATCTTCTTTTGTGATCTATGCACCAGAACGAGCAGTCATTTCCTGCAGTGTAGCAGGAACAGCCTAGCTGCCGTGGCAGTTTATGACAAAATTCCTGTTTTGACAAATCATAGGCTCTTGGTAGGTGGTAACATCAATCCTTTTTTACGCAGCTATTTTATTTAATTTTTTTGCTTTTTAATTAGGAACTTGATTTTGAAGTGATAAGGACTTTTTGTGCAGGAAAGATTACAGGGACAGTCTGACTCGGAGGATACACACAAATCATAGATCCCAGAATTGGGAATACAGCAAATCCAGGCCATGGCATCTATGCTATAAAACCCAAAGCTTTCATTTTTGGGAATTTGCAGGAAGTGGTATTGTCACCTGTTCATGCACAGGCCAAGAAAAAAGGAGCTTGTGTTCTCCACAAAAACCGATGCAGTCCAGCAGAAATCATTTCTCAGAGCAAGGCGAAAAATCTACATTTCAGCTGAACTGCCTTGAGCTACATCTGAGGCAAACAGACTGAAGGCTCAATGGTTTCTGACTCACAGCATGTTGCCCAAATACAGATGCAGTTTGCCTGACAGTGAAGAAGAATAATTCATGATCATCCTGTAAAATACTCTAGCCAGCCTCTGTTTCCCCTCACGGGAAGTAAGAAATGGGGTCCCGCTTTCAAGATGTGTGTTGTCTGTTTTTTAAAGTAGCCGTAAGTCTTTCCATGGTTGAAGTGGTCAGTCCCAAGTCATTCTTCTATGCATATCCCTCTGGGAAACATGCAATATGGGTGGCCAACATGGTTCTTCGAAATATTTAGTGCCTGTTGTCATACAAAGAGAGTGGAGGTTTTTTTACTCAAGATTTTGAGGAGACCGACATCTGTGCTTTGAAAGGAAACCTCTCAGTTTTAACTAAACAAATGTCTCCCACTTTACTAATGTTCGCCTAAATCAGTTATGTTATGATGAAGTCTACTTATTCTATTAAGATAATATTATGTAGGAGTGGGGCTCACAAATCCCCTACTCTTAGTTAGAGCAGAGGAACATGTACTATTCCTGTGGCAAGTCTGAGCACTACTAATGATGTAAAGCTAAAGAAATGTAAACATGAGATGGGTGAAAACATAAAAATGGAAAATCTACTGTAGGTCTAATTTTAAACTATTGTGCATATTTATTCATATTAAATTGTTATTGTCTCTTTAACAAACAATCAAACATTTAATCTTTAATGATTACTTTGTTATATTGCCATGTAGCTAAGCAGAACTAACAACAACAAAAACCTTCAACTGACTTTGATAAATGTTTTTCTTCATATGTACACTGGCCATAAATGCTTCTCAGTTAAGCCCAACATGTACTGGAAACATTCAGCATAGTATGCAGAAAATTCCCTGAAGGTGTTACCTCAATAATTGCTGCCATTGTGTCTACATGCAGAACCAACATGGTCCTTCTGGGCTTCTGGAAAAAGCACACCTTGTTCCCAGTGCATAAGGAGCTTAATATGGCAGGGCGGGCCTGTCTTCCGCTCAATTCTGGTCCAAAAGTTAATCTTGCATTCTCACAGTCTTGAACAGGATTTGACATTAGTTGTAGTTTTATTGTTCTTGCATGCCCTTCAATTGTCAGAATTGTTTTATGTTATTACGTATTATGTTACGTATTATGCATTATGCTCGGGTTCTTGTGGAAAACCAAGTCCCTTCTGAGCAATAAAGGTTTCGTTCATTAAATCATCCAATAGTATGTCATAACATAAGAATATATACATTATATGGAGACTAAAGACAGGTAGGAAGGCACTATTTAAAGTTGACTGAAAAAACACCATTTTAAAGCCGGCCATGGGAACGGGTCATGAAATGTGAGAGAGAAATCATCAAGCTTACATTGTACCATATGCTACACAGTAAAATGCCCTGGATTCATTTACTTCTAGCAGCATTTATATGAGCCCGAGGGAGATCAAATGTACTCTATCTGAATAAAATCTTTAGTTAGTATAACACTGAATATTGTACAGTATATATGGTTGTACATATATTTTTGTTGGTTCAATTCACTTGGACAATGGACAATTTTTGCCCCTTATTTTACTTTTATTTAGCAGTTTGTATTTTGGAATGCCCTGCTTGTTGGCCGGTCTCATTGCAGCAACCTCCTCCATCAACTGAAAAGAGCGGAGGATAGTAAGCGTGGCCATAAATACAGCATGCAGCCAGCTGCTGTTTCTGTCTTCTCAGCCATTGCAGCAGAAACATTTCAGCTGCTGCAGGCAGGCCACAGGCATCCCATGGAAGAGAGGGGTCCCTATTGTGTGATGAGGATAGGAAATCTTAAGACTGATCTGGGATCAGAAAAGACACTATTGTTGGCCTGTGTCATTGCAGCAACCTCAATGAGACTGATCTGGGATCAGTCTGAGACGGCCTCAAGGCAGGACAATCTGCTCGACACACACATACATACTGTTGCTGACACACAAAAACATAACATGTATTGCTGGCCATTGCCTACTGAAAACTGCTATATGTGTATTTTAATTGCATGTTATGATATATAAGCTGTGTTACATGCACACACACATACTATGCACACACATTGCATATCACAAATTCGTAGCTTACCTTGCAAAGAAAGAGGCGGCGGCCGAGGTGCCACTAGGGGGTGCTGTGGTGACCACAGGGGCCTGGGGGGTGGGAAAGCTGTATGGCGGCAGCCGGTCAGCATTGTAGCGGTTCAGCACGGCCTCCGTGAGCCCCTCCCGGCACCCCTCCGAGATCATCTGGGAGATCTGGACACGAGACAAGGGGGCGAGGTTAAGATGCTCACTGCAGCCGTGGGGCGAGCCATTACAGATGTACAATTTCATGGTTTTCAGCAGAATAAGATAAACTAGGCTTGGCACTGTCGGAGGCCACCTACACACACAGGACACAGTGTGAAGCCACAGATAATGGAATCATTGGTTCACACTTTTTGCACACTTACCCAGGGTGCTGTGCTAAACTTAAAATCCATCTGTTGTGCAGTTGTATCTGGGCATTTGTAGTGCAGTACGGAAGTACTTATTAAGGTAAAATGTGAATGTGCTTACTTTTATGTCAAGCATGATGTATCTTTTAATAGTAATTTTTTCATATCATAGGGACAGCATTGTTAAACAGTGCTTAAGAAAAAAGCAAAGACATTTTTTAGGATATATAGACAGTGAGCACCATAATTAATTGGACAGTGACCCATTTTTTTGGTTATTTTGGTTCTGTACTTTAGCACTTTGAGTTACAATGACAATGTGTGCAAAGATACAATGACAATGACAATGACGTTGAAGTGCAGAAAGTCAGCTTTAATTTGAATATCGGATGAACCGTTTAGAAATTATATAACTTTTTGTACATTTTGGGCATCAAAAAATATTGGACAGTTTAACATGATGTAGAATAAAGCAATCATTTTTTATATTTGGTCACATATCCTTTGCATGCCATGACTTCCTGATGTCTGTGACCCAACAATATCAAAAGACTCTTGATATCTTATTTTCTGGTACTCCTACAAGTGATACTATAACCTCTCTGCATTTGAATGGATCTCTATGAATTGGGGGGTGGAACTAGATTTAGCTGTAAATTACACTGGAACAGTATGGAACACATGGTTGGCTAAATGGCTCTCGGTCATCAAGGGTCTGACGCAGGGGTGTCAAACTCAAATACACAGTGGGCCAAAATTAAAAACTGGGACAAAGTCGCGGGCCAGATTTCATATTTATTGAAAAAAAGCATGTTTTCCCTTCTTTCTAGATATAATAATGAACCTTTTCATATGGGAACAAACTTAAGTTTTACTTAAACACTGAATCTGGAACAAGCAAAGCTTAATACTATAAACACCTGAGAAATCAAATTTCAAATAAAAGACACATCAGTGGCATTCATTTCTTAAATAAAAATAATATTATGCCTCTTTCTCCATCTGTAGCCTTTTCAGTTAATTTTCAATGGAATAATTTTTTCACAGGCCAACAACAACAAAAATAATAATAATGAGGATAATTTCCTTCAATGAAAATCCAACAATTAAATTTTTGAGAGGGGTGTCTTACATCTGCCCGAGGTGACTGGTAGCATGAGGTTGCGAATGAATGAAAACAGAGGAGGGGATGCTTGCGGGTCTTGACGCGCCAAGGCACTAGCAGAGCATTCTGGGAGTGGGCGGGCCAACTCAAATAGAAATGTGATATTATCTCGCGGGCCAAATATAATTACACCGCGGGCCAGGCCAGAGTTTGACACCCCTGGTCTGACGTATCAAACAAGCCTTAAACCATCACTCTGCTGCCAGATATGCAGTAGATATGGATGGATAACTTGAAGGTTTTTTTTCCTGACTTATTTTCCATAGAGTTCAATAGGAAAATTTGTCAGAAGAAACAACCCTTAAAGTGATCCATCTATATCTACTGCATATCTGGCAGCTGATGGTTTGAGGCTTGTTTGATACATCAGACCCTTGATGACTTACAACCATTTCGCCAACCATGTATTCCATATTGTTCCAGCATAATTACAGCTAAATCTAGTCCCACCCCCCAATTCCCATAGAAATCCATTCAAATGCAGAGAAGTTATAATATCGCTTGTAAGAGTACCAGAAAATAAGATTTTTGATATTGTTGGGTCACACACATCAGGAAGCAATGGCATGCAAAGGATATGCGACCAAATATTAAAAAATTATTACTTTATTCTACATTATGATGTCCAATATTTTTTGATGCCCGAAAATGGGGAGGATGGGGGGGGGGGGGGGGGGGGGTGGGTACAAAAGGTTCTATAATTTCTAAACAGTTCATCCGATACAGATGAAAATACCCTCAAATTAAAGCTGACAGTCTGTACTTCAACCTCATTGTCACTGTATCCTTTCAAACTCAAAGTGTTAGAGTACAGAACCAAAATAACAGAAAATGTGTCACTGTCCAATTAATGATGGTGCTCACTGTATATATGGAGTTGTGAAGTCAGGCCTTAAAATAAGTTTGAAGTCAGAGTTACTCAGACAGCGAGAGACATTTGAATGAATATCCAAGCCTTTCCAGGCCTGAACCCCTAATAGACAAGGAGCCTTTATTTCCCTTCTACATAGCCCAAATAAGGATGCTGTTAGTTGCTGGAGAATAAACAGGCAGACAGAGGGGGTTCAACGGAGTCTTCTCTTTGTTTATTTGACGTGCCTCAGTAACAGGGGTCAGGTTTGTGATGATAAAACACAGAGTGGATGTGAGAAAAGCCAGGTATGTTTCATAGGGCAAACTAGACTCTGAAAGTGTGTATGTGTGTGTGGGGGGTAGAGTGCGGATCGGGCCGCATATTTCTGTCCGAACCCGACCGAGTCCGAGTTAGTAGTAACCGAGCCCGACCCGAACCCGACAGGAATTCTGCTTTTTATGTCCGAACCCGACCCGAGCCCGACGCAGTTAATGTAAGGCACTGAAGCGCTGACATTGTGTTTCCCTGTCGCAGTTGTTGTTACTATGGTTACAGCTTCCCTGTTTAGTGGACACTGGTTACCTAAATGACCGTCAAAAGGCATTGTTTTATTGGTAGATAACAGACACACACAATATTCGGTATCATTTTTATTTATTTCACACTATATTTTCACCAAAAACAACTTGAAGCACCATGTGAAGTAAGCAAACCCATCCTAATTAGTAGTTCAAAAGTAAAATGTTCGCTAGTTGTTCGGCCGCCGTGACCGAGCCCGACCCGAGCCCGAACATCATTTTAAAAGTTTAGTCCGAGCCCGGCCCGACCCGTCGGGCCCCGTCGGGTCCCGTCGGGTTCGGGTCGGGTATCCACCCTCTAGTGGGGGGGGGGGATAACGCTTGGTCATATGCTATCAAGCGTCTACATAAATGTAAGTTAACACATGGGCTATCTTTAGAATCTTGGAGGACTCAGAAAGTGCCTTTTTTAGATGCGATTTTAGCATGTTTATAGATCGCGTTTCAGTGCAACATTTCAGTGAAGTTAATTTCGCAAATATTGTGATTATGTTAAAAAACGGATTTTGATATAACGCCCGATTTTCTGTGTATTTTGGCTCTACTGAAAAGTCAAACAGCGCAATATCCGTCTTCTCTATTGACGACAGGTCACAGATATGGTAAATATAGCTAAGTATCTTACAGACCAGAGTTTCGTGTTTGTTGGAAAAAAAATTAATTAATTCACATTCATATACGTGCTAGAAGTATCATTTTGAGACCGCTTTAGCTGCTCTATAGAAGCGAATGGAGAGCGACAAATACACTATTCTGGATTATCACCGCAGAAGAGCATAGAGCAACTAACAAACATATTTCGCCACAATTTGGACTTATATCATGGCCAGGTAACTACACAACCCAAAGTTCTACCAAAGTTCATATTTATATATGTTGCTTGGAATGCTTAGAACAACATTAGCCATAGTTACGGCACACTAGAAATTACTAATAGCCCTCACCCACTGGCACATTTATCAAGTTAAATTGTGTCATATGATGCCTAGGGCAGGCCAAGAATAAGAGTGAAATCACAGGGCCTCTGATCTGTGCCCAGTAGCATATTATCTGAGGTTAAGGAGAGTCACAGGAGAGTCCAAATCCTCTCTCACCCCATCCTCCACCCCCTTCACCGTAAAAAGACCAACACACTTTAAAGTTGACAAGCTGACAACACTATAATCTCCCTTTCGGTCAATGTGGGCACCGTGGACTGCCCTAATAATAGGCCTCCTTTCACGTATAGAGATTAGGCCTGTTGGCTGATGTAGGGGGCAAAGGCGAGGGGCATTGGGGGGGTCAGGTCAACCCCCTCCAGAAACTCCCCCCGGAATGATGATCTACACCTCCTCCAGAGCCTGAGTCCACATGCCACACATTCACATGTTCCCCTGTGGGAGCATCAGCTTGCTTCTCCACATGTCGGGAGAGAGACAGAGGTGTGAAGTGGGGGATGGGAAAATGCAGCCAATTCCTGCATCACAACGCATGCAACTCCAAAAGTTTCTCCTTAAACTAGATAATAGTTCACTTCCCGAACCCCAAAAGATGCGCGCAATGTTTTCACCTCTCGTTGTTTTGGAAAAGGACAAGGCCTCATTCGTGCCATTTCTGCCCCCCCCCTGACAGCGGTGTTTACCTCACTGTAAACTGAGCAGAACCCAACATAAGGATGAGATTTCTAACAGGCTTTTCCGGTCTATTCTCTCTGTTTAGGTCTCCTATGGGCCCCTGTCATCAGCACACCCACCACCCTCACTGGATGTCATGCTGTGGGTGATGAGGCTTGTGTGACAAGAAGAGGCGCCGCAATTTGAGGTGGTTTGGGAGTAGGACCTTCGGTGCCAGCAGTTCAAGGGGACAGGGAGCGGTGCTGTTGGCGTCACCGCGGAGTCCCAGTGACACGGGTTACGAGTGGGGAAAACACCGGGGGAGGAAGAGGAGGGTCCCACCTGTCTGATCTAATGGGCAGCATGTGCATGTTCTGGGCAGACCAGATAAAACTGTCTTTTATATCAAATCACACAGCAGGGAAAGCACAGTAGCTGCTTGTTGAAATGCTTTGTGGATTTCAGAAGAGTCGTTGATTTATGGAGCAACACAGGTTGTCATCGGGCATTTTCCATTTGATTGTAGGGTTTTATATTTCTATAGTCGCAATTTATATCAATGGCCCGTTTGTACTGTGAAAACGTGGCTGATTGATTACTTGGTTCCTTTTCATTTTGACTGTCAGGAGGAAGATGGCACCCCTCTCTGTCTGTGGCACAGAGGATGGGCACTGCTGCCACTGTGCCAGTCAGATCGCTGGGGAACATGGGGCTCATTTGCCATCTGTTGTGTAGGATTGAGAGGGAGGATCATTAAATATAGCGACCATCACTCGGGTAGATTCTCACTCTCTCTCTCTCTTTCACTCTTCATTACTCGTTCTGTTTCTTTCTCTTCATGGCTCCATCGCACTCTCTCTCTCCCTCTATTGTTCTGTAGCCCACTTTTTCTGTTTCTCTCTCTTTCTCCCATCTCTACATCTCTGGTAGCCAGGAGAGAAAGACCCAATTGTTCTCCTCAGTGACAACAGTCACTGGTTCAGTCTGGATTCACCTTAACTGTGACCTTCAAGCACGGTCCACTTTGCCAGATGGTACATGCAGCGCACTTTTAAAAAACCTTCTTTATCCAACTTTATTGTGATCATGAGATACCCGTCGCTAATTCAAAGATCCGAAGATAAAAACAAAACAAAAGTCTGCTTTCTATCCCACCCTGTCCTCAACAAGTAACTGTTGAGTGAAAGAGTCAGCATTTCATCTTGCCCTTTTGATTTATTTTGTGCCGAAAGTACGACGACGTGTCCTTTTTTCTTTTCCTAACATGGTCAAATACGATGGGTTTCGAAAAGCCCAATTTAACCAGCAGCTTGGTGGCAGAGCCTAGTCATTTTTTTGCGTGTATACAATGAAAGTGTTCATTAAAACATGTATATTTCCTATTACTCTAATGCAGTCAGTGTGTGTTCCCAGCATGAACATAGCTCATTAAGGTGCTGTTCAATCAAATTTTAAAATATGCTGAGAAATGCAGAGACATTTTTAGGGAAAAAAATTAACCCTCATTTTTGAAAATTATGTAAGCCTCAACCCTATTGGCTAATGGGGAGAGAGGTTTTAGCCCGGCATTCTGGGCAGCAGGGCTGGGATGTGTGCAGTTTTATGCCTCGCATGAGACCAATGACTTAACTGAGGGCTAGTCTCCTACCGTGCGTGTCTGTCCTGATTTTATTTACTGCTCGGCAGAGCAAGGCTATAACATCGCACATAGAGTCAGAATACATTTATAGATTATTGATTGGGTTGCTTTATGGCTCGAGCACAATATTTTGATGTGTGTGTGTGTGTGCGTGTGTATGTGTGTGTAGAGCTACTGTTGAGGTTCTAAAAGTTTAACTGCAGTGTTATGAACCCAGTGAGGCCTTCCATCTGCTCTATATTTAATGTAAAATAACCTAAACTAAGTGCAGCTCCTGCACATAAAATGTCCAAAATTAAAAAAACCTATTGGGAAGCTATAGTAAGAGTATACTATTGCAGAGGTTAGTACTGATACTTTTGTATACTAATCATTTTATTAGTTTACTTAATTAGTATTAATTATCTACCGAAATGTTATGTTTGTATAAATAAATTTGCTACTTTTTTGCCTAAAATGAGTCGCGCCTCCTCTCCTCCAATGCCTTAATTAGTATAAAACTATTAATACTGGTGCTAATATCGAAGCAAATGTCTCTAGCAAAACAGTCAATATCGTTGTTGTTACTATTAGAAGCTATAAAACAGTCTTATTATTTACATTTTCTGCAAATAATTGATTTTTAAAAATCAATCAAAAATTCACATCACGCATTTGCTCAGTAAATGTCCTTGCGAAGGACAATTATCACAAATGAATGTCATACATGTTCAGCAACCCGTTTATACCGCGGGATTTTTACTGGAGCAATTGAATGAAAACCTGTGACCCTGGAGGCCTGGGGGACTAGAGCTGTGGCCATTACACAACACGCTGCCCAACACCAGATGATCAAATTGGCCTCTGGTCGGGAATCTGTAATAAAGCTGACAGAGGGCCTCTCTCGCTTTCTTTAATTGTGCCTGAATGAAAAACGATGGCGCGCGCCTCAGAGCGAACGTTATCCATTCATCATTGTGCGCGCTTACTCCTCCGTCCCTTTCTTTCCGTTCATGCCTGTTGTGGGGGTGGAGGGGGGGGTCAGCTCGCCTGTGTTCAAAAGCGTGTCTACCCCCTGTATCCCCCCGTTAGCCCCCTGGGGGGTGCAAGAAGTCCAGGTGAGACAGGTGGGATGATGATGAATGAGAAATGGGTGGATGTCATTGGTCAGGGAATACCCTCAGCGATGTGTGTGTGTGTGTGTGTGTTACCCAAATGATTGTAAGACAGTTAAAAATAACCACCGAGCAAGAAGTCCCCTTGTCCCACCCCAATCCCAGCTTCCCTGTCCTAGCCCAGAGGGGGTGCTCATTTGTCTTAATTAAGGCAGGAGCACTTCAACCCAAGACAACTGCCTCCCCCGTAATCCGTTTTCTCGTTCTCTCTCTCTCTCTTCCCTTTTTCTCTCTCAGGCTGCCATACCAGCTGAGAGGGTGTGTAAATCTGAGGTTGAGAGTGAGCTTAAAACCTGAAGTGTGGTGATAGTCACATGCTGGCGATTAAAGCCCAGATTTGTTAGAAGGGTACTGACATGCGGAAGGGACAGCGAATGTGTTCACGTCGGCAAAGTCAACTGTGTCACGATAAACTGAAAGCTATTGTTTTGAATTCAGTTCCATTTACTTCAATGCCTTTCTAATCCCTGTGGGAAATATGTATGATTAGACACATTTATAATTATGTAAATGCAGTGTGTAAATAAAGTTAAAACAATAACGATTACATGAGAACTGTGCAACCTGCCATGAATGCAAAATCTTGCATTGAACTGAAATAGTCCTTAATAATAAAATTGCATCCCAGTTGGGAATGCCCAGTCGTATTTGTAGGACAATCCCATCGCTGAGATATCCTCCGTCAGTTCAGGAGAGGGCAGAAGACTAGTGTATGCGAATATGCGCCTTGCGAAATGCGGGTTTCTAGCCACCGTTTCAAGAATGTTGATCTTGTTTTTTCCCTTTTTTATAGTTCTCCAGGCCTCTCTGGGGTTCTGTCAACTACAAACCTTGACAAGTGGAGAAAAATATTGCTTGTGATGTTCAACGTCAATCTAAAGCACAACATCACTTCATGGCTACTGGTGCATGTCAAAACTCAGCTCAGTGTGTGCTGGCAAGGTCGTAATGCGAATGGAGACTTCCAGTGTTATTCTTCGAGCACCCCAGCGGTACTGGCATTGTGAGCCAAATTGAAATGCAAAGCACAATGACGTACAGCAAATATGACAAGGCAGGTTCATACCAAAAATCTGCTTTCTTGCCAGAACTGCCTGTCAAAAAGCAAGAACACTCCCCTTGATACCAGCTGACAAACGTGGCAGGAGGGGTGTGATGGCTCTGCGTATAGGCATCCATATGTTTACTTGATAGAAAATGCTTTGTTCAATAAAGCTAGGCTAATGTTATTGCTGCACTGGTGTAAAAAAAAATGATTAGGTGGCATGTAGGCATTACAGCATGGGTTTGTAAATACATAACAGAATCTTGTGTTTGACAAACTGGTCCTTCAACTTGTGTTTAAAATCATCTGTATCTTCAGGATGGGGGGCCACAGACGAAATGGAGAGGTGAGGGTGAAGGCGGAGTAATATCCGTCCCTCTCGGAGTAGAAAGGGTTTTAAAGCAAAGTGCTCCACTCTGAGTCGGTAAAGGGAACACGGGGCCTCATAAAGAGCATTAAACTCTGTGTGTGGCATCGAAATTGTTGTTGTAGCCAGGCCCGTGTATCAGGGGTAATTGTCGCTATCTGAGGAGCCCGTCAAAGTGATGTTCGAGAGCTTCCTGCACTCCAAAGTACCCCCTCGGGCACACGGGCTGAGGAGAAGAAGTGAAGGGAAAAACAGAGCCGGGGCCAAAGTAAACAGCGGCGAGAAGACGAGAAGACACAGAGGACTCATTGAGATGAAGGCAAAGATAGGAGGGTTTTACTTTCATATGCAGAGAGACAGAAAGGGAGACAGAGAGGGAGACAGAGAGAAAGAGACAGAGAGGGGAGGGCAAAAGGCCAAAACAGAAAGAGAAGAGAGGGAGGGGGGGGTGAGAGTGAGAGGCCGAAAGAAAAAGAGAGCGGTTCAATCAGAGGAGATGGATGTTGAGGCGTTTGAAAGAGTCAAAATCAAGGTCAACGTTGTCCGAAGGCCTAGTCGGATGTTCCCTCTGTCTTATCGCCAAGAACATCCTGTTCGGCTCCCGCACTTTGCCAGTCAGAGCTGCCAGGATATCTGACTGTAAACAACGGTGACCAAGAGTGAGTCTCCACGAGGTTCTGCACGCATGCTTCTTAAACCGGAAGGTTGAGGTGCCTCTTGCAGCAACAAGCTTTTAATGACACGGTTTGTCAGTTGATACATAATGTAAGAAACTCCTTTGACCGGGAATAGTCCTGGTCTACCTAGGGCAAAAATTGTATAAGAGCTTTATGTTTACCGCAATATAGTGGACACAGTTCCAAAACATATACTCGATCCTGAACCTCGAGGGGGGGGGGGATTGTCCGTCGTTGTTAAGCCGTTTGTCCGTTGACGAAATCACTATAACTATAACACAGTAGCGCACAACACACACCAGGGCACACAAATGCTTGTACGCTTGTAAACAACAACACGCGCGCGCGCCGCGGACGACGTACTCTCAGTAAACGGTTCGGTTCGGGACGCGCTTTACTCATAGCGGTCTCGGGTCGCGCTTCACACCGGGTTTTTTAAACGTCGGACCAATATATTCTCTCGGCGATTTGTGTCGTTTGATCGGAAAATCCGTTGCATCGGTGTCCGTTGGATCGAGGTTCATCTGTAGTTCAAAACCTACGTTGTACATTGAAAACCTAAAAAAATGTATGAAAAGGACTAATTTGTCTAAATGTTTAATGCTCTGATAAATTGAGATCAATGTTTATACAGCCTATAATACATGAATGTGTAATACTGGAAACGTGGAGACATACAATAATGTTGCTGCACTTCATTGTACACAGACCAGTTTTTTACGTTAATTATTTTGCACTGGAAAAACTGTCTGGTGTTAGCCGTCGTTTCATTGGACCATGAGGATAATTATGATGTTACTAACATGTTATTAACACATTATGACTGTTTCAAAAATATATGACTGCAATACACATAGTTTGTACACAATTTTGTTTGTAACACATAGGTTTGTGTTCATGTGCTGCTCTTATTAACATGTAATACATGGTGTAAAACACTGTACTGATAAAATAAAGAGAGGAGTTTACTGAATGGATCAAACTCCAGTTCTTTCTATTTAAAGGTCCTTCCCCATCAACCTGGTTTAGATTTATTCCCGCAGCGAGGATGCACGCGATGGACTTTCTGCATAATGCAAGTGCCTGTTTGCCGAAGACGAAAAAATATATATTTTTTTCTTTTTTGTTTATTTCTGTTTTATTCCCCAGAAACCGCCAATCTCATGAAGCCCATCTATGCTGCAAATTAAATTATGGACACAACATTCCTCAGGCTAGTGATACAGTATGTAAAAAAGCATTTAAAAAAAAGAAACTAAATAGCCAGCTTGTTTTGGAGTCTGTTGAATCAGCGGTGACGGTACTCCGAGCGTTAATTGCTGCATGACGGGCTGTTTCCAAATGACGGTAGTAGATTACCATGCTTGCAGAATAAAGAGACCTTTTAAGGCCGTTTCTTTTTATGAGGACAACCTATTCTACAAGCAGGAAGACACACATCTTCATTCATTTGGCGCAGCAATGAATTCAGCATATCAGCGATGATTTATTGTTATCATCCTTATTAATACCCAGAAGTCCTGCGCGGATGAATGTATCCCCTTGGATAATGGCGGGACAGCGGTAATGGCTGCGTGCTCGGTCCTCATTGGCCGGCCCATTTGTGTGATTTATTATTGCTCCGTGCTCTCTTCTCTGTGAAAGGTCATTAGTGTTCAAGTCACATGGCGTCGGGAGCGTGAGCAGCTTCATGCTCATTCAGTGGCCACCGTTGCCCTAATCAGCATGTACTGTACCATTGGCCCACGCTAATAGCGAGCAGTGTGCATGTGAACATTATATGTGTGCGTGTGCACGTCTGTGTGTGTGTGTGTGTGTGCGTGTACATGAGTGTGGCAATATGCAGTTTTGCATGTGTGTACGCACGTCCGGGTGTGTGCATATATGAGCATGTGTGCGGGTGAGTATCTGCATATATTTGTGCCCGTGTGCGTATGTGCGGTGGAGCGGGGAGGCTAAGAACCACCCTCGTGTAAGCACCTTTCGCCAGCTATCGATGACAGATGTCAGGACAGCTTGCTTTCCCAAGAGTGCTTTAGGACAACAATCCAAGGGTAAAAAGAGCAGAGAGAGAGACTGTGCATTTGCAGTAAAGCTAATTCATCAGGAGCTTTCAAAAATACCTGCACAGCAAAAATCTTGGTGTACATTTGAGACCGTGGTCTCATATAGACATCCGAGGGTGTTAAATGTACACCAACAGTGTTCAATTTACACCAACATTTTTGCTGTGTGGTTGCTGCTATAGGTTGTGTGTTTATCCAGTGCAAGTGCTGATTTGTATGTGATTAGCAATTAAGAGTCTTTACCGGGGTTGCTTTAACTTGCATCAGGTGGCTTGCTTTGGCACCAGACACAAGATTTGCAGGTATTTTTAAACTGAGTAAGCTGCATACAAAATATTAATGCTAGTGGTCAAGAAACTATAGAATTTTTAAAAAGTATGGTACCTGAATTATATATATGAATCAGCGCATATCCCTCAGTATAAATTTAAGATATTCAAAATGTATGCTGCCATAAATTATACATTTTCTAACACAGATATTTATTTTCCTTCAACTTATAATGTAATGTACAGTTCTGTTTCTGGACCGATCTCATCAGCAGTCATATTGTGCAAGTACAAATAAGCACACCCCTTCCTCCAATGCGCATATTGCCAGCCACAACTATTTTACTCACTGCAGTCCACCAGCCGAGCTGTGCAGTCATTGCATTGAAGAGATACGCTTTATCTCCAGCTGGCTTAGGCAGACCGCAGGTGCCCGGCTGACCAAAGGAAGCCGCTGGTGTGTGATGAGACACAGACAGTCCAGCCAACCGAAATCCGCCCACCCCGTGTGAAACTCCATGCGACTGTGCAGTGACCTGTGGGGATGCCGAGCACGCTGGCACTGTCTGGGTTTCACACAAAGCCTTGGGGCACATCCGCACGTCGAAACAGTGTTTCTGCTGGGCCACCCATCGGCTCGGATGTCTACACTAGGTTATGTTACCATCTGCTAAACAAATTTAAAAACAGCGACGCTTCACTGAACCCTTTCCTTCTTCTTGATCCCTACTTTGCCTTGAATGCTGTGGATCACTCTACGTTTCCGCTCTTGCTGATCTAGGAATCTCTGGCACTGGTCATGCTTGGTCCTCATTTCACCCTACGGGTCACACTTACGAGGTTTGCCAGGAAAGCGACCTGGTCTTTAACCTATATATCATCCCTGAAGAACTGGAGTGAATCACACAATAATTTGTAACACACCACCACTTTACTGATAAATGTAAATCATTTCAGCAAGTGAACTTGTTGTTGCAAGAGAAAAAAACTGCCAAAGAACGAGTAAAAAAAAAATTTACCCAGAACAGTACCAAGGAACATGATTTAGAAGAGGAGGTTCTGAGATCTCGCTAATGGTGTTGGCGAAGCCATCGATGTGACAGAAACACGGTAGACGGATGGGCTGTCTGTCTTTGGTCACTCCCATCCTCTGTCATGCGCCAGCTGAAATCACTGTACTCTCAAAGGGAAAAAAGACCTCGGCTTATCTCCTCTCCCACCTTCCACTGTAGCCAGAACACTTTGATAACGGAATTCATTAGTGTTGAGTTGCCCCCGGCTTTGAATCTGGCAAAAATGACCTTGAATCAAAAGCGGCACAAAAAAGCAAACGGCGACCACGCCAGGAAGGCTCTCCCAGTAGTTTGAATTACCCTCATTTGAGTTATTACTGTCCTACTAACCTAGTACTGTCAGCCCCATGCATGTATTTGGATGTGAGGGCATGCTGATAAGGACCACACTTACGCTGTGGCCATTTTGCTCTGCGTGCGTAGTGTAGTGTTTCTGTTCTGTCTGTGGCTCTCGTTTTTTATTTTGTCACAGGGCTGAAGACAGACTCTCGCTCTTCCTCCGGTTTTCATTTTCAGCAGAGTAATGCATCACGGCCGAATGATCAGCGCTCGCTCTGCCAGGTCAAAGAAATAGCAGACACGTTGGCATCACGTTGGCGGGACATGACTAGCCTTGTGACTGGAGTGGGTCTTATTGCATTTGGGCTTAACCTGAGTAGAAGCCAGAAACCGATTTGTTCCACAGCCATGGTTAATTTTGAAATCAGACAGAAGTAAAGCGGCTGGAAATGTGCTCCGTTCCTCTTTCATCAGTTGAGGCCCATCGCCCAAAATATGTTAAGGCGCCGTGCTAAGCTGAACGGCATTTTTAAGAATCGTTTCTTTAGTCACTGTCCAACATCTAAATATGTGCATCTATGTTGTTACATTTGACCTCGCTACTCTTTTTCTGTTTCACTGGTATCACAAGTTTCCCTGAAGGCTAAACTGCTGTATGAGACTGATACTCTCCTGTAAGGCACGACACGGTTATTGTTTTTTTACTCATTTTTCTACTCAATAGTCATCTGCCTTGAGACAGTAACAACATCAAGTACAGAATACGCGATGGCAGAAACCTCTGTGTACTGCCTCCGGCTTAGACAGAGCACTCTAGAGTTAATGAAGAGTGCCCAGTTCTTTCTACAGTAGCTGAGTTAGTCACAGTGGCCAACAGACTGTTAAATGTCTTTCTACATGAGGCCCTCAGGCTTCTGCTGTGACAGACTGGTGTCATTACTGACTTTCTGTATGCCATATATATACAGGTAGTGGAAAAAAGGCAGACACACTTAGGTAAATGTGGGACACACATTTTATTGAAAGCAGGGGGTTTCACCATGTTCTCGACAAACGGACGGGTGCACACGAGGCACACAGAGAATCCTACAGGCCTGAGTGCTCGCTTCCAATGGTGAAGGGTTATGGTGGGAGGGAAGGGGTGTCTTCCAAGAGGACAGTGTTCCTCTCCACAGAGCATTTGTGGTCACTGCATGGTGTGAGCCACATGATACCATGTTAGCACCAGTGACCACCACAATGGTGTGCATATGTCTTGTCCTTCTCAGTCACCGAATCAGCACCCAATCAAGTATTTATGGGAAATTCTGGAATTACATCTGATTACGGTGTTTTCCACGTCCATAAACAAGGCATGAGTTGATTGACTTTCTTTCCGCCACACAAGCTGTTCTGGAACAACTTCATATTAAGTGATTTCATATTGGTGTTGCCAGCTGTTTTGGCCACTACCTGTATGTCCGTACGTGCATGTCAATTTGTACATATGCATAGAGACGGGACCGTGATTTATACTGTATGCTTTTTTTTGTTGCTTTATGTGCACATGTAGATACAGGTGAGGGGGGGGCGGGTACTACTAAAAAGTAGGACATCCAGTTAACTTAAGCTCTGAAACCCCTAGCAATAGAGAAATCGCATGATAAACATTGCAATATAAATAGAAAAGCGATAGAATTGCACCTTTTTGATTGAGATGAGCCAAGGTGAGGCTACAGAGCCAGAGAGGAGAAAGAAATAGCTGGAATAAATGGGCATAATACAGACTAATGTGTACCAAAGCAATGCTCAAAGTAGTTAAAGTTAGCTCGGCTATTTGAAGTCTATACAATTATATCATTCAAACTCAATTAAGTACTTAAGTAGATTGACTAATTATTTTCTCGAGCTGACTTTCCCTGAATACTGTTGCAGACTAAGTGAGTCATTTTGTCTAGGCTAGTTACAATAATTTTTGCCTACTTTCCTGAAAGCCAATATTGCATGCTACATTCAAAGATGTCTGCCAGCTTCCAAACATATAAAGATATACATGTTTTAATATATTAAATCCTGTTAATTAATTTCATTTTACATTTCATAACTCGGATACCTAATGACTAATGCAATTAACCTGACAAAATATTGCACAATAATCTTTTAAATATTTATACACTGTACATGCTAAATATACGGTCCCTAACTTAGATGGGAGCTTAAAGAGGTACAGTGAAACAGCCATTGGATTGAAAGGATTATTCAATCATTCTGCTTACACATTCTGTACGTAGCCTATGGAAATTTCAAAAGCCCAGCCAGCCAAAATGGCACCTGGCTACTGACCCTTCTGTCAAAGTACTCGTATGCCATCCTGAAAAACTATAATGCTACTGATGAACTACAAAAAAAAAAATTTGTTAAAATCTATTTTTCCCCATTGAATTCAATGGAACAGCAAGCCCCTTCATCTTTTGTTGCTATAATGGAACTTAATGATGCCTGATGTCACACTAGCTTTTTCCGTATCATAACCAATGTCCATTTTAGCCAACTACTGTATGTTGTATTCTTAGCAGAGTGCTATAGAATCTATAATTTATAGTTTGAGGTTCAAAGTAGTTTAGTATTAAAAGGGAAATGGACTATAAAATGAACTGATTGCTGAACTGCAAAACACACCTTTGTCAGTGGCAGGTGGAGGGGAAAACAAAAAAAAGTTTCAGCTTGGCGAGTGAATTTATGATGTACCTATAAACCACATATAATCTAAGCTACTAGGATTAGATATTTTATGACTAGGAATTTAGTAAAACATATCTGACCACGTAAACAGTGATGACGTAGCCGACTCGGCTCCTTTTTAATTCGGACAAGCAACAATCTATAACCCCTCCTCCCTCCACATTTTTCAGCATCCCTTCCCCACTGCGGAGTCTCTGCGGAATCACAGCCACAACTAATCTACGTAACCGGTTTAATCTTTTATGATCAATTCAAATTTTCACACAGTCATTGATCTATAACAATTTAAGATCCTAATCATTTTCCTAATGCATATTTCAGTGTTGCAGAAGTTATTGCAATAACAAGGTTGTTGCAGATCAATGGGTTCCCTTCCAGAATATTTTATTTTACCAATATCTTCCCTGCTGCCCAATGCTTTCGCTTCTCTCAACATTCACAGGCCTTTGATACTGTTGACCACTCTTTGCTGTTAAATAGATTAGGTAGCATTAACCTAGATAGAAATGCATGTAACTGGTTTCGGAATTATCTATCTTGCAGATCTCAATGTGTGAAATTAGGGGGTGTCCAATCAGATTTTTTATCAATTACTAAAGGTGTTCCACAGGGGTCAATTTTAGGTCCGGTGCTTTTTACTATTTATATTAATGATATTGTGTCCCCAGCAAGTGGTTCTCAATTTCATCTTTATGCTGATGATACCATTCTGTATTGTATTGCTGACTCTGTGGAATTAGCTATTGAAAAATTGCAACATTCTTTCAATACTATTCAAGATGCTCTTGCTTCTCTTAAATTAGTTCTTAACGAGAACAAAACAAAATTTATGTTGTTCTCTAGGGCTAGAGATTTTGACCACAATAGTCTACATATAACTGCTGCAAATGGTTCCATTATTGAGAGAGTTTCAGTCTATAAATATATTGGCATCTGCAGGGCCGGCTCTGACCAATTGGCTGCCCTAGGCAGGATTTTATCTGGCGCCCCCTTGCATCACAGTTTATTCACTACCAATAACATGCACTCACACTTTTGTTTTCACATTTTACTTTTACTTAAAAAAAATAACCCACAAAAACAGTTAACATCAAAACAGTGAACAAGTGTCATTATTATTATAGATATTTACAATATATATATATTATATATATTAAAGAAACCAGTAGCCTACTGCCATAAATAAAGTAAGGTAAAATATAGAAGAAGAGTGTATGACCATTGGGTGTTAGTCTATTAGTAATTTTTTTTTACAAGAATAAAGATGAAAAACTTAAAAAGATGCATGTCTGCTATACTGTACATAAGATGGGCATGCATACTAATGGAAATTTAATTAAACATTATTGTCATTACAATGAAATGTAGATTTACATTTACAGTCCAAAAAAAGCAGTAAACTGCAGTGTAATACTAATATAGCATAATGGGAAAGCTTATTTGGCATTAATGATATGCACTTTAAAACACTGATGTAACTAACTATATAAACTAACTTTAGAGATTATGAACTGTAACACAACAAACCAAAGGCTTACTACAACAATTAATTATAAAGGAGATGAAAAGGAATAGCATTTTGATTACAGGGTAACCAGATGTCAATAAAAATGTAGCCTACAGTATTACACAGGACTAACACCTGCTGAATAGACCTAATTTCCCTGATGATGACTGGTACTACAGTTCTCTTATTTTTATTAGTTGTTATGTAGGCTACTTTTATTTTATGTAGGCTACTGTTATGCACGCATAGTCTATGTATTTTTCAAGATGAGGCGATCATTCTCTTGCCGCTGTCCAGCTAGCTAGCAAGAAGGTGCAGAGTGACTGAGAGAGCTGATGTGTGTGTGTGAGTGACTAGTGACTAGCTAATGTAACGCTCGGCTCGGCTACAGTAATATTAGCTAGCTAACTTAAGTTATCTGGCACTATCCTCTTCAACCCAAGCGCCCCCGGTACCGGAGCAGGATGCGCCTAAAGTCAGAGAGCACTAGACAATTCATTTCATCACATTAACCCTGTGTTCTCACAGCGAGCAACTGGTCGCTGAGTCGGTCAATTCTACGAGGCTAGGGGCGGGGCAAGAGCTTCCCGTTGTGTCATCCAAGTCAGTTCGTGCAGCTACAATTATTTGATAAAGAGAAACAACGGCAATAGCCTACGTATAACAAAGACATATTTGCGATGCATCCTATTCTTTATAGTTATGTCATGACACTGATAATGATGTGTTCTCGCTAGCCAGCGATAGGCTAGCCTATATCTATCTTCGTCGCGAGCTACCTATCTTTATCTACTATCTACGCTAGATACATAGATAGATGTATGTATAAAACTCAACAAGTATGTTTTGGCTCAATGTGCTCTGGGCATCTGGCTTGATGAAAAATTTACGTTTAAATGCCATATTGATAAACTTATAAGCAAGCTACGACAGAAAATTGGCTTCTTATACAGGAATAGAACCAGTTTTCCTATGGTATGCAGGAAGAGGATTATTGAAGCAGTATTTTTATCAGTTCTGGTCTATGGAGATGTAATCTATAGACATGCCTCTGTTTCTACTCTTAGATCTTTAAATTCTGTATACCATTCAGCTCTTAGATTCATTACAGGTGATAGCTATAATATACATCATTGCTCCCTGTATGAAAAGGTTGGTTGGCCCTCTCTTTTAATGAGGCGTGATAGACATTGGTTTTTATTTATTTTTAAAGCTCTCATCGGTATGCAACCACCTTATATTACTTCTCTCCTAAAAAGGAACACTGGTTCATATCATACCCGTTCCAGTGAGGTGCTCATGCTCAATGTTCCCCGGGCTTGTTCTAACCTAGGTATGACAGCCTTCTCTGTTAGTGCTCCCCACTCATGGAATGCCCTGCAAAGCACTTTAAAAATGGACAGTCTTCCGTCTGTTGGACATTTTAAAACTATGATTGCTGAATTTTGCACCTCACAATGTAATTGTTTTTAGCTGAATTTTCTGTTCTTGTTCTTATCTTTTTATCTTTTTATTTAAAAAAAATCTTTTATTTATTTTATCATTTTATGTTGTGCCTTTATGTTGTCATTTTTATCTTGTGTTATTTTATCTCTTACTCGACATCACTGTAAATGAGGGCAACCTCAGTGTCTTTCGAGTTTAAATAAAGGTTATTGATTGATTTCATAAACATTTTAGGCTACCTGACTGAATGCCAACGGTTGGGGAAAACACCGAAAATGGCTGAAGCGACAAAAACAGGTAACAACAGATTACTCAGGTTCAGCGGTCCTCAATCCTGGTGCTGGAGACTAGGGTCTGTTGGCTTTTGTTGTTACTCAGCACGACAGTAGCACACCAACTGATCAGGTAACTCGGGTCACTTGGTTTCTTTGGTCTGAATTGGTTGCTGATCTTAAAGCGAAAGATTGAGAATCACTGCTCTATTTTATATGGAATTTCCAGCACTCAAAGACACCATAAAGACCCTCCTTTATTACCTGAAATCTGAAATTAATACATTCACAGATGGAATTAAATGACTTAGCTAGCTAGGTAGCTAAAAAGCTATGCTCAGTGCCTTATGGAAGCTGGGTAGCTATAGCTAACCCAAATTAATTTAGCTGTCCACAGTCCACACTACCTTGAAGATAGCTAACATTGTGTCCTTAGCTTAACATACAAAAAAAGGAAAATAGCATTGCTCTGATGAAAAAAAAATTCAAGAAACAAGAAATTCCGTTGGAAACTACCTTGGAGTAATATGGTAATAAACTGCTAACTCGTTTTGGTTAACTAGTTTATTACATTGAAAAATCGGGCCTTATAAAACAAAACATAATAGGTGGAATCCCACAGCTTTTGTTCTTTACTTGCTTGAATCCTAGTTTGATGATTAAGAAAATTTAGGGTAACAATATATCTGAAAAAACTGCCCAAAGCCTAATGAAATCAATCCATGGTAACAAACATTATTGTGCCTTCAATTGTAAGAGTCGCTTGAGCTGTTGGCACTTTTGGTAGCATTTCATTAGTCTTTACGTGGACGTTGTGCTTGAAGACCCATCAAAGGTGAAAGAAGTTCCTGCCTCAAGCAACTCACGAAAATTAACGTGCTTGTCTGAATTCAGTTTTAAATATTCCTTCTTATTGGTTAAGATTATCTGTGGCCTCAAGCCATCGCACGAGCAGTATGACAGACATGCAGCCTCCAAGATCAAATAGTAAGTGGGGAAAACATAAAACTAAAAAAGAATACTTCATACTGAAAGACAGTCTAAAAACTTGTTTGTGATGTTGGAGTAGCTGTCAGAGTATCGTTGAGATCCTTCACTCAGTGAGTGAATTGTTCAGTATTCTATCAAAAGAGTGTGGTACACAAATGACTGTGATGCTTTTGTGCCTTTTAAATCACTGCAAGTGCCAGGAAAAAATTATAGACAATGCACAAAGCAGCCACAGTGAGTGGAAAGCAAACGCAACTGCTGCACTACTAGGGAAATAGTGACACAGTGTGCTGTCTGGCTAATGCATATTTAAATGGTGCTATCTACATAAATTTCAGTGCCAAAATGACAAACCTTATGCAAATGAGCTCAATACAGGGAGTGTCTGATTCACAAAGATGATTCCCATTACTATAAGCATGGATCTTTTAAGATGACTTGAAACTTGGCAGTAATGCGGCATGTCCTATTTAAAAGCCACGTGTAAACTTGTTTAACCTATGGCATCTGTCACAGTTGAAAGAGGAAGCCATCGGCGATCACCTCACATCGTTCATTCAGTGCCAGAATTGCTCGATGACAAAATTGTCATTGCGCCTGCCACCTATAATCTTTTTTATGTTATGATTTAAGGAGGCTATTTTATTGCTACGGAGTCCAATATTTATACCTAGCCTACTCCTATGTGCCCTTCAACGATGTGACATAAATAAAAAAACATTCATTTGAAATGGTCCAGTTCTAATAATTGAGACAGTAAGCTGCTCCAACACATATTGAATAGGTACATTTGCTGGTCATTCAACAAATCTAGTGACTCATTTATTATTTTTTAGTCATTATTATTTGTGCACCATTATTTGTGTACCAAATTCAAATGAATCCCCTATAAAATAATGGGCAATTTTCCAACGAATCACCGCTTTCTCAACTAATAGGTGTGAGCAAAACGAGTCTTGTTTGTGCAAATAACTTGACAAGACCCATTTTTAGCTAAAAATGCTCAGACAACAGTGATGGGGCACAGACTCCAATGTAAACTACTGCAGCAGATAATATAAACTTGGTATGACCCTCGCTGAAAAAAACATCATGTGAAGGCTGATCTGATGGCCCAAAAGTAATGACTCACTCATTAACGCACAACTTTGGGCAAGAGTTATGGCGCAGTCCACGCAATGGCTGAGTCTCATGCCCATGTGTGTAGCCCTGTGTCGGCCGGGGTTAGATCCCGGCACGGCACCTTCTGACCTGTCATCCATTTTCTATCTGGTACCCTTTCTGTCTGAATAAACCAAACAAAAAAAAGGCCACCCTATTTGTTGGCTAGTTTCATGTCCTTTCCTCCTCGAAGACTCTTTGTTGTAAGAGATCGGTACTAAAAACTAAGACTCTTTTGTTGTAAGAGATCAGCAAAAATTGTGAGCTGTTGGCAGCAGAGCAGTAGAATGTGGATAACAGTTGGATTCAGAGCGTTTTACAGCTCCCTTATAGATTGCCTGAAAGCCGGTGGCAATTGAATTCTCCAAGGAGCTAACTCAGATTGGTGCTTAGTTTACGCCATTGTAAATGAGGTCATTAGGTATATGTGAAACATACCCATAAAATATGTACAACAAACCCAAACGGCAATGCTTGTAACATGGTGTAATTTAATTTGCCTAGCTGCAGTGTGTGACTCAGTGGTGTCAATATTCAATATACTTCCAGGTCGTGGATTACATTACATTTCATTACAGTCAAGTCTCTCCACAATTGAGCACCCCTTCCTGTTTTTGGTACTAGAATTCAACTGAAGACCACTTTTCTTTGGTCAACCTTTTTAAAAATTCCCTATATTTTCTCAGCATTTGCTGCCTTGTGTTGAAAAACACAGACAGTAGTGACATAACGTGTGATATCCTCACATAATCTAAGATGTTTCTGTTCAAATTTAGTTAAATTTCTTGAATTTAGTCTTGCCAAATTGCCATTGATCTGATGCAGAAAGCTTGATCTTTCTCTCTTTCTCCATGACCTTGTGTCCACTTGTTTACACATTTATTGTGCTTTGGTACCCACGCTAACTAATTTGGGCATGGTTTATTTTTTTCTTGATTTGCATTAACACTTTAGTGAGTCGGTCTTTAATATGGCGCAGGTAGTATTCACAGCGCTTGCACACTAAGCAGCATGAACTGTGCTCTGAATTCTTTTGTGGATCTAAATGTTTTTATAGATCATTCAATTATTTGAAACAGTGGAAAGATAACAAAATCACTAAATGCAAGCATAAAGCCACACAATTAATATGTATACTGTTAGACATTGGTTTACAGACCATATTGCCAGCTGAATTTAAATTAGAAACCAGGTAATCCTGAAGTCTTTTGATGTTTATGGGTCACAGACTTCAGGAAGCAACAGCATGCAAAGGATATGCGACCAAATATTAAATATGATACTTTAAAAACATGTTCAAGCAAAGGGTATGAATACTTGTGTAAATGAGAAATTTCAGTTTTTGATTTTTAATAAATTTGCTAAAATTTCTAAAAACATGTTTTCACTTTGTCATTATGGGTTATTGAGTGTATATTGATGAGCAAAAATGGCAATTTTATCCATTCAAAATTAAATAAAGTGTGCAAAAAGTGAAAGGGTATGAATACTTTCTATCCCCACTATAATATACTGATGACACTGATTTACGTTCAAAAGTGACATTGACAATTGTACGGTCAGTAGTGAAATACATGTATGTAAGGTCAGTGATTACATTCACTGATTCAAGGTCAGTGGTAAAAGACAACAGTCTAAGGTCAATGTTGACCTAAGGTCAATGGTCTGTTTGTGAGGGAAGTCATCTATTCAGATATCTTTAATTGAGGAAGAAAGCATGTTTTGGACCTTTGACTTTCTCAAAGGTGGCCTAAGTGACTTGTTCCTGCTGTCAAATATTAGAATGTTCTTATGTTTTTTAACGCTTATCCCTCTGAAACATTGTTTCAAGTTTCAGATGACCAAAGTCAGCTACCCACTCACATTTAACCACCGATCAAGCTGAAACTGTGATTATTTCTCCCTGATCTTGAGAATTTGTCTGCGACAGCAAAATCACAGCAAATATTATGTAGTGTACGATCGGCATTGGTAAAAAATAAATTGGGGTGGCTATCACATACCTGATAGGGGTAGAGGGTGACCCCGTTGGCACGGGACATAGACCAGGTGCCGTCCGCGCACTGATGTGCCTGCAGGGCCGCGGAGCTCAGGATGTTCCCGTTGCCATTGGCATTGCCGGGGCTGATGGGCGGGTGGGTCGGCAGCTGAGCACCGGGCTTGCCGGCGTGACCGGGGGATCCGTTCTTCTTCTCCACCCCGTTGCCCACGCCAAGGCTGTTGGGCTTAGAGCCGTGCTTTGGGTAGCCTGTGTAGAAGCTGGTGGTGGTGGTGTTGGTTAACGGGGTGGAGGAGGAGCTGGAGGTGTGGTAGGCGGAGGGGAGGTAGGCCCAGTCCCGGGGTGGGCCCTGCTGGGCGCCGCGGGAGCCCACGAGGCCGGGCAGACTGGCGAGGGCGAGGGGCGGGGGCGAACTGGGTGACGCCTCACCCTGTTCCAGGGTCAGGACCATGTGGATGGCCTCCTGTTTCAGCTGGCTGAGGTGGGTGGCACAGACATCACAGCGGCTGTCGCGCTCGTTCCAGGCCTTACGCGTGCTGTTGGGGACCTGGAGCTTGTCATGCAGCAGCACTGGGAATGACGGGTCCTGAAGGGAAACAGATACACAGAGAGTTAAGACTGGAAATGTGCTGTGATGTCACAAATCTACTGTCACAGTCAGCTATGTGTGTTTGTTGAAGCTTTGTAAATCTGTATTGGTCAAGTAATGGTTGTGGAAAGAGTATCCTCTTAGGAAGACAATATAGTAGCCATCTAAATATATAAAGTTCTAAAGATCACACTGGTTAGCTCATTAATAATTCATAGAAAACACAAGGAGATAGGGTTTAAGCGAAAAATACTTTGTTCTCGAAATCAAAAGACTGTGAGTCACTGCTGGCACGTAGCTAAACCCATTTTTAGACTCTTGAAACCTCACACTTTCCATCATTCAGCGTGTAACAGTACCAGTCTTGCGACTGGAAGGATATCATGATAGCATAATTAATTTACTTCAACCTGTTATTCACAAAGTGCCTGGGACCTTCTGAACAAAAGACACTGGTGATCCACTGAACCTGTGGGCCTCAGGTGCAACCCATCAGAGACGAGGGAGGAGGCAAAGGAAGTGCTGCCACACCGGCATTCTCACTTGAGACGCACCGGAACGTTCTTTGGACCGCAAGCGACAGGACTGCAGCTGGCACAGCTGTGACAGATGAACAACTGAGCCAGAGTTTAAAAAAACTAAAAAATACTTTACCACATAGTGCAGTTCATGAACGCACATATATTATCTTATGTCCCCATTGTACTGATCAAAGTCCACACTGTTGTTGCATAGAAGTGCACTCTCAAAACAGATGTGCTAAAAACAACACGTCATTTTTGAACACACCTCCGTGTCTAGTTAAAGTTTTAAGGACACACATTTTGTGTTACTTTTCAACACAGTCTGTGTTAAAAAGTCTCCATTTTTAACACATAAATGGTGTAATTTGACACAAAGGGCTCTATATTCCGGCTCTATATGGGGGTGGCGAAGTGACATTTTCGGCATTTATTTTCACGTTCCTGAGCCCATTGTGTGTGTGGTTGTGTGAGAGGTGGAGGAGTGGGAGTGGTGTCCAGTGTCAAGTGCAGAAAGTGCAGCGAAATGGCAAATTTTTTTTTTGGGGCTGGTGGCGCCTGATCCTGGCAAAGTTCGATTTTTTTTCAGATTTTGTTGCGATTTGGCCCCGTTGGTTGTAATTTGGTGCATCGTGTGTGTGAATGGGGGGAGGGGGGAAGCCACTGGGGGGGGTTCATCAGTTTTTTTTTAGTGCAGTGTATGCTATTTTGTAGTAAGATTATGACTGCGATTCCCGCCTGCACTGCCCGCCAGTGTGACCATGTTTATACGCGCAAATCGCACACACGCGTATATTAGCGAGTTGCATTTTTTTCTTTCCCGAAAAGGATGTGCAGGACCCTAAAAAAAAAATCAATCAACCGTTTTGTGGATCATATGCGGTCCAATCTAACTTTGAAATAAATCCCCCTGCAGGAAAAATGTATACTTTTATATAAATTTATTTCTGGTTGTCTTTTTTCTTTTTATGTTAGGCTAATTCCGGTATTTATTTATGTTTTTAATTGTTTATGGAGGTTATTATACTGCACTGTGGTCCCAGGGGTAGCCAACTGTGTTCTTTCTTACACCTGTCTGTAATGAGAAAAATGACAAACTTGGTGCATATATTCACTCTTATTGCATGTATAGCGATAAAAATTTACCTTTTATCTCAATTGCATGAAATTAAATCAATGCAAAATAGATAGCATATCGTCTTCCGCTGCAGTTGTAATCGGAAATTGACAGTGGGTGGATGCCTCCCGACCACGACCGAATGGGCGTGTTCTGCTATCGTTTTTCACTAAACCACGTGATGCGGGATAGCCCGACATGGGCTGTGTCTGAATCAGCATCCTTCTATACTATTAGGTAGGCTTGTTGAGTAGACAGGGTGAAAAAGTCGTTAAGTAAGCACAATTTCCTCTAAATATAGTATACTTTAAACCCCCGTATGATTAATTTACTTCTGGAGTTTTGCTGAGTACATTCGGGAACACACTTTTCAAGAAGTACACAAACATTTTGTACATACATATGACGTGAAGCTTCGTTTAAAAAAAATGAGGCGCAGCTTCACTGATGATTTCCTTCGAATACAAGAAACATGACCTTCCAGCCAAATGGTGAATCAAAACGAGCCCAAAATATATTTTTAACCGAAACCAACGTATTTTAAATAGAAATCATCATATTTTTACCTTTTAAAATAAGTGCGTGCTTTGCGACATTTTTACCTGTGACTGCACTTTGAAAGTAGCCCAATTTACTGGGACATCTCACAACCTGCTTACAACACTTCCACAGTACGGTTGGAAAATAGCATGGTGGATATTTTTTGTGAACTGCTCGTCGCGTGCTACACAGTGCACATTAAACAGCACGTTTCTGTCAGTGCACTGTACGCAGGAGACAGGGTGCAGTAGATAGGGCTCTGATTCGGACACAGCCATGGTCAAAACAAGTCCACCCAACACGCCGGGTCGCAATGCACATGGCTCTTAAAAGGACTGAAAAGACGTAATTTGATTAGCTATGGTTGAATCCAGCTGAAGCACTCCCACTGATAAATATTCAGCATAACCCAGCCCATTTTCAACCTCCGCAGCGCGCTGTGAGCAGTGCGCTCCTCGCCTTTGGTCCAAAAATAGCTAAATTCAGTAGCCACACCCCGCACGCCATGTGCTTGCCAGAAAATAGAGCCCAAAGTGTGTTTAATGTAACATAAAAGTAACGTTGACACTAAATGCATTGAAAGTAATGTATTGGATATCAACACATCCTTTTTGAGAGTGTGTACAATAATGTTTAGGGAACTAGGCTTGTACCTCAAAGGATGTGGGTACGATTTGTAGCTGGGGGGCTGTTGTACGTTTGAGATAGGTACTTAAACGGAATTGCTTCGATAAAATGATGTCCCCAAAAATGGATTGTACGCAAAACAAAAAATGTGATCTGTCTACCTGAATAATTACTAAACGTGAATGTTTTAGGTCCCGCTTAGAGTTTCTGCACACCTTTTGTGCTTTTCAGATAAGTAGCTCAATTTTCTCCTTAGCACGTAATAGCCAATTACCCAGGTTTTGTGCATGATCACACTCTGACGGGGAGAATTTCACATGCAAAGGCTTTTAAGTTTTCAAAGCACAGCCATGCAAAAGCAAACAGAAAAATCTGATATCAATGATATGAATAAATATTATTCTCTTCTTAAAAAAAAGGTTTAAATTTTACTCTCCGGTACCTCAGGATTGTGCACATTTTCCAGTGCACTGTGTGTTTTTGGTACAGAGAATCACATAATTATTCAATCTAATTAATAAGCCCCTCACGTCGAAAGGCAGCATTTCACCATCAGGGGGCTGGGAAATTAAGGTCTTTGCCTGGATTCGTTCAAAACGCTTGAGGGATAGAGGGAGCACACTGAGAGAGAGGTGCAATTAAAAGCAACCTGTGCATCAATTAACCCAAAGCCAGAGGAGTACAGCCTGTCTTTGCTAACATTGTGGGAAAAGCTGACGTGGTACACAATGCTTCTCTTTAATAGCAGTGTCTTGGGAATACTTCTCTTCCCCTAACAAATCCTTCAAATCTCTGAGCATCGCTGCCACTGTAAGGGAAAGTATATCTTTTTAAATAATATATAGGTTTAAATTATTTAGAATCTCATTGTTGCCCACTAAATTACATTACATATTTTCATCCACGGAAATCCTAAAAGCCCTCATGCTGCGGAAACTTCAAAAGCATATATGCATACATACAGTAAAGCCGGAAAGTCTGCACACCCCTTTCACCTTCTCCACGTTTTATTACGTTACAGACTTATACTACAATAGATTGAGTTAATTTTTTGCCTCAAACATCTACACACAATAGCTAATAATGACAAAGTGAAAACAGGTTTTTAGAAAATATGCAATTTTATTTAACTGACAAAAATTGGTTATTTAGGGTTTACATATCTGTACACACCCTTAGCCTAATATTTGGTTGCTGCACCTTTGGCAGTGATTACAGCTTCAATGCGTCTTGGGAAAGAAGCTACGAGCTTGGCACACTTGTTTCTGGACATTTTTGCCCATTCCTCTTGGCATATCCTTGCAAGCTCCGTCAGGTTGGATGGGGAGCGTCGGTACACAGCCATTTTCAGCTCTCCACAGATGTTCAATTGGATTCAGGTCTGGGCTCTGGCTAGGCCACTCAAGGACACGCAGACTTTCTCTGAAGCCACTTTTTTGTTCTCTTGGCTGTGTGCTTCGGGTTGTTGTCATGTTGGAAGGTAAACCTTCGCCCCAGTCTGAGGTCCAGAGTGCTCTGGAGCAGGTTTTCTTCAAGGATCTCGGTGTACTTAGCTGCATTCATATTTCCCTCTATCAGGACTAGTCGCCCCGTTCCCACTGCTGAAAAACATCCCCACATCATGATGCTGCCACCGCCATGCTTCACTGTAGGGATGGTATTAGCCAGGTGATGAGCGGTGCCTGGTTTCCTCCAGACGTGATGCTTGGTATTCAGGCCAAAAAGTTCAATTTTGGTTTCATCAGACCAGAGAATCTTTATTCTCATGGTTTGAGAGTCCTCTAGGTGCCTTTTGGCAAACTCCAAGCGGGCTGTGATGTGCCTTTTAGACGGGCTTCCGTCTGGCCACTCTACCATAAAGGCCTGATTGCTGGAGTGTTGCCTGGATGGTTGATCTTCTGAAAGATTCTCCCATCTCCACAAGGATACGCTCTGTCAGAGTGATCCTCAGGTTCCTGCTCACCTCCCTGGCTAAGGCCCGTCTTCCCCGATTGCTCAGTTTGGACGGGCGGCCAGGTCTAGGAAGATTCTTGATGGTTCCAAACTTCTTCTATTTACGAATGATGGTGGCCACTGTGCTCTTTGGGACCTGTAAAGCTGCAGAGATTTTTCCGTACCCTTCTCCAGATCTATGCCTTGACACAATCCTGTTTCTGAGGTCTGCAGATAATTCATTTGACCCCATGGCTTGGAGTTTGCTCTGACATGCACTGTCAACTGTGGAACCTTATATAGGCAGGTGTTGGCAATCCCCAATCATGTCCAATCAATTGAATTTATCACAGATGGACTCCAATTAAGTTGTAAAAACATCTCAAGCAGTATCAGTGGAAACAAAATGCACCTCAGCTCACTTTTGGGTGTCATATCAAAGGGTGTGCACACTTGTGTACATATGATATTTTACATTTAGATTTTTAATAAATTAGCACAAATGTCTAAAAACCTGTTTTCACTTTGTCATTATGGGCTATTTTGTGTAGAATTTTGAGACAAAACTCAATCTATTGTAGAATATGTCTGTAACGTAATAAAACGTGTAGAAGGTGAAAGGGGTGTGCAGACTTTCCAGCTTGACTGTACATATGCTTAATATGTGGAACTTTACATATTATACTACAAAACGCCATATACTGCCATTCAGTCAACCAATTCAAATGGGTAAACCAGAAAAAATAGTAGAAGCTTGCTTGAATCTATACAGCAGAAAACATTTGCTCTACGCTGTATTGGTTTATTCAGTTTTGGCAAAAATGAGAATTGATCGATAGGAATTGCACTCCCTGACCCAAATGAGATGGGGTTTTAGTGCGCAGTGAGCACTTCACAGCAGATTCTCTCCTTGTGGAATGAGTAGATTTAATGCATGGCGGGGCCTCTGCGAGAGCCTCCGACCAAGAACAACACCGCCTCTGGCTGCTGCTCTGATCTGCACAGAAGAGCAGCACAGAAACAAATCAGTGATGCGCAGAAATACTGATACACACACTGATACACACACACACACACACACAGATACAAACATGAACACAGAAATTCATGTTTTGCGCAACAAACAGACAGATCCACATGCAGAGCCACTCACACTCACAGATCCACATGCAGAGACGCACATAAACGCAGTTAAAACATGAAAGAAAGAGGAGCTGAAAGCCCAGTGAACTGCACCACAGTAACTGAAGTCACAAGCTGCCATGAATGCATTAAATATGATTTTGAATCATTGTCCCATGGACCCATTTTATGGATCCCAGTTTTAGTTTTGGCCCGTTTTTAGGCCTTGTGTTTGACTAAGGTTGAACTACTCTTATTTCATATTCATGTGATTACAAGCAACTGAGCTAGAAAATAACCGTGACTACCAGGCACGTGCACACATAGACCTCAAAGGGGGCTTGAGCACCTGCCGTTTGGCCTGCTATAGAGAAGTGCCCTTTTTCAGTAAAATAAAAAATATATATTTTTTTTTTAAATAAATAAATAAATAAATTCCTGTTTGCGCACAGCCTGCCCTGCCGAACAGATATATTGATTGAATCAAAATATCAGGTCGGGAGAGTGGTGCTCCCCCGGCGATGCCCTCTACCTCTACCCTCCCTCTTGGTTTCCGCCGCAGCGGCGAGCACTGTGTGGGCACCGAGCCTTTCTATGGTGAAAGAACGCATGCACGCACGCAAAATTGTACGCATACGCATGCATAGGCACTCCACAGTCGTGAGTCAGTCAGTTTGATGAGTTACTTTGAGGCAGACATCAGGTATGTAGCCAAACAAAGTATAAATATACTGTTAATTTTCGTTTTATATTGATATTAATGCGCTTTAGAAATTGCTTGACACTATTTGGCAGCTGAAAATGTGCCAACTAGCTATCGTTAGCGTTGATACCTTTTGCTAGTAATGTGGGAATCAGTGGAATATGGTCGAGTTCTTGTGTCCCATCCACTGAACTTAAAAGAACGGTCACATCCAGGCACGTGCCTTAATGTTGTCTTATTGTCTCGATAGCTAGTTAGCTAATGTAATACGTTACATGTGAGAATACTTTATTGAAATACACTTAATTTCTTTGCACGTATCATTAATTAACTGTCATGTAGCAGTGTTTGAACCAACCTCAGTCATGGGCTTGTTTTAAATAAATTATTTCATGGACCGCCAAAGGGAAATCGCGACCGCCAAAATGACAATAATTGAGAAAACGGCAAATAAATTCATATCCAAATGAATTTAATTTTTTGGGTGCAATATGGTCTTTCGGCTAGTGGATGGCGATGTATACTGTACTAGTCGCCTTCAAGATTTCTGTACTAGGAGATGAGTAGAACAAGCAGAACCCTCGACTGTTTAGAAATGAGGCTCAGCTATTCTGTGGCAGAGTGCAACCTAAATCTTTGAGGCGACTCAGTAGAAAGACATAGCGTACGCAGCGAGTTGGACGGAACACGCTCCAATTTTGAATTAGGCTACCTGTTATGTTCTGTACATCTGTTTGTCTGTTTGTATTATTATTTGATATTTATTCAGGATTTATTATTTTTCATTTCATCATTGCATTCCCCTCTGTTCGTGGGTTGTCCGAGTCTCATCTGTGTGTTTGTTTACCCAGTCTCGTACATGCACTATTCGGGTGACTTCGGGAGGTTTCGTTGGTTAACGCTGTATTTCCGAAGTTTTGTTTTCTGCTACTTCCTGATTTCCTTCCCGTGTATAATTGTATTACTAACTCGCGGTAACAATCACTCAGGTGCTTTATTAGTTACGTGCACTTTACTAAAACCAATTAACATAAATGTATACTAACAACTAACTGTCTGTCTTGTAGTTAGATACTAACATTTAACCAGCTTCTCCGCTTTATCTTTGTTACTCGCATTTCTAAATGGTCCTGAGCTACCTCTGTAATTCGCTCCAGCTGTACTTAGACTTCACCTCTCTTGATTACTGTGCACACTCCGCTCCTATTCGAGCCCATTGTTTATTATGCATGTTTCCGAGTCCCTTCCATGTTTTCGTTATGTTCTCGTGATTTCATTATTGTTTACCTAATGTGTTAACCTCACGTCGTTTGTTACCCTATGTGTATATAAGACCCACAATTCTGTTTCTTCCCAGTCAGTGATTGAGTGTTCTTTATTTATTTTTCTATTTGTGCGCTATCAAAATATCATAATTGGTATAATATTCAATTACCTTTGATTTCTAAAACCTAACTCCTGAACACAACCCTACTGGTACTTTACAACCATAGCCTACATATATACTCCAAAAACTGTATTTACGGTCAAATTTATGGAACAGAAATTTGCTGCGTGCGTTCGCATAGCCTATGTACTGCCAGAAACCATATTCTCTGCCAGGAAAAACCCTGAATACATATATTTTAATATCCCTTCATTCAAAGCATATATTTATTTAATTATTTGCAAAAATCGTTGGCGTGCCCTTTTATGAATTTGGGCCCCTGCCCCTCTAACATCCTCTGCACGTGCCTGGTGACTACAGTAAGCCGTAAGAACTCCGACTGGAGGCGCACCTTTTCAGATTTTACCTTTGTTTCAAGAAGCTGGACATGTCACCTAGCACCAAACATCAGTTCGGTCTCCAATTTGGTCTCCACGGTGTTATGTGAAATTTGATATTATATAGTATTCAGTTCAGTGTTAGTCATCACTCTGGAGTCTGACATTTGATGGTACATGATATGGCACATTATGACTGAACCAGTGGCGGGCCGTGCATTTCACACCTAGGCCTTCAGTGATGTCCTACACAGTCCTACCTGAATTATTCCACCTCTTAATACCATCATTATGACGCCATGGCTCTAGAAACTATACATTTAGACAGAAACGCAGTATAACCGGGCGTTGCATCACCTTAACATAGTCAAGTACAACAGAGTTATATTAATATTTCCGAAGCATTTATAATCAATAAATCCGCATTTACAATTAAGAGTGTTAAACTACCAGCTTTAAGATCGCTTGGATACTGTCAAAACTTTAAAATAAAAGGCGCTTTTAAGGGATTAGTCTACAAAGTTTTATTAAGTCCACCAAAAGTATGTTAGCTTTAACAAGTTTGTTCGCTAAACAGCGCATTGTCGCACCCAAAGCAGTTTCATTTAAGAAACGTGACGATAAAGACACATAAACTATTCACTGAAAATAAAAGAAAACAAACAAATAATTTGCATTTGTTCAAGAGGATATATTTGCGACAGTGGTGAAAGTGTATTCCTAGCCTTGAATGTCCACTTTGACTCGCTAGCGTCGGAGTTGGCCGTTCTCTTCTGACGATGTCTAGCTTTTCTTGAAAAGTTCGTCTTGAAAATGGCGTTGTAATTATATCTGCGACCAAATCGATCTCTTCTCCTCCTTCAGCCATTGCGGGTTGAAAAAAAACAGCTTGTAGAAATCTCGTTCAAGTTCAGTTTGCTATCTCTGCGATAGCTCTGCCTCTCAATAGTGCGTATCCAATCAAAGGACGTGCACGTGCTGACGTTATCGTACGCCTGCTAGCTGGCCCCGGTGTCGCCAACTCGAAATCTGATTGGTTAACACCACAGGGTTGTTTCGGTTCACTTTAAGCTACAGGCGCCCGCACTGTCGATTCTGAAGGCCTAAGGGCAGATTTCTTGGACCCTGGCAACACATTATGGCTGAAATATGATTGGATAAAAGCTCTAACATAAAGGCCAGCCCTCCAAATCTCGATCTGAGGCTGGAAGCAGCGCAACCAAGAGGAAAGCTATGAAATGAAGAGAATAGACTATGGGGAATAATTTAATACATATTTGTGGAAAAAATATATCAAAATAAAATTTATATTCTGACGATGTTTAGGCCAGCAGAGAAGGCCTTGCTGGCCCTGACGGCCCGCCACTGGACTGAACATAATATTGCCTGTGCACATCACTATTTCTCTCTTTAAAGGGTAACTACACCCTAGATCACTTTTTTGTTGTTGCTGTAAACGTGTTTGTATGCCTACCTTATAATGAAACTTATTCATCCATTCTATTATTTCAACAATTCTGAAATAATAACATAAATCAAGAGAAACTGGTAGAAAAGCGCCTTTGTGCTGCCCTTTAACGGTTGAAATTTCCTTTCTGCTCCCCACACTTCCCCCGCCCCAATAGTGATGTCAGAGTGCCTCTTTGGAGGTACCTCTACGTCATATGGATAATTGTTGTCACCCACAATGAAAACAGCCGGCAACTGATTGGTTAGACCCACTACGTTACTTTTGTTTCGGCTCCACATTTTTAAACTGGAACAACGTTGCGTCCTGTTCATAAACTCTCTTATTCCACCTAAATAATCCACTAAAATACGTTTCTGAAGATATTTGAGGTGAGAAATAGGCCATGTAGTTGCTGAATCTTGATTCATATTTTATGTGCAACGTCTAGTTTGACAGTTTGATCCAAGTTATACGTAATCATTTGTACAATGTACGTTAATTTATGCAAATGACGATGAATGCAGCTTCTCCGCCCCCACCCTTCTCCCTCGCTCACCCCACAAAGTATTTTTCAACATTGTTTCGTGGGCGGAGACAGGCTGAAACAGTTGGGTTAGTTACCCTTTAAACTAAAATAGATATTAAATGATGGCTGTTGGCCATTTTGTGTTTTACACCTTCATTTCAACTTGATACCTATTTATTGTATTCCTGACTGTGGTTCTTGTTACTCCCGTGACGTATGTACCATGCCATATTATGTATATCAGTCTGCATTGGAGCATCTGGCAAATAAATAAGGAATACATAATAAGTAATTATTTAAAATTGCAACGACAAAAAAATTTGACTCAAATGTCCTTCACGGTCAATGCGCCTGCCTGCAAAGAACCCCCCAGAGGAGATCACTCAGGGCGTTCAGCACTGATGTCCCTCCCTTTTTTCTCCACTTCCTGTCAGGGTTTGTGGTGTAGCCTGTAACCACACGGGTAGTCACGGCTCCTCCCCAAGTCAAACAGAAGTGAGTCTGTTCAAATTAAAAATGGTACATTCCTGCTGTCACTGCAAATTTGTGGCAGGGACTTTTCTTAATCCTGCCCTTTACTGGTTTCCCTTTTGTGCCTCTTACAGACCAATTGGCTATGCTTGGTAAGCCCGCTCTTTACCCCTAACTGAGGTGCGATGATGAGCAGATGACAGCACTTCAGTGTATTTTTTAGCAAATGAATCCGCAAATGAATCTTTCTGCAAACCAATAATTCCAGCGTACATCAAGGAGATCCCATCAACCAAGGAACTGACCACAAAATGATTGTTTTTCAATGGTCAACTCAGTCTTCAAACTTGAATCCCATCAAATGTCAGTTGAAGAGAGCAGTCAACAAGCACAGACTGATCTTAAAGGTTCTGTATGGAGGAATGGTAAAAGATTCTCCATACAGTCTCATCAATCTCACAAAACATGATATAATGCAACTTAGTAGTGTTATCCTTGCAAAAGGAGGCTGCATTTTTTGGGGAAATAAAATCATTACTTGTTAAAAGAGTTTTTCTCCAAACAGTTGTATTACTATATAGAATATAGAAAGTACGTCATGCATTTGAATTTTGAAAGTTTGAGATATATGGGGCTGTCATCTGGATGTTGTTACCGTTAAAAGAAGCAATAATAAGAACCCCTTAGATGGTCCAGTGCGGAAGAATCCACACACTGTCCTTCCCTGTCTACTCTCGTTATGATGCAACATGAAACGAGGGAGAGGGTGGACCGTAATCACAGAAGAAATGTACCCATCAGATTTAATGATCAAACTGCTTCCATCAAAATCATATGCCTCACAAAACTGGCTTTGCCACTGATTGAAACAGATGAAACTGCTACAAAAAAAAACCTCCCCCATCTGAATTAAACTTAATGTACTTTGATGTAAAATGCTGTAGTGTTCTCAGGCTTGTCCCTGGTTGCCCTTCTCTAGTTTACTCTACCCATTTAGCAGATGATGATTTAGACCAGAGTACTGGGCATTTGTTTCATGGCAAAAAAACATTTTCATTAAGAAATGTTCCTGTCCTCAAAGTTCCTCTAGCTTTGGACTGAACAAAAAGTGAACTTATTGTGGATGCCACAGTATCAATATAAATTATAATTTTTAATTTTAAAAAAAAAAAACAGTGGTTCATTGATTTGGAACAACTGTGTCTGTCATTGGATGTCCTAGACTTTGTTTTTTATTGGCCTATAGGCTTTGTTATGAAGCCACAATAAAGAAATGAATGCTCCACCCATAATAATTCCATGGCAGGAGATAACCTAAAAAAATGTTGTAAGAGACTCTGAAAATCTGAATAAGTAATACTGCGAGTACATTTTTTGTTGTTGTTCTTTTATTCATGATGTATGTTGCTTCAGTTCTCCTCTCAGGTAACACTTTATACAGATACTTGAATAATTCAGAGGGTATTTATGGTCCGTGTCTCTGCAGGCAATACTCAAAGTCTCATCTTACTGCCGATAAACTAGGGGCTGCTTTGGTATACTATCTTTACTGGAATTTAGTAGACGCTCTTATACAGGGTGACTTATGATTCAAACACAACCCAGGGAAATGCAATAGTCGCCAAGAGGGAGAAGGTATAATTCAAAGAGACAAATGTAAGAAGTGCAGACTTGATTGACAACTTGTCAACTACCCTATTAAATATTCAACTAAGTTATACGAACAAGACCAAATCTAACCCAATGAGTATTAAATGACACTAAACCAACAACAGCAAAGTGTCACAGGCTTAGAAAACGAAAGGGTCACAACTAATTAGTTAGGGCTGGTTAAAGTGGTCGAGTGGAGGAGTTGTGGCCAAGGTGTGGTTTGCATCAGAAGATTGCCAACATCTCTGCTGATTTGACCATTGTGGGAAGCTCAACCAACCACTAAGGGGCCAGAACAGATAACAGATATGACCAGGGAGTGCAGGCTTGGAGAGGGGGATGAGCCAGACGTCTGGCCAGATGAACCACAAGCTGGTTTGATGAGGAAATCCTCCTGATGTTGTGGAGGAAGAATCTACATACCCAACTAACTCTCCGGCAAGATGTTTGCGATGTTGAAAATGTGTCTAGCAGAACTCCAAGCTGCGATAGAAGAAGTCAAGAGAATAGTGTCACATAGGGTGAGAGAGATGTCATGTAGAGGAGAACACATAACAGGGATGGAGAGCATCCCTTTGCTAGGTTGAGCTTTAAGTTTGATTTTCCATCCATCTCAAGATGTCACTTTAGCACTTTAGGCTGTTCTGGAAATATTGGCTCACTGTGATATGAACTCATAAAGCAAATCTACTCTGGCTTCATTTCTCAAAGATTAACTCAGCCTTTTAAGTACAGGTTTAAGAATGACTGCCATACATAGCCTTAAGTCCTATTTGGATGGGATAAGTTTTATGGGGAAGGTGAGGTAATGTAATTATTACAGGAGCATCTCCATAATTTTAGTCCTGTCCGAATCTGCCATGTCAGTAACTTATACGGACTGTGCACACCCACGTCAGTAAAGATCCTGGCGTCTTTTACCTACTGTAAAAGGCCCTTTAAAAATAACCCTAGATTACAGCAATCCTGTAAGAGTTGACATGTTGGTAAAAATTCTGTTATTTCCTGTGGGAAAGGAGTTTTCCAGGTTTTTTCAAGTATGGAGGCACTTCAGGAAGCCTTTGGCTGTGCTACCTTCAGCCCAAGTAAAGGCCACACTATTGGGCAACCTCTACATTAAGGGCCTCATTTACTAAGACCTTTAGCATGTGCAAAACCTTTCAGCGCACACAAAACCAATAACATGACCAATGATTGGTCACGGCATTTCTTTTGCACCAATCATTGGTTGTGTTATTAGTTTTGCCTGTGTGAAAAAGGTTTTGCACATACTAAAGGTTTTAGTAAATCAGGCCCTAAATGTACATTAAATAAGAAGACAGAGAAGCAAATCCATCCAAAGAAGAGGCTCAAATGTACTGAAGGGCAATGCTTCTGACAACTATTGGTTAATATTTTCTGCAGTAGCCTAGCTATAGCCTTACAAACATGTTATGTACAATTTTTCTCAAGCTAATGTTATTAAAGAGGAGTAATACGGGATACCTCACGCCTTTTGTGGACAGTTAAGTTATTTTTTGAGCACCTATGTCTTTTTAATTTGTTTCCTACTAGTGCTTTTCTGCCAGAAGCAATCAGTTTCCAGTGAAGATGTCGGATGTGAAACGTTGTATGACGCATAGAACATTTATGGTGTGACAAAAATGCGTAAATGGAGTAGACACTCCCATCTCTGCATTTATATACACTGATTATGGACATACTTTATCCCGTCTGAATCGATCATTAACATTAACACTTGTGTGAAAAGGCATACTTTACAGACATTGTACTGAAGAGTTATCCAAATACATTTTTGGGAAATAAATTTTGATTTCTAAAGTATAAAAACAGATGATTTGCATGTCCATCACACTTGTGTGTTTATGTATGCTTCTCAAGTTCCTGTGTATGGTTGTGAATGCATGAAATTCTGTAGCAGTGTTTGTGCACAAAGCTGTGTGGGAATGTGTGTAGGCATGCATGTATGTGTGTGTATGCTGTGTGCACAAGTGTGCATACATGCAAACACATTTGTGCGTGTGTAATTTGAATGGGCGGCATTTTAAAATAATCTTAATTTCACACTTTTTTCTAAAAAAGTACATGGCTTTCCCCAGGCATTAATAGACAAGTTCACAAGTACCTCCACAAACATCAGAGGACAAATCAATGAAACCTCAAATTCAGACTCAGCAGGGCTGTAAATTCTGACAATATTGTCACATTTGCGATTTATTGTCACAATTGCGAACATACAAAATTCCTATCGCAACTGTGCGACAAGTTGTTTGGTTATATTGAGTTTTATCACTATTACTGTTAAATCTGCAGAGACTGGGGGACTCGGAAGTTCAACACGATTTCTCTTCTGAGACGATGAATTGCCTGTATTATGGGAGATGTAAGTGGTCAGTATCATTTTGTAGCATGCCCCATGCATAGCGATACTTTAGAACTCTAATTCCCACCTTACACTGTGAGAGATAGCAACTTTCCAGCAGTAGTGCAAAGTCAGCTAGCTAGAGTCAAGAAAACTGGATTTACCCAGTGTAGGTGCTCTTATCCCTTTTTATTATATAAAATTTTAAATATTGAAAATTATGAATCTTAAGATTATGATCATAACAATAATTGTTCAAATGTACCCCAGGTCAAAAGTTTTTGGATATTATTAGTCTAAATTGGTTGGGATTTATTAGTTCATTGAAGGTCAGATATTATTGCAAGAAAAACCTGATACTTAAAAAAAGAGTTTGTGGATGTTTAAATTCTACCAAAAAGGGCCACATATAGCCTAGTTTCTATATGCTTGGATACTGATGGCCAAGATGTCACTACAGTGCACTCCAAAAGTGTTCTGACAATGGCACATATTTTGTTGTTTTGGCTCTACTCAAGCACATTGGATTTGAAATGGAACAGTGACTATGATATTGAAGTGCAAACTCCTGTATTTCTCCTGGCTAATTTTTCTATTGAACTTTATGGGAAAATAAGTCAGGAGAAACAACCCTTAAAGTGATCCATCCATATCTACTGCATATCTGGCAGCAAAGTGATGGTTTGAGGCCCATATGAAACCTCAGATCCTTGATGACTTACAGCCATTTAGCCAACCATGTGTTCCATATTATTCCCAAGTAATTTACAGCTTAATCTAGTCCCACCCCGAATTCCCATAGAGATCCATTCAAATGCAGAGAGGTTATAGTATCGCTTGTAAGAGTACCTGAAAATAAATTATCAACTTTTGATGTTGTTGGGTCACAGACATCAGGATATCATGGCATGGAAAGGATATGCAACCAAATTGTGAGGGTTTGTGCAGAATAACGATGAGCCAAACGCGACAAAGAAAAAAGGAATATAAAATTCAGAAGCGAGAGGCTTAAATACCTAACAGGTAGGGAAACAGGTGAAATTAATAATTAGCGGGGAAGAGCTAAGCCCGAGATGGAACGCGGAAAAAATCTGATAGATTGCCAACCGACGCAGAGAGGAAGAATACCGTAGCAAACGAGGAAAGAAAGCCACAACCCATGACACAAATATTAAATATGATAATTTTATTTATGTTTGTCCAGTTACTTTTGGTGGACTAAAATGGGGGGGGTGGCTGTGTAAAAATGACCTCACTTGCACCAGTGCAACTGGTAAAAAAAATTAATTTACAGCCTTGCTCAGATCTCCATAATCTTGTATTGAAGCATTCAATAAATGTGTGCTATTTGGCATGGCATGGTCATGTTTTCACCAGGTCAGGTGTAGGCTATAGCACGTGAATACCACAGCTCACCGCTTCACGCCACCACTACCTACCCTCTAAGGCGTTTCCCCCTCTACAAATTTTTTTTCTTGGGGAAAACCCTGATGTAACAATGGAACAAATGTAACAAGATTGTGGTATAACCATTAGTTAACACTGTCAGCATTGACAGAAACAATGCCACGTACAATTTTCAATGAACTTTCATGCGCTCTGCGACCATAGAGCTCTAGGCTGTTGAGAGAGGCCATTACATAAGCTCTTCATGTGCTGATAAGTGTGGACTGAAAATTTATATGAGTATTGCATATATCATATTTTTCACGATGAGTGCCATCCTCGTAGATTGCAGAGAGCGAACACTGATTAATGATACACCAATCTGTGTGATTTCACCTGTCATGTAAAAGTGTGAAGAAGCATGGGGATCTCAGTCATATTTCGCAGTATACTCCATACAAGCTTTATATTATTGCCTCTCTGCCTGAGGCCTGTCATTATTTCAGTAAACTCGGGCAGCAAGGCTTAACTCAGATGAGAGTAAGTGTATTCCCAGGTGAGAATGTCACATAGCACAGCACTGGCTTATGTTGTGGGTGGCACACTATTCAAAATTCAGCAGAACCTTCTGATTAAGCAATGCAGCGATTTGCAAGCGTTCAGGACTCCAAAGTGGTAATGTATTTATGTTTACTTCACACACATAAACATAAATACGTTGCCGAACAAACGCACGCACACAAATAAACACACACAGACAGAGGCGGTGATGCATATGAGTTTACGTTCCGCCATGCATGTTAATAATTGTGACTGTGTAAAAAAGAAAAATTAATTATGCAGATTTCCTGTGTACGTAAACACACACACGCACGCACACACAGAAAGCACGCACATACAAAAGTCAACATTCAAAACTCCATGAAGACACCTATCTTTAATTCACAGTCACAAACACTACACAATACAACCGTCGTGGAACGTCCAAATAAAATGCTTTATTTTTTATAAAAAGCACGTCTGCCTTTCCATTACAGGCAGCTCATTTTATTTCTCTTCTTAGAGAGAGAGAGAAATAAAGGCCAGGCCAGCATTCATGGACGTTTCCAGCAGAGCAGCTGTCTCTGTCCACGGCGACATCTCACACAAGTGAGCGCACTTTAAACGGCACGGGGGTCGCGGCGAGCCGCTCTAGAGCGAGAAGCTAAACACCACAGCGCCGATATTCTCTTACTCCCGAAAGCAGCAGACCCTGTCCAATACGAGTGAACACCACTAGTTATAAGCAACATTACAGTAAGCAAGCGGCACAGAAAACGCAGCGAAAGAAAGGGTCCTCTGAAGATTAGGAGCCGCTCAGGAACCAGTGAGCGCATTTAAAGCAGGGATCCTGCGACCCTGAACCTGGAGGATTCTGCTTTTCCTCGATTCTCATCAAGTTATTGACCAATTAAAGCAGCTGACTATAACATCGGCTTGCCTCGCCTGGTTTCTTTGGTCTAAATTGTTTTTGCGAAAACAAAAAACAGACCGGAACCTCTGCTGTGGAACTGTAGCTTAATATTTTCTTGGGACAGTGGTATGCATTATTACTATTTGTATTGTTGTTGTTGTTATCAGCATTATGAATTGAATATCACTTTATTTCATCTTTCAGGATCTCAAATGCCTCACATGAAGCATAACAAAGACAAAATCATTTTTCCCACCTCTTTTTCGTTCTAAAAAGCTCAAATTCCATGCCAACACCTGCGCAGTAATGAGTCAGAGCCCAGTCAGCATCCGAGTGGGAGGGCTTCTCTGAACCCTGTCCACGTGCCCCTGCTTTTTCAATATCAAAGCGAGTAAACACTGCTACAATCTTCTCTCCTAACGCCCCCTGCTCTCCATTACCTTTGAAAGTAAATTCTTCACCTTTATTAACATGTTCCAGAGGGAGCCGGGGCTGTTATTGAACTGCTTATGGAAACACTTAGGCTATTAATACTCCTTGCAGCTGCCTCGACCAAATCAATTAACATCCTGCTGCACAGGCGGGTCCCGCTAGGCCAAACAAGGGGGAGAGTAAGGGAGGTTAAAGTTCAAGCACTACAAAGCTGCTACTGAAACGAGACTACTCTGACATGTTCCAGTGCACCTCTGTGCTCCCTATACAGATCCCTTTACAGATGTAAAAACGTGCTGCAACCTCGCTGTGCATATTTATACATTCTAGGGAGCACTTGCTTTTGTTTGTTTAGTTTTTTTGTGTGGTTTTTTTTTTGCGGGAGGAACCAAATTGACGAGCGTGTCATTACCGTTTCATACTTTAAAGAGGCCCATTTGTTTCAGTTAAAGTCTATCAAGCTGCCCTGTGCTCTGCACAAAGACCTATAGAAATAAGGCTGGAAACTTGCTAGAGGAACCACATGCAGGATTTGACCTTTGACATAGTAGCGATCACTTATGTGCTTCTGGGATAACAGAACACCATAACCACTTAATGTGATGGTATGCTCAAATAACATGAAAATGTTCTACTTTGATAAATTATAGTTGAAATGTGTAATATAGTCACACAATGTTTAATAAAATGTAACCATATACAATGGCAATCCAAACATGTCATAACGTGTCACTTATCAGGGCCATCACTGCATGTGTGGCCGTCTTTTATTTTGAAGTCTGTACTACAGAGGATTAGCCTGATATTTACATTACATTACATTACGCTTTTATCTAAAGTGACGTACAATAAGTGCATATTAAAGGTCATTGACACAACTACAAAGCAAATCCAATGAAGCACAACTTTCTCAACATAAGAGCTATCCTGAGTAATGAACATAGAATACAGTCGGCTATAACTTCTAAGCTATAACATAGCAAAAACCAAATAGAAAATAAAATAAACAGGAAATGATATGTGATGAAATTGTGTTTATTCAATGGCTTCGCAGGCCATAATTTTGTTATGTTTTGTGTTTTAGACTTTGGAACTAGCTTGGTTTTAGGAAAAGTAATGCTGCCCTTTACGTTTTATATACAGTTGATAAAGCTGAGAGACCGTGGGTAGGGACCAGCATATTTCTGCTACTTAGTCTGTGTGGGCCATTCAAGTATAAGAAGCCCTTATTTAGAAACTGCTGTCACAAAAATCCTGCTGCATTTCTCCAAAAGCTGATTTGTACCCCATCACTTTCTTACTTGGTCCCGTTTAAAGACAATATTTGGTGGGTCTACAGGACTGCACACTGATAAGCCTCTGACCCCACCCCCTGAGCCTTTGAAATCAGAGGGCCTGTGGTTTAGCGCAGTGGTGCCCAACACTGGGTTGGGTCTCTCTGGTGGGCGGTGAATGAGGTTGAGGCAGGTCGCAAGACACATGTGAAGAACACATGTTACGCCTCTTCTACTGGCACCAATCAAAGCGAGTGCCTCACTGGTGGGTATATTATTTTGATGTGTTGAAACAAAAACAAGTCATAATTTCACCTTTGAGCACACTGTATGTTAGGGCTTATAATAAGAAGTCAGTCACTGAAAATGGGTTTGCCTGTTAAATCGTGAATGGATCGTGAGCTCGGATTTAAGAAAATACTGTCTCATTTGTTTTGAATATTCGGCTGATAAGGATGAGAGAATATTTGGTTGCGGGCAGGGGTTAGCTTGGAGAATCTGCATCTTAGTGATGTGCCATAGACAGAAATAATTGTATGTTTCATGTATCATACATGATATGTACCATATGATAGCATTGTTTTATATACATCAATATATGTTTTACCAAGTGTTTGTTTTTTTTATAGTAATTTCATGTTTTGATCTAGTTTTACAGTATAACTTGGGCTACCAGTTTGTCTCCACCATGTGACCAGCAGAGAATTAAACGTGTATTTCAATGGTTATCCTCCAGGGGTCCCCATAGGCACTCCAATGGCACAGTCAAGTGACTAATCATACAATTGAGTTTCTAATGAAGACATTTTTATAAAAACAATTAGTTGATCTAATATGGGAAGAATCAGGATGGAAAGTGAACCTGGATGGAAGTTTAAATGCTATGAAAAGCATGGCTGTGTCTGAATCAGCATCCTTCCATACTATTAGGTAGGAGTAGACAGGACGAAAAAGCCGTTAAGTAGGCAAAGTGTTCTTGAAATATAGTATACTTTAAACCCCCTTTTGATACACTTACTTCCAGTGTTTCATTGAGTACATTTGGGAGCACACTTTTCAAGAAGTACACAAACATTTTGGTCACATACACATACGTGAAGCTTCGCTTTACAAAAATGAGGCAAAGATTCGCTGACGTTTTCCTTCAAAGACAACAAAAACAACATGTGACAGCCAAATGCTGACTCAAAACTAACATAAGATATATTTTTAACTGAAACCAACGTATTGGTTAAAATAAGCGTGTGCTTTGCGACTTTTAATTTTTACCTGTGACTGCACTTTGAAAGTAGCCCAATTTAGCTGTAAACCCGCGGACATGGCAACACTGGTGGGACTCTGGTGGTACGACCTCCTTACAACACTTCCACAGTATGGTTGGAAAATAGTATAGCGGATATTTTTGCGTGGACTGCATGTTGCAAGCTACACCTTGCACTTTAAACAGCACACTGTCAGTGCACTGTACGCAGGAGACAGGGCACAGTAGACAGGGCTCTGATTCGGACACAGCCCAGGGCTGTGAATGGCTCACTCATTCACTCCCTACCTAAACACTACTTTGCAGTATTTACATAGAGCACTAGAGAGGGATTCACTGGTAAAGAAGGAGACGATTTCGGACACTACCATTTCTGAGCAGGTTACTTAGCAACGTGTGAGGCTTGCGTGACTGTGGTCATGAGAAAGCACGCAAGAAAAGTGGTAAAAAAAGTGTTAATTTTTTGTTTTGAACAAAGAGTTTGGTGGCTCGTTGGAGGTAGATAGGCATGTTAGGTAACTAGGTAGCTAGCTAGCTAATTAAGTAGCATTTGCCATTAAACATAGCTAGCAATAAGTGTTGAATTAAAAAATAGTTAACACTTTGTAATATTTAATCTACCGCTTTTATTTATATTTTGGTTATGAAGTCGACTAGACTGATTTAACATATAAAACTGAATAAACTGAAACTTCCATTTATATTTCCATTTGTAGACCGCGCAGGCTCAGCCGTCGTTATCGTGACAAAAAAAACTTGTTTTTGAGCCAGTGGTCCTCACTCCTGGGCTGTGTCCGAACATGACCCCTGTTCCCTGTCCACTCACTTTGCAAGCAGTGTGCGAAAGAAATCCCGCAAAACTCTTTCCAAACTAGTGAGGAAGTAGATTATGAATGAAAATAGAATTAACAAAAATAAAAAAAGTTGTTTGTAATATGAACCTATTTTGTACCATAGATATGCATATACACTCTATGTCTTTTACGTTTTTACTTCCGGGTTACTTACTTAAATTGTCGGATGCTCCTGAATTTCCTCAACAAAACTCCGGAAATAAGGGGTTCATCCATTTGTATGAAAAAGTCTCCCACTCAAAAGCTTTTTGACAAAGCGGACTCAAATATGCGCCCTCAAAAGTGTAGTGTGTAGGTGTAGGGGTCATATTCGGACACAGCGCCGGTTCTGGAGAGCTGCGGGGTCTGCTGGCTTTCGCGGTTGCTCAGCACTTGAGTAGCACAGCAATTGAGCAGTTAAAGCAGTTGATTACACAATGAGCTCGTCACCTGGTTTCTTGGGTCTGAATCGATCGCTGATCTAAAAGAAAAAAACTAAAACAGCAGATCTATGGCTCTCCAGGGTCAGCATTGAGTATCAATGCTGTGAAAAGAAAAACGCATCCATACAAAACCAATCTCATCCAAAAAGGGCGAGTGTGGGTGCAGGTTTTTGTTTTAGCACAGCACTAAGACATCTGATTCTACTTAAGGTCTTGATTGACCATGTGTAGTTAATTAGTTCAATCATGATTGTTATTTTTTCTATACTTTTTTGGGCAAGTTAAATGTTATATAACTGCTCTCATTTTTAAGGCGGGCATTTCCCACTGCTTCTAACAAAACCTAACATGCCCCTGTACAACATTTAAAAATACTGCAGCATGTCCACGGTAATAAGTAATCAAACTGAATTTAACATGCTGTGAGTGTTGCTTGTAAACATAGCTGTCAATCCTCGTTTATGCTTAATTAGTGACAATTACTTTATCAACTTAGATTATTAAGGTGGCGCCAATGGGGTAATTGTTTGAGAAGTGACTTGACAAAGAGGCTTTCGCGACCTCTAGCTGGCAGAGAAAACAAGTTGAGACAAGCTGGTGGCCCTAAGTATAAGAAAAACACATTATTATGTACATAACTTATTTCTGACAAACATTATATGCACATGAGCAATAATTTCAGTCAATTTCAGTCTTGCTATGTGCCTCTTCCAGTGGGCGCTCATGGAAAGCATATCTCTGTTGAACACAGTGTGCACATTTGCCTTTCAATAGAGGATTTCACCGATATCTTGCCTTCCATCAGTAGAAAACCAGCAGCCGCTGAGGACCAAGCGCCCTTCAACCCTATTTTCAGGTTACTGGTGGAGAGCAGAAGCTGCCTTACATCCCCCCAAGGCATGGCATTCACTCCGCATGGGCAAAGCTCGGCCGCAAATACCAATTTCCCAGTCTTAGTTGCACCACCGCTCAAAATGTGAGAAGTCTGTTGTGGAAAATCACGAGGTATAACAGCTTCCTTCTCAATCTTTAGGGAAAATCATATGCTTCCCCCTCTTCTTGTGACCTTCGTCTCGAGGGTTAATGACGGTCCTGCCATCGACTCCAGGCATCTCTCGCTTTATAATAGCTGGAATAGGCATTTGAGACCAAAGAAAATCACACATTGCCAAACGCATCTTTAGGCAAGGTCTGGTGAAATATGCAGGGGATCTTGGATATTGTTTGGGGCTGGGAATTCTGTGCCAATGAAACTTCTATTTTTATTCCTTTTGCTGCGACGCAACTTTGATTTCAATGCATTTGGAACTACAGTCGAGCATTATCTGCACAGTCTACTAAAATAAGCAGGTTGTTTACTCAATCTATTCAAACACTATACATTCCGGAAAACAAAAGGGATTAAGGGAATTAGAAGGGAATTAGTATTTGCTGATCTGCTTTTTACATTGTAACTTTTACCTTGTAAATGATAATCCAACATTAATTCTATTATGTTACAATGTTTGGATTGAAGAAACAGTTTTCTATTGAACTCTGGTAAACAATACAAAAGCATTTTAAAGATGATGGTATATAATGGTTCTCTGATGTAGGATTGTGCATAACGTGTATTTATCATCACGGCACTGAATTCAGATACGTAGTTTCTGATTAAAGATGTATTTAATGCAAACTGCCGCACGTCAAAATATTTGCTCAAATTAAAATAGTTATCAGACAGGAAATTATATTTGAAGTCCATTTCGATTAACAAACCTCCCTACCTTCAAACATTACATTTTCAGAGATTGAGCACTACGGTTGAGTTTTGAATGTATAGCCCTTTTTTAATTCTTAATTTTTAAACAAAATTAAAGCTACTCCAGCCATTTGACTGTGGTTCTTTGAGATAGCGTGCGGCAGGAGAGACATCATTGAATCAAGAGTTTGTTTGCATTGCGGCTGTGTCTTCAATGTTGGAGCTCCGATGGTGCCGAAGGTACCCACGTAGGTCGACAAAAGAGGCTGTTCATATTTGGCCAGCCAGCGTGTCCCCGCCTTCCTCCACCTTGACAATCATCAACTATCGACCAACCCAATCTCAGCACAGGCCACACCGCCTTCACACACTCCCCCAACCTGTGGGTTCCAACGAGCCCTGGGGCCAGCAGCCAGCCACATGCAGTGGGTAGGTAACTACAAGCCCCCCATTGATGAGGCACACAGCCTCTTAGTGTAACCCAAGCCAGGGGCATTTATTTGGCTTTGGGACATCCTGACCAGCAGGAGCATGGCCAAGACAGTCAGCTATAAATGAGGTGCCAATCAAGACAAACTCTCTCTCTCTACTGGAGATCAGTGGCTACTCAATAAAAACATACACCTCCTCCCCCCAGTACCACCCCCCATCTCCAAAAATCACAGCCTTGGGCATTCAGAGATCAACAACCACCCCTCAGCTTCTCCGGTTCTCCATGTCCCCCTCCAAATTAAATTCCTTCTTCTATAATCAGCCCAGTGAAAGTGGGGTGCTGCTGCATGCTTATTCTGACTAGATATGAAACCCCAGGAGCCATTCAGAATGCACTGTGTACACGCTCATGACAAGTGATTAAAAAAACATATTCGCGTACAACACTCCGCGGACGGCGCCCCCTTGAGCTTCGTCTGGGATACAGATGAGCTTGGGGCATCGAACAACGAATCGTGCGCACACGCGCACACACACACACACACACACAGACACAAAAACACCCACACATCCACACGCCAACACATACGCAACGCAAAAACAACCTTGCGGTGAGGAAAATGAACTGAAATGAGCCTGATGAGGCACATGACGGGCGGCTGTGGCTCAGGAGGTAGAGCGGGTCATCCGCTGATCGCAGGGTCGGCGGTTCGATTCCCGGCTCCTCCTGTCCACATGTCGAAGTGTCCTTGGGCAAGACACTGAACCCCAAATTGCTCCCAATGAGCAGGCTAGCGCCTTGCATGGTGGCTGCCGCCATTGGTGTGTGAATGTGTGTGTGAACGGGTGAGTGAGAGGCCATTGTAAAGCGCTTTGGATAAAGGCGCTATATAAGTGCAGTCCATTCACATGGGTGAGACGTACGTGTCCTGCATCTATGTCGCCCGCTAACCGGATCCTCCCCGGCTATGTGATATACTGCACCTTTCCAAGGCTTTTCTTACTTCGCCTTAAAAAGAAGAAAAAAAAGAAGAAAAAAACGACAAACTGCTCGCTGGAAAACGACCGACAGAAGGGGGGAGAGGGTCCTTGTGGTTGCGAAGCAGTGAGAGGGATACAAAGAGAGGGAGAGGGAGTCAGACTGGGAAGTCAAAAGCCTCCTTTGATAAAATCCGAAGACTGGTTACACATGCGACGTCCCGTCCAGCGTGTAATAAAACACGTCTGTTTGGCTTGTATCTCGATCCAATTTCACCCTGGCCAAGAGAGTAATAAAATCAACATGCCGTCCGCGTCTTACTTCAGGGCCCCATCATACAAAATTAGCTGAGGGGGTAAGTTGATTGGGGCGGGGGGGGGGGGGTCTGGGCACAAAAGCAAACAAAACAAAAAAGAAAAGAATGCAATGTTTTTCAATAATTGGGTAGCGGGGGGACGTTGGGGCGGGGGGTGTAGGTTGAAACAAGTAACAAAATGTCGATGTGCTTCACAAAATTTATTGAAATGTTCTGTATCTGAGAATTACTGCAGAATGATTTTCTGCATATAGCTCATTTTCCTTGGATTATAACCAGGACTGAAAGACATGGAGACCACAGCCCACACAAACTCCCTTCATTTCAAAACGCCGTTGCCTGACACTTCATTAAGATCACTTTGGGACACAACAGAAACAAAATCCCCCAAATTCACACTCATCACAGCCTCCTCTCTCTTTCCTTTTGCATATCCCATGATAGCCTATGTCAGTTTGTCTAAGTGTTTATGAATTTATATGAAGTACATTTTCCTCATTCAAAATTGAACACGACGTGATTCTCCCCATATGGTTTCGCTCTTCTTTGAACCTTAAGCCTCAAATTTCACACGTAGTTTTTTAAAGCAATTTTGTCACAGTTTTGTAAATCCCTCATATTCTGACTCATATTCTGAGATATGGATGAGCACTTGTAATATGTACAGTATATGCAAAAAAATTGCAGATGTTGTATTTTTATCATCTGTCGTGCATGGGTGCTGATGGATTTTTGTTCCGTGAGTTGTGCCTACAGCCTTGACCATTTTAGTACGATAAAA